>OX419756.1:44548052-45199957 GCA_948567375.1 Lunularia cruciata | reverse complement strand
CCACTAGTGAAAACCATGAGCAAAGTGGCCTTTTGCCCACAATGGTTACATTGCCTAGGAGGATGTAGCCTTTGCTCTTGTTGGAATCTTGACTTTGTTGTGGTTGGGCTGGTCCGTGGGTTTGGTAATGATTTGGAGATTGATGTTGATATTCACAAACACCTCCACAATTACCATTGTGTTGAAAACAACCATGCCCAAAAATACATCCGTGGCCTCTACATCTACTCATACCAGCATATAGAGCTTAATCTTGCTACTGTGATTTTGAGGAAGACTATTGGTTTCTGTCAATCACATCTCTTCACTCACCAATAAGGGAGTCAAATTCTGAAATGAAGGAAATGTCTCATACACAGCAATTGATATCTGCAAAGATTAATACTTAGGACCCAATTGTTGCAAGGTAATTATGGTCAAATTGTTATCATCTATTGTGACTCAAATGCTGCCAAGTTGGTCAACAATAACTACAAAATATACTTATTCATTGATTGTGACCCCTTCTTGACAACATTCAGCTTATGTTTCGATTGCAACTTGCACACCTTGGTAGATATCTTAAACACCTTCACACACCTTGCGGCATCTTTGCATCTTGAACATAGCCACACATAGAGACAGAAATAGAAATGGTAAGGAAATGCAAGACTTGGTTGGTTTGCTTCTTCTATTTTCTCACCTCTTGGCTCTTATCATCTCCCTCTGGTTCCATCTCCTCCCTTGTGACAATCTCTTATAGTTCTTGTCCCATATGGAAATACTTCATGCATAGTTTCCAAACAACATAATTGCCCTTGTCAAGCTTCTCTCTTGTGATGGAGCTTGCACTAAATTCAGCCATGGTGGATCTATACACAAAAAGGAAAGTGAACTTTTCAGTCATCTACTCCAATAGAGCATAGTTCCCTCATGCATGATATAAACTCTACTTTTCTTTGAATGCACACGTCTTATTGCTAGTGCTATTTCCTACACATGGAATCTAGGGAGGCTCCATTTGAAAGATATTTGCCTTCAAAGAATTGGTTGTCAAAAGCTCTGATTGCGTTGAAACTTGGTGGGAAAATAAATTTAAGCCTTTTGAACAAGATTGTCATATCATTTTGGTCAAAGAACATCATATTGGTCCTCAAAAATGCAATTGAAGTTTTGTCAATATAGACTATCGGCATCAGGCTAATGGAAATGTGGGTTCAACAATACATCTTGCTACTGCACCATAGCATGGATATCTATCTCTAAGCTGCAATTTTTTCTCACCTTGCACAAGCATACATCCAAGGCACTTTGTGCTCTCTATCGCTCTAATACCATGTCAAGAAATTTACAATACACACAAGAGAGTGGGAAAATCCAAGAGAATAATGTAGGTAGGCAATGCACCCTAGTATATATACACATTTGGAAACAATGTGCTACCCACAAAGGAGTGTAGGTCAAGAACCTAGTGTGCCATATAGGCAATAACTTTCCAACTAACTCTGTAACAAGTGTACTACATGTGAACGCATTGCTATACAAGTTTAGTCTAACCGGGAACCAATTCACACCTATAGAGAGCTTGGAGTTTCAAGAGTAAAATAGGTCTTGCATTAAAATATCAAGAAAATAGACCACAAGTACAAGTATTAGAATGAGTATTGACTATTTTATGTTATCTAGGATTACATATTAAAAGATAAAGTAAGTATATAATGATAATGTTGAAATTGCAATTCAAATGGTAGTACATGTGACTATGGTAGTTGAGGTTGGTATGACTAATACTATAGAGGATGTCATGCAATTTGTAGCATTGCACCTAGATTGCTTATACTCTGGAGTAGTAGTGTTGGTAGTCAATATTTTGGTAGTTACTCATAGACTACTTGTTGACAATCAGATTGTGTGTTTGGGGTACTAACTACATGGTGGGCCCACCATCACTTAGCACCATTCATACCATCGGATGTGCCATCAGTAGGACCATTAGGGTTGGAGACCAAGAGATATACTTTTGAAATGCAATGCCAAAGAGCTTACTTCTCTGATGTTGAGCTTTTGAGTTCCTAGCTATGGTAGATAGAGGCTGACAAGCGTATAGCGTCACTTGGATTCTTTTAGCTAAAGTGGGTGTGGCTTGACTGTAATCAGTGCTTGGTTGTTGGCAGATTATGGAGTGACAAATCAAGTACTGATCTGATTGAGTGTGATTCAAATTGTGTAAACAAAGTAATTACATCAAAGAAATGAGGTCAAGGGGAAATCAAGTGCAAGGACTGAAGGTGTTGGTGGTATTTCCAAGCCTTGATGATTGTTGGTAGCTTGATCATGACCCAAAGTTTCCTTGAGAGTGATCATGTAAAGAAAGTCTTTGAATTGATGTAAATTTGGTAGTGAGGCAGAGGGTGGAGGCAGAGGGTATGTGGAGAGTTGGCCAAATTTTGAGCAAAGAAAGCAATTTCAAGTGGTAGTGGTGATTTTGAGCTCAAGACGGAAAGCAAGACCAATTTGGTGTGAGTTGAGCTCAAAAAGTGAAATTGAAGGTGGCATTGGGAACCCATCTTGATGAATTACAAATTTGGAGAATCTAGTCCATCCAATTTGGCTTGAATAAGGATTTAGCAAAGGATTTGGCAATCAACCAACTTTAGTTGGAGGAGCTTGGCTTGATTTGGAGGAGTTTTGCCAAATTTGGAGAGGGTTCAAAGTGGCAAGAGGAAAGTCCTCATTTGGCTGAATTTTGGTATTTAGAGGCTTTGAGGCATAGGCTATGGGCTATGAGAGGCTACAAAGGCCCAGAAGGGCCAGCAAGCCAGCTTGTTGGTGTGAGGCTAGCTAGTTTAGAGTAGATTTTGGTCATTGTTTGGCAAAATTTCCGCACCCTACTAGATTGTGAGCAATAGGGTTTATCGGTCAAACTACCTATGTTTCTCTATGGTGAGGCAAGAAGTGATGACCTGTAGACCTTGAGAGTGCATGTTGTGATGGTAGGTTATAGGTTGCCTTTTCTCCTAGTGTAGTTGTTGTAGTTAGAGCTACATTAGTGGGTGACATTTGGTTAGTATGTTGTGTGGTGCACACATTTTTTGTTTTGTAGTGTTTTGAGGAAGAAGTGAGTAAGAAAGCCGAATTACAAAGAAAAGAATGGATGGGAGTGTCTTTGGAGTAAACCCAAAGAAGTCGACTTTGGGTCGGAAAATGGAAGTATTCAGAAGGGAGTAGGAAGACACAAGTCCAAAGACGATCATCTTTGGATTGGGCAGCAAAGGCCAATACAAAGATAGTCTAACAATTGCTCTATGTGGCACGAAAGTACACTTCAAGAAACAGCGGAGGCCAAAGAAGCATGTCTTGATAGTGACTAGACATTGACATGCAGAAGAAGGGAGATCAATTTTGAAATTGACTAAAGAATGATTGCACTTTGGGGTAATATAAAATTGCAATTGCGTAGGGGAAAATTGAATATGTCAAGTAGATATCCTGTTCCTTTGAGTAGTCATCCTGTAGTGATGCGTGTCAAGAAGCCAATTGAGAGTGAAATTTTCCAAAATCTAGAAGGAGTTAGAGTGTCACGTCCAGGAGAGGGAATAGTCTTCTAGTGCCAAAGAACGAGAGAACAAACCATGGTGAAGAAGGTCAAGAACGCCCTTGTAGTAAGGAGCTTTGCAATTTAGAGGTTAGATGTTGTAGCAAGGATCAAAGTCTTGAAAAGACTTTGTATTACCTTTTTAGAGTGGAACTAAAATTCCAGTTTCCTAGGAGTCATGGCAGAGATAGTTGCCAGTAATTGTGAGGACAGTCTTGAAGTCAAGGGGAAGAGAGGAAATCCGGCTTGATGGACTGAGTCAGATTGGAGGTTAGTGTTGGGGAAAGAAGCAGGAGAGCCATTGGGGATCACCTTCTATTGGAAGTGTGAGGCTGCAAAAGAGACTGCAAAAATTTGCAATTCCTTCTTTGCTCTGTGTACAACTAATGGTTACAAGGTGGAGTCCTGTAAGGACCCGATTAAGTGGGGCATTGTGGAGCAATAATGGCAATGTTCAAACCTGAACATGCAGCAGTCGGTCTTCTTCCACCAGATGTTTGTAGGAGTGAAGGTGAATTGAGTGAATTGGGTGAAGCACCAGCGAACAAGGCACATGGTCGTCAATTGGAGAACAAATTTTCCTCCACACTATTTCACACCATTTGCAACACATTTCTATTTTGGATTGAATTTGCTGATAGTGGAGGAGAGGCATTGTATAGTGTCACACTTTCATCCAGATTTGAGACAAGAAGCAAATGAAGAAGAAATGCACTACATGGCACACCTGGAAGCCAATGATGATCATTTCTTTAAAATGGGACAACAAGAGATGGAAGAAGTCATAAGCCTGAAGAAGAAGAAGCAAACTCAACCCAAAGAAGCAACGTTACTTCCAGCCCAAAGGAAGATCCGAAGACTCACGGTGCGGGGTAAGGCGGTGGTAAAAGAAGAACCTTTGGAGATAGAGACTTAAGGGGAGACAGAGTCTAGAGGAGAGGACTCAAAAGAAGAGGAACTTACATTACAAAGTGGGGAATCCGGAAGTGAGACAAAAGCTGAAGATGAAGTTCAGCAATCAACTGAAGCAGAAGAAGATGAAGATTTTCATGTGACCATTGACGGCCTGGAGAGAAATGCTAATCCCTGTGTAGCCCTAGTTGTGGAAGAGACGGAGTACCTTATGGGCCCAAGTTCAGCGGGTAAGGAAGAGGGAAGCTCGGAAGCAATATTGCTGCAAGTATGAAGATCAAGACTTTCAAAGAAGGAGCCGGCAGAAGAAGTGAAATGCAAAGATGTGGCCAAAGACAAAGAGACCTTTGGAGGAATACAATATTTGGTGCAGGTTGTAACTCCATTGTTGGAGCTATTGAAAGAGCAACAGAAGGTAATTCCGCAATTTGGGATGAAGGTAAAGAACAAGTTGCAAATAGTGAAGTATCTACTGGCTGAAGTGAAGGGACTACAAGAACAAGTAACCCAAAGGGACGAGGAAGTTGAAGAGCTTTGGGTGGATATAGTCTTGAAGAAGAAGACTTTTGAGAAGTTGCAAGAGAGTTTTGAGTCAAGAGGGAGAGAAATGCAGCATCAAGCTGAAGAGTTGAAGGAGCAGACGATGTTGCTAACCAAGATGAAAGAAGAAGTCCGTGAAGTGCGCATTGTGAGTATCCATGTGAAAGTGATGGTAGCAGTGATGGAGCAGGAGTTAGACAGCTTGTAGAAGAGTGCAGCTGAGAAGGACCAGGCATGGTAGAGAGAGTTGGCGATCCGACATCAAGAAGAAGAAAGGTTGAGAGAGTTGGTACAAAGTGCTGAGTTGCCAAGTTCTTAGTATGTGGAGGAGAAGAAGATGCTTGCTGCTGAGTACAAAGACAAGTTGAGGATGTATCAAGAGGAGTTGAAGGCAGAGTGATCTCAAGGGTATACATCGGAATCAATAGGAGAAGTTGTGGGAAAATTGAGAGCTATGTTGTGCATTGAGGCGGAAGGAAGGTTGGAAGAAGCGAGACTACATGAGTTAAAATTGCTTGTGCAGGAAACTCACAAGAGGAGAGCCAAGGATGTTGATATGAGCACTCTACTAATCCAATTGAGGGAGCGAGTTGATAGAAAGATGTTGGAAGTAGGAGACAACGTCAGTCTTAGATTAGATTTAGTGAATTTAGAGTTAGAAAGAATTAAGAGTAGTGTGAAGAAGGAAAAGAAGTCCAAAGTTGTAGAAGTAGGAGTGCAAGTATCTATGAATTTGACATTTGAGACATTAGAGAAGAGTGGGTTAGGAGATAAAAAGATAGAAAGGTTACCTATGAACTAAATTGTAATTCATAGTGAAGACGTAGTAGAATCAGTTTGGTAGAATTTGTGAAGGATTTCAAAGTGAAGGATTTCAAAGTGAAGGATTTTGTAGAATCAGATATACCCAAAGAAGGAGAAGTGGTAGGAAGATCATTGGGTTTGGAAGCCGATGAAGTGATTGACATCGGATCAGAGTAGTAACAGTTTTGAGATCTGAAGAGGCAGATATGAAGAGGTGGTTTGTCATTTTGGATCTGCAAGTAGGAAGAGTTGTTAGGAAGTAATACATTGGAAGTTAACTGTTGATTGCTTTACTATTTAAGGGGAAGTATTTGCAGTCTTATGTTGTTCAGTATTCATAATTTATGAAGATAGATAAAGCAAAGTGCTATGAAGCAGCACTCGTCGCTTGTGCTTGATTCCAAGTATCAACTTTGTGATTGTGTTTGTGAGTGTGTGGAGAATTTTGAAGTGCAAATCAGAGTGTGTTGGATGTTAGATTCCACAACTTGATCATCATTTTGTGTGTTTGATCCTAAGTGAAGTGCAATCGGAGCAATGCCTTGACAGATCTGAGAGGAATTGTAGTGTTGGTAGTATTCTGCATTTGTGAGTGCAGCGTAGTGTTGATGTGAAGTAATTTTGATCAAGGAAGTTATGCCTTTAGTGGAGGGGTGGAACACAATTTTGAGGCGAAGTTGTTTTGCAATGAAGTACCGTCTTTGGGAGAAATTGAATCATCACAATCAAGATTTGTTTGGACAAAATTTGACATGTTGTGATTATGGGTGTGTTAATTCACGACAAGTTGTCAAGATTGTGAGATTGTTACTCTCTTTTGGGTGTAGTTTCTACTTGAGAGATTAAAGAGGAACCCAAGAAGAACTGAAATTTTTACTTTGCTTTGTATTTTACCAATTCTGATTAGTATCTCTGTGGGAATGAACTTTACTTACCTAATTACCACAAAAGTGGTATTTGCCGAGTTGTCACACGTTGATACTTGGTGATGTTGGCACTTGGTGTGGTACTTGCGGTGGTTACGGTTGCAAGTTGCAGTTTTTGGCTACTTTGTCACAATGGAGTTCTTTGAGGATTCCAAAGGAGGTAGCACTGCAAGATGTAGTGGATTTACTTGAAGTGGTGCTTGATATCAGCCTATATCTTATGTCCCAATGAGAGAGGAGATTGACTCTAATTTGGAGTGTAACACATGAGTTGATTCAATTGAGAGTGCACTTGGTGTGTCTATGCCGTTGTTGTGGGACATGGACAAGATTTATGGGGCCTCCAAAAGCCCCAAGTGTTACTCTGGTACAATGGAGACCATTGAGTTGGATGACTTCATTCAGGAGTTTACTAGTTGGTGTGATCTGCATCAGATGTGGAACTTGACTTTGTTCACACCCTTCATGGTATGGAAGGGGTTATTTCAGCACTTGGAGGGTCCATCAATGGATGACTACCATGAGTTTATTTGGAGAAGAGCTCATTTGGAGGAGATTGAGCTATGAAGACAATATCGGTCTCCAAACTATGTCTTCATCACTTCGGGCTCAATTTCTAGGGGAAGATTGGCTATACCCACAAGTTCTAGCTCTAGTAGTATTGGTGGATCTCTTGGAGATAGTGCTACTATAAGTGGATGTAATACCAAGGATTAGCCATATGATCTAGATGTGAAATTTGGTTTGGTAACATCTAGAATGATGTTATACATGATGGTCAAAATAGATCAGATAGAAGTATCACCAAAAGAGTACTTCTACTAATAGGGCAGAAACCGAAATAGACTTGAGAACCTCAGAACCAATAGCTAGACATATGATTTAAAGGTGAGAATTGGTTTGGTAACATCTGGAAAGATGTTACACATGATGGACTAAACAGATCAGAAAGAGGTATCACCAAAAGAGGACTTCTACTAATAGAGTAGGAACCGAAATATGCCTGAAATCTTTGAAGGCAATTTTGGAGGCCTAAACGGATGAATTAGGCCTCAAAAATGTGCAGATTTCCCCCCCAACAGAGGGAAGGTTGGCCTTCCCTCCCCCTGCTTTGTCTCGTCGAGAGCTTTCCAACGGTACCTTATGTGATTCTGAGATTCCTATAGGAAGATTCCCTAAAAGATTCCCTCTGGTCAAAGCTTGTTTGACCAACCAGATAGGACCTAGACCAGACAGGTCACCCATCCAAGTAAGTAATCCAAGGGTGGAGCTTGCCGACATGTCACCTATCTGTGTCCCTAATCCTAGGGTGGAGCTTCCTTGGAGGAGATCCTCTTTGTCTATATAATAAAGAGAAGGTGCTCCCTTGGGGCATCGAATATTTGAGTGTGCAATCTGTGTTTTTTCTCTTCTCTTGTCCTCAGAGTATTACAGTGGAGGTACTATTATATGAGGTGGTTTAGTATTGGGGTATAGCCACATGGTGGAGTTCTTCTAGTGTTTGAGGCAGAACTACAAAGGAGTGCGAACTGATAAGCTAAGGAGCTTGTGGAAGTTCCAACAAAAGGCTAGAGAGAGCCTTTGCAAGGCAGACACTTGCATGATATGGTTGATCAGTTTTACTCATGGAGTTATTGAGGCCCAAGCAATCCAAATTTTTTATGGGATATTAGATAGGGAATTGTGACATAGAGTACATGATGCTACATTGTTATAAGCTACTTCACCTACTTTGGTGATGGTCTTTGGTTTGGCTGAGCATATTGAGCTCAACGTGGTGGAGGAGAAAGTGGCAATATGTTGATTTGGTAGGGAGACCTCATTCACAACCATTAGTTCTTCTAGAGTGCACCATGCCATGTTGGTTTCCAAGGACAAGGTGGGCCCAGATCTTATGGAGCAAGTGGAGGATTTAGTGTAGCTAGACCATTACCTTCATTTTTGACTTAGCAACAGCCAGTGAGTGGTGGTGTTGCTTGTTGGACTTGTGATGGACCTCACCACAAGAGAGAGTGCACTCAGGGCAATGGACCTGATACCTTTGGTGCATCATAGCCACCAAAGAGATAATGTGAGCATTGCCATAGATTTGGTCACACTAATGACCAGTGCTTTGACCTACACTTGGAGTTACGGAGTGGTAGAGCTATCATGGCAGGTGGTAGAGGAGCTCCAAGTCATGGAGGACAAGGTGGTAGAGGTAGTGGCAGAGGATCTTCACCTAGTAGGGGTGCAATACATGCCCTTACTTTTGATACAACCATGGCTACTTGCGTTGAGTAGTTGGAGCAAAGATTGGCTAGCATGGCCATAACTCAAAGGAGATCAGATTTGGGTGCTAAGGCTTCCACCTCATATATGGGTGAAAGAGACATCTTAGACTTCATGTGCAGAGTAGCATAGGTGGATGCATCTATTTTAGTGACTAGGAGTGCAATACATGCTTTAGAGCATAGAGAAGCATCAATGGAGTTGGATCCACAGAGAGGAGAGGTTGGTAGACATGTAAGACTTCCCTTGTCTTTTACATTCTTTGAGGCACTCTACAAAACATCCATGGCTCCTAGATGTCCTAGTGTAGGTGTGGTAGGTGGTGATGGGATACATGAGGAACTACCTACTAGTCAACTACCGACTACTACACAAACTAAGTCAAGCTTGATGTTGATTCTGCACTATCCTTTGTTCTCAGTTAGTGATATGTTTACCTTTGGAGTTGACCTAGCCCTAGTGTTTCGGTGTCATTGGGAAAGTAGCCCATGCGTACTATGGATGCCATTTGGTGTGAAGGTTTTGTTTTCCTGGGTAGCAATGACTTTGGGTTTTCTTTTAGTTATTGTGTCTCGTGAATATTCTTCATGCCGTCGTGAGGTCAAAAGTTTTGTTAATTTCTCGTGAGCTTGAAAGCTCAAAAATTAGGCATAAACTCAGAAGTATTTATTAGTTTGCATGAAAATGGGAGTTCTTTTGGAGTTACACATTCAGAGGGAATAGATTTATGCTGCACGGGCTCAAGACTATGCTTTTCTAGGTTATTGGGGTCTTAGAAGGATTTTTTTCATTTTTAGGGAATGCTTCGAGAGATCTTGCGGGAAAACAGTGCTTGTGGAAGAAGTGACAAAGAAGGAAGGGTTTAAGGAGAAGGGTTTGAGGGAATACTTATGGCTGATGGCAATGGAGTTAACAATGTAGGGAGAACCTTTAAAAGATGGCTGATGACAAGGGAGTCAACAAGGTAAAGAAAAATAAAATTTAATTAAATTTTGGGAGATCTTGTGAAGAGAAACAAAGGAATTTTTTCCATAGGAAGGGGCGTGTGAAGGAGCTGACAGGGAACTTTCCCAAAGGAGTTGCACTTCAAGAGGGACAGGAAAGAAGAGTAGAGGAAGAGAGATGAGGAAGGAGGAGTGAGAGCTGGGGGGGGGAGGTAACCAAAAATTGAAGGATCAAAAGGAAGGAGAGTGAAGGGAAAAAGAGGGAGACAATAGAGAGTTTGGGAGGAATACTCTTTAGGAAGAGAAAAACGAGATAGAGAAAAATTAAATTAAATTAAATTTTGGGAGATCTTATGAAGAGAAACAAAGGAATTTTTTTCCAAAGGAAGGGGCGTGTGAAGGAGCTAACAGGGAACTTTCCCAAAGGAGTTGCACTTCAAGAGGGACAAGGGAGAAGAGTTGAGGAAGAGAGATGAGGAAGGAGGAGTGAGAGCTGGGGGGAGGTAACCAAAAATTGAAGGATCAAAAGGAAGGAGAGTGAAGTGAAAAAGAGGAGGACAATGGAGAGTTAGGCAGGAATACTCTTTGGGAAGTAGCAGAGATGGAATTGACATGCAGGAATACTTTTTGGGAAGAGAAAAACAAGGTAGAGAAAAATAAAATAAAATAAAGGGAGATCTTGTGAAGAGAAACAAAGGAAATTTTTTCCGAAGGAAGGGGCGTGTGAAGGAGCTAACAAGGAACTTTCTTGAAGGAGTTGCACTTCAAGAGGGACAGGGGAGAAGAGTCAAGGAAGAGAGATGAGGAAGGAGGAGTGAGAGTTGAGGGGAGGTAATCAAAAATTGAAGGATCAAAAGGAAGGAGAGTGAAGGGAAAAAGAAGGAGCAATGGAGACTTAGGCAGGAGTACTCTTCGAGAAGTGGCAGAGATGGAATTGACAAGCAGGAATACTCTTTGGGAAGTGGCAGAGATGGAATTGATAGGTAGGAGTATTCTTTGGGAAGTGGCAAAGAAGGTTTTGATAGAGAGGTATCAAAGAACAGAGCTTCAGAGATAGGACAGGAAACGTGAGAGGGTTTTGAAAATCAACAAAGAAGAAAGGACAAGAAATATATAAAAAGGTTTTTATTTTTTTAAGAAAAGACAACCATCAAAGGGAAGAAGAGTGCCAGGGAGGAATTAACAGAAAACAAGAAGAGGTTGAAAAGTAATCAAAGGAGGAAAGGACAGAAAACAAGAGGAAATTGGAGAGGAATTGGAAGGAAAGCAGAGACGGAGAAATAGGAAGGTGCAATAGAGAGAGATAGGAATCGAAGGGTTGAAGAAAGAAAGAGACAGGAGAAAGAATTGAAAGAGAGTTTAGCAGCAACAAGGGAAAGAAGGAGAAAGGAATCGACTGGAACAAAAGTAGGAGTTTTGAGGAATCGAGAGAGTGCACGAGAGAGAAGCATCAAAAGGAGGAAATCAGGAGAGAATAGAGGACAGGAAACAAAGGAGTGAAAACTAGAAAACAAGAGAAGGATTGAAGAGAAGAATCATCTGGAGAGAGAGGCTGAACATGTTTTTTTAAAGAAATGGACAGGGGATTGGGGAATCGGACAAGAATGAGTGACAAAGAAGTATCGAGAGGGGTTCTTTTGAATGATAGAGAAGAATAGGGAGAAGGTTTTTAGGAGTGAGAGAGATGTATCAAAGGGAATTGGAGTGACTGTGAAGGGGTAGCCAGGAAGGGTCTTTGGAGTGAAGTGAAGAGACAAGGAAGGGAAAATCATTGAGAGAGCTTGAATAGTGATAGGGCCAGAGAGGGACTAGGAAAAATCATCGAGAGAGCCTTTGAACTATGTCAGAACAAGGAGCTGAAGGAAAACAAGATCAAAGGTGGGGAAGGGCTGGAAAGAAACTCTTGAATGGTGAAGGCTGGCCATGACAGCAAATAAGGAAAGGGATAGAGGTGCTTCAAGAAAGGGATTTTGGTGACAAGACAGGGATGATTTGAAGAAGAAGGTTTTGATGGATAGAGAGAGAATTATCAAAGGGTCTGCAGGGAATTCTTTGAAGGGATTTGGCAGATCAGAGCAGTATATAGGGCGTCAAGAATGGCTTTGGCCTGAAAGAGATAGTACATTTAGGGGAGGAGGATGTGGCTTTGAAGAAAAGGGTTGAGAGGTCTGGCCTGAACAAGAGTAAGATAGAGTGAGGTGATAGGAGAAACATCAAAGGACAGTGTCTAGCCTGAAGAGGGGTTTGGACAGAAAAAGGAAGATAAGGGAGATTTTCCCAAAGGAGAAGAGGCCTGCTTGGACAGAAGGGAAGGAAACTGAAAGTGAGGACTGCAGAGTGTGTGCTTCAGAAAAGAATCTTGAGAGAAGTTATGCTTTTCTAGAGATCTGAAGGTTGTGAAGAACGAGTAGGAGATTTAGTAGGAGATTTAGGGATTGCCAAGATTTTGGGAAAAGAGCAGAGTTGGAGAGCAGGAGTTGAAGGAACAAAGAATTTTCCATGTGAAGTTTTTGGGACAAGAATGTGAGAAATTTTGAGAAGGACAAGAAGTGATTTCTTTTTGGTTAAGGACATGAGAGATGTTTTGGGAGAATGACAAAGGAGGTATGCTTTCGGGAGATTGTGACATCGTTCAAAGGAAAGAATGTGAAGACCTGTTATGTTTTTTTTAAGAGGATGTGATAAAATTTTGGGAGAGAATGTGAAGACCTGTTATACTTTTTGAGAGAATGTGATAAACTTTGGGAGAGAATGTGGAGGCCTGTTATGCCTTTTGAGAGAATGTGGTGCTTTCTTTTTAGGGAGAATGTGAAGCTGTATTTAGAGATAATGTGAATGTGAGAAGCTTTTGGGAGAGAATGGAAGACCTGTTATGCCTTTCGAGAGAATATGGTGCTTTTCAGGAGAGAATATGAAGGGTTTAGGAGAGAATTCAGGAATGAGTAAGAAGTGCTGAAGAAAGGTAAGGGAAACTTTTGGAAGAGAATTCTGGCTGTGCAGGAGTTTTGAGTTTGGACAAAAGGAAGAAGTCATGAATGAGAACCTATCAATCAGAGAAAAGACCTGGAGAAGATCTCAGGAGGAGTCACAACAAAACAGAGGTCTAAGAATTGACTGTGATTCTTTAGAGGAAATACAACACCGCCCGCTGAACACAAATTTAATATGAACAAAACTTTAACATTAGCAATGAAGCTTAAAGATTAAGATTGCCTCAACAGAGCCCAACCCAAGAAGCCATTAAAGATGAGCTTATGTTTAGAAGCATTGATAGCAAGCTGCTCCAGCAAGAAGGACTGCCATTTGGGCAAAAGTAGAGACAAGGTCTGATCACAAAAGGCTTTGAACCGTTGACAAGTCGAGCAGTCTATGTGCAAGCAGCCAAGTGCCCGGTGCACTCTTGAGACAAACCAATCCCCATGACACCAGTTGGCTACCACAATTTGTGAGAGTAGGGATAATGTGGTCTCTACTACTAGAGCAGAGGGGGTTGATAATGGAGCTGACTTGGTTGAGGAGCATGGGATCCGCTCAATGACTAGTGGTTTATGGCAATCACCATCAGCTAGATTGGAGGAGTTACTAATTAGACTAGCCTTTGAGCAAGCGTAGTTTACACCTAGAGTTTTTATTGGATAACTAGAGGGGGATTATTTGTTTGGTAGAACTTTTCAGGAAGGTCTATACACCATAGAGGGTCTTATTAGACTCTAGTGCACAACCCCTTATATTGGGAAAGGCTACAGTTGTTGATCTAGAGTTATGGAAGACCAATGTGGAGAAGTGTCCATTTCAGATCCATACATCTCTAGGTGGTGGTTCTACATAGTACATCACATGTGGAGAGCTTGTTGTTCAAATTCAGCCCGGTCATCCGACTGATAACTCTATGGTGAGAGCTCAGGCCATTGCAATTGTAGTTGAGTCGTATGATGTGTTAGTTGGGGGAGCGATGTTATACTCCATGGGTTTTAATATTGACTATTGGAAGGAGATAGCCTCCTATAGACCAGGTTGGCAGTCAGGTGAATGATGGGTATGTTGCCTACTAGTATGCTTTAGTAGTAGCAATCTTGGCCCACTACAATCAAGGACCATGGCAACATCATTTTCAACTTTTAGTGGTTTTGTTACTTGGCTTGATGATTTATTGTAAGGAAATGCCCATGTAGAATATACTCCAATACCAGAGGAGATCACTTGGATTTGGAGCATGGGTGGGATTGTTCCATCCACCTTGATGTTCCATTGTGGAGTTTAGAGGAAGCATTGTAGCAACATGCGGATCAGTTGGTGCAACAAGCTTGGAGTGGATCCTTTGTACCACCAGGAGAACGATGCAAGGATGAGGCTTTAAATTCAATTAACTTGACACCTTAAGATACCACAATCATTGCTTGGCAATATCTAGTAGATAGAATAATTCTATTGGAGTTGTTTGGTGGGATTAGCACTAGACTAGCTGTGGTATTATAGGCAGGTATATGAGTACAATGGTACTTGTATGTGGAGAGAGATGACATTACTAGATGAGTCTCTCTACATCATGTGACACACTTAGTCTATCGGTATCTTGAGTTATTACCGATGTCAAAAGTAAAGGGTTACCAAAAGACCTTACCAACATACATTTCCTTGTTGGGGGCGTAGGATTTGGAGAGACATGGTCCCATTTATTTGGTGATTTTGGATGGTCATGTCAAGGACATACATGCATTGGCCAAGGTTTGGGTCTTCAAGATCCCCATTTTGGTATGTTTTGGGAGATATTATGTATATTATGACATCTCCAAGTTCATCAATCCATTTCTCTAGCTTACATTTTGGAGAATGTCCATTTGATGGGTGATTCTTGCACTCAGGTGGTGGCCAAGTATGCATTAGGTGCACTCTTGGATGGGACATGCTGTGTTATTAGATGCAGCCAAAGTGGGATCATGGGCTCATTGTCTTTGTCTTTGGTGGACAAACCTCTTACCTAGAGAGGTTCTATAGCACACTTATGACAAGATTTAATGACTAGACCACATCATTGTTGATATATCTTGGATGTTGGATGTTAGTCTCAAACAGTGGCAGTGGCTGATAGGTCACCTATGGCAATGGTGAACCTAGTTGGATAGCCCAAAGCTACTTTTCCCACATGAGTTTTGCAAGCTCCCATGCTTTTCAAGAGAGAAGTCTTGGATTGGTTTGGGACTCACAATTACAATAGTTGGTGGAGTCCAACGTCAATGAGAGAGAGTAGATGATGGGTTTTTGCATTGGTATTACCATTGTTCCAACAGTGTCAAAGGCATCCAGGGGTCATATGTTAGGTCAGGCTATGGACTTAAATTGTTTGACCTAGATTGTGAGCCTTGGCTTGGCAGAGCAGCATAGGATGCGCTTGATAGGCATCACCACTCAAACACTTGTGAGCTTTGGGCCTATTGAGACAATTCAAGCATATGCCAGAGGTGATGGACCAAGTGGACAAGGAATTCTTGGGACACAACCAATAGCTTCTAGGGAGACTGGTCTACTTGGAGTCCATCTAGGTGAGCATGGTCTACTTGGATTACACCCTTGGTCTACTTGGGATGCAACGAGAGGATGTATGGAGCTTGCAGCCAGAGTGGAGGGAGTTTTTCACATTGAGGTTAGGATCTCTAATGGTTGGGAGCATAACACTATTGCTTGCAAGGACCTGGTGTAGCATCTAGTCAATAAGTCTTCCACTCCTACAATAGTTACAAAGGATACTTGAGAGCCAGATCTTGGACCCAAACTTATAGGAGAGGAAAGACGGAAGGTTTGGAGGTTCTTGAAGAGCTAAACAAGTTTTTTTGCTTTCATTATGAAGGATTTGGATGCTCTAAAAGACTTGGCATTTGCATTGAGTTGACTAGCAATACACCAATTTTTTGATGTCCTTATTGATATAGTGACATGGAGAGAGTATTGTTTCAGAGACGGAGTAGAGACCTTTTTGAGATTGGTTTGGTGGAGATTTCACATGGAGAGTATGCATCAGCTATAGTGATGCTAGCCAAGAAGGATATGCATAGCACCTACACAAATAGTCAGATGTGTGGAGATTACCATCCTATCAACCAATAGACTAGGATGATTGGTATGCCATGCCTATATCAAAGGAGATGTTTGATTGATTGGGTATGCAAAGGGCTTCAATAATTTGGATCTTTGAGCAAGATATCATCAATTGCTAATTAGGGAGGTTATAAGTCCAAGAAAATATTTTTGGCTATTGATCCTCATGGTAAGGATGTGTTATATCAATGGAAGTTCTTACCATTTGGGTTAAAGAACGCTCTTGCTGAGTTCTAAAGGGTCATGGATAGGATCCTAGGTGGATGGATTTTGCTCATTGCTATATTGATGACATGTTGGTCTATAGCACTATTGTGGAGGAGCATGAGAGATAGTTGTTGGAGGTGTTTGAGAGGTTGAGATCTCATGGACTCAAATTACATCCTGGGAAGTGTAGGTTCTTCCACAAATAGGTTGAGTATTTGGGTCACACTATCTACCCTTGAGGACTTGGTGTTCAGCAAACCAAGGTGGAGGCTATTGCATGTATTCCTTGGCCTATGGATGTGAGGAGATTGTGAGCATTCCTTGGGTTGGAAAACTTCAATCGCTGATATGTTAGAGGATTCAGTAGCATTGCCAAGGATTTGACAAAGCTGACCAAGCTTACCCAAGAGTGGTGTTGGGGAGATGAGCAAGAGAGAGCTTTTGTAGAGCTCAAGGAGAGGTTGACAGCTACTCCTATTTTGAGGAGACCAATCAGAGGATGACCATTTTAGATTCACATTGATTGGAGTATGTTGGGACTTGGAGCAATGCTCATCCATCATGATGATGAGGAGAAGGAGTTTGTGGTGGTCTATGCTAGTCACTCCAACAATTCAATGGAGATGAAGTATAGTTCATATGAGGGAGAGTGTTTGGCAGTAGTAAGGGTAGTAGCACATTTTTTATGTAGCCTATTTGGTAACTTCTTTACTCTCATCATTGATCATCAGCCACTAAAGTGGTTGATGGAGTTCGATAAGCTTTCAAGGAAGCTTGCATGATGGGCTTCGATTTTATAGGAGTATGATTTCATGATTATTCATAAATCTCAAGTGTTGAATCGTGATGTAGATGGGTTGAGTAGAAACCCATGTCCTAACCAACAAGATCAAACTGGAACATGTTGGCATGGTGAGACAGATGAGGAGATAGTGCCAAGTTGGCATGCATCTACGTTTCTTGGTATATTTTCTAAGGCTTTGGTGGTATCTCTCTCAATGCATATAGGTGGAGTTATTGAGGTCACAAATCCAAAGAGTGGAGATAGTGGTATAATTCAACAAGATATTCATGATGATGTCTTAGTGATGAACTATCTTCACATTGGTGTTGTGGATGGCATAGTTGGGGCCAAGGAGAAAGATTGTGTTCTTCAACAAGCCATATGGTTCAGATTGGAGGGCAGACACCTTCTTTGCGTATGGAAGGATAGTAGAGAGCAAGTAGTACCATTTCCATCTTAGCGATCATAATTGGTCCATCATGCTCTAAGGAGCTATGACATTTTGGAGTAAAGCATACATATAGCTTACTCTAGAGTCATTATTGGTTGCACAGTATGCACACCAATGTACAATAGTTTGTTGTTAGATGTGTGGTTTGTGACCAAGTTAGAGCATCATTCAATGCGCTTATGCCACAATTACACCCATTACCTATCATGGGGTTGGGTTACCGTTGGAGTTTAGACTTTGCTGGACCCTTAACATTGACTATGAGACATCATCAATACGTTTTGGTGATGGTGGAGTGCTTCTCCAAGTGGATTGAGTTGGAGGCACTTGCTACCAAGTCTAGTAAAGGATGGCTTACTTGTTCTTGGATCGGGTTCTTAGTCTTTTTGGTGCACCAGTTGAGGTTTTGACTGATCAGGGTATAGAGTGTGACAAAGCTTGTGTGACAAGTTCTTGTGTCTTGTGTAAGAAGGCTTTGATTGATCATCATGCTACCTCTGAGATCACCCTAAGGCATATGGCTTAGTAGAGAGGGTGGTTTAGATAGTGAAGAGAGGATTGCAAAAGTATAGTTTGCAGAGAGGCCACTTGGGAGATTGTGATCTCCAATTACCTTGGTTGGCCAGGGGCTATTGGTTCAGCCAGTGTCTTGGGGATTATATAGTCTTGTGAATGCGCCGTGCACCTGGCTTCCTACACTTAGACTGCTCTATTTGTTAGTGACTCAAAAGCTTACCCGCATTCTAATACGGTCTCTGCTCTTTGTCTTGATGGTAAGTGACTTTTGTTGGAGCAACTTGTTTGCAATTGCACCTAATTGTAGGCTCTTCTTAATGGTTCTTCATGTTGAGTTTTCTTGGAATAATGTTGATCTTCATGTATCACTAGCTCTTGTTCAAGTTCTATTAATGTTGGGTTTGTATTTTCTGGGTTTGGTGGGGTTTATCTAGTAGGTCACAAGCTATACGACCAACTAGATCAGTGACATGATTTGTCTGCATAAATTGGACTGAAGGCACCGAGCTTCTTTTCCCCTGACACTCTTCAAAAAATAAAATAAACACATTCACTCATGAAGAACCTTATAACATTCACCACAATATCACGCCTCACAATTTATATATCCTCTTGGGGAAGCCAAAGAGCTCCAGACCATAACAATGACCTCTCCTAAGTTTATGCAACTGCTCAAGTAGGAAAAGGAAATAATTGATCACCACCAAGTTCTAATTCTATTTCTCACAACATTTTATCTCCATGTTTTGCCAAAGCTTCTCTTTGACCTTCCTTCTGTCACTAATCTGCCCTACAATCCCTTTGAGAGTTCTTCTTGCCTGCAAATTCCCTTCACGTTCTCCATGTCCTCTCTCTCTTTCTTATCAAGGCTCTTTCTTAATGCTTCTTCAATAGTTTACTCTTGCAAAGCTACAAGACTTCCTTGTCTTGCAGCCCTTTGAAACCTTTTCCTATCCTGTCAAAGCTCTCCAAGTTTTCATTCCTGTTCAGACCTTACCTCCCCCTCGATACTCTATTCTTGCTGCAATCATGGCCAAACCTTCATTCTCAAGATTTCTTTGTCCAGCCTTCAGTCTTGGCCAACCCTTCATTCTCAAAAGTTCCTTCTATCCAGACCTTCCCTTCAAAATTTCTCCTGCCCAGACTTCAGTCCTGCCACATTGGAGAGTTCTCCTTTCCCTTTCTTGTCACTAAACGCACTAAAATCTCTTCCCTTGGTAATTCTCTTTTCTTGGTCCAAAATCCCAAAACCCTTTGAGAAAAAAATTCTCTTATTCAGAAGTAATCTTTCTTCTAGTCCTCTCCCTACAGACCTTCTTGTCTTTTCAGACCTTCCCTTCGAGAGTTCTCTTGCCCAGACTTCCCTTTGAGGTCTCTCTTCTCTTGCCTATCACCTCCTACACAAAACCTCCTCTACCTTTGAGATTTCTCTCCTCACTTCTCTAGCCAAGCCTTTCTCTTTGAGAATTTCCTCTCTCTTGTCCCATTGCCCTTCTCTAGATGCCCTTTCCTTCCTGTCACAAAACCCACAAACCTTCTTCCCCTTCAAATGTCCTCTCCAGTTGTGATGAGCCCTCTCTTCCTTCAATATACTCCTTTTTGTTTCTCTTCAAGCCAACCCTATCTTTGAGAATTTCCTTTCTTCCCTCTCCGTCCAGCCCCAACTCTCCTTCCAGATTTCTCTTCTTGTTCAATCCCCAAAACCTTCTTCAAAACTCTTCTCTGTCCATTCCCAACTTTATCTCAAGGTTTCTTCTTGTCCAAGCTCAATTCTTCTTCTTTGACCTTCTTCATGTCTTGCCACTCTCAAAAACCTCTCCTTTGACTAAACACTCTCCTGCCATACTCTCATGGACCTCTCTGCCCTACATATTTTTGAGAATTCTTTTTGCCTCAGCCAAACCCTCTCTTCTTTGATAATTTCCTCCTTTTTCAAAGCCCTCTCTCCAAAACCCCTCTACTCTCAAGAAGTCTCCATCTGTCAAAACCCCTTCCTTTGATCATTTCCTCTCCTATCTTCTTGTCCTCGTGTCCAGCCCATGAGAAAAAAATAGCTGAGGCTATTTGATTAGCACTTCCCTACATTGTTAATCTGGTCACTTAAAGAAAATTCCTATACTTACATAGATGCTTCTTAAACCTTCACTAGTTGCGGTTCAATAAAGAGTCAAGTTAACATCCTTCTCTCCTTATTTTCTACTCTATGGACAAGATCCAAATTTACCTGCAACCATTTGTCAAGATGCTACTATAGTTTTGGACTTAGGTGATCTAGATGGATGGATGAGCGCATATTCTAAATGGGCAGAAATCTTTTGAAGAGTGATGTAGATGGCCTTTGGGAACTTTGTGATTGCTCAGCATAAAGACACCTTACCTACCATTTTGAGGAGGAGGTTACAGATCCTTGATCTATCGATTTCATCCAAGTGACTATGTATATCTACAACAAACCACACCGATGATACTTGATGTTTCTATGGACCATACTATCTTCAGAGTGCACAAGGTTTTGCCATCTAGAGTCCTTATGTTGGAAGGACGTGATGGTGTTGTTTGGAAGGATGGTTTGAGAGGATGGCATATGGTATGTATGACTCCTCCCCTCACGATGGTTGTTCAAGGATAGTGGTTATGTCCTAGATGTACTTGACATATACCTAGTTCATCCTTTATATGGTATAGATTGCAAACAAGCAACTCACAATGGGGCTCAATAGCATCCGGCCTCTTGATCTTTTGGACCCCATAGGGTATACCATATACTTGGAGTAGATGGCATAGAAGTGCATAGAAAGGTAGTTCATGACAAGACTGATTTTTTTGTGAATACACATACAAATGAAGTGTGTCTTATCTCATTGGAAGCATTTTCTCAAAGGCTTAAGAAACACCAAGATCATGGTAAATAAAGATCTAAGAAAGAAGTTATGTCCACCTAAATTTCAAGTCAAATGTGTCTTATGGACCTACAAGACTTGTGAGAAGGTTGCGGAACTAGCTACAAGGCTTATGAGAATGGCTCTTACATGAAAGACTATGGGACTACAAGAATGGTTCTTGTGGCAAAGGCTCCAAGACTGTAGGATTGTGGGAATGTACCCTATGGGTAGCTATGGGAATGGATCTCACTTGTGGAACTTTGTGAGGTGACATGTATCAATTAATACCAAAATATCTATGGTTAGATAGTGGATCAATTGGTAGAAAACATTCAAGAACTAGTAAGACCAAGTGCAATTGTATATATATTTTGGTAGTGTTGGTGGTAAATTGTGATCTTGATAGCTCTTGAATAAAGAAAATCTTGTGTAGTTGTGGACATAGGCAAACATTGGCCAAAGCACAAGAAAATTGTGTAATTTTTTATGCATAATTTTTCCTGATTAATTGCACTTTGAAATCAGAAAACCCCTTCATAAGGTCCTCTAACTTTGTATCCATGTTGAATAGAGGCCTTTGAAGTTGTAATAACCTTCTACCATCGAGTATCCATCTTTCCTTTTCTTTGGTCTTTCTCCTCTTTAGACAAAGATAACTCTAAAGATAAAGATGTATTGGATGATTCCAAAGGAGTAGAGGTGATCTTGTTGTTGGTCTCTTCTTCACTCTTTGTAAAATTCTCCCTTGATACTACTTTCCTAAGGGATTCAATTATGTTGACTCATATAATTTTGCAAATTTCACTATCTTAGCCAACATATCATCTTCCCACTCCTTGGCAAAGATCCATAATTCTACATACAATCTACTAAGAATCATGCCACTACTACATCAAAATATCCTAAGGTGACTCTTCTTTGTAGTACTCTACTCAAAAAGCTCTCAAACCTTTCTATGTTGTCTTGTAAATTTTCATGTTTTTGTATTCTTCAGAGTGGTGAAGACATTTGCTTCATATTTCAGCTCACAAAACCTTTCAAAAAATTGACTCTTGACTTCTCACCAATCCACCACATAGGCAAGATTTTGATTTATGTGCATATAACAATTATTGGCTCTCTTTCTTAAAAAACTTGGAAATATTCAAAGCCTATTATGATTTGTATCTTCTCTATCAAGATTACCTCAAATTCCTCCATGACAATGTAAGGATCTTCTTCTTTATCATGGCTTTTAAACTTCTAGTAACTTTGCAGAGTGAAGTGCACAAGATTAGCCATTATGTTTGGTGTGAAGAGAGAAATAGATGCATGGATTGATCTTGCAAGAGAAATTTGAATGAATCTAAGTCAAGTACAAGGTTAGGAAAACCTTCCTCTAGGTCTATTTTTGATAAAGATTTATCTTGATCCAGGTCTTTTGCATTCTTGACAGTACTGCTCAATTCTTGGTTAGCCAAAAAAAATTTGCTTAGCTTAGGTTCTTTGAAGAAAAGTTCTTGTGGTACTAGTGGGCAAGTGGTTGTCACTTTTGTTTGAACCAAAGGAAGAAAGTTAGAGTGAAATTTGTGCTTCTTAATCCTTAATACAAACTTGAGAGGCTCCCTCCGTAAACTTCTTAGAGTCTTCTTTTTCTAAACTGGATTAAGGAGAAGTAGACAACTAAGATTGAGTCTAGAACCATTGTTTGAAGATGTTCTTGAAACCAAAGTCTCCTTTTTGCGAGGATAATTGCTGAAATGCCAGTTTGGTGTCTATCGTAGTTTTTCTCTCAAAATTGTTACCTCTTCTTGAGCTTTTCTTGCTTGTGTTGCACACCATTTAGCTTCACATTTCTGATTTCTCTTGGAGGCTCTTAAATCACACAGTGTTTGAATGTCTTTTAGTAATTCCTTTGCAACATTTATTACCTTGCTTGTTCTTCATATTCAATCACTCCAAAGAATGTATCTCCCATAGCAACTCCAAAAATATATATCAAAACCCAACATCATATACATTTTGTAGTAAATTGGCAATATATGACTTATTCCCTTGGTGATATAGCTAAAAACTAGATAGATTTGAAGAGAAAGGTCAATATTTTGATTTTTTATTATTTCCTATTTAACCTCTTGTGAAAGAACCATTCCTAGAAGAGTGTAATTTCACCAATTGTGATGCACTATGGCAAAAAGAAATGAAAAATCACTTTCACATAAGCTAAGTTCCAACTAATTCCCAAAGGTGATCTTCCAATCAATCTTCAACTACAAATAATAAAACTCCAAAGAATGTGTTCTACTATTCCCAAAAGGAGAAAAAGGCAACCACATAGAACACATGATGGATGGGAAGACCGAGCTCCCTTGTACAAAGGAGAGACAAAAGGGGTAAAATGGGACTAGGTCTCAATAGTATCAATATGAGAAGTCTGCCCTTCTGCACCTAAGATATTTGAGCTATGCAAGTTGTAAGGCACAAATACAAAGGATCTTTGCCTTGGTGGTAAAGTTTTGCTTTTTGATTTTGTAGTACTTTCAACACCACAACTCACTTAAGGCATTGCTCTTTTCCTTCAAAATTAGTAAGGATCCTAGACTCTAGCCTCAGGCACTAGTAATGAAACATACTCAACAACTTGTGTTCTTAATACAAGTTCCTTACCACTACACACTAAAAAATCATTGCCAATAATCAGAATTCAACATAAGCAAAAAGGAGCTTCTAGCTCATTCACTTTATTTTCTTACATGTATTGCATGAATATTTACAATGAAAAAAAACCATAAATAGCATCTCCTTCTCCTACTTGTAACATAAGAAATCTCAAGGTTGTGGAAGTGCAAAGATCTATCACAATTGCACTCCTTGCATCTGGACTATATACTCAAGGTTTTACCAAATTGTCTTCTCCTAATCTGTTGATCTGTACACTATCAAATCACTAACATGTGTCTTGGGAATTATTTTTAGTTCTCTCAGAAGGAACTTTATTTTGCCCTCTTTGGACTCCTACTCTAAAGATTTTAACAACTAAAAAAAAAATGTATAATTGCAAAGAATCTTCCTTTAGTGAAGGATTGTTCATACTACTCTATTGCAAAGAGCTAACTTTTCTTACAACTTTCCTATCTATCTCTCTATATGGGCTAGTAAATTTGATGTACTCTCTTTTATACGGAAGATGAAAGGAGACTTTAAGTTTTCTCATTGTACTAAGTAATTTCTAGAACTATTATGTCACACGGTTCATAAAGCTTCCTATTTGCATGCTTCCCTAGCTTTAAGGATATCCTTTCTAACTTTGGACCTTTGTATACATGCTCACTAAGAGTTTGAGCCTACAACTTGAGCTCATGAATCTTCACATTTGTAAGTTTACCTATTGTAGCTTCTTTCTAGAGCTCTAGAGTCTGGTCCCTAATCTTCTCAAATTTATGAATAATCCTAAGCATTCCTTTGAAGCTATGGTTATAAGCTTCACTGATTTTACTAGTAATGTCATCCATCATATTGGCTTTGACAATGGCTCTATGATCTTTCTACTCATGTAGTTCTTTTTGCAAGGCCTCTATCTTAAAGGTCAATTCATTTCTTCTATTCCTCCAAGATAACTTCTTGATACACCTTTTGCTTTCTTCTATTGCATATCATGCTCTAACTTACTAATGTGATTGATCTTAGTACAAGTTTCTACTTTGTACCAATCTTGTCTCTACTTGCTTGTGATTTGGAGTGCACTTTGTTCTTCTTGCAACTTCCAAATTTCTTGATCTTCACTCTTCCTTATGTGCTCCAATGAGGTATTTTTTCTTGTCTTCATGATACACTTACACTAAGGTGTTATCCTTCCTATTTTCATCTTTGCATATGCCTCTTACCTTCTCCAAATCCTCCTTGTCCTTGGTCATCTTTGCTTTTGTTACATACTTGTTTGTGTGTATGTGCTCAATAATGAGGTGTAGTCCATTGCATTGAGCTATGCCTCATTTTGTTAAGGGAGAATCATCTGCATGAACCCAAGTGTTGGTTCTACTGGATTCACTATGAAACCTGCTCTATCTACTTGAAGCAATGTCAAAACTACTTTTGCAAAGAAGCTTCATCCTCCTTCTTCTTTGTAGTGTAGCATGGGTGAAGTTTCTCTTACCCCTCCTTCCACATCCATGATCCACTCCCTTACTTCCATGAGTTTTGTTGATGTGGCAAACTTGAAATTTTCTTCTTGATGGGTTTTGGTCATGGAGTATCCTTTAGGTTGGGCCAGGAAATACTCCTCCAACATAAAGCGTGTGCTAAATTTCCCCCTCTCTATTACTTAACAAATTCATTCCCATGTAGAAGTGAATTGCAAATGGAGCCAAGTAAGTAGCTCCACCATCTTCCTCAAGTTCCTTGATCATGGAGAAGGCCTGTCAATAGAACATATAGGCCCAAATGACAAATTCTCCTCTAAATATATACTTGAAAAATACCACCTGATTGATAGTTAGGTATATAGTTTGTTCCAAGTGAAACAACCTCACAAGAGATTGTACAAGGAATTGGCAAGCAAGATCCTTGTAAGTGTGAAACTTCCACTTGTTACTCTTTGATCTATTCTCTACAAAGGTATTCTTGATGGTTGTATTGAATTCAATTCTCCTCTTCCCAATTTTGGTGTCTGGTGTCATTGCCCTAGAGGACCTGACCCTACCCCAAGTACCATCCTCTAGTGCTCCTCTATCCAAATGTAAGGATTTCTTCTCAAATCTCCAATTGCCCTCTCATCTCTCCTCCACATCTTTTGGATGATTATGGGTGAGCCCATTCCAAATTCTAGAGTAGAAACATTAAATAATTGCTCTAGGGTAAATCACTCCTAGCCCTGATTGCCCATTTTTCAAATTTTAGTGATCAAAGGATCACCTCAAGGATGTTCCTCATTGTTTTCATTACCCTGGCCATTTTGCTATCAAAGGAACTTAACTATAAAAAGATTGATAACTACATAGAGGACAACTCAAATACTCTTTGGAAAAGTTACTGCAAAACATAATAGCAAAAGTAAAAAAGTCAATTGGCAATTAATTATAGCTTCTGATGTTTGATTCTTAGTGGGTCAGCCCATTACTCTCCACACATGCAAAGCTTCCAAAGTGTACAATTAGTTCTTGGTGGTAGGTTGTTATCCTTTCAATGGAACTTTCCAAATTATTGTATGGTCACTACTTCTAAACTTTCCTATATCTCCAAAGAATCTTCATAATTGTATTATTTGTACCCCTTCCTTCTTTGGGCTTGATCTCTTCATAATTGAACACATACATAGAAAAACTGCAAAAATACTCATAAAAGAGGTTTTTTTCTCTAACATACAATTAACTTGTTGTTATTTCATCAAAAAGAATTAAAATACAACAAAAATGCAACCTTTTTGAAAAGGTAGGCACAACACTAGTGGTGCATACCAAATAACATATAATGGTAAGTAATAGGTTGTTCTCTCAATGATACTGGTTGGAAATAACTAGAGTTAAAGAGAAATATTACTACCTTGTAGTTCATTTATTGTTACACATTTAACCTCTTGTGCAAGAACCAGTTCCAGAAGAGAGTTGTGTCACCTAATGTGGTGCACTACCGCAAATAGAAAATTAAAATAATCACTTTCACTAGAATTAAATTCCAAATTAATCTTGAAGATGATGATTCACTCACCCAAACCAAGCACTTCACTGCAAAGACATCAACTCCAAAAGCTTCTTTGCATTGACAATCAGTCTTTTTTTTTGTTCCATGTTGCTTTCAACCTTATAACTCATTTATGATCCATCAAGCCATTGCTTTGCTGCTTCAAAACCTCAAGGATCACACACCTCAATCAAGTACAAGTGCTTCCCTACAGTCAAGCACTTGTGTGTCTTCTACAAAGCTCCTAAACCCTACTCAATAAAATAACCTCCCATACTCTAAAATTAAGGCAACAATGACAAAGAGCTTTTAGCTCTTTTGTTGTATTATAGTTAAAGGACGGAAGGAATGAATATTGATACTTGATAAAAGCCTTAAATAGCTTCCTCTACTCAAACTTGCAAAGAACTAATGGTTGAAGTAATTCAAAGATCTCATGCCTACATCCACCATGTATGTTTAGGTCTTGTCCTATCCTATCCTACCCACAAGTAGGTTAATTAGTCACCTTATAAGTATCAAGGAAGGTATCAATTCTTCCCCAAATACAACATACAAGTTTGTGTTCTTTGAATTTACTACTCCAAAGATTTCTTTAACTACAAATGTTTACAACTACAAAGGCCTTTGGACTACTTCCTACTCCAAAGATCCTACAACCAGAGGGAACTTCTTTTAGTGAAGTGTCTTTGGCCTAAAGTTTTATTGCAAAGAACTACCTATGCGTTTAAAATTCCCAATAAGGAGCTCAATCCGCTCCTTGTAACTTACTATTTATAACATACAGGTATAATAGATCTCAATGAACTTCCTATATGTATGTTCTCTAAGTCTAATAGCTTGTTGGTCCGTCTTGTCTTCTTTGGATGTCATTCCCTATAGCTTTTGGATCTACAACTTTAGCTCATGTAACTTGTCTTTTGTTACTTTCTCTTGCATTACTTCCTCGATCATTTCTACAAACTAATCTTTAGCTTCCTTGTGTTACTTGAGGATTTTTGTCTTCTCCTCCTCCAAGTGTTGCTTCAAGATCTTTACTTTGTTCTTCACCTCCTCCAACATTGGAAGTCAATCAAGTACCCTCTTTTCCTTCTCCTTCTTTAATTCTTTGGCTAAGTGCTCCAACTAGATCACCACCTCCTTTTGGGATAGTAAGCTTGGGATAAGTCCACACTTTGATCTGAGCAATTCAATGAGGGTTTATCCAAAGGTTGCATAATTAGTGCAGTTAAAAATCTCCCTAAGTAGAGAAAAATATACCAATAATATTAGACTGTTAAGCCCATTAGGACAGTAGGCCTAACTCCATGCATTATATTTTTGAAAAGCCCAAAGTGTTAAGGAAATAGACAACATTTTTCTATTGTATATTTCAGAAATTGTACACAAATTGAAAACTAGACACTCAAACACTTTGGCATGTTCATGTAGTGATTGAATGTCTCCCAATTGCATTTGAATAGAATCACTTCTAAGAACAAAAGAGACAATGGGAATTATGGAACAGACCAACATGGTTACCATAGTCATCAACTAATTTTCCAATCCAGAATGTGGACATAAAAAATGTAGACTAATCCATGAGCTCATTATATTTTAACACTTGTACTTCTAAGGTAAGATCTTGTACTTGGATCTTGGAAATCTATAGTTCTCCCAAAATAATTACTGCTTCTTCATCTTGGGCTTCTAGTTAAGTTTCATATCCCTCTTTTTGATCCAAAGATTCCCAACTCAAACTATAACATTTGGAGTCTTTCTTTGCTTCTTTTGATCCACTATTAAGGAAGGTTTCGACCTCTTTATTTCAAAGTTTTCCTATACAAGGGCATTTACCTTCTTCACCTCCTCCTTGTATAGGTTCATGGTCTTCTTTGACTCCTCTTTCCATTTTAGTCCATTTCTTTCTTGATGTAGATGACGTTATGGAGCCTTTGGATGAGTGTGGTGTAGTGGACCAAATTTGGTAGAATTCTTGATATTATGATAGAAGGAGCTCCAAAATTTGCACAAAATTGGTCAAATTGGTGAACTACAAAATTGATGCACTCCTTGATTGAAACTTTCTGTTCTTGGGTTTTTTCTTCCACTTTTTTGGCTTGTGCTACACTCAAAGGATCTTTGCCTTCTTCCTCTACCTCTACTCTCTTTTTTGCTTCTTGATGTTGTTCTTTGGCCTTGTGATGTCCTTCATTCCAAAGGTCTTCTTCTTGTCTTCTTTGGTCTCCATATGCTCTTCTTGGGTGGGGCTAAGAGGTTCCTTGGGATGCAATATTTTTTCTTGGGTGTCTTTGGCTTGGTCTACTTGGTCTTCACTCTACTTTGGGTTTGGGGCAGAGTTTGGGGTAGGAGAACTTCTTGTGCTCCTCCTTTGTTAAAACATTGAGCCCCATGTAGAAGTGTATGGCAAAAAGTGTTATGTATGTGGCTTCACCATCTCCTTCAAACTCCCTATGCAAACTCCTCACCTAAAAGTAGAATATTTATGCCAAATTGACTAGCTCTCCTTGATACATGAATTTGAAAAAGAATTTTTGGTTGTAGGTGAGGTAAGTTTTTCTCTTTGGCCAAAAAAAATTCATTATTGCTTTGAGCAAAGGAGATAGAGGAACTTGACAGGATTCACACATTGTATGTGGGCAAAGAGAAGTGAAACAATAACTTGATGCAAGAGATGGCCATGTGAAAAGAAGATGGAGAAGCCTTGGCAAGGAAGTACACCAAGGAAGTGAACAAGCAACAAGGCAAAGAGAAGGCCCTTTTCCAAGAAGAATACAAGCATCCAAGGGAGTTAAACAAGCAATTGAAGGCTCATGAGGAAGAGATCAATGATCTACAAGGAGAGGTTGAGAAGATGAAGGTAATGATGATTAATATAGAGGTGCAACATCAAGAAGAGCAATGTGCTGCCCAACTACAAGTCTTGAACCCCATTACAAAGTTGGAGAAAACAGAAAAAGAATGAGAAGAGGATCACATAGAAATTCAAAAAGAAGTGCTAGCAAAGCTACAAGAGATCCAAACCTAGCTAAACCTAGAGAAGACCAAGATCTTGGCAAAGATGTAGATGGATCATTGTCAATTGATTGGGGTAGTAGAAGAGGCAATGGAGGTTTCATTGGAAAGATTGAAGTTGTGGGAATTGAAATCATAGGTGCACACTTTGGAGGTGTAGGTATACATAGATTAGCTGTTGTACCAATTGTCTGACAAGTTTCATGAACACAGCTTAAAGAAATCCAACAATTTTACCAAAGCCCTACTTGGAGCAATCAAAAAATACAAGGATTGGATAGATTAGGATTTGTAAAGGTGAAGGTAGTTTCAATGACTTTAGTACAAGGTATTCCAACCCAAAGGTAGATGATAGCAATCTGATAAGTATAGAACAAACCTTTGGCCTAGAGCCATCTTTGGCCTTGTGATAGCTCAATGTTGACATACTTATAGTAAGAATAGTTTATTTCCACAAGGAAATTGGTTTCAAATGCTTAAGAATGAAGCTAAACACCACATTAGCACAACGCCTCAGTTCATTTATTGTTTCATATTTAACCTTGGGCAGAAACCACTCACAAAAGAAGGTAGTGTCACCCTCTATGGTGCACTATAGCAAAAAGAAAACAAATAATCACTTTCACTCAAAGATCTAATTGAGACTGTTTTAAAGGTGATGGATTGTTCAATTCTAAGTGCCACTCCATTCCAAAGTTACAATTTCTACAATTGCATTCTCCTCATCCTAGAAGGCACAACTTATAGGACTGCACTTCATGCTACCCATTGTCTAAGTTTTTTTGTTTTAGTGGTACTGCTTGAATGGTGAGTTTCCAAATCCACCCATTGCACAAGTTCACTCATTTTTATCATTTAATGCACACCCTGATCAAGGGAAAATACTTGCTTGGTACCAAAAATTGAAGACCTCTTGTGAAATTCCTCACCTCTACTCTTGCCTACACACTGAAAAACACAAAAAAAGACACAAAACTTGCAAAGCAATAAGAGTACTCTTTACTTGTAACTGGAGTATGATATTTACAAAGATGAATGAACAAATGAACAAACACAAGTGCCATGATACTTAGCTTTAAATACTACTCTGGCTTCAAAACAAAGGGATCAGAATCCCAAGTGGATCCTAAAAATCCTAAGCTAAATTGTCCATCATTGGTTTAATATCCTAATCTTATCTTATCCTAATTATCTACCATTTGATTAGATACCTAACATTTGTCAACAAAGATGTGAGAGTTTCCCTACCTAATCCATCTGTAGTGTACAACACCAAGTGCTTGTACAATCCCAAGGGCACTCGATTGCCCTTGGGATTGTACACTTGAGTGCTGATACAAATGGCCTACTCAAAGTGGTTAAAATCTGCCTAAGATTGCCTACCTCACCATGACTTCTCCTTGGAGGAGTGCCTTTGGTTGGAACTACTAAAGGACTATGTTCACCTCTCAAATATCTAACTAGTCTATAGATGCTTGATACCTAGCTATCTCCAGCAAGAAGATCTGGGACACTTTGTTACACTTCTTGTCCAAGTGCTCATTCAAATGTAGGGACATGATGTTCATTCTTTCTTCTTCATGGGCTTGGTTCTCCAATCTCTAGACCTGGATCTTTAGTTCATGGAATTTGGTTTTTTAGGCAAGTATTAATTCCTCTTCCTTTAGCATATCCATGAACAAGGCTTGGATCTCCTCCAATTGTTGTAGTGCTTTGAGCTTGTCCTCCTAAAATTTCTTGGTCTAAGCACTCCATTTTGCCTTTTGCTCTCTAATGATTGAAGACTATTTTGCATGCTTGGCCCTCTCTTCTTTTGCTTCCTTGGTGAGAGGTTCCAATTGTGTTGCTACCTCCTTATGGTACTCCTGCATCTATGCCTCTATCAATCACACAATCATGATCATGTTACTCTTCTAGACAACTAAGAGTGCTCTCCAATTCTTGGCACTTGCACTAAAATTGGTCTTTGGCTCCCTTTTTAAACTGATCAAAATTTAGGTGGAGTGCCTTCCAATCTCCTTCAAACCTTTGGGTTTATGTTGCTTGGTGGTCTTGTTGATTCTCTATTGTGGGATTTCTCCTCTTGAGTTCTTGGTTCTCTTGTAGCAACGTACTTACCTTTGTGGCCTTTGTCTTATATAGGTCTCTAGCCTTTGCTTCTCTTCTTTCACCAGGTCTTCTCTGGCCTTCTAAGTGTAGACTTTTTTATGTATGTTCTTGATTAGGGTAGTGTAGTCTACAATGTTAGGGCAGTCTGTTTGATATTGAAGCAACAACACATCCATCATCTGCAATGCGGCTCCAATAGAATGTATGAATTGTAAGACCCATTTGTGCATGTATGTGTTATTGTGATGTTTAGTTTAGTATTACTAAGTACTTGAGAGATATTATTTATATAGAGATAAATGGTGGTTTTACATTATTCATGATTAGATACAATTAGTCATAGTTAAAATAGAGGGGACCTTACTTTAGAGGAAGTGGAAAAGATGAGCACTATTATTTTAGATTCTAGTGTATTGACTTGGTATTATTCCTAGATGTTTGGCTTTGAGGAAAGAGTTGAGAACTCTTGGACCCACAAGTCTTTTTGTTTTGGATTCTTCTGTAGTCCAAGGAAAGCCCATGTGAAGGAATCCTTGACTTCGTGGTTGGGTCAAGATAAGACCACATGCTTAGGAGAATATTCCCATGATTATGGATATCCCTTTAGCTTTTGACTTTATTTGACTTTAGTCTAGTAACTTCAGTTACTCCAGTAATTAATAACTTTGGTGCATAACTATTTTACAAGTATATAAACTAGGGGTGAGGAAGTACTCATCATCCTTTCATTTGCAACTATCTCTCTCTCATTGAGTTCTCTAGTGAGCAATGTCTTGAGTCTTGGAGTGTTAGCCTTGGTGGAGGATGATGGAGTTGGAGTTCTTTGCCTTCTTAGTCCATGGTGTGCTACAATAATAGCCATCAGAAGTTCATCCTAAATGAGAGATAGGCCGGCTATAGAAAAAAATAGATCCATCTTGGACAAGCATTGACTTCAAAGTTGTTGGCTCTTTGTGCACCTTAACTTGTGTTTTTAGTGCAAACATAAGAAGATTGGGTTCAATGTCAATTTCTTCTTCTTCTTCTTATGATTGGTGACTTAGTCTTCTTGTTTTGGGTGGTCTTTTGGCACCTTCTCCTTTTCAAGCCAAGTTTTGGTCCTTGGAGCAGTCGGCTCAATCTTGGGTTTCTACTATGGCTCCTTCTTCTGCAATTGGACTTAGTGGTGCCTTTTTTGGCATTACCTCTCCTTCCATTGTGTTCTCTTCTTCATTTGCATGGCACTTGTCCATATCTTGGTCTTGCAAATTTAGAGAAAATTGAGCATCTTTCCACATTTCTTCTTCATTATCTTTGTCTCCTAAACTAGAGGTTGATCCTTGCTCCCCTTCTTCATCATCTTCTTCCACTTTAGTGGCCTTGGCCTCATCTTTTGAAGAGGACAGTTCAATAACCTATGCATTGGCCTTTGACTTCTTTGTTGGAGGACGAGGCTTCTTTTGTGGCATGGTGTTCTTCCTCTTTGCCACATTTAGCATGGCCAATTCTTCATCTAATGCATGAACTTGCTTGTCTCAACAAATTTAGCATTGGCCAGCCAATGCTTAGCAATCTAGGTGGGTCTTTCATGTTGTGCTTCAAAATAACCTATAGGATGGAAATACATAAGAACTTCTTCCTCTCTTCCATGGTCAGCAAGTTGGTCCTTGTGTAGTAGTGAATAGAAAAAGGAGCAATGTAGGTGGCATTTCCTTTTTCCTCAAAATTTTGGTGTAGGAGCTAAATTTCAGCAAAATCTATAGGCTCTCCTAAGTACATATAATAATGCTTGGCCATTTGTCATGTAGGTTGTTTTTTTTTGTTTGAAAAGTTCATGATTGCTTCTATGTGGCTCTTTGTGCAAGAACCTTGTAATTGGCTACACTCCACCTATTGTTCTTTGAACATTTACCATTGAAGTGGCTCTTGACTTTGATGGTCAGCTCTTTGTTTGCAAACATACTATCTATTTTCATTGCTCCTACAACTCCAACATCAAGGCCAAGTACCATTCTTTAATGATCTCTTGTCTAGTTGAATGAGTTACCTCCTTGAATTTTTCTCTTATTTGCTTCTCATCTCATGGATCATGTGGAAGTATGTGAACTCCAAATTCTAGATTAGGAATCCCATATGCTTGCTCCTAATCACATCCATTCTACAATATAATGCACATTTTTTTACAGTAATAGATCTAAGGATGGCCTATAAACCCCTTCATGTAAGCTTTTTAGGTGACCACCATGGCTTCTACATATCTAAAAGTGCTAACACTTGTCTAAGACATTATGCCAAGTACCTCACTTCACTTTGAGTACCCAAAATTACACCCAGTGTCACTCTCAAAACAACTATGAGTAATACACTTCTGTGTGTTGAAGTGCAAGAGAGTACTCAATCAGCTTAGCAGAAAAATGATCTTGCAAAAAGTGCAACTACTAGCCAGACACTTCAATTTATACTCCAAATTGTTGGTCACTTTTCATTTTTCATTCTAGTGGTTATAAAGTAGGTAGGCACTCCTTTTTATGCAAGTGAAGGCCTCTACATGTTGTCCTTGGTGAGGAGAGAGCAATGCCAAAGATTCTCCTCCAATCACTCCCCCATGAGCCAGGCTTGCAAGCCAAGTGCCAATGGTTATCTTGAATGTAATGTCCCTTGGTGGGAAGGGCCAATTGGCAGCGTGTTCAACTCATGATGGCACTTAAGTTCAAGTGCCAAGGTGGCACTTGGCTTTCATGTGTGTATGTCTCACTTGTCAGCGCTTCAAGTGCTATAGCTCATGCAAGCACTCCAAATGTTGTTCCATCCTCCAGCACTTGGGGTTATCCTATACCACTCCAAGTGCATCTTGTCCTCCAGTTATTCAAGGCCATCCTACACCTCTCCAAGCACTACTTATCCTTGTTGTGCAAACACTACATCATTTGAGATTATCCTACTGCACCTCTTGCCTTCTTGACACATTCCTACAAATACCTCTCTCTTTGAAGCACTTATCCAAGTAATTACATTATTCCTAGTGGTTTTCTGGCACTCAATCCTGATATAAGCAACAAAAGCAAACTTTGAAGAAAAGGGATCACCACATGCCTTAAAAGAATATCTTTGTCCAAGATGACCTTTGGCTTGAAAACCTTTTTAGAGTTAGGATAATTTTGCAGTCAAGGATCTTTGGATTGTAACTTTACAAAGGTAAATGACAAATTGGATAGTTGAGCTGATCATGAATGCATAGGCAGTTCTTAATTACACATTAAGATAAGATAAGGTAGGATTAATGATGAGTAATATAAGTGTAAGTAGAAGATTTCCAACATCCTTCAACAATTGATTATCTTAATTGAGAAGTAGGAAACTATATATATGGGTTGGGACCCAACATAAGTTTATCCTCTTTTCATAATTGAAGTTTTAGTGAGAGACCTCCGTTATCCTTAGTGTTGATTTTCTACACTTTGTGTTCTTGATTTGCATGCTTGGTCAAGTAGAGGTGAGGAATAATGTAGCAGGAACGTGTGCTTGAATACCTATCAAGGAATTTTCACCATCCCAAGGCAAGATATCCTTGGAGTTGTGAAGATACAAAACAATAAAGAAGGGTTTTGCAAGCACACGAGCAGTGGAAGTACCGTTGACTAGGAAAGTCAAGTAGAAAAACAATCTCATAATTTCATTAAGATTGTGCCTCTTAGAAAGGGTAGTATATAGTGACATGACCTTTGTGATTGAACAAACCTTCATGATGAAGTGACATTTGGAGTGAAATGGCTCTTAAAGGGAAAGAGGCATTTTCCATGAAGTAAACCATCACGTTCAAGAGCCCATTTGGACTAGATCTTTTATGAGAGAGATTTTAATTTCTCTTTTCTATAATGTGCCACAATGGATGGCACTATACTATTTTAGGAGTGGTTCCTACCTAAGAGGTTAAACATGCAATAATAAACAAACTATGATAGTGTGACACTTTCTCTTCAATTCCAGTCATTTCCAACCCGTATCCTCAAGGGAACAACATGTTTTTACTCTTTATACTATTATTATATTGAAATTAGGTTGTGATAATCGTCTATTGAATCCTTTAGCTCTAGATCCTTGATTGCATAGTCAAATTGTTCCTAACATATAATAATAACATGCACAAATTCTCCCTAAGTTCTCTAAATATACTCTCAATACCTAATGTTAGTGCTACTTGGTTTAATGTATGATCTTTGAGTAGGTCCATTAACTTAGAGTGTGGCATTCTCTAATTCCTTCTTCTGTTGTCTTCCTTTGCTTGCAAAAGAAAGACTTCCTCTTGATACTTCTTGAGGTGCATACTTGTCTTCCAATGATAAGGCATTGTTGTTTCTTCATAACCAGCCTTTTTTATGGAAGCCAATGCTTGTGATGTTGTCAATTTTCAAACTTGCTCTTCTAATTGGGAAATCCTTTGTCAAAAGTTGCCTTCCCAATTTCCACATTCTTCTCAAGGTTCATTTCTCTTCATGATTGGCCTCCAATTGCTTCTTCATCAAGTTATTCACCACTTTGGATTTTCTCTTCTCCCAAAGGTATGTATCATGAAGTTTGGCCAATTCAATTTTGAGCTTGGTCACCTTATGTGTCCTTTGGTGCTAGTTTTTCACCTGCTCTAGATTAAATTCTTCAAGGTATCTATCTTCTATTTCAATGCAATCTACTTGGCACCCTATTTCTTCTACTTTTCACAAAGATAAAGAATCTTGCTCTTGAAGATCTTAGCTTCTCTCTTATAATGCTCAAGTTGAAAATGCAATTCAATAACCATACATGCATATATACCAATATTTGGCCAACTCTTTCATACATTGGATAATGAGTATCTAAGGCCATCATCAATGGTAACAAAGTGTCATATACATATCAAACTTTAAGCATTTCTCTCATGATGATATTCTCTTCCTTCAACTCTAAAACAAAATTCAAATGCTCATAACTTTGGCTATATACCTCCAAACTTTACAATTTGATGTCAACAAAAGGCACTTGAGAAGATTCCTCCAAAAAAATTAAATATTCTTCTTTGCTGATGTAACCACAAAGATACTGGCCCAAAGTTTGTATTGCCAAATTCTTTCTCCATCTTCCCTTAAAAGTGTCCTTACTTTTTAGAATTTGCCTCCTCTTTTGAAGAAGTGGTGCATAGTCTTCCAAAGAAAAAGGCCCTTCAAAGATGCATGTCTTCCAAAGAACCATATCCTCATAAGAATAAAGATCAGCTGAATATGAAATAAGGATATTATCTATTTTTCAAAGTTGATATTAGTGGTTTCATATTTCTACTTGTCTTGAAAGAAAAATAATAAATCCTCTCTTGATTCAAAAACCTCTGCACATAAGTAGAAATTGAATGTGGAGTCAAGATAGAAGAAACTATGATCTAGTAGAGAAGGTGAATAAAGTGGAAAATAATTTACTGGTTTTGTACATAATGTTGGATCTTTCCATGAACTTATAGCACCTTATGCTCCAAAGAAAATGATATTTAGAGAGAGTATCATTGAATAGATTTTGAAGAGTAAGAACTATGTTGCTTTCTAGCAACCTACCTAGAGAGTTGTGGGTGGAAGCAATATGAGCTGCTACATATATTTTGAATAGAGCTTTTAATAAAGTTTCAAAGAAATTTCTTACAAGCTTTAGCATGGAATAAACCTACAGTTGTATCTTTGAGAACTTTCAATAGCTCAATCTTGGTGCATACATCAAAAGGTCTGAGAAGTTTGACTTCAAAGGAACAAGAGATGGTTTTGTTAAATATCATTTAAAATCCAGAGCCTTTAGATTATGGGATCAAATAAATGAAAAGATATGTGAAAGTAGAGACCTCGTGTTTAGAGAGGAGCTACCAAATCATCAATAGTGACAAATGATGAACTTAGATGCAGATTATTGTCCAAAGAGAGATAGAGAGCAAGCCTAGAGTGAGCATTGATTAGAAAGAAGTTCATGGAGAGTTTTCACAAGCTTCTAGGGAATCTATGGAGTAGGCTACAAAAGAATCCAAAAGTGAGACTAGCATTTCTAATTCAAGAAGAGAGTGAATGCAATCAAGAACCTGATTTGCAAATGAGCTCAACTTCACCATTCAAGATGGAGAAAATTGCCAAAGAGGGAGAATGAGAAGACCACCACAAAGACTTGGTGGGTGGGATTATAATAAGACATCTTTTGCTTGCATTGTTGCACTTAAGATTGAAGGAGGAGATGTATATTCAAATCTAATTTGTTACAAAAATGCAATACAATCACTTGAGCAGGTGAAGGCCATGGAAGAGGAATTCAATTCATTGAATCAAAACAAGACTTGGAAACTAATAGCATTACAAAAGGGAGAAAAGCAATAAAATGTAAGTGGGTTTATAGAACCAATCTTGATGTTAAGGACAACATCTCAAGGCAGAAGGCTAGACTTGTAGTGAATTGATATTTTCAGCTTGCATGAATCAACTATGAGGAGACATTTTCTCTGATAGTCAAGTTTAATTCAATTAGATCTAGCTTTTAATTCAATTAAATCTGGCTTTTTGTTACCTGCATCTAGAGATATGGAGATAACTCAATGTAAGATGAGATAACTTTTCTTAATGAAGATTTACATGGAGTAGCCACAAGGATGCAAAAAAGTTGGAAAGGAGAAGAGTGTTTGCAGATTACTGAAGAGCCTTTATGGCTTGAGCAAGCCTCAATGAATTGGAACTGAGTGTTTGATGTCTTTTAGTGTGGTATGGGGTATAACCATCACTTTCTGCTCCTTGAGTCTATTACGGATCTAGGATAATCCTCACTCTCTTTGTAGACAAAGGATTAATTGTGTGAAAGATGAATCTCACATTGCTACCATACTAGATTACCTTCGTATAGAGTTTGAATTTACACACGGAGAAGCATAGTGCATACATGACATCATATGTTTTGTGACAAAGAGAATCTAAAAAGGAGATTGAGTCTCAAAAGTTGTGTAAAGTCAAATATAAAGAATTTGATCTTAGAGCTGCATATCAATTGCTAGTCCTACAAATCCATATGTTATTTTACAAGTTGAAGAAAGAGAACTAATTAGAGCACCATACTACTAATAAGTAGTAGGATGTTATATATGCTATGATAAGTAAAAGACCAAACATAGCTCATGCTATTAGCATAGTTGCAAAGTTTAGTTTTAATCCTTCACATGAACATTTGGAAGCAATGTAAAGATTTCTTCAAATACCTCAAATGCACTAAGAATTATGGATTAAAATTTAGTGTAGGATCAGATGTTGCTGATAGACTAGCAAGGTACTGTAATGCTGATTTTCCATGTGAATTAGACAATAAAAAGTTCTGTAGTTATTTTATATTCATGAAAAATATTGGTTGACTAACTTGGAGTAGTCAATAACAACAATGCAATGTTACTTCTACCATAGAGGCAGGGTATATAGTAGCTACCAAGAAGCAATATGGCCTCACATGTCACTCAAGGAACTGCAGTTTGGACAAGATGTTCCAACTCCAATTTATAATAACAATCAAAGTGCTCTCAAGCTTGTATAGAACCTAGAATTCCATAAGAAAACCAAACATATAGAGATCTATTTCATTATTTGTGAGAGTAGCAAGAGAAGCAAGAGAGTTTTTTTTAGCTACATGAACACCGATAATTAGATTATAGATATGTTTAAATTTTACAAAGAGATAAATTTTGTAGATTTGGAAGTTTAACTGGAGTACTACTATTTATTCAATGAATGGGAGTATTAAAAATTATATTTCAGAAGGTATTACCTGTGGCATGTGGTAGTTGATGTTGTATAGCTAGTATTATTAATTAGATTGCAGATATTTTAATAATTTTACCAAGAGATAAATTTTGTAGATTTAGAAGTTTAATTGGATTATTACCATTTATTCAATGGGTGGGATTATTGAAATTATATTTCAGATTGTGGTATATGTGGCATTTTGTAGTTGAGGTTTGTATAGATAGTACTATATAGTGTAGAATTTAGGGTTTGCACATAACACCCAATCTCAGAGCTAGTTAGTATTAGAGCACCCAACGCTTATATATAGGTCTTACCTTTCAATTAGAAAAGTTCCATTCCATCAAGATGCTAACGGTGTACTCAGTAAAGCTTTAACAGCAAGGTAATGAGAGTAAGAGGCACGGCAAGGCCAAGCATCACGTCCAAGTATTTAGTTAGTTAGAATGAGCATACTAGCCTACAAGTAATCCATTCCTCATTTCATGAAACTAGATCTACAATAAGAATAAAAGGAAGTATGCAAATGTGCTTTGAGTATCTTTTAGTGTTCTTTGTGTTTTGTAATTGATGTGCAGATTTGCATCAATTGTAGAACAATTTTCAAGAAATAATAGGAATGTTAGTATGAGTACTTACTCTTTCTCGCTAACTAGGGTTAGAGATGAGGCGGCTATAAAGGGTTAAAAAAGAGCCCCACTCACGCCCTTTGATTTGATTAGTATAATATATAGGACATTCTCATTTTATATCATCAGTCCTACATTTTCACTTTATACCATCAGTTCATCACATCGAGCCTTTCTCCGGCGAGGCTCTTTCTCTCCATTCCCACTCTCTCAATTCTTGTCAATTCAGACCATCCAACACTGACCATGAAAATATCCATGTACAACTAAAACTCTTTTAAGCTCCAAATCAAAGTTCAAAAGCTTGAAAAATCGGAGTTTCAGACAAAAAGAGGGCTATCCACGTTATCAATCTTTATCTACCCATGGATTCTAGGGCTATTCGTGCACGAAAATCATGTAGAATGTATGTCATTTTTATCGGATGCGCACTTTTTAACTATTATTTGTTGAGAAAGTCACAGTTTATGAGCTTCACAGGGCTCATATATAATCTGGTGCACATGCATTTGTTTTTGTGATGACATGAGAACAGATTTTAAGATGGTGTCAATATATATTATGCCTATAAAGTTCCTGTGCACAACTGGTCCCGAGGTCGAGGAGGACGAAGTAGAACTTCGTGATTCTAATACTATTCAATTTCCCATGTTTATATTAACAAATTCTGAAGAAGGTTTGTGACTCCCTGGAACATAAACACTAGAACTGAACTGAACGTTTTTCCCCGTACAAAGATAATCTTAAACTCGAGGAGGGCTTGGTCAATTGTGGGCAAGGCATGAATGTGCTTCGGAAAACTTTAACTCGCTAAGAGGAGACTTACAACAGATATGAAATACAAGATTAATATCAGACAAGCACCGAAACATTTTAAAGGTGAAAATTTCTATACATCCAGACTTTCTCCGTCGGAGAAAGTCTGGATGTACGCAGTCCGCAGTCCGCGTATTACGTGTAAACTTCGACCAAAAATTTCAGTGGCAAGACTCTTTCTCAGGCATCAATCCGGATGGCATTCCTGATATATTCATAGAACATCATTGTCAAGGATTTCTAGCCGGCTCCGTTTGTGCATCAGTAACTTCTTTCAAGCGAAATGGATCATGATTGGATTTCCTCACGATACATATTACATTAAACAGCGAGTCCAGCTGCAGGGTGCCAAACTTAGAGCAAATGGAACTGGAGACGATGCAGACTTTACGAGATTTGGACGGTATACGCTGAAGATTTCTGAAGAGTTTTATATCAACCGGGATAAACAAGAGGTGATATCCGCGTGTGGTTAGCGAGATATAGGTACAGATGATCGAACAATGGATGGGTTGCGTGTCCTCGGTACCCTAGGTCTAAATTTCCCCGTGCAATACGGGTTCTTGATGGTCATACCCATCCGTCCTTCTAATACCGTCGGTCAGGCATCTCCTGTTCCCGAAGAGGAAACACGATCTTCTCTACGAGAAGTTGAGGTGTAAACCTTTGACGGCTGATCGATATCCTGTCCTTCGTCTAGTGCACCTATGGTGGGGGAGGAATAGATATAAGTTGTTTTATAGATGTGGAATTTTGAAACTATGAGGAAGAGAATTAGATTAATTGCACTAATTACTGCCAACAGCCAGTAGTAGCTGTCTAAACGAGCAACATTCACATTGTCCGGAATCCAGGGTCCCTGAGCAGAAGAAGAAGAGACGGAGTTCACAGCTGATACCATTGCACTGCTAGCAAAATTACCTATGGCTATAGTACACAAATACAGTGATGAGCCCATGGACTGCATGTTTTCAGGTGATTCACTGTAGAAAAAATCCAGTTGACCGGGTAACATAAAAGCCTCTCCAATCCCCATAATCAAAAACTGTGGGGCTATCCAGAACATTGAGAAACTTTTCATTGGTTCAAGAGCCCTCAGCTCCCAGTTCAAGTGATGGACCTCTTGAAGTCTTCTCCGTTCGACCAAGGCAGCACATGTCATTGTAAAGATGGGCGTAACGAGTGCCAGTCCAATTCGCTGTAGAGTGGTGATACCTCTCGGATTTCCAGTGAAGCGCCTAGCGATCGGTAAGAATACTCGATCGTAAACTGCTATCCCGAGGAGAATAGTGACAGTTTGGAGCACGCCCACAGACGCCGGAGGAACTGTGAAATTTGGCCCCAGTGACCTGTTCATTGTTGAAGCCTGCGTGATGGTAAATGTGTGGAATTGCGCCTGAACAGTCCAGAAAAACCATGTGGTTGCCAGGATAGGTAGCAGACGCATCACCATTTTGAAGTCTTCTACTTCAGTAATTGTGGCGATCCTACGCGTTCTGTCGATGGTCGAGCTCGTTTTATCAGTCATGATTGCAGCTTTGTCCACCCATCTGTAATTTACTCGTATTCAGGAGCCAAAAGTATGAGTGACTTTCGGCTTTTCTTCTGTCTCAACTAGTACGGGAAGTTAAGACGGAACATACGTGCACATATAAGCAATGCTGCGTATCGAGATTTAATTGCACTGGTTTCTGCAGTATTTTGGAGAAGGATCTGACCGATATCTACTACATGAAAACTAACAGCGCTGGAGGAATAGCTCGAGGCAGGTATTTCCTAGTCCTGCTCATGCTGCAACCTAACTTTGTGATCTCCCCGAGTACTAGTATCTTTGAATCGTTTGCTTTTGGTATGGCTTTTCCATTTATTATCCATATATCTAGATCTTAACGTTGGAATCAATTGCAATTGATCATGCCACATACCTCATGTTTTTGGTCTGGGCAACTTTGAGCAAGGCACCCTTTCTCTCCTCGTTGCAAAAGCCACGGATGTCTATTGGTCGTGGCAGATTACGGTTCCTCACTGCCGCCACAAACACCTTGCTCAATGCAGTGAGTGGACTACCTTGCGGAATTTTGTATCTATAGCTTCGCCTGGCGATGCAGAATGTTACTATCGACACACACATAATAATCGCAAGTGCGCCGAAACCCCAAGACCAGCTTCGGTCCTGAATATAGACAATAAAAGATCCTGCTAACAGAGCCCCCAGCATCACCGACAAATAGAAGTAGTTAAAGTAATGGGGCATCTGCCGGGCTTCTTTGGGGTCCTCTTTCTCAAACTGGTCTGCACCAAATGATGATACACTTGATTTGATTCCACCAGTTCCTAATGCCACGAGGTAAAGGCCGAGGTATATGAGGGTGACATCCGCTCCGTGTGCTGGCTTGCACTTGGCCTGCAGAGTATCGAAGCATTTGAACTGGTTCAAGGAAGAGTTGATGATCATAACAAACAGACCCTGCACAATGAATACCACTGATCGTAGTTAGTTAGAATAAGATCCTTCAGCTTTACGGGATGTGCTGTCCTAGACCCGATCCGAACTTGATCGTCACCTAGAAACCTTATTTTCTATTATTTGGTAGGTATGGAACAATTCAGAAGATTTGTTTTCAGAGACCAAGTTGATGAACCGTAAGGAAAAGAAATGAAAGGTGAAATGCCTGATGGATTAATCTTCTATCATTACCATCAGTTGGACGAATTGAAAGACCAAGATAGTCCAGAAGCGGCCCAAATACGTGTCTGCCAGAAATCCTCCCAAGAGGGTGAGCAGAAAACTTGTGCCAATGAAGTTGGTCGTCATGTTGGCGGCATCTGCTAGATGGAAATGCTTCTGTTTAACTAAATAAGTAATGATGTTTATTGCCACTCCAAAGCCCGCTGTTCTCTCAGCAAACTCCGCCACTGCACAGATCCATCTAAATATTGATCAATGGAGGGTATCCACATATTTTCGTCATTTGTGCACTCCACTAGGTAAAACTGCGTTCTTCCGTGGGCAGTTCATCAAAGAATTAAAGACTTTAATGTATCAGCGGCTACTACTGTGACAGTGATTCAGTCATTGTCATTTACCAAAAATGTATGGCGACACACTCATCGTCCCAGTCTTTGACTTTTCTGCTGGCTGGCCCTTGTAATCCAGGGTACCATCTCTGGTAAGCAACGAATCCAGTTCTTCATTCTTCATAGTAACCGCAACGCTGCAGCTATCTGACACATTCATCTGTAGGACATCAAAGACCCATTCCAATGTTTGAAATCAACTAAGGATTAGTTCCACATGTAGGGGTGCCGGCGCACGGAGGTTGACCACAACCAAATTTAGGTTCAAAGCAAGCGTGATCAGGAAATGAATACATGAGCGCTATATCTCTGAGTTTTAGCGCTTTTCAAGTGAAGAGGTCTACAGACCTATAACCCAATCAACTCGGTCGACCGTACCTTTGTCAATCCTTAATCAGGTTCTCTAGTCGAGCTTTTCTTCAAGCTGTGTAAGGTAGCAGATCAGAACTGGCTGCAAGCGCGGTATCGTCTGCACACCGTTAGGCAAGATACAGGTTTGGTAGATGTGCGGAATTTGGCGACGAGGACGGCATGGGGCGTGGTGGCAGAAGTGAGACCGACAAACAAGTCCCGTGCGTGGTGGCTGCCTCTCGCCTCTGGTTCCCCTCTCTTGAGTCTTTTTTCGAGTGTGGGGGCGCAGGCTGGGAGGGGAAAGGAGGGAGCAGCTGCTGTCTTTGCTGCGGCGGATACTCTTCTTCTATGGGAGAGGGAGTTCGATCGCAGTGGGGACGGGCGGGGAACGTGGTGATGGTGGTGGGTCGGGAAGTGAAGCGTTGAATCTCAGCACTCAAGATTGCACAGATCTCGACGGAAGTCCAGCATCCTGGTGCAACCTTGCCGTCAATGAAACACGGGCTCGCTTGCAATTGCGAAACAAATTCAAGCAGTCCTTAAGTCGATATCTGGAATATCATGCTTTTTATGGTTCTACAACCAACATAGTACTCCCGCTTGTGTTAGGATTCAGCAGCGCTTATGAACTACAGCTTTGTAAATGTTTACATAAAAAAGAATGTGTAAACTCAGAGCTCCAAACAACTTCCTGCCAGGTCCTCATGGGTAGACTCAGCCTGGCGAAACTCCCAGATATCTCTCTGAAGTAGGATGCTGGTTAGTGATATAACCGTATTGTGTATATCCCTTCGAACATGCGTGAATAAGACATATACATAAATACAGACAATGTGGAGTTCGTGATGTCCAGACGCTTCAGTGTATCAAATAACAACTGAAGCGTCTGGACAACGGTATCTCCAGACGGGATTCCCCAGCTGATTTAACGACACGGTTTGCAATTGCCTGCCGGCAACTCCAGAACTCTGGAGAATGACTACATTTCTCTCAATATGCCGGTATAAGATCTAAAACACGAGGTATATCCATTCACGTAAACTATACTAATTGATTAATTTTCTAAGCTGTATTCTTTCTTCGAATTCCCAACATGTGGGAATGTGAAGTGAACGAACCCTACTCACCGACCATAATGTGGTTTATGACCCCTCACAAACCACATTATCATGAGGTTTGTCACCCCTTCTTAGATTTAACATGAGGTTTGTCACCCCTTTCAGGTTTATCATGAGGTTTGTCACCCCTCTTAGGTTTTGGAGGGCAAATATCTCAAACATATTACTAATAGGGCCTAGCCCCATTTCACCGTCTATGTATTTTCCTTATACGGCTTGATGGGTCTTCCCATCCTTCTTGTAATCCTATGCGGTCGCATTCATCCCTCGTGATTACCTGCAGTTCCAAATTCGAAAATACCATCCAACCGTTGTTCTTCCGGGTAGCCACTGTTTATCTTTTGTAAAAGTTCCAGTGCGTCGTATGTGCCCCAAGAATTTCCACTCCAAACTTAATTGTTCTGTGTTTAAGAACTATTTCTGTTCTGCCATGTACAGTTAAATGAAACCAAGACATCGTCAATGGGAAATATCAAGGTAGCTAAACTTCGTACTTTCCCTCTTTTCCTCAATAAGGATGATTTTAGATTTCTTACCGTTAATTTAGGTGCATGCAGCAAATATCTTACGGTGTTCTGACAACTATATGTATAGACAGAGAGTTTAATCTAATGCACTATCTTTATACCGAAGCATCATGATTTATCACTTCATATATATTTGCAAACGAAACCAAATTGATGTTACTAAGCAGTAGCTTAATATGCTTCAGCGTTTGCTAGTTATACATGGGACAACTGTGTCCTGTGACGGATCTTACTTGTCCGACAAGTGAAGGATACAGGTGGCGCATATAGATTCTTCAAAACAGATATCAGAGGTTTACAAACCAGACAGTGGCCATCGAATTTCCAAGTGTGGGTCATACTGACTCATACACTATGATCAATCGCACAAGCAATGGACATCACGGACAACCAAAGAGGACAGCAATCCAGTACTCCGGTATTACCCTCGTAAATTCGTTTCATGAGTTCCTTTCGCTTGAAAACGAACTACGTACCGGTAGACAGGAAGACAATCTGTATTTAACTTGCCACTCGATGAATGAATGAGCATAACTTACCTTCTTATCGTGAGCTCGTTGTTTGATTGTATATGTTTTCCATTTGTAAGACGTCGACTTGCTAGCGCTGAGATGCTTGATTGTTTCTTCTTTTCCCGACCTCCAGCAGACAGGACAGGCAGGTCGCTCTCGCTACACACTGTATCAAAATCTTTAGAGAGATCGTCACAAGTGCGTCAGAAGAAGGTGACCAGCATGGAATTTTGCAAGCAAGAAGTTCATGTCTATTTACAAAAGTCAAAACCTTTTGTAAATTGAGATTTTACCAAACAAGTTCTTTTTTCGGGTTCCCGCTTTTTCCACTTTGGATGTTTGACGTTTTTAATGGTCTGCTCTGTGAGGACTATTGACACAAAGGAAGCCAACATTCAATGGAGTAACGACTTTGAAGATGGATGTTGCTGAAGCTCCGTGTATTACTCTACGTCGTAGGACTGTGTTTGCAGCTCAGTGCTAGTTATCCTCCAGCAGTAGAGGCGGTGGCTTGTCTGTCCTTGAGAAATTGCAACAGTGTGCGTGTATCCGATTTTTGTACTAGAGGTGGTATAAGAAACGGTGTTCTTTGAATAGTCACACGAAGAGTAGAATATCTTCAGAGTAATCAATTCTTGACGTTTGCCTGTTGTTGATATAGAATCTAAACACTAGTTTGTTTGATCTGCCGAGTGTTGGGGGCTAGGTTTCTTAGTCCTAAGTTCCATGTGGCAACCAAGTTATGACATACAAATGGTATAAATGGTAAGAACAGGTTGTTCCCATTATAGTGCGGGTTGAAAATGACTAGAAATGAGAATAAGTGTCACATGTGGTCTATTGTTGCATGTTTAACCTCTTTGGCAAAAACCACTCCCAGATGCGGGTAGTGATATCCACTATAGCACCCTACAGAAAAAAGAAATTAATAACCACTCCAATGAAAGATCTAATTAACAAGTCCTTGAAAGTGGTGGTACACTTCATGCCGAAGGCCTTTTCCTCCTTAAGAGCATCTTTTGCCCCAATTGCTAGTCCCTTCCAACAGGTGTTTTTCAACCCAAAGGCGGTTTTCAGATCAAAGGATCTTTTTCCCTAATGTCATTGTTGACTGTGCTCATCCCATCCTGAAAGACAATCCCAAAAAAACCCATAATTGATTGCATACTTGACCTTCCTATTCCGTGGTACTTTCAATGCTCCATAGTTCTTGGAATCCTTCCTCACATTGACTTGCTTGTTCAAAATGTCAAGGGTAACTTCTTTGATAATGTGCAAATTTACTAAATATGTACTCAAACACTCATTCCTGCTGAATATTAAGGGTAACTTCCTTGATTCAATGCAAATTTCCTAAGCAACTCAAACACCCACTCCTACTGCAAGATTTCTTACCTCTACTCTACCAAGCACACAACCAAAGATGTAAGTGAAATCCACTAACACAAAGACTAAGAAAAAATCTTTAAGTTGAATAATTCAATTCTGAAAGAAGTGGACAAATCTCCTTTGGCTCACAACCCATATATACAATTTGTCCTAACTCTTGTGATGAAGATGATCAGCAGCTAAGTGTGCTAGAAATCTTCTAATTACAACTACCTCGCTTATTACTACTCCTACCTACTAATGTTATCCTAAGTGCAATTAAGAAGTGACAGTGCAACCGCTACCAATCACAATTGCTACTTTTCATTTACTTTACAAGTATTTACATTCTCACAATCAACTACTACAAAATTGGTCAAAGTCAAAGTCAAACCTACTTCTGCTTGGTACTTTCTGCAAGCTTCTTCACCTAGATGTTGGCCACTTGTAGCTACTATTGATGCCAAATTTTAGCTACTATAAGGGACACCTTTACCCTTTCCACTTAACCCTTAAGTGCATCAATTTCTTACGCCTAGGCCTTCATCTTCTCCTCAAGCTAAGCTTGTTGACGTGTTTCTTCTTCATTCAAACTCAGACATCTTTTGCCTCAACATCCTTTCTTCTCAAACTATTTTCTCTAGAGCTGCACTTTCTGCCCATCTTCTCCTCAAGCTGAGCTTGTTGATGTGTTTCTTCTTCATTCAACTTGGACATCTTTTGCCTCAATCCTTTCTTCTCAAACTTCTTTCTCTAGAGCTGCACTTTCTTCCCTCAACTTGGCAGCACCTTGTGCCAAGTCATTGCTATGCTTACCCATCTCCAAGTGTTGAGCACAAACTTCCTTCAGTTCATCTCACGCTTTTGTTTTGTCCAATTCCACTTCTTGTGCTACTTGATCAAGAGTGTTAATGAGGGTAACATAGTTGGTGATCTTTTCCTGGCACTTTTCATATGCAAAGAGGACTTTCTCCGTCAATATCAACATTTGGCCAACTTTGTATACCACTATTTGAGAAATTGGCACTACTACAATAGACTTGGTCTCCTTCTTGGTTGAACTCTCCTCCCTTACCACTTTGAACAAAGTCAAAAGTTCACTCACCTCCCTCTTGATCTTGAAAATGATGGTAGGTTCACTCTGCTCAAATACCAATTTTATCATGTTTGGTACCCCCATATTGGATGATCCTTTGTCTTGCTCGTTGTCTTCTCCTTGAAGTCCACTTTTGGCCTAATGTCCTTCCTTGTCCTGATAGGAGCTGCATCCTTTGCCTTGAGCACCTCTTGTGCACAAAGGACCACTTCTTCCCATAGTTCCACTTCTCTTGTAGGTGAGATAAGAAAGGATTTCATCATCCCCAATCCTCTAACATACTCTTCTTAAGACTAGAAGATCCAACTTCTCCGTCATATCTTCCAAGGGCAGGTGTTTTTTCTTCCTTTGGAAAATTTTCATTTTTGGAATTTTTTGGGTTGGGTTAGATTGTACTTCTCCACCTTGGTCTCCAACCACGTCCTTGTTTGACAAGGTAACAATACTTGTGAACAATTTTTTGTTGGTTGTTGGGGTGGGATCTAATTGTGGCCCAATGCCGCCTTCTTCTTGGACTTCTTTTTCATTGTCCTCCTCTTCTTCCTCCATAAGGATCCTCCTCATCCTATTAGTAGCCTTTGCCTTTGGCCTAGGAGTCACAAGATGTTTACTAGGTACTAGATCCATGGCAATCTCCTATTGCCTCTACTTCTCGAAGCCCAAAGTGTTGTAGTCCTCCTTTACTTCCACATATTTCCCTATGCATGAAAATTCCTTATCTGCCTCTAAGTACTTCCATATTATCAACACTCGTTCCTTGGGTTTGTCAAAATGTCCTATGGGGAAGAAGTGGTATGGGTACTTGTTCTTTTCTTTTGGGGTCAATAAATCCATCTCTTGCTATAAATGGATGACAAATGAAGACACCAAAGTTACTCCTCCCTCCTTTTTCATTGTCCTTGCAAGCTCTCTTTCCCTTGCACAAAACATAGATGCCCAATTTACAAGCTTCCATTGGTATAAATACTCAAAGAAGATTGCCAAACTATTGTTCAAGTAAGTTGCTAGTTTGGATTTGAACAACTTCATGACTTATTCTACTTGGATATTCCTTGCAAGATCTTTGATACTTGGAATAGACCAACCATTGTTGGTCTTTTATCCTTGAATGTGGCCTTGAACTTGGCTTCAATAGTCAAGTCTGGGCAAGTCCAAATGTTATCTAGAGTCATCCCATATGGAGGAGAATTGCTACATCACTCTCCAATAATGCTCTTTGCTCCAAGCAAATAGGTTCTCTAGCCCTGGATTGCAATTATCTTTGATTTCATGCAATATCACATGATTGCTTAATTCCCAACTCCACAACAAGAATTCTAGCTTCTTATTGCGTGCTAATTCTTGCCTACATTAAAATCTCCATGTTACTAATGATAGGGCTTTGATTATGAATTCTGGTGCACTTCTCATCCTCCTTGGTGTACTAGGGGCAGCCACTTCCTTTCACTTAAATCCTCTCATGATTCCCACTTCTCTTCTCACTTCCCAACCGTCCTCACACACAAACACACGCTCTTGTAATTTTGAATGTAGAAAGTAAAAAGGTAATAGCTCCTCATGGAGGGTGAGGAAAGCATAGCAAGTCTTGCTTAGGATGATTCTGCAAAAAGTGCAGAGGATCCAAGCCCCAAGTAGATATTTAAGGTGTAAGCCCAAAAATTGCAAACTTTTTGCAAGCATGCCCTTTGGTGAGCAATTGCTACTCACACATGTGAGTGCTTGGTATAATCAAATGACCATTAATTTTGTGCGCTTTGGTGAGCAGCTGGTACTTGCACATGTGAGTGTTTGTTACAGTCAAACTGTCATTAATTGTGGTTCTTGATCTATAAATGCATATTTATTTTTGAAATTTAAGGCCAAGAAACTTTCAGGTTGAATGGCTTTTTCAGCCAATGGTTGTCCTAGAGCAAAGGTCTCACTTCAGGACAAAGATCTATCAAGGTGAAAGTCCTTGCCAAAGGTTCTCTTGTCTTACAACCTTCCTTCTCAAAGAGCTACACTCCATGCTCTTTATCCAGATCTTTTGCTATTGGTTCTTCCTTGGCATATCCCTTCCACATCAGCTTCCCCTTGAAGGTGTAGTTCCGCTCAAGGTGGAAGGTAATCAATCATCTACCTCCCATCTTTGTTATTGATTTATTATTTCTATACTCTTCTTGGTTAAGTCCTACAAGGAAAAGGAAAAAGGTGTACTTTGAAAAGAGGTGAGGTGTCATATACTCCCTTCCTCAAATGTGAGCATCCCTGCAAACATTATGGTAGCTCTTTTTCTTTGTCTCAATTGTAAGATTTTTGGACATGCCATCCATTGACTCAAGTGGCAAGTAGATTTCCCTCTAGATTAGCAAGTTGCAAGGACCCATGTTTGTAAAGCTTTTCTACACAATACACCTCCATCCACCAAAGATGTCACTTTCTAGGAAAGAACTTTTGTTGACTATTGTAATAGAACCAACGCAATACCAACTACCCTTCTATGATCGTAACAAGTTGTACCTTTTAATTGTGAACCTCCTTCTTCTCTTGAACCTCTCACGTGCAATTAAGGGAATCATTTCTTCTTTCCTCCAAAAACATCAATTGCTACGTCTGGAGAGCCTAACTATCTTCCTTGGTCATTTGTTCTTTGGATAGGATCTTGTAGATAGGTACCTCAAATTTGATGGGGAAAATGAGATGGAACCCATATGTGAGAAAGGAAGGTGTTTGCTTTGTGGTGATTTTTTCAATGGTGCAATATGGCCCTAAGGCTCCAAGCAACTTAGTATCCTCTTTGTATGCATAATTCATCATTACCTTGTTTAGAATTTTGCATAGCAATCCATTGGCTCATTTTATCAATCCATTTTCCTTTGGGTTGTAAGAAATACTTTTCCTATGTTTAAGTTGATAGTGCAAGGAGAGAGACTTGACCATTATTTTAAGCAAATGAACTCTCCTATCACTTACTAATTTGAAAAGATATCCATACCAAGAAATGACATTGTGGAAGAAGAATTATTCTATTGTATCCACATCATCCTTCTTGGTAGCTCCCACTTCCACCATTTTTGTAGTATAGTCAATATAGACCAAAATGTATCTCTTCCATGTGGGTTTTGTGGTAAGTTGTATTAGGTCTACAAAATCAATCCCCCCTTTTTGAATGGAGTAAGGGGTAGAATGGGTCAAAGGAACTATTGGAATGAAGGCATGGGTTTTCATGTCCATGGACACGCATAATGTTGTTTGATGAATTTATGCACATCCTTCTACATGGTCAACCACCAATATCCCATTGCCAAAAAATTCTTTATTGTGTTTTTTAAGGCAAAGTGCCTTCCTACAACTTCAAAGTGTAGGGATTGTAACACCCATTTGTGCATGTATGTGTTATTGTGATATGTAGTTTGGTATTATAAGTACTTGAGAGATATTATTTATATAGAAATAAATTATGGTTCTATATTAGTCACAATTAGCTAAATTTAGTCATAGCTAAAATAGAAGGGACCTTACTTTAGAGGAAGTGGAGAAGATAAGCACCACTATTTTGGACTTTAATGTATTGACATGGTATTATTCTTAGGTGTTTGGCTTTGAGGAAATTGTTGGCTTTGACTTAGTGGTTGGGTCAAGATAAGACCACATGCTCAAGAGAATATTCCTATGAGTATAGATATTCTTTTAGATTTTTGACTTTATCTAACTTTTATCCTAGTAATTTGAGCCACTCTGGTAATTATTAACTTTGGTGCGTAACTATTTCACAAGTATATAAACTAGAGATGAGGAGATACTCATCATCCTTTCATTTACAACTATCTCTCTCTCATTGAGTTCTGTGGTGAGCAATGTCTTGAGTCTTGGAGTGTTACCCTTGGAGGAGTTTGATGAAATTGAGGTTCTTTACCTTCTTAGTCCATGGTGCGTTACCATAATAGCCATAAAAGGTTCATTTTGAGTGAGAGACAGGCCGGCTCACAAGCCAATATCACTCTTCCTACTTCATAAGATTCTAAACAATGCCAAAGAACTTTATTGGCTCCTATTTTGTATAAGATCCATATTGTCCACTTCAACTAGTACAGACCCATTTTGTGGAGGAAGATTGCCCTTTGCTCTAGACCCAATCCTTCAAGACACAGTAATATGAAGAGGTATCATAGCTCAAGAGAGTAGCACATTACCTTCATTGTAAAAATTTGGAATATTTCTTTGTCCAAGAACATGTCATTCAAATCTTTGTCCTGATTGCTAGTTTTAATCTTGGACAAGAAACCAGCATTGTTGTATTGTAATCCCTTCTTGACCTGCACAATGTAGGTAAATTCATGTTGTAGAAATACACATCATGCAATTTGTCTTGAAAAATCAGCCTTCCATGCCAAATGTTGCAACACATAATGGTCTACATGGAAGAAAAGTTTGTATCCCAATAGGTAGTGACTTAACTTCTTGCAAGCATACACCATCTTGAGTGTTTCGTGCTAAGGACTACTCCAATTGCCAAGGAGGAAGTGTCCAAGGAGACATGGAAAGTGCTTTCTTAGTTAGGAGCTTGCATCATCAGGGCTCTACCAACTTACTTGTGTTTTAGTATGATGAAAGCATCCTCTTGCATCTTCATCCAAATATAATCTTTGGCTTTCTTCAACAACTTTGTCAAGGGCTGCTACTTGTACTGCATAGTTGGGGATGAACCTCATGTAATAGCCCACATGGCCTAGGAAAGCTCTTAACTCACACAAATTTTTGGGCAATTTGAGTGATTGGATTAATTTTACCTTTTTTATATCCACCACAATTCCTTGTCTAGAAACTTGATATGCCATAAGAATGCCTTCTTTCATGACAAAGAAGCACTTCTTAAGATGCAAAAACAATTTAGAAAACCTACTCCTCTCACATGTTTGGTGAAGAAAGGAGAGATGGTCACTTCTTCTACCAAAAACATAAAAGTAAGCATGAAGATCTCCATGAATTTTTGCAGATAATCCTTGAAGATCACAATCATCATTTGCTAAAATGTTGCAGGCTCAGTACAAAACCCACATGGCATTTGGTTGTAAGCATAAGTTCCCTAATCAGTAGTGAAGGTATTCTGTCCCTATCTTCTTTCCAAATGGATATGTGGTTATATCTTGAAAAACTATTTAGGAAACTATAGCACTCATACCTTGTGACTTGGTCTAAATTAGCATATGAAAGGAAGAGTGTGATGGTATTTCTTTGTGGTTGCATTCAGCTTGCAAAAATCTAGGCACACTCTAATCTTTCTTGTCTTCTTCTTGGCTACTTTGACAATTGGAGATACCCACTCACTATTGAGCATTGGAAAAATGATGCCAACCTTGAGATACTTATCAATTTTGTTCTTGATCAACAATGAGTATTTGGGATTGAGTTGGTATTGATATTGTTAGACATGGACTGTTTTTTTGTCCACGTTGATTTGATATTCCCCAAACTGCTTAGGAATTCATGGCATTTGCTCAATCTTCCAAGCAAAGATGTCTTGTTATTTCCCAAATCAGGCAAGAACAGTCTATATACTCCTTCTTAGACACAAATTTGGAAATCTTGAGAAATTTTCCTTTGGCAATTTTTACATCTTTGCAATCATCCTGGTTGAAAATGCCTTCCATGTTACTAATGGGGCTGATCTCAAGAGTGCAAAACTTTCTTCTTGATCTTTAGGGTGATTGTTCCCTTTGGCCTCAAGTTCAATTTCATAATACTCTAGAGAGTTCATCTTTTCCTCTTTTGACAAACCTTTGGAGTCATCTAAGGTCCCTTCTGTGTTATTTTCCTCTAAAGACAAGTTTTCTCCTAGATGATGAACCTTCATCCAACACACCATGAAAAATTTGGTGTAAGTGGTTTGATATTGTGGAAATGCAATTTGTGTTAGTACCATTCAACTATTATCCTTACTCCATACCACCAAGGTCTTTTTACTGGCATAAGATAACCCATTTTGGTTACAAGTCAAAGGACAATGTAATCTAGTAGAAATTTTACCCCACTTATGATAATAGGAACATTAGACAACATTCCTAAATTCTTTGGGTTTGATTTGCAAAATGAAGGATATGGGGACCATGGGCATTTTTTCTTCCTCTAGCAAATTTTTTTTTCTTGGAGGAGTTTGGACTAGAATAAATTTTACTTCTCCACCTTGGTCTTCAGTTGTGTTCCTTGTCTGACAAGATTACAATCCTTGTAAATGATTGTTCACTAGTCATTGGAGTGGGATCTAATTGTGGCCCAACACCACCTTTGTCTTCTACTTCTTCTTCATCATCTTCCTTGTCCTCTTGGTAGCCTTTGCCTTCGTCTTAGAAGGAGTTGTGGATTTTTTCCTAAGTACTAGCTCCGCATAAATCTTATGTTGCCTCTGCTTCTCTCAAAGCCCAAAGTATTGTAGGCCTCCTAAACTTCCACATACTTCCTTTTGCAAGAAAATTCCACATCTACCTCTAAGTACTTTCATATCATTTTTGCTTGTTCCTTGGGTCATCAAAATGCCTTTTGGGGAAGAAGTGGTCTAGGTACTTCTTCTTTTCCTTTCGGGTCAATAAATCCATCCCTTGGTATAAATGGATGACCTAGAGAGACACCAAATTTACTCTTCAATCCTCATTCATTGTTCTTGCAAGCTCTCTTGCCCTCACCCAAAACATAGCTGCCCATTTCACAAGATTTCCTTGGTATAAATACTTGAAGAAGATTACATAGCTATTCTTCAAGTAAGTTGTTTGTTTGGGTTTGAACAACTTCATGATTGATTCTACTAGGATCCTCCTTGTAGATCTTTGATACCTAGAACAGACCAACAATCATTGGTCTTTTTGTCCTTGAATGCAGCCTTGAACTTGGCTTCAATAGTCTAGTCCGAGCGAGTCCAAAAGCTATTCAAAGTCATGCTATTTGGGGGAGAACTGCTGGGCCCCATCATTCTCCACCAATACTCTTTGGTCCAAGCAAAGAGGTTCCCTCTCAGGTTCTCTAGCCTTGGATTGTGATTATCTCTGATTTTATGCAACATTACATGATTGCTCAATTCCCAATTCCACAGCAAGAATTATAATTTCTTGCTGCAAACTAATTCGTGCCTACAATACAATTCCAACTTACTAATCCTAGGGCCTTGATTATGAATTCAGTTGCACTTCTCATCCTCCTTGGTGCACTAGGAGCCACTTCCTTTCCCTTATTTCCTGTCATCATTCCCACTTCTCTTCTCACTTCCTAACCCTCCTCACACAAACACATCTCTTGTAATTTTGAATGTCTAAGTAAACCCTTCTCACCAAGGGTGAGGAAAGCACACCAAGTCTTGCTTGGGTTGATTTTGTAAAAATTGAAGATGATCCAAGCCCCTGTGGATATATCAGGTGTCAGGCCAACCATTATGAACTTTTGGCAAGCACCCTCTTTGGTGAGCAGTCATTCCTTGCATATATGAGTAGTTGGTGGAATCAAACAATCATTCATTGTGGTTCTTCATCTATCATTGCCACATTTATTTGTGATATTTCAGGCCAAGGAACTTCTAGGCCAAATGGCTTTTCTGGCCAAAGGTTGTCTTAGGCAAAGCTCTAATTTTAGGACAAAGATCTCCCAAGGAAAGGGGTTTCCTTACCAAAGGTTCTCTTGTCTAACAACCTTCCTTCTCAAAGAGCCACACTCTATGCTCTTTATCTGGATCTTCTGCTATTGGTTCTTATGTGGCACATCCTTCCGCTTCTGCTTCCTCTTGAAGGTGCAGTTCCCCTCAAGGTGGAAGGTAATCAATGATCTATGTCCCCTCTTTTTTCCATATTGACTATTTCTACTATCTTCATGGTTAAGTCCTACAAGAAAAAAGAAAAAAGTGTACTTTGGAAAGAGGTGAGGCATCACACTCCACTTCATATCATTTCCATGATGCATTTTCCTGTTAATATATTTTAGTTTTCATTATTGTCTACATCAAATGTAAAATAACATAAATGTTTAAATTTTGATCTAAAACTTCTGGTACCAATATAGATAAAATCCTTGTATATGTTTTTACAAGTTATACAACCAATTTACTAATTAGTAAAATTATTATTCCAAGTAGGTTTTTCTCCTTTTTTGCATGTTAGTAGTGTTTTGCATGTTTCTAGTGAGCACTGTAGCACTCATAAATTTATAAATCCTTGGTCAAGATAGATTGTTGAAAATATTTTTAGCGCAAATATCTCAACCCATAGAAGATCTGCAGACCACTTTATCCACTGATAATTCTCATCCTTTTTTGGAACAAAAGTTCAATCATCCACATCATCTGGGAATTCCAGACCCTTTAGATGAGGCTACAAGTAATGTTTCTCAACCTGAACATATGTACTCGAGTCAAATGTCTAATAGATGGTTTCAACTTGAGGAGTTTGTAGCACAACAACATAGTTTTTATTATATCGAAACATTACCAAATGCAATATATGTTCAATAAAAATATATGTTCAATAAAAATGTTTGACCTAATCTTCCGGGACCACACGAATGAGATCAAGCATAAGCTCAATTTCCCGCGATCCCTACCCAATAAGCGCATGAACTTCGCCTTGAGTCCGCCTTCGGACCCTATAATAATTGGCAACAAAAAACTATTTTTTTGCCGTACAGCTGGGATCGTTTTCGTTACGGCATTTGGCATGCCGTAATATAGTGCTCTAACTATCAACTATAATCAATCATATGTATATACTAAAAGCAGCTAATTGAAGACCTACATCAGTATTTCAACAACTTTTGTAGGCTTATGCTTTACCCGTCTCATGGTTTTTTTCTTTTTTTTTGAGGGCGATCTTCTACTTCCAGTAGTTGCTTACTACTTAGATGATCTTTCACCAGGGATCTATCCGCACTACGTACTTCAATCTAGAAAACAGGCAAAGTTAGTTTGCTTGAAAAGCTTTCTACGCACGCCAAACATCTCTGGCCAAAACCCCTTTCGTGCCTTTGCCACCCAAACATTAGTTTGGTGCCGGCCGGCTTGATTGAGAGTGATGGCTGCATGGTCATACCTTATGCAAATCGCCTCCCTCGTGGTAAGAGACGATACCCTTCCATTGAAATCAGTTTTCAAGACAAAACCTGGGAGGCTCCTTCCCTACTGTTTGTTATCAAGCGCTTTCCTATTGCTAGGTGAGAAAAAAGGCGACCGCGTAGGAAAAATGAAGGATGGGAAGACCCCATCAAGCCGTACAAGGGAGAGACAAAAAAGGTAACATGGGGCTAAGCCCCAATAGAGTCTGTATGAGAAATCTGCCCTACCGCACCTAAGATATCCGAGCTATGCAAGTTGTACGGTCTACACACAACTGGAGCATCCGAAGAAACATCACCTAATTTGATTGCTCTCCTATCGATTGCACCAGCCACTGCCCTCTGTAGAGCAATGGATACACACTGTCTAAAGTAAGCTACAAAGTATGAGAGTGAGAGTGGTACCCCCTGCCGCCTAACATGATAAGCTCTCGTGCACTCCCTGACAAATGTGTCAAATGCCGTGTACATCGCTCCATATAACTCCAAGGCTAGAGGAACAAAGAGGTGACCTCGCTGCATGCCCCTATACTTGGAGACCTTGCGACCTGCTGCTGCACTTGCCGCCCATCCAGGGGGATGGGTAATCACTCCCTCCGAAACTGTATCTCGTGTAGGGTCCGTCACCACGACATCCGCTATTGTCACCTGATCATCTCGGACCAAGTATAAGTCTGCCCTGACATGTGTCGTTTGCAACGCATACGAACGCTCCCTCCAAGCCAAGTATCCACTCTCTCGTGCCATAGCAAACACTATGTCTCTAATGGCATCATGGGTAGCTATCCTCTGTCCTCCAAAAGGACATCGTGTCATGTGGACCGCCGCTGCATCTAGTGTAGAACCACACTCACAAGTGAGTAGTGAAGATGCAGATGGGTGGACCAAACCTAGGCGAAACCTCATCGCTGTAGAGAAAGTAGCCGGTGCGAGTCGGAAAGCCCTAATGCATGGTCGAGCTAGGATCCACGAGCCTGCACCCTTGCCGGAGCAAGAGCGTAGACGTGCTCTAGTAGCCTAAGGAATGGACGAGTCAACTAAGAGAGAATGTAGCGTATGCTCACACTGTCGCTCCATCAAGGAAGACTGTAGACCTCTAGTCCAATCTGACAATAGTGAAGCAAACGGTGGAAAACCCTCTCGTGCTCGTGGAGATAGACTATCTCTCGTCTGCCGCAATAACACCTAGAGAGAAAAGGATCCTCCCTCCACCTCTGTCACATAAGTCTCCAAAACTGGCCTATCAGCAACCACAAAACGAGAGGCAAGTAGGGGTGCCGAGAGAGCACAACTACCCAAAAACGCTATAGGTGCCATCTCCTCCATAGAAAGCAAGCCAACCCCACCACATGAGATTGGTAGAGCCGTCTGTCTACGTGCCAAATCCCTTGTCACACACTCAAAAGTCCCTGGTCCAATAATATCACCAAAGACTCCCATAATCCTCCTATCAAAAGCTCTCAGACGTGATAGGAAGGACGATGAGGGGGGACTGTATGGATGAGGTAGGATGGTAGACGAGCAATACTGGAAGAGAGTATACCAAATGCCACCTGCGGATCTCCTAGTAATGGAAGGTCATCCACATGGAGAACATCCTCTGCAAGGGCAGCGTCCAAGAAGCGTGTGACAAAATCCTCCAATCCTATTGGCACTCCAAGAACACGAAGTCCCTCTGTGGATGTGATATACCCCTCTGGAAGCTCAAGGTGGGGAGGGATACCTAAAGGGGACCATGCCCTACACTTTGACACCTTGACTCTCAAGCCTACTAGATGTAGCTTGGTAGTCAAGTAGTCAAAGGCCTGCCTAATCTGATCTACAAGGCCTACGATGTGTGTATCATCTGCCAAGGATGGAAATACACAACCTGGCATGGCCAAAGTAGTAGACAGGAGAGCTCTAAAGTGAGCCATGGCAAATAAGGGCCCCCCCAAAGGATCTCCCTGACGTGTACCAACAGCTGACTCCAAGACGGTGAATCTCTTGACTATGAACCACCATGCTGGTAGTAAAGGGAAGCAGGAGAGCCATAAAAAGACCGCACAAAAGGAATGAGACTCGCCAAGGATCCACCAGCCTCCCTAAGCTCTCTAAAGATGGATGCACGTGAGACGCAATTAAAAGCGTTCTCAACGTCCACCTGTAGGACGACCCACTCCGGATGGATATCTAGGAGTGCTCTAATGCCTAGAGATATAGCCTCACATCCTCCAGGTGTAGCTACTCCAAACTGATGTGGACTAAGGTGCTGTCAAAAGTGAGAACGATGCTGAAGGACAATGGTATGACTGACCAAACGCAAAAAGATCTCTCCAATAGCAATCGGTCTAATGCCTCCCGTGTCCTTCTCGATCGCAAGAAGTCGACTAGCACCTAAGACCCGACTAACAAACATAGGAATATCTCCTCTCGCTACTGTTGCAACCACCTGAAACAACTCGGTAAAACCACTAGAAGGATCATCTGCCTGGAAGCAATCTCTAAGGTGCTCATAAACCATCCCTGACAAGCCTCATGAGGAAAGGCGAGGGGCAGTGCACAATGCTTGTGCAAATAGCGACCTATCAAGACATAAAGGCTACTCAGGCTGATAATCTAAGACCTCTAGTGGTAGTCCCTCTACTGCTATAGGATGCAATGAGCGTAGGGAAGAGATGGTCTCATCAGTAGGACTCGCTATAGACAAAGGGTGTAGCGCTCGTGCTGCTCTACTAAACTCTCCCGCCTGACCCAATGTCTAACATCGTCGTAATCGAGTGGAATCTGTGGTATCCTGTGGCGATGTCTGTCTCCTAAATCGTGTAGCCCTAACAGACTCCTCCTGAAGGGCTGCCCAATCCCCCGCTCGGAATCGACGAAATCTAGCCGCCACCTCTCTATGCCCCGCACGTCCTCCTCTAGCATAACGAAGACACCATCGAGGGAGTAGGAGGAATAGGAACCACGCTAACTCGTCCAAGGGATCACGTGCCAAACGATCCAGTGGTAGGCAAAGAGCCTGTCTAGCCTCATCATGGAGTGTGCGGGGTAGCCTATGGAATAGACGTGGACATGGAAGACTAGTCTCAAATAACCCCAAAATGCAACCCGCCCGAGAAGCTAACCACTCCCACGACTCGATCGGTATCCCTGGAACAATCAACGAAGGTATAGAAGAAGCGTGTGTAATCCCGAGTGTCACTGCTGTCGATGTGATTGCTCGTCTCACGTGGGCATCCCAAGTGGTCCAATCATAGTCCTTGTGCATCCTTCCCACATGGGTCTTTACCCCTTGCGAGGTAAAGCGTCGGTGACACACCGGACATGGTGTATCCCGACCCGCTCTAGGCGACCCCACATGGGAAGGTGTAGCCATGGTTAGCACAAGAATAGGGATAGTAACACATGATACTCCTCTCCATATCTCCCCATATCTGCAAAACCACAACCCCTCACATCCCAACTCACATAAGAAAACAATCTCTCTCACAACCCTAAAATCTATAAACTCCCATAACTTTCAATTTCCGTCTCCAAAATTTTCAAATTAAATTCCCATGGAACTTAATCATGAAAACCCAGAGATTAGAAATGAAAATTCACAACCCATCACTCTCAATGTATAATGATCACTCTCAACCCTAAAAAAACTAAAAAACTTCATAACTTTCTACTCCATTCTCCATAGTCTTCAATCTAGGTGCCAATGGAACCGAAATTGAAAAAGGAAGAGAATCGTCTATTCACTCGAAGGCTACATGCTAGAGAGCACTCAGATTTTATCAAAATTGTCTCACGTCTCTCCCTCTCCTCTCCCGTCTCCACACTCTCCCCGCAGCTCCTCCTGCAGCTCTAGAAAGGTTAGGTGGGTAACACGGGCCTCTCTGACTCCCTAGGGATAAAAGTAACCCCTAGGACCTCCCCGTTGTTTCCTACACGGCTCATCCAAAAACCTTATCTTTTACTTGGCTTCCCCTGTATTTCTTTATTCTATTCGCAACATAAATCAACAAAAAAAAGTATCTATTTGGATCTAAAAACTAAAAAAAAAGGACTTCTCCCGATGGTCTTCGCACTACGTGCCTTTAAAATTTTTCTGAAACTGTTTTATCAACATATTTTACTCAATTTATCTACACTAATAACGACTTTTTCTTTATTTTTGTTGTATATCGTAGTCACGCCCTTAATGATAGGCTTTTCTAAAGATTTCTTATGTCATGTCCATTTAGGTTTAATTTTATTATTATTTCTCCGAACATAACAGATAAGGAACAGGAAATAAATACATAAAAGTAAGTCTTTCTTATGGATGGCGCGTCGGACGGCAGCCGGGAGGACTGAAAACAATGAGATAAAGCCTCTCTTTGGATCGATTTTTTTAAGCAGAAGGCCTATGGCCTGCTTAACTTCTACCAATGTGCGGACAACCGATGGGAGCTTATCAAGATCGTGAATTGGATGCTTAGATATTCTCTCTTACACACACTAGGGCACAAGTATAACACTACTGTGTCTAAAATAATGGGCGTATACTCCAAATCTCCGAAAGTATTCATAGAATCAGGGAACCCTGGCGAATATTCTATGCTCACTGGGTTTCCCACCCCACTGGAGATAATCTGATAGACTGCGTCATAGTCAAAAACTTGCCAAACGGTAACCATTTAGTAAGTAAATAGGCTCCTTCCCTCCTGTTTGTTATCAAGCGCTTTCCTATTGCTAGGTAGCTTTCGGTTAGGTGGGTAATACGGGCCTCTCTGACTCCCTAGGGATAAAGTTCATTCTGTTTTATTTTTAATCCTAGTTTTTTGCAATACTTCCGGTTTACTTGTTTTGTTAGGTCTTGACTTCTTTGCTATGATTTTTTTAGTGGTTTATGTAGGAGCTATTGCTGTTTTATTTTTGTTTGTCGTAGATTCGCTGTACTAAGGCATTTCACTTCTCCGGGTTCGGCAACGGAGACCTTAGCATGTGAAAAAAGCTCCGGGATTTCGCTCATCCTGAAAGGGATGACCGAATAGCAGGGGCGCCCCGGCTCCTGTGTTTGAAGATGAGGATCCGTACTGGCGAATCCGAGTTCCAGCATAAACTGTATATGTTAGATAGGTTGCACTCAATTTCGTTGGTAATATTGGAATGTAATCATTATCTACCATTAAAAATATTTCCAACAAAAAAATAAGTCCAATAATACCACCTACAGGTAAATAGCGCAGTGTGTTATTCTTATTAACAAAACATCCCCTTTTTCAGTTATTTTCCAAAACCGCTGCCAAAATAGGTGCTTTGTTTACGTTGTTTACCCTAGTCACCGGGGGTTTTTGGGGAAAACCTCGGACAATTCGTCCCAACGTTTTCTATATATGATGGGTCCCCCAGGAACAGGTAAAAGTGTGTTTTCTTTGGTTTCTGAGGCTTTGGTGGGCTCTATTAATACATGCCACACCACTTTGGCGCCATTTCCGGGTATTTGGGACTCAGGAGTTTTGCCAGCCCCGCAGAGTTCTGCTTCCTCGACAATCTAACCAAGGCATCGTGGACCAAGGAGTCTTGACGTTTACGTTTTTGTACTTTTAGGGTAAAGATACGGTTCCTAACCCTGGCATCCGCAGAGGATTTAACACCAAACCAATAAGCCTAATAACGTTCCAGGATTTTCAGGATCTCCTCATGAGACCGTCCGTGGCGCGGAAACAGTACTATGACCTGCTTCATGCAGGTAAACGCCAAAATCGGTAGTATCAAATCGACCCGATAAAACTACTGCAGAACTGGGAGACTAGCCGCCACTGGTCTACCTAGATGCCTTTGATCACTGCTCTAGTCTCCTATGGGAGCGCTCACGCCCGTTTTAGCCTGCACATCTTCTATGCAAAAGGTATTAGGTCCCGTGTTGACCGGGTTCTGCTTTTCCGCGCATCCACCGGCTAATTCGGGGTTTTCCACCTCCATCTCCGCGCCCGCGGCGGCCCTCAAGTCTTTTGACAGATATTTAGCAGAATCAAAGTGGATACATTTGCTATAAGAATGGTAGGGATTAAAAAAGCAGCTTTCGGAGCTTCAAAAACAAAAAAAAATAAAAAACAATCTGACTTTTCCATACAATTACAAACTATAAAAAAGTTGTCCCTTTTTTATGGAAATTTACCCATAAAAAAGATGCAAAGAGCTAAAACGTATATATCCCTACGGTCCGGGAGAGCTTCAGCCCTATACCCTATCGGGGAGATAGCCTCCCCCGGCCCTCTCCCAGAGGAGGAGACTCAACACTTTTTCACTCGCCTATCGGCGTATGTTCAAAAGACAAAGGGCCTCAGTGAAAGGGATAATATTCTCATACCTCTATTGGCGGGCACGGAGTGTTGTCCAATTCCAATGTGGCGTGGTGCTGAGCACCATCCCCCAAGAAAGATTCTCGGGGGCGGGCGCCCGACACGGTTCCTCAAATCGGTCCCAAATTTACTTGTTATTGAAAAAAGAAAAAGAAATAAAAAATATGTCCATTTAATCTTCTTCATCTTCCAATGTGCGAAGATACATACTAATAACGCTATCTCATGCAGAGAAGCGAGAAGTTACACCGGAGATGGCCATAAGCCGTCTCCGGTCCCTGTTCTCTTGTATTAGCATCGTACTTTCTAAATAGGTATTATAGTACCATTAAAAAAAGGAGCACCTGTGTAAACATCTCTACTTACCAACCATTGAAATAGTATGGGTGCTGCTGTGCCACAAAGTACAACCAAAAAAATAAGAAAAAATAAAAAATTCTGTAGTTGGACCATCTGCTATATTCGTTTTGATTATTTTGCTTCTCCGGATCAGAGAATACGATCTATTCTCTCGTGTTCGCTCCTCCTTTTAAAGAATGCGTACAAAAAAAAATATGTTTGAGGTCCGAAGGTCTCGACCAGCTGGAGAGGAGTGTATTTAATTGAAATGAAGTTAGCTCCTTTTCTATCTGGCCCGATCCAGTGCAAAGCGCTTGATCGGGCTAAAGTCACTTGCAAAAGGTAGCTTTCTTTATTTAGGCTTTCTACTTGCTTTGTATACAATGACTTTGTCATGACCTTCTGTGCCCTCTATGAGCTTTGCTAAACGATTGAATTGATACGAGTGCGCAAATCTTCGCGAATGCCACAAGATCTGGTTTACAGGGTTTGAGACCGTAGGATCTTGGTTTGATGATGGAACAGATAATGCACCCTGGGTACTTGATTGCTGCTTCATTTTAAAAATTAAAAAAAAAAGATATGCTGGTAATTAGAAGGAAAAAACACCATAAAAAGATTCCTCGTGTAGAATCTGTAGCAAAACTATGAACGGAAGCTAGCCATCCAGAACGCACGAAAAAAGTTCCTAAAATACAACATAAAAAAGTAACCATATTGAGAAACAAGGTCCAATCATTCAATTTAGGTAAAATGACTGAATGAATACAAGCTGTAGCTAATACCCAAGGCATAAAAGAAGCATTTTCTGCGGGATCCCAAAACCACCAGCCGCCCCAGCCTAATTCATGATAAGCCCACCAACTTCCTAGCAATATGCCTACCGTTAAAAAACACCAACATGTCAAGATCCAAATTTGAATTTGTTTCCACACTACCGTATTCGCGCTGCAGGTCCAACCAAAATGAAAATACATAGTATTAGTTTTACGAACAACACTCTTAGCCCGCTCCGTATGGGCCAATGACCCAAAGGGCACTCGACTATAGGGAGAGGTTCTCGTGTGCGGACCACCAATTTCCGGCCTTTGGTCCTTCTTTGGCTTTACCAAAAAAGGACCAGCCGCCACTTCCATACTACTCCCCACAGAAATAAACCTTCTAGGGTTATATACCCACTGGGCACTACATTTGGTAGTAGCATAAAAGGGTGGCCCGAGCGGCTCGGGTATCGGTGGCTGACTACATTAAGTCTCAACCTATAGAACATAAAGACCGTGTTGGGGGCGACAGCCACGGCCGTGGGGAGCGCGGTCTACCTCAAAGTCGAGTTAGATAAAGCGAAGGCTGCTAACGAGGCAGCTCATACCCGCTAATGGCTTGAAGTGGCAGAAGCTTAAAATAAGCATTTGGAGCCAACAACGCGATTATCTTAATAATAATGGAACACGCGCGGAACAGGACGCGCTTTCTCACTTCTATTGGCTTGCTTTGGTGGTGAAATCCAAAGCTACCAGCCCTCCGGGCCTTACGCAATTCTCCTTTTTTTATACCAATAATAATATACTTTTACTAAAGGTTATTAGTTGCACCAAGTATATCGCACTTTGATGGGAGCTGCCGAGGGATATGGTGAAGGCTAAAGCAAATATGGTGGATGCAATGCATCATGCAAATAAGGTGCAAGCCATACAACTCAAAGTTTGTGACTCCATATCAACAACAAACATAGGGATGTGTTGATTTACCTCTTGATGATGAAAAGGCAATTTATTACATGTGGAGTTTTAGATCAAGAAAACTTTTAATGATTTGATTAGGATATGCAAGAATATGCCCTTGATTTTGATGCTTGGTAATGATAGGACCTTCGACAATATATACGATCTGGATGAAAAGTTAGCCCTAGGGAACGAGAAGGTTCCTGGAGCAAACTCGCTGTAAATTCACATGAGGCTAGTTTTTAATGTGTGTGAATTTGACGAAATCATGGAATAATGTACACACACGAGTGTAACTGCGAGTTTAACATCCATTTTTCTACTTGCGGACAGTGTTCTTTATTGGAGAGACTGATGCCTCGCAAACCATTCTCTATTCTCCGCTGAACTTCGATGTCTCCACGTCTTATTTCTACATCTTCGTATCTCTAAACTTAACCATGTGACTCTAAAGTTTACGTCCTTCTACCGGTAGACTTAAACCCAAAACGCAATCCAGGATAATGTCGTGGCTTTCGCTGCAAGTTGACCGGGTGAACGTAATAGTATACATTTGCTTCACTGATTACGGAGCACTCTGGCCATACGGTCTGACCGCAATATCAAACTTCCAAGGGAAGATGGAGCCGGTAAGTTACTTGGCAAATTGCAATCCAATTAGGGAATCTGCTCATCGGATTTGAAATCAACAGGGACCAATTTGCAAGGCTGCAGGGCTTCTTTAACGGTCGCATAAGCCACCTATTAGAGGATTGATTTCGAGCACCAAGTGGCAATTACAATATGTAGCTCCGGTCATCAGTTTCCGATTATGGATGTCGAGGACCTGACAGCCCTGTTAACCACCGGATCTGTGATTGTCTGTGAAAATACGAACTTCATATATTCTACATGGAGCAAGGCCTTGCCAAGATCGACTTGCTCAGAGTCTTCAACAGCGTTCAGAGTAAGAAACGCAACAGACATCGAGCATCCCATCCTATGGAAGCTTAAGAGATCATGGGCGGAAACCAAACGGGCCATGCTATCTCCAGCCTTTCTACCATTTCCGATCGGATGAATTCTCAAACTGCTAATTCAAATCGCGCATTTAGTAAGCTTGCTGCGCGTAGAAAGATAGATATCTAAAATTTTGCTATCAAAGAACCGGGCTTGCAGGATAATATCTCCCTGTAGTGTAACCTTCTATCTTTTCTTCGCCTTCGATTTAGATGTGGGTTTTAAAATTGTTGAAATTTACCTACTTATGAGATCGGCTAATGTATTGAATTCTACTCACTTAACCATCTCGTTAATCTTCAAATCTATTTTATCAAATCTTCTATACTCTAATTAAGTATTATAAGCATAGAAGGGGAGTGCTTGTCTTAGCATCTAAGAACTATAAAGGAAAGAGTATCATGCTACCATTGTCAATGACGTTATCGGTGTGCATGTGCAAGTTGCAATTGTGTTCATACTATAGAGTATCTTGGGTAATGTTGATATGTTAAAGACATCAAATAAGGAATCGCATGGGTTCATAAAAAGATGTATTCTGCAACAAGTAATAATTCTTCATTAACCATTACGTCAACTTTTTAAGGTTTATTTATGTGACGTGAACGAACATGGTTATTTTAGTTAGTTTCATAGTTCTCTAACTGCGGATGGATCTATCCATATCCCGTATCACAAGTTGGACATGTCTAAGGTTTAGTACCAACTGCAGCGGTGTAGGAATCGCTATATGTTAGTACAGCAAAACCGCGACGTGTGTGGTTAAAGTAAACCGAAAGAAAATTGAGAATCTAAGCATGCATTGTGCGAACAACTATCTCAGCAGCATGAACAGTTACTGCGCTTCCTTTCAACAGGCTGCGTGCTTGCTGTAATCGTCTGGTAAAAGCAATCTTTTGATTGTGCTTCTTCTTATTGTGCTTCTTCTTCTTCTTCTGGGGCTTAGCCCCATGTTACTTTTTTGTCTCTCCCTTGTACGGCTTGATGGGCCTTTTATCTTATTCTACCCTATTCTTATTCCAGGGAGAGGGATATCCCAGGGCATTTGATGGAGTTTGACTACGCAGCTCATACATAAGTAATACATAAAGACTATGTCTAACTTCGGGTGTTGTTTTGAAGTACCATGGATAAAACTTATTCTCTATCTTATACAACTCCGTCAAGTCTCTTGGCTGGTTTTTGAACTTGGCAAGTCCAGGATTTAATAGCTTAGATTGGCGATATATGAACGTGACCGCGTGTATTACAATGATACCAGATGTGGATTAACTCCAGTTTCTTGCGAGGCATAGAATGGACGTTGGTCAAAGATGATCAGAAATATGTAAAATGATTGAATGCTTCCCTGTTCACTCACTCACTCACTCAATTACATGCCTCCGAGACTATATTGCCTTGTCGTATTAGCTGATCGATAAAAAGTAATTTTAAAAAGGTATAATGTTCAATATTTCTTAAAAAATAATATTGGAAATTTTTTCCAAGGATGAACTATAAAGTCAGTTATTCTTTTGAAAAAAATCCAAAATTATATATCTGAATAAAAGAATATAAGTCAATAAATATCCATAGTTTAGATCATCATCTTATGTAATTCATGATTTATGAAAATATCGTAAACAAAAGGTTAATAAGGTAAAAATAAAACTAAATATGGTTTCAAAATGGAGATCATTATTTTAGGGGAATGACTATCTGATGAGTACACCCTACCAATTGCACCTTCAGTAAATAGGAAAGCAAAAGAAAGAAATTTTCAGCTCAACATTTTATTCAAATATTTACTTTAATAGAGCTAATAAAAAAATTAATATTTCTATATCTGTATGTAATAGGAATATTATATATGAATATAAATATAAAAATTATAGTTTTATAAAGAAGCACAAAATTATTAGAAAGAGTTATACAATGGATGGACTTCCTAAGTCACTTGAGTAATAAACAAGAATCTTTAATGTTACCGAGAGGCTATGAAATTATTCGGATAACTGCGTATACAAGAGAAAGAACCTTCATAATACATTACTATCCTATCCTCTTATGTACTCGTAAGAATGTGTGATAACAACACTCGGAATCGATGAACCAAAAATGATCTTAAGTTCCTTATTTTCTTTCATATATTATATATAGTACAGTTGATGTTGTTTTTCTTCTTAAGTACATGTCTTTGTGTTTAGATTCTCCACTGAAAAGAGTGAAGAATCTGGATACGAAACTCGAAAATGAAAACGTCCCCACATACGGATTCCTGGCTAGAAAACGTTAAAATACGTTCAGATACGTAGGATTTGTGTATAAACAATTATAAAGAGACAAAAACTCCTAACACCAAGACACGAGCATGGCTAAAATCAGCCACAACTATACTAGATGTTAGAGGATTTATTCACTTTTCGTCCGCCAAGTGGCGCTTGCACAGAAGTAGTCCTTTGCAGAGTGCCACTTAGGAAACCGAAGATGATCGAACCAAGTAAATCATATTCTTGCTCCGTTTGGATGTAGCTAAATCTTGGCTTCTGAGGATTTGAACAGTTTCACGTGGAGTTGTCCATGGTCATCGCAGTTGTAGGGTTTAGAGTCGAGGAACTGTTTGGTGGGCCGGGCAAAGATCGATTGCTGTGTTCGAGGGATCTTTGCGAGCTACAGTGAAATTTGAAAGTGACACGGGCAGGGATTGCATAAGTAGCTGTTGTTGAATTCGGTATCGGGTTGGGAGATTGGAGCATTTGCAATTTTGAACTTGTGGGAGAAGAGAGTTCGGGTGGTTTGTTGAGAATTCCATGGCGGTGCAGCCGACTCCGTCATTGCTCAAGTTGTACGCAGTCATATTTACGTCTCTGCTCGCCTGGGCATCCATCGTGCACAATATCCTGAAGCCTGATCTGGTCCGTGATACTTCCTCTTCACTTGACGGCTGAATTCTTTTAGAAACATGGTTGATAAATCGTATTGTTGTATGGATAGGGAATTTTTAAGTAAAAACTAGGTATTGATTAGCACCTGGTTGAGTGGATTATTTTCACTGCTCTGTACAATTTAGCTTCTGAACTTTTTCTTATCCTTTTTCTGCAGGGCATATACTGTTTCATCTATTGCTTTCAAGCAACTGTTTTGTGTGGAGAAGGTCTGCCTATCAGATGATCAGTTTTCGAGTGAAGAACATGCCCTGATTTTCTACAGCGAGGGAGGATCTGTATAGAATGTGGCGTTCCGACTCCTAGTTCTGACAATTTGGCACATTGAATCCAACAGACTATTCTGGATTTGGAGAAATTGGATATAACCGGCAGTACGTCGGAGCCTGATGGAAGTGAAAGGGGGAAAGTTCAGGAGCTTTCTACTGCTTGAAGCTTGAGATGGAGCTTTATACAAAGATGAAAATGTGCAAAGCTACAATTCAAACCATAAAGCGATCAAGCACTGAGAACTGAATTGAAGATTCAAAGGAAGTGAGTAAGCTACTGGATCCATTCAAGGATCGGAACCAGTTGCACAATCTCCGAGATCGCAAATATCGGAGATTGTGCTTTCTTTGACATTGGTGTTGAGGAGAGCATGTCTTATCATCCGTCGATATTCGGAGGTCACTATTGATCGAACAGGGACCATGATGGTCGGTCTCCGTTTACGCCATCTGATACTCGATTTTGCACTTGTATCCCCAGGGTTGCTTTAATAATTCATGGAGCTCATGAAGAGCCTGCGATGAAGTCTCACGAGCTTCAATCAACTCCGGCGACTTTGTATCTTTCTTTCTTACTCTGTTTCTCAATCTGTTAGATTCCGCCTTTGCGATGGTGTTCTGTTGTCCTGAGGTTCTCCCTGTTTGTTCCCTGAGCTCTGGCAGTAAAGGAGGCTCTTCCTGTTTCGATCCTGGAAGTAATTTGTATACCGCGGCAAAGACACACGGTGAGTCAAATTCTACAAACGTTGCTCGTCGAGCCCAGTCGTGCGACATCTGTCCCCTGGTGAACGTTGAAGTACAGTGGGTGAATTGAAGCCATCTAGCAGTTGGTTTCCTGTGTGTACATGGAAAGCAATTGCTGGTACTAACAGATGGAACGCTGCAGCGGTGTAATGATAAACGGGAGTATTGTTCACTTTCCAACAGATGATGAACTTTGCGCTTCCCATTGTGACACTTTATGTACTTCTTCCTAGCGAATCCGCACAGATTGTTTGTGATTTGCTTAAATTCATTTAGTTTATCTGAAAGTGTGAGAACTTGCCCTGGACGCCAAAATTGCCAGCGTCTAGGCTCTGCGTTATGTTTTGCGAAATCAGATGAAGAGATGTATGGAGATACTTACTGGATAACTACGAAGTTTAGGTGTAATTATTTTACTGCCACGCTGATTTAGTCGATTTACTTTGTACGATTGATACAGTGCATCACATTACGTTATATTCCAATTCAATCGCATACGACAAAGTAGATGGGACAGAATGATAGCCAGTATTCTCAGGAGTTGCATCGTCTACCGATGCCATGGATACTTCCACCCAAGTTGGAGGTATATTCTCAACCCTTCAAACAATCCAAACTTTCATTCAGAAGACTGGTGTCTGAAACCTTTCACTGGAGTGCTCATAGTATCCTGAACTCAGACGTTCCCAGATCTACGATATTGTTTTCAACCTATTTCCCTTACCGATACCCCATTTTACCTCGTATGCTCATCCTTGTACTGCTTGATGGGTCTTCTCATCCGTCTTAATGTTTGGACCTTTCTACGCGATTGCCTATTTCCATTTTCAACAGGTCAACATCATCAAATCCCTGGGATCCCAAGCAAGAATGCAACCAGTCCGGCATCTGCTGAAACGGTTCACAGGTTCTACTAAAGCGCAGCCGGCAAGAAAGTAAGATTACTTGGTTGCCTGAGTAGTCGACTGCACTATATGGTTATACTTGTGTATTACTACACTCATTACTCGAGTAAAATTGAGTATTCTTGGCTCTCTCAATAACCTATCATTTACAAGTCAAAATGTTCTACATGAGATCCAAGTTTCTATTCCAAAAGGTTTCTTTTGTATTTGGGACGAAAAAAAGAATTTGAGACTATTTTTTCTTTCTAGAAAAACATTTTTTTCTCCAAAGTAATCATCGTACATTGTATTATTTTGTTATTTACCTAACTCATTATATTTTTCCATAATATATTGTTATGGTTGAGAATTTTATTTATCTATTTGAAGAAACTATTTTCCTTACATGATCTACTTATTATTGTGGAATTTGTTGGCTTGGACTAGGTCAATCGGCAAGAAGACATGGAAGATAAACTTGACTTGGAAGGCATCTAGGACATGGTAAGTGGCCAGTCCTTCTGTCCAATGCCAACTCTTGACCATACAAATCCTGAGAACTCCTGACCCTACATATTAATTTATCTAATATGGGACAAACTGCATATTTATGGCATAGGCATCTTGGTCATATCAGTCTCAATAGGCTAAGGGATCTAACCAAACCTGATATTGTCTGGGGACTTAAAGTGAGGCGCATCCCACATACTTGCATGCATGGTAAACACAAACATCCCAAGTTCACAAAGCAAGCCTTGTATTAGGCCACTAAGCCACTAAGCCACTAAGCCCTTGGAGCTTGTTCATAGTGACCTCCGCTGTCAACTTTCACTACCAATATTTACCGAGTATGAATATTTCATAACCTAGATCAATGATCTTTCCATATACAATTATCTTCAACTTCTCAAGTGGAAGTCCCACTACTTTGATACATTCATCTGCTTTGTCATGTTTGCTGAAAGGCAAACTGGTGAAAAACTTAAGATCCATTCCAAGGGGGGTGGACGAATATTTTGGCACCAAGATTATGACTATTGTGAGTGTAATTGTATTGAAAGACAATGTACAAATTGGTACACCCCTTAACAAAATGGTGTAGCTGAGAGAAAAGGTGTACTTTGTACAATATTGCCCAATGTATGCTCTGTGAATTGGGCCTTACTAAACCTTACTAGGGGAGGCAGTAACTTGTGCAACATATCTTTAAAACTGATGCCCTACTAAAGCCATACCTCATTTTTCCATTCCATTTGAAATGTGGCACAAGGAAAAACCTGACTTATCCAATTTACGTATCTTTGGCTGTAAGGCCCTTACACAAGTTCTTGTTGAATTGTCTTTGTAGTCTAAACTAGACCTTAAGTCTGAAGCATGCATTTTTCTTGGGCATGATACCCTAGTAAAAGGTTATAATTTGCAGTGTTGCCAAGATGGGTTTGTCCTCACCTCCCTAGACATTGTGATTTAGGAAGGGAAGTTGCTAACTAGCTTACTTGAAAATTACTCGCAATCCACTACTTCTGGTCACACTAACTAGGAACTTAAGGTAGCAGATCCCACAATTCTATGGTGAAGTCATTCCAATGACTCCGCTATAGCAGCCCTAGCTGTTCCAGCTGCCTCATAGCCTGTCCCACTAAGTCATGTTACACCTGTGCGGTCTCGCCCTTCTTTTGTTATTCCAATAGCAATTTCCCAATTGTTCCTTCCTCGAGGGTGACACCACCTCAACCTCAGTTTTTTTAAGATAATTTTGTGCGTAGACCACCTGGTCACTCTTCTCATATTCCTAATCCGTTATATGAAGGTCATATTAACCCATTATTTGAGGTTGATGCTCCATCGCCATCTAGTTCACCATTTTGTGAGGTCCAAGCCTCACAACATGGTTTATCATCACCATATAGGCAGTCCTCTCCTTTGTCCCAGCATGTTAACTCCATTCATAATTCTCTAAAATAGCAAGTAGATACTTTATAGAGTACACTCTACCGTAGGCTATTTGGTTCATTTGACCAGCCCTCTTTCTACAATAAAGGGGATGAAGTTGATGACATACCTCAGCCCCACCACCAGCTCTTAGATGATTTTCCTGCTCTAACCGAGGAGTTCCCCCTCCTATGACTTATGAGGAGAATTATGATCCAACAGTACTAATTTCTAAGACCCATGTACCCAAGAAATGTGCTTTAGCGGCTGTTTTCTCAAAAACTCATTTAGAGCCAACTACATATTTGCAAGCACTTTGGTCTACTCAGTCTGTTGATTGGCAGCATGCCATAGCTGAACTGATGTCACATGCCCAGAATGGAATGTACACTACCATCCTTGAAAATTGTAGATCCATAACCTCTAAGTGGCCTTTTAAACTCAAACTTAAACCCGATGGGTCCATAGACCGGTACAAAGGTTGGCTATATGCAACAATATGATTATACTGATACATTCTCCCAAGTTGTTTATATTCAGTCAATCCAACTAATATTGGCTATCATTGCACAATATGATTTCCTCACCCACTAGACGTATGCAAGGGCAACATTCCTCCATGGTACTCTGTCTAAAGAGATCTACATGACTATTCCTAAAGGCTTAACAGCCCCTTCTGGCAGTAATATCTACCACCTCATGAAGGCCCTTTATGGCCTTAAGCAATCAATCACCGTAGAGTAATTCTTACTTGCTCAACATGTGCTTTCTCAAGTCCAATGTTCACAAAAATGTCTACTACCGTGATTGCGGATCTGATTTTGCTATATTATCACTTTAAGTTGATAATAAGTTAATTGCTTGCAGTAACTTTTCCTTCTTGACTGAGATCAAACCCAAAATTTTTGACCGCTTTGCCATGACCAATTTTGGTGAAGTACATCATTGCTTGAGCATACAAATAACCCAAGATGATTCAAGAAGGTTGGATCCGGTTTTCTCGATGACATTATTTTCTACAACTCCTATCTCAGTATGGTTTTTCTAATGTTATACCACTCTCCACTCCTATGGTACCAAGTGTACATTTGTCTCTTGAAGACTGAACTTCTACTGATGAGAAAAAGGCTGAATGTGCTCAGTTTTCTTAGCCAAATGTTGTTGGGTCCCTATGTTGGGGCTCTACCCGCACCTGGCCAGATTTATCATACACCATTAATATATTAGCTTAGTTTATGACTAATCCTGGAAGGAAACACATTCAAGCCATAAATCATACCCTATGGTCATAAATACCCTATAAAAAATACCCTATGTACGGCTTGATGGGGTTTTCTCATCCTTCTTGTGTTCTATGAGGTGGCATTGTGGAACGGACAACTGAAATGGGGACGATGAAGATAGGTGATGGATTGTGCAAGGCAGAGTGAAAATGAGAAAAATGGGGAAAATAGATGATGAGAATGCAAATGAATTGCGTGAGCCGGACAAGAGAGCATTGCAAGGGGAGGACAAGCAAGATGAGAACAAAAAATTTGAGCAGACAAGAATGCATTGCACGAGGAGGACAAGCAGGGTGAGAACAAGAAAGAATTGATCATAGAGCGTGAAGATTTGACGATTACATAGTGATTTGGAGATTAAAGTGGGTTGTGTGAAGGTGGGAAGGGGAAAGATATTTCGTTTGAAACTATATGTAAAATACTCAAATCACTATTTACAAATTTGAATGTTCAACTAGTATAAGTTATAAAATTAATTGTGTATCTTGTAGCGTGTTTGTTCATTGTGCATGAACAAAGTATTGTATTGAGAAGAGTCGAGTTGTTATTTTTGGTGATTCAAGAATCGAGTGAGGAGGATAGCATGTGGAATCAAGCAAGGAGAACAGTGATGAATATAACATGTCTAGACAAAGTGTTACTTTTGGTGATTTAGGAATAAAGCAAGGAGGATAGTTTGCTAAATCAAGCAAGGAGGACAATGTTGAATACAACATGCCCAAAGGATGTCAAGAGCATGTCAAACCAAGTGTTATATTTGGTGTTATTTCTAGTTATTCATGAGTTGAGTTGGTATTTATGGTGATTTAGGAATAGAGTGAGGAGGACCGAGTTTAAATACAACATGCCCAAAGGGAGTACTTGAGAGTTAACTAGAAATATTAGTAGATGTATACAATGTATATAAAGTTAGATTTGGAGACCTTGCATGAAAGATTAGAAGATGAAGATGAATATGGAGAAGTAGATTTAGATATGCTAGAGTTAATGATTAGTGGGTGGGAGTATGCACATTCAAATAGATATTCGAAACCTTGAGTTATTTATCTTTGAAGTCAAGAATTTATGATAAAGTATTTTAGAAATCTAGATGTGAAAGTCTTTTGTCAACTTACTAGAATGGATGTTCATTCTTTATCAACATTAGTAAATTTGAAAAAATTTACTAATGTGTTTGCAGGAAAAACTACAAACAAGAGCAAACACCTGTGTGGATCCAATTAGCTCTAGGTCTTGATAAATTTGGGTATCACGATAATGGAGCATGTGTTGCAAGGGGGTTAAACATATGGGACATTATCACAGGTTTGACAATTGCTTTTATAGATAGAGTTATGACCACAATATTAGATTTGATGCATGGCCTGAGCCTAAGGAGAGGATGAGGATATTTGTTATTTTTGCCCAAAAAGGTTTCTCTAGTTGTGTTGGTTTGGTAGATGGAATATTGTTTTCTTTTGCCGTCCAATCCATTGTGGATGGAGAAGTGTATTTCAATAGAAAGGGTTTATATTCCATTAACAACCAAATGATTTGTAATGATAAAAGTAAAATTATACATTGTACAAGAGGTAAGTGTTTTATTTTTTTATTGTAGTGAGAGAGTGTTCTATATTGTGTTTTGTTTACTCTTTTAGTTTTGGTGATACTTTTTATATATTTGTATTATTTTGTTAAAATTTAAATTTGATTTGTTTATTTGTAAGAATATCAATATATAATACCAAGAGTTAGCAATATAATTTCAAAGTAAAATTTGGTTGGATAATATTTGGAATAATATTATATATAATAGAAAAAATAAATCAAATAGAAGTATTATCAAGAAAATACTTCTATTAATAAGACTAAAACTAAAATAGATTAAAAACTTTTAGAATTAATAATTAAACATATGATTAAAAATAAAAATTGATTTGGTAATATTCAAAAAAATATTACACATGATAAATTAAATAGATTAAAAAAAATCAATAAAAAAATATATACTCATAGAATAGAACCCAGAATATGTTTAAAATATTTAATATAATTTTGAAGGTTGAATTAGAAATGTATAAATTTCTCCCCCCCCCAATAGAATAAAGGTTGATTCCCAAAACCCCCCCCCCCCCCGCCCCCGCCCCCGCCCCCGCCCCCGTTTTGTCTTATCAAGAACTTTCCAATGATATTTCACCATATGATTTTGATATTCCTGTAGGAAAATTCACTAAAAGATTTCTTTTGGTCAAAGTTTGTTTGATTAACCAAATAAAATAAAGATCAATATGTCATCCATCCAAATAAATAATCTAAAAATAACTTGCGTGCATTTCACTTATCTATATGCCTAATTCTATAGTAAAACTTCATTTGAGTAATCTTCTTTATCTATATAATAAAAAGAAAATGCTCCTTTGAAATATTAGAAACGTGAGTGTGAAATCTATATTTTCTTTTTTCTTTTGTCTTTGAAGTATTACACAAAGTCATGTCACGAATAATTTGAATAAGAGAAAGGATGTCACAGTTTTGAGATGCAAGAGTACCTTTTAGAGGATTCAAATTATGTACCCATGTATCACCTAGTCCTTGTTTTCAAGAAAGCCTGAACAGAGGACAAACAAGAGTTCAACTAATATTTGGTGAAGGCAAAGGTGATAAATGAACATTGTAAAGGAGTATTGAAAGTTATATGACATTTTCTTTGTGAACCCAAAGTGCAACTTAAAGAAAATAGTAGAAATCTACATTTGTTGAAATGTGTATCCATTTGCATTATTTTGCATAACTTTTTAACCAATAGGTCCAAAGTTTGGTTGGAAGTTGATGGAGGATTTAGTGATGAAAGTCAAGCAAAATGTCTATTAATGGAATAGAGCTAGGTCAAGAAGAAAGTAAGTCAAGGGTGAGAGAACAATGCCTTGCTCACCATGCTGACATACTAAAATGAAATATGAGATTATGTTCCTTTATAGTAAAAGTCAAATTCTTTTCATCAGATTCTTGATATCTTGTTGCAATTCCAATTGTTGGAAGGATGTTTACACTTTTTACCAAAGCTTATAAAAATTATCATATGTTGCATGCCTCGATACAAACACCACCACCAAGTTCAAAAATTGTAGAGAATACGCTTGGGGATGTTAGGTAATAGTGGGTGATGCTAAGTGCCATTGGGTGATGCTAGATGGTGCTGGATGACGTTACATGGTGCTCGCATGTAGAAGACGGTGGGTGTAAGGAGTTGCCAACCATAGAGTTGAATCTTGATTTCACACGTTGGTGTTGGATGGCACTAGGTGATGCTGTTTGACGCTCTCTCATAGACACCGATGGGCATTAGGAGCCACCAACATAAGGTTACATATGTATTTTTCCCGTTGGCGATGTGTCTCTTCTCAATGACGCCTGACCCATTGCAGTGTGATGGCGCTAGGAAGTGTAGATTCTTTAAATAATGGTTGGTGTCGTGGTGTGCCACATGCTGGCATCGGTTGATGCTCATGATTATATATTTCTTTGTCAAATTTGGGTTAACACTTCTTGAAATTCAAATATTAGGAGTGCATTGTATAGATATATTTTGTCATGTTAAAGATAGTTTTTTTCATGGGAAAGCCTATATAAACCCCCCTTTGCTCATAAGTTTCACAATTCTCAAATTGACCAAAAGTTTAGGGAGGTTTTGGAGAGGAAATTTTTTGAATGTCAACTTAGTGGTTTTGCACCTTTTGAAACATCTTTGTAGGCAGTTTTTGCGCTGAACAAGGAGGTTTGAGAGTGGTGGGGTTTGAGATAGATTTTTATTTTGAGAATATCAGGACCAAAAATTGAGCATTTTTTGAAAGTAAAAAAAAACTGAGCTTATTTCAAAATTGAGCAAAAGGAGAAGAGAGGGTTCGGGATAAAGTAGAAGGAGGCTGTTTTGAGAGGAGAAGTACATTCTGAACAAAATGAGAGCAAGAAAGCATAAAATTCACTAGTAGTTTTATTTAGTCATTTGAATTTCACTCATTCTCCATGGCAAAAATTTGCGGTTATGAGAAGATTGTGGATGGTGAAGACATGAGGAATACATAAGGAATACATGATTGTTGATAGTGAAGACATGAGGAATATGCAAGAAGTAGATTGGCTGATTGGATTATACACCATTTAGCACCCAACAAACTTCATCTAATGGTGTTGGATCGTTAAGCATCAAATTTGAACTGCAATAGTTGGAATTAGGGAGGTCAATCTTGATGTTCTTAGCCTCAAAATCACCTTTGGCTTCCATTACCCACATCTCAAGGTATTCCTAATGCTTTCCTCATTTATTTTTTGCAAGTTTTCTCAAGTTTCTCTAGTTTTTCTCAAATTTTGTAAGTGGATTTTGGGTTCAGGGGTCTCAATGTATACCCCCTATGGGTGTCACCTAGTGCCGCCTGGTTCTATCCCGCAATGCTACCTTGTATCAACGAGCATTGACGCCCTAGACCCTAAACCCCTCCTTGTCCTACGGTGCTAATGAGCGTCATCCGTTGCCATAACGGCACCTAGCATGGCATGTTGCAGCACCACTGCACCTATTTGGTAGCGCTAGTGGGTGCCAACCCGTGTCACCAAGTGTCACCTTGCAACCCTGTGCACTTGTCCATCAGCGTTGGTGGGCATCACTCCACGGCAAGCTCATTTTTTTCCTTGTGCAGCAATAGCATTAGGCGCAAATCTGTATCTTTTTCTTGTATGTGGGTGACTCCGAGAGCCATCCAACGGCAACCAACGCCGTAAAGGATTAGGATCAAGGTTTAAGTTTTAAGTTTCTATGGTTTGTGCTTATTGCAAGTTCATCCATGTACTAAGTTTGTCAACTCTTGGGATGAGAATTCATGCACAGGTTTGGTCAAGGGAAGGCAATTTCAATTGAATGTGGATGTAGTTAGAGAAGCCCTTGCAATGCCCAAGGGAGGACACCAAGGAGGAAAATTGTTCCTTACACAACTATTTCAGATTGGTTTCCCCAAAGAGATAGGGTTGCTAAGAAGTATTTGGCAAGGAAATGTGTGTATCTAGCTTTTAGGCCTTTCTTCCAATTGATGGGTGCATTTGTGGTACCAAGTATTAGGCCCAAGGTTGTACATGGGCATTTGGTTCCAAACACCAAGACAAAGTTGAGGAGATTTGGTGTGGAGGATTATGATTGGCATTGGCATTGGCATTTGCATTGGCATTTTGAACTATCATTGTAAAGGATAGTTTGCAAAACCATTTGAGGAAACCTAAAGAGTGCAGGTTTAGAGTCACTTTCCTTGGGCAAATACTCACTCAGCTCTTTGTGGAGAGAGGTTTCATTCCTAAGGAGGAAGTGATGTACTTGAGTGATGGAGAGGAAGAGATTATATGCAATGAAGAGGAGAATGATGATCATAATGATGCAGAGAGTGAAGATGAAGACAAGAGTGATGAGGGAAGATGAGGAAGAGTGTAAAAATATGGAGTTTAGCAACGAAGTTAGTCAGGCTTACGAAGTAAAGAATAAGACAAAATAGCCTAGAATATTCTAGAAGTATCTAAGAAGCTTCTTGGGAAGTTTCTCAACTAGTTAACTTGCGCCTTAAGCAGATAGCTTCTAGAAGCTTCTAACTAGCTTAGCTTGCACGCCAAGTAGACGGTTTCTAGAAAGAAACTTCTTGAGAAGCTTCCTAGTTAACTTGACTTGCACTCCAAGAAAGTGGCTCAAGGAAGCTTCTTGAGAAGCTTCAAGGGTCTTGTATGCTATCTATAAATACCAAGGCCAAAACTCATGCTAGGTATTCGGAGTTTTCCCTCATTCAAGTGTCCCAATGTGAGTTTCCATTCTCCTATTTCTCTCCTTGGTTTTGGTCTTTTACATTGGTATCAGAGCAAGAATGGGATGGATGGAATTTATGGACCACCAAATCCACTTTCGCCAAACCATTGAGACTTTCATGTCCAGATATTACCAAAGCATTGATTCACACAATTCATCACCTCGCGCTTTGGGCAAGATTTTCTACATATGATCATCGTGTCAGAAGAACCCTTGATACTTCAAGTTGTAACTTATGGAGAACGGTGGATGTGTTGTATCTATGTGTTAATCAATTAGATAAATTGAGAGTTGTGGAATAGAGTAGTAGCAATGGCGGCAATACTGGATGTTATCTTTGCAATGCAACAACAAATCAAACATCTTACTCGATTATTGGATGAACAAGACTAGCAACGACGAGAACATATAGACAGAGCGCCGGTACGAGATGGAGAAGATTGTATTCAATTTCCGAAACCCAAGGTGTTTGAAGGCAAGAATCTTCCAAGCACAGTGGAGAATTTTGTGTTTGATTGCGAACGTTACTTTGAAGCCACCAATCTTCAAGATAAACAGAAACAAATTCTCTTGACTTCTAGCCAATTGGATGGCGTGGCAAAACTTTGGTGGCGATTCCAAGTAGAAAGAGCTGAACAACAAATTGTTACACCAATTTTGACATGGGCAGAATTCAAATATGTAATACTTGGTCGATTTCAAACTATAAATACCACCCAAGCCGCATGAAATAAATTGACAAAGTTGAGGTAGATTGGCTCAGTGAGAAGCTACATCACACAATTTCAGAACATCATCATTCCAGATATCCAAGAAGGTGAAGTTGTGGATAGATTCGTGCAAGGATTGAAGTCACAAACCAAATTGGAGGTGACCATGTAGGAGCCACAAAATGTAGAAGAAGCCATGCAATTGGCTGAGCGTTTTGATTCCTTGGTTGCGACAACTTGGTCTTGACCTCGACCTACACAAAGCCTACAAGTACACTACGCACAAGTGGAAGAACCGGTACCAATGGAGATCAATGCTATCCAATGAAGATCACTTGGCATAGCAGATAGAAAAAGATAACGACAAAATGGAGGTTGCTTTTATTGTTGCCAAGTTGGACTCCGCATTGCTGAATGTACACTTAGGAATGGACGACCTTGACAAGTTGCCAAGATGGAGTTTGTGGAACAAAATGATCAAGGAAACAAAGAATCCCAGTAGGAGATTTCGAGCCGCCTACTCGAAGCTTGATTAGTTCCAATGAGATTGAAGGCTTGACCTATGCAAGTTTGCTTCACTTGCAAGGTACAATATCTAATCAGGGTTGTAGGATTTTGGTTGATTCTGGGAGTTCAGAGAATTGTATGTTTATACAAGTAGTAAAGGAATTGGGTATTCCTATCAAGCCAATGTTTGGAAGTAGTTTGATGATGGCGGATGGTAGAAAGGGTATTGCATTCCGCACCTCACATCCTGTCACCTTCAAGATAGGGAAGGAGTATTTGGAGTGTATGAGGTTTGTAGTGGCACCTCTACACTATGATATCATTTTAGGTCTACCTTGGCTTGAACGTCATAAAGTTCAATTCGATTGGACCCGACAAAAAATTCAAGTACAACGCCAAGGTAGAAATTTCCAATTAGATTGTCTGGCACCTCTGAGTAAGATGCTGTAATACTCCGAGGGCAAGAGAAGAGAGAAAACATAGATTGCATACTCAAACATTCGATGCTCCAAGGGAGCACCTTCTCTTTATTATATAGACAAAGAGGATCTCCTCCAAGGAAGCTCCACCATAGGATTAAGGACATAGATAGGTGACATGTTAGCAAGCTCCACCTTTGGATTACTGACTTGGATGGGTGACCTGTCTGGTCTAGGTCCTATCTGGTTGGTCAAACGAGCTTTGACCAGAGGGAATCTTTTAGGGAATTTTCTTGTAGGAATCTCAAAATCACATGAGTAAGGTACCGTTGGAAAGCTCTCGACGAGACAAACCAGGGGGGAGGGAAGGCCAACCTTTTCTCCATTTGGGGGGGGGGGGATCCGCACATTTTCGAGGCCTAATTCATCCGTTTAGGCCTCTGAAATTGCCTTCAAAGATTTCAGGCATATTTTGGTTCTTACTCTATTAGTAGAAGTCCCCTTTTGGTGATACCTCTTTCTGATCTGTTTAGTCCATCATGTGTAACATCCTTCCAGATGTTACCAAACCAATTCTCACCTTTAAATCATATGTCTAGCTATTGATTCTAAGGTTCTCAAGTCTATTTCGGTTTTTGCCCTATTAGTAGAAGTACTCTTTTGGTGATACTTCTATCTGATCTATTTTGACCATCATGTATAACATCATTCTAGATGTTACCAAACCAAATTTCACATCTAGATCATATGGCTAACCCTTGGTATTACAGACCTCTCTCCTTTTAAGACGCAACGTCCTCGTTGTGCAATTGTTGCTCAAATGCTTGCACCAACACCGGTGCATGTGCTGAATTGGCAGCGGGTTCCCATGTTGCTTCATAGAGAGGGTAACCTTTCCATTGTACTAGATATTCCACCCGCGGATGGCGAGTACCACGCATGCGCTTTTGGAGAATCCGCTCTACTTCATATTCCTCTGTGCCATCAATGACTGTCGGACAAGGTCGAATGTCCTGTGTGGAAGTACCTTGGCCTGATCGGGGAGCATATCTACGTAATAGGGAGACATGAAACACTGGATGGATCTTCATGTGTGGTGGTAGCTCAAGGTGATAGCCCACAGCGCCGATGCGACGAAGAATCAAGAAAGGCCCAATAAAACGAGGTCTGAGCTTACAAGATCCAACTAATGTGAGGTTGGTTGTCGATAGCCACACTTGATCCCCAACATTGAACTCCATATGCCTATAGTGTGCATCAACATATTGCCTTTGTCGATTTTGTGCAATCTGTAACCTGTGCTTGGCGCTCTCCACACCTTGTTGGATTCTAGAAACAAATGTGTTGACTGCATCAACCTTGGTAGTCACTGGACGGATCTTCATCAAGTTAGAAGGTGTGAAGGGATGCTCACCATACATGAGGAAGAACGGAGTGACCTGGGTGGAGGCATTCACTGAATTGTTGTAAGCGAATTCCACCAACGGTAGTAGGGTGTCCCACCTCTCTTGCTCCTCTAAGGTGAAGCCGCGTAACATGTCTTCAATTGTGCAATTAGCCCGCTCTGTTTGGCCATCTGTTTGTGGGTGGTAAGCTGTAGACATGGCCAACTTGGTTTTGAAGAAACCAAAGAGTGTTCGCCAAAACAAACTGGTGAATTGGGTGCCTCTATCGGTGATGAGTACTCTAGACAAGTAACGATGAGCAAAGAATGCATCTAAGTATAGTTGAGCTAGTTGTGGAGCGGTCACCTCCTTGGTGGTAGGGCGTATATGAATCATTTTGCTGAGCCGGTCCACAAAGACCACAATGGAGTCAAACCCTGAGGTGGTCTTGGGTAATTCACAGATGAGATCCATACTCACTTGTTCCCAACGTTGGGTAGGAGTGGGAAGAGGTTGAAGGAGCCCTATAGGAGCTTGATTAGAAGCTTTGTTTTGTTGACAAAGTAGGCAGCTATGCACATAGTCCATCACGTCGTTGCTCATCTTGGGCCAATAGTAATGGCGCTTGACTGCCTCCAAGGTCTTGTCCACTCCGACATGAGCTGCAATGGCCGAATCATGACATTCCGCTAGAATGGTGGTGCATAATTCTGGGACATTTGGGATCCACAATCGGCCCTCTTGAAAGGTGAGTCCTTGGGTGCTGGTGACACCTTTGGACGCTTGCGCTTCTACAATCTGTGGGTCAGTTTTTGTAGCAGCTAGAATCTCTTGCCAGAATTCAGGGTTAATCTTAACCTCTGCCGCCAAGTTGTTGGCCATTGGCATGCGGGTGAACGCATCTGCAAGTTGCTTCTTACCTTCCACGTAGGTGATTGTCATGTTGAAGCATTGTCGCCACTCTGCCCACCGAATTTGGCGACGAGATAGATCTTTCTACGTCTCGAGGTAGACTAGAGGTTTGTGGTCAGTCTCTACTACAAATGCCTTCTCGCCCAGGTAGTGCTTCCAGTGCTTGGTTGCTAGAACAATGACCATCTCTTCTCGTTCTGTAGTGTGGTAGTTGCGCTCTGCCGGTAACAACTTTCGAGAGAAATATGCAATTGGATGCCATCCGTCATGCCACTCTTGTTGTAGGATTGCTCCTATTGCTACGCTTGATGCATCTGTAGCCAACTTGATTGGATGTTTTGGGTCATACCACTTCAAGATTGGTGCATGTAGCAAGGCGGCCTTCAATTCTTGAAAGGCCAACTCTTGTGCAGTTCCCCATGTCCACTTCTTCCCCTTGCCAAGTAGTGCCGTTAAAGGCTGTGTAACCTTGGAGAAGTCCTTGACAAATCTATGATAGAATCCCGTCAACCCCAAGAAGCTCTTAAGTTGAGTTTGATCTTCTGGGGCACTCCATTTTTGAATGACCTCTATTTTATCTGTCAATACTTGAATGCCCTTTGCACTTACTCTATGCCCTAAGTAGTCTACTTCAGACTTGCCAAACTCACACTTTGAGATTTTGGCGTATAACTGATTCTGTCTTAGAATTTGGAGGACCTCTCGTAGATGTTGTTTGTGTTCTGTCATCGTGCTACTATATACTAAGATATCATCCAAGAAGACGATAACAGACTTATCCAAGTATGGACGAAATATGTCATTCATTAGGCTCATGAAAGTGGCAGGCGCATTGGTGAGGCCAAAAGGCATCACAAGATACTCAAAGTGGACATACTTGGTTCGAAAGGTAGTTTTGTACACATTCTCCTCTGCAATTCGGATTTGATTGTAACCGCTCCGCAAGTCCAGTTTGGTGAAGTATCTCGCTCCATGGAGTTGATCAAACAGGTCATCCATGCGAGGTAAGGGGTATTTGTTCTTCATTGTTTGCTGATTGAGACCCCGATAGTCAATGCACATGCGCATTGTACCATCCTTCTTCTTCACAAACAAGACAGGGGCCCCATATGGTGATACGCTAGGTTGGATGAACCCTTTCTGTAGCATCTCCTCAATTTGAGTCTTACACTCCTCCAACTCATGAGGTGATAGGCGATATGGGGCCTTACAAGGAGGTGTCTTCCCCGGGAGTGTCTCTATTTTGTGATCTACTCGCCTTTTAGGTGGTAATCTTGAGGGTAGATCATCGGGAAAGACATCTTGAAACTCATCCATCACATCCTTCAATTTCTCAGGAATTTGTCCAGCGAGTTGTGCACTCTGGACTTCTCTTATTAGACCCAGAAAACATTTATCGGTCTTACAGACAGTTGTCGTCCCTATGACATATAGAGGCAGTTTTTGCCTGTGCGATTTTTCTTTAACCTCAATGATTGACCATTGGTGGGTTCTCACTACTTTCTTCCTCCAATCCACCATTGGGTTGTATTGCTCCATCCATGGCATGCCTAAAATTGCATCATAACGGGCTAATTGTATCACTCGCCACTCAATTGCTTCCTGATATTCTCCTACAGAGAGGGTTACTCGTCTAGGTAATGATTCAATCCTCTCTGTTTGCCCATTTGGTAACTCTACTTCTTCACTTCCATCTCTCTCTAGATCCATTCCCAATCTGATTGCAACCGAGCAAGACAAGAAATTCTCTGTTGCTCCCGGATCTATTAATACTCTCACTTGATTACCTTCTAGGATTCCATTCACAACAATCAATTGTGAGGTTGCCTTTCGGGATCTTTGCGCATTATTCTTCTTCCTTCCCTCGCTTCTTTGCTTCCTTATTGAGCCAATAAGGCCGCGAGGTACATTTACTGGCGATCTTCGTTTTCCGAAGTGGTTTCCACCTCCTCCTCTTCAATGTGCCTCTCCATGTTGTTCAAAGATCGCCTGTACGAAAGCCGAGGGCCTCTACGGAAACGAGTGCAACAATTGGTAGATATGTGCCCAATACGGCCACAATTGTAACAACGGCGTTGTTCTCCTCGAGTCCCTTCTCCTCGTGGGACTCCATCTCTTTGTTCTTCTACCCGTCCTCGCTCTCCTTGAAGTGGCCGTGCTCCTCGATCCCGAAATCGAAGGTTGCCCAATTCCATCGGAACTGGTCCACCCATGTGTGGCATTTTTGCCTAATAATGTTGAGGTGGAACTACTCCTTCACCTCCACCTAATGCTCCGGCTATTCTCTGCGCACAAGCAATGGCTTCAAATACAGTGCGAGGGTTTTGCACCATGACTTCTTGGCAAATCCGCTCTTTCAACCCTTGTTTGAAATTGTCGAGAGCCTCTGCTGGACTCATGTCGGTAATTGCGACTTGTAGATCCAGAAATGCCTCCACATACTCTTGTACGCTATTCTTCTGTCTCAATCCCCATAGTCGGGTTCGAGCCATCTGCACAGAATCTACCGATTGGAAATTCTTGAGCAGTCCTTCTTGCATTGCTGTCCATGTGACCTCCCTTCTCTCTGCCAGCATGGATTGTTCCCAAGCATCATACCATGTGAGGGCTTTATCGGTCAAGTACCCACATGCAAACACGCCTGCAGCATGCTCTGTGATCTCTGTTGAGAACAATCAAAAATATTGATTCATTCTCGAGATCCAATTCTCCACTACTCCCATTGTACGCTGCCCCTTGTAAGGCTCGATGTTGCAGGTCTTCTTCATCCGGAGTAGCAATGTGGCTTCATCGTTGATAGGGTTCGTAGGCACGGGTGCCTCTCCAAGTACTTCAGTCGTAGGTATTGGGTTTTGAGACGGCTCTTCTTCTTGCATGGCTTGATCGTTCCTGAGGATCCGCACTTGACTTTGCAATGTCTCCATGGTCATCTTAATCTCTCGAAATTCATTCAACATCCCTTGCATTCCTTGCACCAACTCTTGCAACTGCAGATCCATGGTGCCTGCAACACCCAATTGCTAATGTCTACTTCAATACAGAGTCAATATAATCACTCTGGAAGGCGCACAAACTATCGGAACTACCATTGGGACCTCAGAAGCTATCACTTGTTGATAATACTCCTCACCAAAATTCCTAACCACAAAATCTCTAAACATCAATTTCAGCCTCACTACATAACGGATTTCTACTTGAGTGTTGAAAGGGAGAAGATTTGGGACATTCATATCCATATTATCATAATAGAATGTAGATTGTCAAATCCCACTCTCTGTCATATATCACCACAAGTAGAATCACCGGGTTTGGTGAGTTCATCACTCTGTCCATGAATTCAGCACCAAAGTGATAAACTAGCGATACTCTCATCTGCTCACGCTGGATGTACATAACCTTGATGTGGAATGGGTTTGAGAATGGAAAGCTAGGTGCGGGAAATTGTCCTCCCGGCGCATCCATCCCATCCGCTCTCTAAAGTCCTTCCTAAGTCTAGCGATTACTCTATGTTCTCCACCTCAAATTACTCAGTTTCAGTAGTTCGTGCTATTCCAAGAGGGGTGATCCACTCTCTTGGACTAGAACACTTGCTCTGATACCATTGTAATACTCCGAGGACAAGAGAAGAGAGAAAACACAGATTGCACACTCAAACATTCGATGCCCCAAGGGAGCACCTTCTCTTTATTATATAGACAAAGAGGATCTCCTCCAAGGAAGCTCCACCATAGGATTAGGGACATAGATAGGTGACATGTCAGCAAGCTCCACCCTTGGATTACTGACTTGGATGGGTGACCTGTTTGGTCTAGGTCCTATCTGGTTGGTCAAACGAGCTTTGACCGGAGGGAATTTTTTAGGGAATCTTCTTGTAGGAATCTCAAAATCACATGAGTAAGGTACCATTGGAAAGCTCTCGACGAGACTAACCGGGGGAGGGATAGGCCAGCCTTTCCTCTGTTGGGAGGGGGGGGATCTGCATATTTTCGAGGCCTAATTCATCCGTTTAGGCCTCCAAAATTGCCTTCAAAGATTTCAGGCATATTTTGGTTCCTACTCTATTAGTAGAAGTCCCCTTTTGGTGATACCTCTTTCTGATCTGTTTAGTCCATCATGTGTAACATCCTTCTCAGATGTTACCAAACCAATTCTCACCTTTAAATCATATGTCTAGCTATTGGTTCTAAGGTTCTCAAGTCTATTTCGGTTTCTGCCCTATTAGTAGAAGTACTCTTTTGGTGATACTTCTATCTGATCTATTTTGACCATCATGTATAACATCATTCTAGATGTTATCGAACCAAATTTCACATCTAGATCATATGGCTAACCCTTGGTATTACAGATGCCTAAGAATAGTCAGTCCCAAGATGGGAAGTTTGTCGAGAAGGTAGCCATAGAGCAAATCTGGAAGGGAGATGAGTCCCAAGATTAGAAGTTTACCAAGAAGGCAACCATGGAGCACGCTTGGAAGAGAGATGAGTCCCTAGAAGGGAATTTTGTTAATGAAGCGGCTATAGAGTAAGCTTTGGAGGAAGATAAGTCTATATTTGTGGTGTGGATCAAGCCAATTGCACAAGAAAAATCTGAGGAGGACCAAGAGCCTCATCAAGCAATGGTTGATTGGATAGTTTAGGAGTTTGCAGATGTGTTTTTGGATGATTTGCCAAAAGGATTACCCTCCGATCGAGGCATGCCCTTCAAGATCAAGTTATTGCCAAGGAGTACTCCAATGAGTAGACCAATCTATCGGCTCTCACCAAAGAAGTTGGAGGAGTTGCGAACAACACTTATAGAGTTATTGGAAAATGATTTCATATGACATAGTACCTCTCCTTGGGGAGTACCAGTACTATTTGTTCCAAAGAAGGATGGAGGACTTCATTTTTGTATTGATTACCGTGGACTCAATAAGCAAACCGTGAAGAATGCATATCTCTTGCCTCGGATCGATGACCTGCTTGAGCAACTAAGTGGAGCACGCTACTTTTCCAAGTTGGATCTTCGTAGCGGCTATTGGCAAATTCCTATTGAAGGAGAGGATGTGCAAAAGACTGCTTTTTGCACACGGTATAGACATTTCGAGTGGAGAGTTCTACCTTTTGGACTCACTAATGCTCAAGTAGTCTTCATGGATCAGATGCATCAGGTGTTGGATGGACTATTGGATTGGTTTGTGGTGGTGTTCTTAGATGATATCTTAATCTATAGTAGGACAGAGGTAGAACACGTGAATCATGTGCGAGAAGTCCTAAGACAACTACAAAAATGGAAATTTTACTACAAGAAGTCAAAGTGTGCTTTTTGGCAGAAGGAGGTTATCTTCTTGGGTCATAAGATCTCATCAGAGGGGATCAAGATAGAAGACGAGAAGATCAAGGCCATTACTGATTGGCCTACCCCAAAGGATGCTACAAAGGTACGAGCATTCAATGGATTGGCCAATTTCTACCAACGGTTTATCCATTATTATGCTCATGTAGCTGCACCATTGACTGACCTCTTGGGAAAGAACTCGAATTTCCAGTGGACCACCAAGCATGAAGAAGCATTCCAAAAGTTAAAGCATATGGTGTCTTCAAGACCTATTCTTCAACCATATGATCCTCAACTACCTTGTGTGGTTGATTTTGATGTTTCTAACTTTGCAATTGGAGTTGTGTTGTAACACAAATTTCTAGATGGACTACATCTTATTGCCTTTGTGTCTTGCTGACTAAATACAGTTGCTCGAGATCGGGAATAACTTGCAATGGTATATGCCACCAAGGTATGGAGGCATTATCTCTTGGGGAAACAAGTCATCATGCAAACTGATCACAAACCATTGTTGTAGACCTTACACTTGGAGCACATGAAGAGTCGGCATCATCGATGGAAAGAGCAACTCCAATTGTTTGACATCAAACTTGAGTACAAACCAGGTCGGTTCCATGTCATCCCTGATGCTCTATCACGATGACTTGATTTGAAGGCTCTTCCTCTCATCACGGCGGTAATTACATCGGTGTCCATTGACCCTAAGGTCCATAGTGAGTTTCAATCAGCTCTACAACAAGATCCCTTCTTCCAAATGGTACATGGTCATCTGACAGCATGCGACAAGGAGTACATTATCTTCTCCTTCAAGGAAGGCCTTTTATTCCATGCAGACCAGATCTATGTTCCAGCCAAAGGTGATCTTCGACTTGTACGCCTTCAAGAAGCCCATGATTTACCAATAGTTGGTCACACAGGAGTGGACAAGACCTTGAGCACCCTCCAACGCCAATGGTGGTGGCCCAACATGACACAAGGTGTTCAAGACTTTGTTCAATAATGTGAGAGTTGCCAACATAACAAGGCTAGCAACCAGAAGCCGAGTGGAATCCTTCAACCACTCGCCATTCCATCTGCTCGCTGGGAGCATGTGGGCTTGGATCTCATCACATCCTTGCCAAAGACAAAACAAGGACACACCGTAATCGTGGTGTTTGTAGATAAGCTTAGTAAGCAAATCCACTTGGCACCAACCTGTGATACCATGGATGCACCAACCTTAGCGCAAATCTACTTCGACAATGTCTTCAAGCATCATGAGATGCCATGTGTACTCATCTCCGACCGTGATCCTCAATTTATTGGGAAGTTTTGGCAAGCACTCTTCCAAATACTCGGCACCAAGCTTGCTTTGTCCACGGCCTATCATCCTCAAACTGATGGGCAAACCAAACGTGCAAATCGTACATTGGAGGATATGTTACGGGCCTTTATCAATGTCCATCATACCAACTGGGATAAATGTCTTACAGTTGTAGAATTTGCCTACAACAATTCCAAATAGGCAAGCACTAGATTTTCTCCCTTCTTTCTCAATTTTGGCCAAGATCCGCTTGTTCTAGATTCTCTTCTTGCTCCTCCTCCCTCTTAGGTTCCTCATACTTCCACATTCTTGACCACTATATCCCAATCTCTCCAACAAGCTAAGTCGCACCTCCTTGTTGCTCAGAATCACCAAAAACAATATGCAGACCACCATCGTCGTGATCTCACCTTTGAAGTTGGTGATAAAGTCATGCTATCCTCTAGTAACCTTCCTCTCCCCCTTGATACCCAAGTTTGTAAACTTACCCCTAATTGGATAGGACCCTTTGATATCACCCACATTGTCTCTCCTGTTGCTTATCGACTTGCCTTGCCTTATCACATGCGTATCTATCCTATCTTTCATGTTTCCAAGTTGAAACCCTTTGTTCCTAACCCTTCTTCCTTTTCCTCTTGAGTCCAACCTCCCCCTCTTCTTGTCCCTATCAATGATCATGAGGAGTATGAAGTTGATCGTATCCTTGCACGTCATCATATTCAACGAGGCCATTGCCAACATACGGAGTACAAGGTCTTTTGGAAAGGGTATCTCTTTCATGATGCCACATGGGAACCTCTTTCCCACCTCCAGAATGCACAGACGGCCATCAAGGCATTCAAAGCTTCACTGGCGACAAGGACATCACCAACTAGCAACAGGGGAATATGTAACAATATGGAGTTTAGCGACGAAGTTAGTCAGGCTTACAAAGTAAAGAATAAGACAAAATAGCCTAGAATATTCTAGAAGCATCTAAGAAGCTTCTTGGGAAGCTTCACAACTAGTTAACTTGCGCCCTAAGCAGGTAACTTCTAGAAGCTTCTAACTAGCTTAGCTTGCATGCCAAGTAGGCAGCTTCTAGAAGGAAGCTTCTTGAGAAGCTTCCTAGTTAACTTGACTTGCACTCCAAGAAAGCGGTTCAAGAAAGCTTCTTGAGAAGCTTCAAGGGTCTTGTATGCTACCTATAAATACCAAGGCCAAAACTCATGCTAGGCATTCAGAGTTTTCCCTCATTCAAGTGTCCCAATGTGAGTTTCCATTCTCCTATTTCTCTCCTCGATTTTGGTTTTTTACAGAGAGGATGAGGACGGTGAGTGATTGCTTAAATTTGAGTTTTTGCATATTTGTATATTTTTTTAGTTTGAAAACATACCATGTTTTATTGTATATACACTAGATTTAATAAATGAGTTAATTTAACATGCCTTACTTAATGAACTTGTGTATTGGATTGATTGATTTGAAAGTGAGGTTTACTTGATGGATGACTAAATGTACCACTTGTGAATAGGAGTTCAGCAAGTTTGTGTTGAGATACATATTGAGATAGCTCCTTCTCCCCCTTCTTCACCTTCGCCCCTTTCTCCGTATGTGGAGTGAACACCTCACTCCTTGCACTTCAAAGTACCTTCATCTTCTTCTTGTTCTGTTGACATCATGCGTGTTTTAGATGGATGCATGATTGTGTGCGTGATTTTGTGGACATCATGAGTGCAATGCATGATTGTGTTCAAGTGGTTGAGGAGAGAGAGACTCTTTTGGTTGAGTGCGAGAGTAGATTGGAGAGTGTAGAGGAGCAAGAGAGACTTCTGGTTGAGTGAGAGTAGATTGGAGAGTGTACATGAGCAAGAGAGACTTATGGTTGAGCATGAGAGTAGACTGGAGAGTGTATAAGGGCAAGAGAGACTTCTAGTTGATCGCAAGAGTAGATTGGAGAGCTTTGAGAAATAGGGTAGATTGCTAGTAGATAGAGAGACTCCTTTGTGAGCTAGAGGAGACTCTTGCTGCCAAAGAGGAGAGGCATCTGACCTTAATTACTTAGTAGATGGAGAGAGAGCAAAGATTAGCTGACTTGGACTTGGACATCCTAGGTGCAATTGTCATGGTCGAGGGTTATAGGTTCCAATTATAGACTCATGCACAAGAGTTAGCATATGCTATGGAGAGGTGCAAGAGTGTTCATACTCAAGTAGAGGAGAGTGAGAGTAGTCTAGCGCAAGTGAGGGCTTGTGTGACTTATCTTGGACTAAGACTTTGTACTAATCCTTGCTAGACCCATAGCCATAGTGAGATGTAGACCCAAACTGATGCTCCCTTATGATAGATGAGACACATGTGTTACCGCATAGTGTTATGACTCAAGAGACTTAGGGTATTGCCTCCTATTCCTTACCTCACCATGTGGAGACTTAGTGGACTTAGACTTAGAGAACCTAAATTGAGTTTAGAGAGAGGCTTAATATATAAAGAAAGTTTGTGCAATGTATTCTCTTCCTAGATTTCTTGCAGAAGAAGATTATTGTTATGGATGTTACTTGTTTGGCATCATTATGGCTTTGTGGTGCTACCAATTTTAGTGCATAAGAAAGTGGGATGACTAGGCATAATTGGTGCTCCTCACACACAATTTGGGCCTTTAGGGTGGGGGGTGGGTAGCACATCTTGGTGCTAGCCATTTCATCTAGTTCTATTTGCTATACTTTGAGGTTATCTTATGGATAGATCTTACTCCGGATGGAGTGGAGTGGTCGCTACAGAGCATGTGGCAATGAATGGAACTCCTCGAGGGAGTTTACATTGGGTCTCGTCTCATGGCTTGTTTTTGTTGTATAGATTTCCAGCAAGATTTTGAGTTTAAAGGACTTAGGGTTAGATCATATGAACATCTCACTTCATTAGGTTTATCTCTTCGTGATCTTTTGATCCTAGATAGTTATGCAATCTTTTATTATAGGAATTATCCACATGGTGTTATCCATCCTACCCATTTCCATCTTTGTAGGGTAGAGAGAGTATCATACACTTGGTCATTTGACTCTTTGATGAGGGCTTTGGACAGATTTTTCCATGATGATAAGCCTGTTGTTAGTTGAGCAAAAGAGAAGTGGACATCTAGTAGGGTGAGTTCTTATAGTAAGGATCCATATTCTCTTCTTGCTAGCGATACCAGACATAGAGACTTGGATGAGAGCAAGTGGCCCCTTTGGTGGTCATTGAGTCCATTTAAGATTCAACATCATGCATATCGTCATAGACTTGAGATTGCAGTAGCAACACTTAGACACCATGTTGCATCTCACTCTTCTTCTTCACTTCCTTCTCCTCTACTATAGTGATAGGTTTTATTGGCTCCAGATTTACATACATCTTATGTTCATTTACACTCATTTATAAATTTATCATTTATACTCATATCTATTTTCTTTTCTCCTTGTCATGTGTTTTGTATTACTTGTGCATCAAATTGGGTGTAACCCTAAACTACACGTGCCACCAACATCACACTTGGAATTTGCATCTCCAAACTTGGTAGACCCTAGCGGCTTTGGGTTTCACATAGTGTCACTCATCACTTATGGGTGCCCTTGAGTGGTGCTCAAAACCGAACCTATGTCATTTGCAATCGGCGCAAACTTGACACTAGCATCAACCCAAAATCCAACCTGCACCACTTGCCATCAATGCAAACTCAACACTGGTGGCACCAAGCAACTATGAGCGGCATCCAACACCAACGAGCAACAATCAACCAATTAGAAGAGCATTAATCAAGTTTCTAAAACTTATCTTCATTATAATCATAATGAGGTTACATTTTGTTATTTTATTTGCTATTTGCTATCACTAAATTATGATGGATTTGGAGTAGGACATTGAACTTGAAATATTGACTTATTTTTTTGAGAGATTTTTTTGCTTGTATGAGATTCATTTTGATTTCATGTACGCTTTGACTCCAAAATCTTTGCCTTAAATTTGTGTTTTTCTGCCCTTGCTTTCCTTTTATTTGCATTTAATTTCTTCTCAATTTCAACTTTCATCTTCTTTATCTTTAATCTAACACGTTTGGCTTCCATTTTAATCTTTGGTTTCTCTCTTTTCCTCATGTTTGTGACTTCTAGTTCAGCTAGTTGTAACCTCTCTTGGATTCTGTAGTACCTACCTTCAACGTGGTAACTTTTGCTTAATCATGAGATGATGACATACAAGGTGACAACCTCGATACCTTACTTGCTGATATTCCATCTTTTCTCCTCTTTAGGTCATGTTCCACTTCTTGGTCAAGGAAAGCACACTTGGATCCATTCCCTATAGAAGTTAAAGGAGGTGGTGTAATGAAAGGTGAATCCTTGATTGGTGCAACAAATGATGACTCATCCTTGGTGATAAGGTTCAATTGTCCACTCCTATACTTGGTATACTTTCGACCCCTTGGGTGGAAATTGGGGCCCAATTTTGGGACAAATTGAGGGCTTGAGTACTCATGCACCACTTTTGGAGGAGATGGGAATTGAGAACCCTTGTGCACCTCATGGACCTCCTCCTTGCCAACCTTGCCAACCTTGATTGAATTGGGTTGTAAATCTCCCAAACTTACCATAGTAGGTGGACTAATGTTTGCTCTATTCTCGAACATGGTTTCCATTCTTGCAAAATGCAAGCATATTCCATGCAATTTATTTTCTATAGTTCTCCACTCTTTGCCATATTCCTTCTCTATGAAACTTTCTCGGGTAAACTTGTTCTTAAACTCCCGTGTTTCTTTGTACTGCTTCATGTAACTCAACCATTTCTTGTAAAGCCTATCACCTATCATAGAAGTAGGAAATCCTTGTCCCTCCTTAATAAAAAATGTTGCCATGAAACTAAAAGTGGTCAATGAATCTATGAAAAATGCTCGAAGTCCTCCAAATAATCCAATATTTGGCTATAATGGTGCATCACTATGCAAAATTGTTCATCCTTCTTTGTTTTGCCAAGCATGAAAAAAGCCATCCTCAATTGATCTCCAAATTTCCGTAATGGTTGTTCAGGTTGTGAATCCAAAGTATCCAAAGATGCCTATAGGTCTTGGATTTGCATCCAAAAGTGAATCTCTTGCATTGAAATAAAGTACTTAATCTCCCATTGCTAAAATTTTGTTGCCCTTTCGGAGTAAAATTCTTCAACCGCCAATCAATTTCTTGGTTGCTGCATGGCGGCACAGTTGAGATTGGTCCCACACCAATGCAAAACTACAAAACTGCCATTTAGATGAGAAGAAAAGGAGCACCATTTGCTTGGGAGGGTGAGTTTGAGTTTAGAATTCAAATAGTTGAGAGCGGGACATTTTGGATTTTGACTCTGCCAAAAAATTCATAAATCAAAACTAACTCACCTAACCACATGGACATCCTCTCAAGAAACCACATCACCTTTTCTAAGAATCATTTATTCAGTAATGGCATTTCTAAACCTCCACATAGTGCTTGATTTTTTATAAATGAATACAACTTGGATGAAATACTCCTTAACTAAATTTATAGAGCATTCATTTATTGCAATCTCATCTCATTATAGATTTCACTAAAAATTATTATGAGTTTGTTACTTATCTCGTAGATATTTGTCAAACTATTTCTGAAATCCCATATTGCTAAGTTTTGTCACTACATTGATAACCCTATCTATGCAACATAGGGTTCACATTTCTAACTTGATATCTAGTGAAATGTCACACGCCCTAGGGTTCACTTACTGTAAAATCCCCGTGGGGCACTCATTCTATATTATGTACATTAATACAATTTTGACTTCCCTTACACATTTCTCTCATCTCTTGAGAATATCTAGACTTTACTACATGACATGACTATGGTTTAAAATGATTTTGATGTAGTGTTACAAATTAGATTTGGTTAACAAAAATTTCAAGCATTCACTTTGTCTAACCAAACATACCATGGGTTCATTTTTGTCAGCCATGTATATTGCTCCAAATGAGTTCCAATTCTAGATGAGGCAAAAGATGCACATTGGTACATTGATACCATGCCACCTATCTCAAAGGACAATAATTTCAATTCTCTGATACGGTACAAACAAGCAATTTTGAAATATGCATATTTCTACTACACAAAGAGACAGATTGTAGAAAAAGAAGAAGATCTCCTTCTTTCTAGTCATTGATAATGACAAGTTACTCAAATGTGATCAACACCATAGGGTGGACCAAATTAGTTGGCTTGGACTGGATCAATTGGCAAGATGACATGGAAGATAAACTTGACTTGAAAGGTATCTAGGACATGGTAAGTGGTCAGTCTTTCTATCCAATGCCAACTCTTGACCCTACAAATCCTGCAGTCATTACCACCAAACAGATGTTAGTGCTTGGAAATTTTATTTAAAATAAAAAGGTTTAGTAGCAATCAACGAGTGTTGTGCACCAAGTGTAAGAGCACACATTACCAATAAGAAAACAATTAAGGAGCTAATGCATGCAGTGGGAAATGTCTTCTCCACCACAAATGCAGTACATCAAGATTTCCTTTGGGGCAAATTCCTTGGACTCAAAATAAAGGCCCAAGAATTTGTTACACAACACTTGCACAACTTCAAGCACTAATTCAACAATGCATTGCCACTAGCATAAGCATCATGTCAGATGAACTCTTAACCGTAATGGGTTCTATGCCTCTCAAATAAAAAATGTTCTACAACAACTTAGGACACATGGTAATGTCACCATCAATAATCTAGTTTCTATTCTACTTCAAGAAGAGCCTGCCATGCAGTCTTCTTCCTTTGAAGGCACTACTTATTCTTGGGTGCACAATTTTAGAAAAAATTGAAGGGCAAGAATTCCTTCACAAGCAACCCAAAAAAGTAAAACTTGCATCCGTTTGCTATGCAAAAAGAAAATGTGGACAGAAATAGCAAACCCCCAAGGACTCCTTGCCCAAACTGCAAGTAGCATGGCTATTAGCATCAGACTACACTCAATTAAAAACTATGGCCCATGTTGCAATGTTGTCCAAATCACAACATAAAGGAAATTGAAAGGCAAATCACACAACACCTTGTCTAAGCTAACATACCATGAGCTCATTTTCCTCACCCATGTATATTGCTCCACATGAGTTCCAACTCTAGATAAGGCAAAATATGCACATTGGTACATTGATACCAATGCCGCCCATCACCTAGCACACAAAAGAAGTTAGTTTTTGGAAATGAGACCAATCCCCACTCTTCATAACCAATTGATAGACACTCACATCAACCTTGGTGATGATTCTTCATTAACAATCTGTGGTATTGGTATAGTTACTATCCGGTTACCCAACATGAACACATTAACAATTCACAACATGCTCTATGTACCAAGACTTCATAAGAATCTCTTCTCTATCATGGAGTTAAACCATATATGAGGTACCCTCCTAGTAAAGATTAAAATATGTTGGCTAATTGCACTCGATGACACACTGAATGTGATATGCACAATAATCTTTACTTACTAGGAGCGTCAGTTCTTCCCAAACCCAAATCTACACATTATCAAAACAGCTAGGAACCAACCAAAATGCTACAACCGATAGCTATCTTAGCCTTTATTGCAGCATGTAATCAGCAAAGAGATTCAACACATCCTTGTCCCTTGCTAGCACTTAACAAAGTGTGCATGCTGCCTTGATATTCCGAGCCACATCCTACAACCATCACAGCTTGGACATTGGATTCTTTGCTCCTACAATTCTCTCCACAATGTTTTGATTAAGGTAAATTATTAGGTCATTTGTAGCTTTATGAACTATGGCACTTGTTTCAAACTATTGTTTTCAAAGAATTTGTGTCTATAGCTAATAATTGGTGCAAAATTCCTTGATCATTATCTTCAGTAACCAAAAAATAACATTTTATTTCATTTCTTCTGGTAATATTTCCCTGTGCATATTATTGAACTAATAACCAATACATTACCAAACATTTTTTCATACCCGTGCACAATTCCTTGATCATTAATTCTCCCTCCTAGGCTTGTCAACATCATCTCCTTTGCCTTGCGCATGGTCAACTAACCTTTCCCTAGTTGAAGGTGCATCACTTACACAATCCATGGCCAAAACCACATCATCTTGACCAATTTCTTAAATCATGTATTTTTTGAGTTACCAAAAAGTACTTATGCCACTTCTCTTTTAATTCAAAATACACTTTTTAAGATAATTTTGAAATAGTGGCCACACATTAATTTATCTAATATGGGACAAACTGCATATTTATGGCATAGGCATCTTGGTCATATCAGTCTGAATACGCTAAGGGATCTTACCAAACCTGATATTGTCAGGCGACTTAGAGTGAAGCGCATCCCACATACTTGCGTGCATGGTCAACACACACATCACAGGTTTACAAAGCAAGCCTTGTATCAGGCCACTAAGCCCTTGGAGCTTTTCATAGTAGTCCCATAGTCAACTTTAACTACCAATATTTACCGAGTATGAATATTTCATAACCTTTATCGATGATCTTTCCAGATACACTTATCTTCAACTTCTCAAGTGGAAGTCTTACTACTTTGATGCATTCATATGCTTTGTCATGTTTGATGAAAGGAAAACTGCTGAAAAACTTAAGAAGATCTATTCCAATGGGGGTGGGTGAATATTTTGGCCCTGAGATTATTGACTATTGTGAGTGTAATTGTATTGAAAGACAATGTACAAATTGTTACACCCCTCAACAAAATGGTGTAGCTGAGAGAAAAGTTCTACTTTGTACAATATGGTCCAATGTATGCTCCATGAATTGGGCCTTGCCAAACCTTACTAGGGGAGGTAGTAGCTTTTGCAACATATCTTCAAAACTGGTGCCCTACTAAAGCCAGACGTCATTTTTCCACTCCGTTTGAAATGTGGCACAAGCAAAAACCTTATTTATCCAATTTACACATCTTTGGTTGTAAGGTCCTCACACAAGTTCCTAATGAACTGCAGTCTAAACTAGACCTTAAATCTGAAGCATGTATTTTTCTTGGGCATGATACCCAAGTAAAAGGTTATAAACTGCAGTGTTGCCAAGATGGGTTTGTCCTCACCTCCCTAGACATTGTGATTTAGGAAGGGGAGTTGCTAACTAGCTTACTTGAGAGTTACTCTTAATCCACTGTTTCTGGTCACACTAACTAGGATCTTAAGGTAGCAGATCCCACAATCCCATGGTCAAGTTGTCCCAATGACTCTGCTATAACAGCCCTAGCCTGTCCCACTAAGTCATGCTACACCCGTGCGGTCTCACCCTTCTTTTGTTATTCCAATAGCAGTTTCCCAGCTGTCCCTTCCCCAAGGGTGACACCACCTCAGCCTCAGTATTTTTAAGATGATTTTGTGTATAGACCACCTGGTCACTCTTCTCATATTACTAATCCGTTATATGAAGGTCATCTTAACCCATTATTTGAGGTTGATGCTCCGTTGCCATCTAGTTCACCATTCTGTGAGGTCCAAGCCTCCCAACCTGGTTTATCATCACCATCTAGGCAGACCTCTCCCTTGTCCTGGCATGTTAACTCCATTCATAATTCTCTAAAATAGCAAGTAGACACTCTATAGAGTACACACCGCTGCAGGCTATTTGGTTCATTTGACCAGCCCTCGTTCTCCAGTAACCAGCTGGAAGAAGTTGATGACATACCTCAGCCCCAACACCAGCTCTAAGATGATCTGTCTGCTCTAACCAATGAGGTCTCCGTCCTATGGCTTAGGAGGAGAATTAAGATCCAACAGTACTAATTCCTAAGACCCCAAGCACCAACGAAATATGCTTTAGTGGCTATTTTCTCAAAAACTCATTTAGAGCCAACTAAATATTTGCAAGCTCTTTGGTCTACTCAGTCTTTGATTGGCAGCATGCCATAGCTGAACTGATGTCACATGACCAGATTGGGATGTACACTCCCATCCCCAAAAATTGTAGATCCATAACCTCTAAGTGGCTTTTAAACTCAAACTTAAACCCAATGGGTCCATAGACCGGTACAAGGCTTGGCTGGTAGTCAGAGGCTGTATGGAACCATATGGGTTGGATTATACTGATACATTCTCCCCAGTTTTTTGTATTCAGTAAATCCAGCTAATATTGGCTATCATGCCACAATATGATTTTCACACCCACTAGATGTATGCCAAGACAACATTCGTCCATGGTACTCTATCTAAAGAGATCTACATGACTATTCCTAAAGGCTTAACAGCCCCTTCTGGCAGTAATATCTACCAACTCAAGAAGGCCATTTATGGCCTTAAGCAATCACTCTAGATTAATGCTTACTTGCTCAACATGTGCTTTCCCAAGTCTAATGTTCACAAAAATGTCTACTACCGCTATTGCGGATCTGAGTTTACTATTTATTCACCTTAAGTTGATGATACGTTAATTGCTTACAATAACTTTTCCTTCTTGGCCGAGATCAAATCCAAACTTTCTGACCGCTTTGCCATGACCAATTTTGGTGAACTACATCATTGCTGGAGCTACAAATAACCGGAGATGATCAAGAAGGTTGGATCCGTCTTTCTCGATGACATTATTTTCTACAACTCCTCTCTCAGTATGGTTTTTCTGATGTTATACCACTCTCCACTCCTATGGTACCAGGTGTACATTTGTCTCTTGAAGACTGAACTTCTACTGATGAGGCAAATGCTGAATGTGCTCAGTTTCCTTACCCAAATGTTGTTGGGTCCCTCCGTAGGGGCTCTACCTGCACCTGGCCAGATTTATCATACACCATTAATATATTAGCTCAGTTTATGGCTAATCCTGAACACATTCAAGCCATCAAACATACCATATGGTCATAGATATCTTATAAACATACCCTTTGTACGGCTTGATAGGGTCTTCCTATTCTTCTTGTGTTTTTTGTGGTCGCCTTTTTACCCTATGGTATGTTAAAGGTATTATTAACTATTTTTTGGAGTACCAAAGTTAACCTACTCTTACTACTATATTGGATACAACAAAATACCACACTTGGACTAAGCATATTGCTATTCGTTATCATTCTATTTAGCAACAAGTTGCTAGCATACTTAGTTTTAGTTACCACACTTGGACTAAGCATATTGCTACTCGTTACCATTTTATTTAGGAACAAGTTGCTAGCATACTTAGTTTTAGTTACCACACTTGGACTAAGCATATTGCTATTCGTTATCATTTTATTTAGCAACAAGTTGCTAGCACACTTAGTTTTAGTTACTGTCTTAGCGGCCAAATGTGGCTGATATCCTCAACAAAGCCCTTTTTGGGTCTAAACTCACATATCACCTTCCGCTAATAGGTGTGCGAGGAGGAGATGTGTAGTATATCAATTTAAGTGACTTTTCACTTAAGGATGAGTGTAGGAACAGAGACATTGCTAAGTTCTGTCACTACATTGATAACCCTGTCTACGCAACGTAGGGTTCACATTTCTAACCAGATATCTAGTGAAACGTCACACACCCTAGGGGTCACTTACTGTAAAATTCCCGTGGGGCACTCATTCTATATTCTGTACATTAATACAGTTTTGACATACACATGTCTCTCATCTCTTGAAAATATCTAGACTTTAATATATGACATGATCGTGGTTTAAAATGATTTCGATGTAGTGTTACAGATTAGATTCGGTTAACAAAAATTGCGAGAATTCACTTTGTAGTTTAAATGCACTTTGTAGTTTTTCTTTCACTACAACCCAAAAGTGGGCATGCACTATCAGATCCTCACGTTTACACCCAAAATGGAATTCGAATGGCAGTCGATGAACTAAGATTCAGATACTGATTTGTATAGTAGATCCCACCGTACCTAATCATATAGTAGATAATTTTGGGACCATACCATCATAATTTTGTTAGATGCTATCAATATATATACCCTAATGCTTGCGTTAGAACCTTGTTGGATGACCTCCAAGCACAACAAAAGAAGAACATTATACATGGACTATTCATTCTCGATAAATTCCTTATCAGTTGTTGATTCCATGTAATGTCCGCCAACCTCTTGTAATTGTCTTCTTGGAACCAAATTCTTTACTCCGTACCATAACCATCTACATTAAATATCCTCCGGTGGCTAACAGATTCTTCCATTACATTCAAACGTCAGATCTTTTCAGTCGATCTAAACATGCATGGCAGCTTGCTTATGATCCTTTAAGTGGTCCACCTTAGAATCTAGCTGGTCTGTGCCTATTCTCTTCAGGTATATTATTTCTGGGTGTGTGTGTTCTACTGTGTAACTTGTTTGACCGTGTAGTACCACCCACCTCGTATTTCTGTTTATTCATCCGGACTTTGTTTCAAGTATTCAACGACCGAACTTGTAGTTCCCAAGAATCTTTAAAACTCGAAGCGCACGTGCAGTTTAGCTCCAGTATATCAACATATTTTCTGAGAGCATTATCAGCCCCTTGAAGCTTGGTTCCCTACCATTCAATCTTGAGCATGACCTTGAGTATCCAATTTTGCTTCTTGCACATTTGCGGAGGTTAAAATTGTTGAGGTTCTCAAGGAGTTGAGATCACCTCAAGTAGGGACCTGCCCGGTTCATGTATTTTGGTACTTCGGTCGACCTTCAAAGAATATCAATATAGGCAGTGAATTCTCCATCCAGCACAGTGACTTCAGAAGGACCGGGTATTCTCTCAGCACAACCTAGTGATGTTAGTCGTAGTATAACTGATGTGATTTGCACTACAGTTGTGGAATAGCTTGGCTCAATTCTTTCCTTGGATTTACAGGCCGGGTGAGTAATTACCATGCGGATAAACTGTGCTGCTCTTCGGAGGGAATGGTAATCGATGTCCTCGTCAGCTTGTAAATTGATGAATATCCTGACGCCAATCATCTCTAACGAGAGTTTCTGTTGTCTCGGTCTAATCAATTGTGGAGGTCGATAGACTCTACTGATGATCACTATGCAGTTTGATTCCAAGATTCAACAGCAAGATTTGAAAAGAAACAGCGAAACATAACCCTAGGTTCTAACCTCACGATCAGCTTATCATGGCCATGCGCTCTAACAAAGAGGACGAATTGCCTATATATATATATATATAGAAGCTTATGTCATTCACATCCAACTCTGTATATTTCGCATGAGGTGAAAATTCTTCCACACGCAAAAAATCTGTAAACAGAAGTTTAACTGTATCAATCACGAGTGGGTCTGGAACAAGTATACATCACGTAAAGTTAAGCCTCTTTCCCACGAGTATTATACAGTTTAATAATTGCTGATGAACATTATGTCATATATTTGAGCAACACATATATTTGATCTGAAGTCTAGTACTTTTTACCCATGTTCACGTTGAAATTTATATTCAATCAGATAAACGTGGACACTCTCCCTGGATGAAGTTAAGAACAACAATAATATAGTAGCTGCCTCTCGCGGGCATATCGTTCTCGCCTAGAATATATCCCTCCAATATGAGATCACGCTTTGGGCTGCTGTTGTTCAGTACGTGGTGTTGACCCATTTACACTGTTGATTCAAGTCTCCATACTCCAGTGAGTGCTACAAGAAGCTTGTATCACATACCATAGGAATTTTATCCACAGTAACTTGGTCACCATGATTTCATCAGTGGATGATACTTAATGCTCATGTGTATGACATTGGTTATTGTTTTTCCTAAATTTTTAATAGGAGATTAATATTTCCAATTCCTCTTTTTGGATATTTCCCCACTTGGAGTGTGGCATCCGTTCACTGTAGGATCCGACATCACCTATCTTCCCCGTTCGTGAGGGCCAACGTCAACGCCAGGAAACTGAAATTCTCATCTCTCTTAATATCTGATGCGGCTGTCAAGATGAAATGTTTGTCAGTGGAATACTCTTTTAATGATCTTGATCCTGGGTGCGATAGAGCCTCAGTTGAAAGTGTGTTACTAGAAGGTTTAGATCTGATCAAGATCAAGACTCTGTCAGGCAATTCGAGAAGATGGAATGCTTGTCACTGAAGTATCTTGCTCTCTAATCTTCATGTGATTGTTTCGCTGAATATATTTGGAGATGTGAAAATATCAATTTCTTTCAAATATTTTAAAATTAAGATCTTGTACAGGTACTGCCGGTACTTCCCTCGGATAGGCATCATCCAATGCTTACCATATATACTTCGAATAAAAACATGCATCACAACGGACATTTGCTTTACGGAGAAATACCTTTTATCGTTAATTTTACTATTGCAAGGAAACCTTCTATCTTTAGCTGCAGGAACGACATTTTTGTCAGAGGGTGTGTCGTTGGCGTTTGATTAGTTCGACAGAACCAAATACACTATGATGATTCAAAATTCAAGAGTAAGACTTGCTGATCAAAAGAACAGTTTTGAATAGAATCTAGTAAAACCTGTGAAGGGTAGCAATGCTCATGATCACTTGTAGTTCGACAACTCATATCCTCATTTGAACACAGAACAGAAAAGAAACAGTTTGGGCCCGGATCCACTAAGAATCAGGTTTGGAGCGCTGAACTCGGTGCCAAATTATTAATTTCAGTAGATAAAGCAACCAATTGCAAAGTACATAAAATCTGATTCGCAATTGCATGCTGTCACAAAATCTAGTTTCTGTATAAAGTCTTGCCCATCATACAGATGATGTTCTCCGATAGACTCCGTTTAAGACCGGTCGACAATGATATGATAAACCAGGAAACAATCTAGATGTACGCGAAAATCAAGCACCGAGTGATCGTCTCGATCTAATGTTTCGGTTTGAAGGTATTGATATCAGGCCTTATTGCCAGATTGGTATCGATCCGACTTGCTATGCCATTCATGCCCTCCAGATACCCAGTTTCGGCACGTCGTAGCGTAGATATCCACTGCAGGGTGGAATTCAGCAGGAGTTATCTTGTAGAGATCTGCAATTGCGCTTTCCATATCATCAATTCTGTCACTTAGCATCTTGACTCCATATTCTGCAGCAGCATTTGTGTAGGAGCATTTGTGTACGTCACTAAGTATGTGCACCAGGTTGTGTTTGTCTTTGAGCACAATACACTCCTGATCATAAGAAAGGAAATAAGGCATTAATTGGCATCATTTTTCAGAGTCAATAAGCTGAAGTATAGAACTGGTTTAGCATCAAAACTGTAAAAACTTGATAAACATAATTAATTAATAGTTCCTTCTGATAAAAAGTTTTGATAGCGACAAGTGATTAATGTAACAAGATTAAGTAGTTTGCCTAATCTTGTTGGCCTAATCTTAATTTTAATTTGCTGAATTTACTTGATGGCCATAAACGAGGGAATTGGATTTAAGGCCTATGTGTAATACTGCTAGTTTTAGAAGTTGCACTTACAAGCTGCTACAGGAAGGATCGTTATCCTAATTCATACCATAGCATTGAGAGCTTAGAAGCCAACCACTCTGTAGTACAAAGATTGGATGCATTTCTGTACCTATCACTTCCGAGATTCCTCAACCTTGTCTGAGTTGTTACCTTGTAAACAGAGAAGATATCGTTGTGCCACGACACCAGATCGTTGATGGCCGTTAGTAGGCGGACCATTTCAGGAGAGTAAAAGTAAGCATTGGGTAGCCCAGGCGGTGAACCAGGACTTCTGCTGATTATCACATCTGTTACTACCTGTGGAAACACGATCCCCGTTGGCATATGAGATCTGGAGTCGAATTCCTTTTCCCAGATGATTAAAACATATATTATACCTATGATTTAAAGGTGTAAACTAAATCTCATTAGTAAAGATGATCATCGTTCAGTACATAGCGGCCGAGACAATGAGCAGAAAAGTTTATCTGGCGGTTCAATTTCTTGCTTTGACCATAGGATTATATTTTCTTAAGCACTCAAGTGTATAGATCCTATGGAGATCATAATGTTTAATAAGATCGACAGCGTGGACGGTAGATGGCAGTGTATGCTTCATCCCAGAAAGAAACTGAACGCTGAAAATTAGAATCCACTTACAACAGATGGTAGCACAGCAGAAAGTTTCCGACGAAATAAGAGGTAGTCGTCCAATCCAGGAGCAGAATGCGAACTTCTGTAGTGAAACTCCTCAACACAGCTTGCGAGCCACTGCAGGAGGGTCTGCGCCAACCTTACAGTGTGGTCACGCGGCAAGCCATATTCCAGATACTCTGCCCAGAAATCCTTCCACGCTGATGCTATAGGTTGCAGGTTCAGGTTGCATGCTGCATGGATTCACAAGTAACAAGGTCAAGACGCCCATATATCTAGCGAATCAGTGGGCAAACTGCTAGTCAAATTCTTAGCAGGACTTCCCGAGGACATGAAGTTTGTATTGATGGATATCCAAGCGTTTACGTACCGTCAATTGGAAGTTGCTTTGCCTGTTCAAGCCGAGATTTAAACAAGGCAACGGAGGATTTGCTTGTTTCAGAAGAAACCAGGTTGTATAAAGGAGGCAAACACTCGTGTAAAAGAGGTTCTTCTGGACATGACCACATCAGTACCGTGATAACCTCAAGGATAAGGCACAAAGATCCTTCTTTGTCTCTACCCAGAGGACTCTCGTCGAGAACTGTATCCAAAGCAAAGAGCACCAACATGTACTTGCAGGTGAATAGAAACTCTTTGTCCTCAATGTTGGGGTAAATGGAGCTCATTAGATCAGGAGTGTTTTGCTTGACTAGTCCTTTCCATAACCTTGAGCCTAGTTGGCTGTCCACACCAAAGCCCGCTAACCACTCGTGACTCTGATTGCTCAAACTTGCAGCTCGAGGATGCGGGCTGCATAGCTTGTAGGGACACAAGATTTTCGGAATCTCATAATGCTCATTCGCCTTCGCATCCGCGTTACTTGCATTTTGCGTAGGTAACGCTTGAATGCCTTGCTTCAATAACAAGTCCTCCTCAAGTTGCTTTGGACTCAGAAATCCATCCTTGGTTCCCTTAATTGCAGCGTTCTTAGAGGCAAGAAGACTCATTGTTATACCACGATCAACTGCGGTACTTCCAGTTCACGTGAGCACCTGCATTGTCTCGGAATATAGATATAGAGCAGGATCAGTGTTGGAAAAAGCCGAATCCGTTCTCTTTGGATAATACTACCCATCACGCAAGACCTACTACCACTGCACTTTACTACAAATAAGTACTTCTCTGAGTTTCTTGATAGCCAAGAGAAGATTCGAGATTCAGCTGAATGCGTTATCTGAGTCGTATTCCACCTCTATTCCACTGGTGGTCTCGTCAAGAGGCTGCTTTACGACAAACACCGAACAATTCTATATAGCAGGCCTAGAAAACATCTGCAGAAGACATTGTCAAGATTAAAGTCAAGAATTATTCAGAAGTTCTAAAGTAAACTTTAAGATATTGCAATCGATGAAATGTGATCACATAGGAATGGGAATGAAGTTGAGAGCGATCGTTCATCCACTCAGGGGAACTGTCATTCAAGGGTCACTTTTAAAGGTAAGGCCAGTAGGACGTCTAGAGTTGATCTGTAGAGCTCGAAAGGCCAGCAAAGGTGATCTTCAAAATTTGATTGATTCTCGCGTTAGAATTCCACCATAGAACCAGGTTGCTATTAACTGAGTACATAATTCTGCAGCTGCATGGCAGACACAGCACACCGGGCACCAGGCAAATCCGAGTTTCAATCTTGGTTCGGATTTTACTTCCACAAACTGTTTCAGAATCGTTCGTCCATGTATGTGAAGTTCCAGTCTAAGAGGACCTCACCAGAGTACTCTGAATCATGATCCCCTAATTGGAACAAGCTAGGTAGCAGGCTGTCGCCACCCCTCACCTGATCACGGTTAGTAGTTGGTTATGTTGAGAGGGGTTACCTCAGATTCGACGGTAAAGAGGTCAATTTCCCTGGGGTTACACCAAATTCGACAGAATTGTGATCCTCGGCCTTGAGCCAGCTAGCGTGAGGTGCGTTCTGCAACAAAGGGTGGAGCTTCAGACTTTCACAAATTGAAATTGAATAGACTCTTCGCACGTTGATCTATCGATACCAAGAATCTGAATCAGGTGTGTTTCATCACACACTTGCACATATTTATACTACCCAGTCCGAAAGACTGAAATGACTGATACAGTGGAATCCTGGTAGACAGTTTTCCCGGCCCGAAGATTTCCCGGTCTATACTATGTTTATTAAAAAATTCTCAAGTAAATCAAGATCATGGATTCCGAAGCAAACTCAAGGTTAACAGACTCGAGCTTTGTTTGCAGGGTCTATAATACGATGTCACCCTATACGCAAAGTCGGGCATATCAGAAAAGTGAGGAAATTTGGTGACTCCCATCGTTCGATGTCGAATCTTCTTAAATAAAGTATTTTAAAAGCACAGTTCCGGTAGTTTCCAGTCTATATATTTCTCTATCAATTTTGTCGAATCTTGAATAAAATGTCTGTCGCAATTTCGTTACTGTAGTGTACAATCTTGAATAAACTTCTGTAGCAATTTAGTACAGTAACGTAGAAACCAATAACTTGTACCCGCACAATTGAATCGGTCTAATCTTCATTAACTAATAACACGACCACTACTTTCTTTCGGGGACGGATTCCAATACGGACTCCGTTTTGTACCAGCATCTCCATTTCTTTCAGGTCTTGTGACTGACTCGTTCATAATAATATTGAGAGATTGTTAAATCGACCGTTTCTTTTGTTAAAACGACCACCCCTACATTCTGACCACGTGGTTCAAAATTGACGCAAAAACTAACGCTCGTGGAAATTAGCTTGCTCGTTGACAGCCAACGGCGTGAGTACGGGGTACGGAAATGGGTGATTGTAAGAAAGAAGAGGGGCCGATTGAATAGCCCCCTAATTATTGACTCTTATCACACTTCTCAGTTTTTCTAGGACATGAACGTGGTATACCGTTAGGTGTGATAAGTGTGGAAAAAAGCTCAAGTTTGATCGAAGGATTTCGGTGTGTCATCAAAAGTTTTATGCTTTTTTCTAGCAATTTATAGACATCAATAACTTGTTTGGGTAGATAATAATCATTTAGGAACTGATATCACTTGAGGAAGAAAAATATCAATGATCAGGAACAAAAATATATATTATGATCCAAAGAATAATTCTTGGATAATCCATGGGTTCTCAAAAAATATATAATTAAAACTGGATGTCAAATCAAAGTCTTCGAAACTTGTTTCCAAAATCTTTTAATCCTCAAAATTGACATGCAAAACAAAACTATGTAGAGTTTATTAGAACTTATTACCTTTAAATCCTCGCATTGGATCAAGAAGAGCATCATTATCTTCAACAATTGCCTGGATGATTACTGGAGGTTGAACACAATAACAAAATATGCTAATTCCCTTCCAATGAAATGGAGTGCATAAGGAGTATAATGAACCCGATGTTAAAAGTCAAGTTGGAAATGCCAATGGAGAGTGGATGCATTGCTTGGAGGGAGTGTTGGTATGCTTGGCAGATGATAGAGTCAAGGCACACTTAACTTGGTCTGAGATGATAAGGTGACAATAGCAAATATTGTGGTATCATACACTACAAGTAAAGTGACAATAGCCAATATTGTGATAACATACACTACAAATGATGTGTTGTAAGAGGGAGTGATCACCCATCCTCTTGGATGGGCGGTGAGCATATGGAAAGCAGGCAATGTCTCCAAGTATATGGGTATACAATGAGGTCACCCCTTTGTTCCTCTACCCTTGGAAGTATATGGAGTGATAAATGAAGCATTTGACACATTTTTCAAGGATTTTTCAAGGCCTAGACATATCATTCTAGAAGTCAAGGGTATAACTATCACTCTCATATTTTGCAGCATCTTCTAGATAGCATGTTTCCATTGCTCTACATAGAGCATTGGCTGTTGCAATCTATAGGAGAGCAACAACACTAGGTGATTTTTCTTTGGATGCTCCAATTGTTTGTAGGCCATATGACTTGCATAGCTCATATATCTTAGGTGTTGTAAGGTAGATTCCTCTTATCAATACTATTGGGGTGCTATTTTCCCCCCTTGTCTTCTCCTTGTACGGTTTAATGGGGTCTTTTGGACCCCATCAAACCATCCTTCTTGTTCTTCTTGAGGTCTTATTCTTTATTGAAAAAATTAAGGGATATGTACTATATTAGAGGTTTTCTTTGAGTTCTTATCCTTGCATCAAAACCCAAAGGAGATGAACTCACTTTTGTATCCATGTTCACTTCTTTATCTATGGTCTTTGAAATGGAGATGGTTTCTTGTAAGGAGATTTATTATTGAGTTGAACCATTTAATGATGTCCTTGAAAGATGAACTATTCTTCCTCTCGGGTTTGTTCTATAGCCTTGTGTTAAAACTTAAGTATAAAACTGCACTAGAGAAATAATTTCTTAACTCTTTTCACATTTTTATATTTAAATACTAAACTTGGATTTTGGATGATTTAATTATTTATTTGATTTCATTATTGTATCAATTTGAATATCAATTTTCATTTCTGATATTGACTTTGTGATACTTTTTTGTATAGAACAAAAGAATCCAAAACATATTCTCTAATTATGATGAATCAGAGAGCAGATATTTCAGGTTCTTTTGAAGTCAATTCCAATAGGATATAATTTTATATTTTTTATGTTTTTCCTTACTTATACTCCAATTATCTATAAAAAATAAATTATTGTTTTTTAATGTAAATATAATAAGATATTCAGATTTTTTTCTCTATAAAAATGTTTCTAAAAAGTACACCTAATTTTAATAAGAGTGTTTTAGAAGTATATAGTCATCTTCTATTTTTTGTTGGGTTGTATGTACAATATTTCTATTTGTTATCGGGTTATATATGCACTATTTCTATTTGTTATCGGCTTTACATCTCTTTTACACTAAGGATACATAAGAGTTTAGTCTATTTGACATGAATGACCTATTCAGGAATAACAAGGTATGGAGTATGGACTCAATAATGCATCAATCTTGCAGACAAAGAAGGGATTAACTACTAAACAACTATTTTAAGGGAAAAAAAACCAAAAAAACCAAAAAAGAAGCAACCATATAGAACACGAGAAGGATGGGAAGACCATCAAGCCGTACAAGGGAGAGAGAAAAGAGGATGGGGCGAGGCTCCAATAGTATAGATATGAGAAATCTGTCCTACCACACCTAAGATATCTGAGGTATGCAAGTCGTAAGGTCTACAAACTACTAGAGCATTCAAAGAAGTATCACCTATGGCGATTGCTCTCTTATGGATTGCACTAGCCAATGCTCTCTATAGAGCAATGGACATATGCTGTCTAAAGTATTTTACAAAGTATGAGAGAAAGAGAGTGGTACCTCTTGGTGTCTCATATGATAAGCTCTCATGCACTCCTTGACAAATGTGCCAAAAGCCATGTCCATCGCTCCATATAACTCCAAGACTGGAGGAAAAAAAAGATGACCTTGCTGCATACCCCTATACTTGGAGACCTTGCATGTTGTTGCTCTGCTTGCCACCCAACCATGAGGGTGAGTAATCATTCCCTTCAAAATTGGATCATACGTAGGGCAAGTGAGTGACAAAGATGCAGCTGGTGGACCAAACCTAGGCGGAACCTCATTGCCATAAAGAAAGTGGCTTGTGCGAGTTAGAATGCCCTAATGCATGGTTGAGCTAGGATCCAAGAACCTATACCCTTGCTGGAGCAAGAGCAAATATGTGCTCTAGTGGCCCAAGGAATGGATGAGTCAACTAAGAGAGAATGTAGCATATGTTGACATTGTTGCTTCATCAAGGAAGACTTCAAACCCCTAGTCCAATCTGAAGGTTGTGTGGCAAAGGATGGAAGGTCCTCTTGTGCCTATGGAGATAGACCATCTATTTTCTATTGAAATAACACTTGGAGAGAAAAGGATCACTCCTCCACCTTGGTCACATAAGTCTCCAAAGCTGGCCTGTCAACAACCACAAAATAGGAGGAAAGTAGGGGTGCCAAGAGAGCTCAATTACCCAAAAATGTTATAGGTTCAATCTTCTCCATAGATAAACAGGCCTACCCCTCCACACAAGATTGGTAGAGATATATGTCTACATACCAAAACCCCCATCACACACTCAAAATGTCCTTGGCCCAATGATATCACCAAAGATTCCCACAATCCTCCTATCAAAAGCTCTCAAACTTGATAGGAAAGTCAAGGAAGGAGGAACAATGCGGAGAAGGTAGGTTGGTTGACGGGCAATACTAGAGGAGAGTATACCAAATGCCACCTATGGATCTCCTAGTAGAGGAAGGTCATCCACAACAAGAATATCCTCTACAAGGGTAGCATCTAAGAAGCATGTGACAAAATCCTCGGATCCTATTGGAATGCCAAGAATACATAGACCATCTATAGATGTGACATCCCTCTAGAAGTTCAAGGTAGAGAGAGATACTTGAAGGGACCATGATATGCACTTTGACACCTTGACTCTCAACCTTACAAGATGTAGCTCAATAGTCAAGTGATCAAAGGCCTGCCTAATTTGATCTACAAGGCCCACAATGTGTGTATCATCTACTAAGGAGAGAAATACACAACCAAGCATGGCCAAAGTAGTAGATAAGAGATCTATGAAATGAGCCATGGCAAACAAAGGTCTACCTAAAGGATCTCTCTATTTTGTATCGACAACTAAATCCAAGATGGTGATTCCCTCTTGTGACCACCCATGCTGGTAATAAAAGGAAGCAAGAGAGCCATAGAATGACCGCACAAAGAGAATGAGACTCACCAAGGATCCATTGGCCTCCCTAAGCTCTCTAAAGATGGATGCCCAAGAGACACTATTAAAGTTCTCAACATCCACATGTAGGACAACCCACTCCGGATGGATATTTAGGATTTCCTTGATGCTTAGAGAAATAGCCTTGCAACCTCCAAGTGTAGCTACCCAAACTGATGTGGACTAAGGTGCTCTCAGAAGTGAGTGACAGTCCAATTCAATAATACACACATAGGTTATGCATGTGCCATGGTCAACACAAGAAAATACGTGGTTCACCTCATTGAGCCTACGTCCACAGGAACACAATTAACATTATTGATGATCAGACTAATATGTCACTAAAGCCTCTACTAGCATGCACATATAGTAGTCCAGCCTTAGACTAATTGATCAATCAGACTAACTCAAGTTACTCAAGACCTGAGTTAACTCCTAACAAGCTCCCCCTTGACTCATGTCTAAGGTCCTTAACCTCTATAAACCTATATGATTACTCTACACAATAAGTCCTAAAAGGAAGCCTAACTAGGTCCCTCTGTAAACTAGAGTTGACTAGAACTAAGCCATAGCCTAAACAAGATAGAGTAAAATCATATACAAAGATAACACAACTGCTAGTCTAATTTACTTGTGCCCATATACAACACCTGGAATTTGACATAGTGTCTCCAAAAAATTTCCACAGAATCACATTTGTAAAAGCATCCACAAGATTGAGTTTACCATCAATCTTGACTAGCTCAATCATCTTATCAAACACAGCATGTCTAAGAAAATGATACATGATGTCAATATGTCAATATGTTTCTTGTTTCACACTATTTTTCATTACCTTATTCATAGCTAGATGTAGAGCACTCAGGCTATCACAATGACCATTCACAATTCATGAGTTAATTTCATCTCTGTGATAAGCATGTCCAACTAGATTGCTTCTGCTACATACTCAACTTCTGTAGTAGACTGAGCTACAGACTTTTGCAATGTAGATCTCCAACTTAAGCATCCATCTCCAAGTGTGAACACATACCCAGTTGTAGATTTCCTTCCATCCAGATCTTGTCCATAGTCAGCATCTACATAGCTAATAGGTGATTTGGATTAGCATCAAACACAAGGCCAAAATCCCACATACCCTTGAGATAGATGAGGATCCATTTTACAACTTCCCAATGTATCCTCCTTGGATTTGACATATATCTGCTAATCTTGCCCATAGCTAGAGCAATGTCAGGCCTAGTGCAAATCATCAAAAACATGAGACTTCCCATTGCCTTGTCATAGGGGATCTTGGACATCAAACCTTTCTCCACGGCATCTGTTGGACAAAGAGCTAATGAAAGCTTGACTTGAGGAGCTAAAGGAGTACTCATAGACTTGCAATTCTCCATGTTAAATCTTTCAAGTACCTTTCTAGCATAATTCTCTTCAGTTAACCCCAGCTTCCCATCATCCATCCCCAAAATCCTCCTTGTTGTACCAAGATCTTTCATTCTAAACTCAGAACTCAAGAGAGCTTTGAGCTTATCAACATCAAATCTATTCTTAGTTGCAATAAGCATGTCATCCACATAGAGTACCAGAATAATGAAGCCAAAGACTTCATTACTCACCTTTTTCATGTATACATAGGGATCAAAAATCTCCATTTAAATCCTTATAACCTCATGAAATCATCAGACTGTTTGTTCCATTGTCTAGGGGCTTGCTTCAATCCATATAAGGATTTTAGCAACCTACAAACCATATCCTCTTGGCTTTTCTTCACAAAGTCCACAAGCTGTCTCATGAAGATAAATGCATCAAAATTGCCATAGAGGAAAGTAGTGACAACATCCATTTGATCTAAGATAAGACCAAAGAAATTCACAAGTACACACAATAAGCAAAAAGTGGCATACTTAGCAACTAGAGTAGACCTCATTGTGATCCACACCTTTTTCTTGTGTGAATCCCTTGGCCACCAACCTGGCCTTTTTGATCTTCTTTTTCTCCATTAGTGGGGCTATCTTTCAGTTTGTAAACCCACTTATTATCCACCAATTATTGATGTTTCGGAAGCTTCACTAACTCCCAAGTCTTGTTGTCAACAATGATTGCATCTCTCTCTACATTGATGCATTCCACTCATGCTTGTCCATCAAAGCTAGAGCCTCATTTTATGAAGGTTCCCCTTCTTCCAAGATCAAAGCCATACCATCATCATTATCATCAAGAGAGATATCTTCATCTCCTAATTGTGTTGAATCAGCCCAATTTTTCAAATTGTTTAGGAGCACAAATAAAGCATCCAGATGTCCACTTCATTGATAACTCTGCTTGATCTTCATGTGTTGACAAGTGTTGAGGTTCACCAATCACCTCATGCCCTTGTAATTCCTCAATTTGTGGAATTTGCTCCTCTGTGGGAGCGCCTCCTTGTGACACATCATGAAAACCATCCTAATTAATCTCCCCCTCAACAATATTTAGAGGATATTTTCCCTTGTCACTATGAGGAGCCAGAACTTTCTCCCTCTTGGTCAATGATCTAGATTCATTGAACAAAACATCTCTATTGACAATCAATTATAGTTGAGTGGATCCCACAACCTGTAACCCTTCACATCACTTTGGTAGCCAAGAAAAACACATTTCTTGGAAGTAAGATCTAGCTTAGATCTACTGTCCTTTGGTGTGAGAGGATATGCATTACATCCAAAGACTATCAAACAATTGTAATTTGGAGGCTATCTTGTGAGCCGACTTGTCTTTCACTCAGGATGAACCTCTGATGGCTATTATGGTAGCGCACCATGGACTAAGAAGGCAAGGAACCCGAACTCCATCATACTCCTCCAAGGCTAACACTCCAAGACTCAAGACATTGCTCACTAGAGAACTCAATGAGAGAGAGATAGTTGCAAATGAAAGGGGTGAGTACCTCCTCACCCCTTGTTTATATACTTGTGAAATAGTTACGTACCAAAGTTACTAATTACCTTAGTAACTCAAGTTACTAGACTAAAATTCAAGTGAAGTCAAAAAGTAGAAAGGAATATCCATTCACATGGGCATATTCCCCTAAGCATGTGGTCTTATCTTGACCCAACCACTAAGTCAAGGGTTCCTTCACATGGGCTATCCTTGGACTAAAGAAGAATCCAAAACAAAAAGGCTTGCGGGCCTAAGAGTTCTCAACTCTTTCCTCAAAGCCAAACACCTAGGAATAATACCAAGTCAACACACTAAAATCCAAAATAGTGGTGCTCATCTTTTCTACTTCCTCTAAAGTAAGGTCCCCTCTATCTTAGCTATGACTAAATTTAGCTAACCATGACTAATATGGAACCATCCTTTATCTCTATATAAATAATATCTCTTAAATACTTGTAATACCAAGCTAAATATCACAATACCACACACATGCACAAATGGGCGTTACATTTACCCCCAAACTAAGTTTTCACTTTGTCCTCAAAGTGAAGGTCTCTCTACTTTCTATGGTACATCTTCAACTTATCATGGTTAATCCTATCAAAGTATCTTCCTCCCAACTCCTTGAGATCATAGGTGTAATTGCCCCACACCTTCTCCACTATGAAAGGTCCAAAGTACTTAGGCAAAAACTTCTTTTTCACTCTCTTGAATCGAATGGAATCAAACAATATTACCCAAACACCTTCTTTGAAAGTCTCCACCTTCTTCTTGCCTTGCCTCTTGTCATAGCTCTCCTTTTGTTTCCTTTGGGCTTGCTCCACTCGAACCATAGTAACTACTCTTGCCTCTTCCAACTCCATGAGTTGATCCTTCCTTGACTTCTCTACATCACCTCCTTATGCTTTTTTCAATCTCCTATGAATGCTTTGGAAGGTAGGAAGATCAAAGTGAATAGGTAAGGTAGACTCAATACCATACACCAATTGAAATGGAGAATATCCAGTGGAAGTCTTCATGGTTGTTCTATACTTCCACAAAACTGCATGAATCCTCTTGTCCCAATGATGTTTAGCCCCCTCCATTTCTGCATCTTTGGCCAACATCATGCACAAGGTCTGATTGGTTCTCTCTGCCAAGCCATTGGAATTTGGCTTATAGGATGTAGCTACTCTATGTGTGATAGAGAAATGTTGTAGCATGGCTGTAGTAATGCTTCCTGTAAACTCTCCTCCTCTATCAAATACCAACTCAAAAGGGCATCTAAACCTAGTGATAATGCGTTCATAAAGAAATCTACCCACTTCATCTTCATTCTTGTCCCTCAATGGTCTAGCCTCAACCCACTTGGTAAGGTAATCAGTAACTACCACAATGTAGCAATTGTTCCTTGGGGTTCTATTGGGAGGACCTACAAAATCAATTCCCGACTTCTCAAAAGGTCCTAGCAATGGAATTGATCTAAGTGATGGAGTGGATATAGACTTCCTAGCAAAAGCTTGACGAACATGACAAGTTTTGCAATAATCAAGACAATCCTTGAAAATTCCTCTCCAATGGTAACCTGCATTTAGAATCTTGAAAGCAGTCACCTTTCCTGCAAAGTGTCCTCCACATACTAAACCTTCATGAAACTCCTTTATGCGTAGGATAGACTCTTCCTTACCCACTGCTCTTCAAAGTAGACCATCTGCTCCTTGGTGAAAAAGAATATCCTCCACCATTGTGTAAGGTCTAGATCTTGCTACAAGGGCCTTCCTCTCCCTAGCATGCATCCCTTCTGGATAGTTACCTCTTGTCACAAAATCCACAATCTCCTTGTACTCCATTGGAACCTCTTGAGTGACTAAGATTGTCATGAGCTCCTCATCCGGGAAGGAATCATCCACTGGCTCATCTCCATCATGATCATAGGCTCTAGATAACAAATCAGCATTTGCATGTTTCTTTCTTGGCCTATCCTCAATGGTGTAGTCATACTCAAACAAGAGTATCATCCACCTTGCTAGTCTCCCTTCAAAATTAGGCTTGTTGAAGATGTACTTTAAAGCCTTGTGATCCGTGACAATGGTGGCTTTCCCTCCAATCAAGTAGTGTCTAAACTTCTTGAGACCAAAGATCACTGCCAACCCTTCTCTCTCCGTGACAGAGTAGTTCTTCTCTGCTGAAACCATCTGCCTATTAGTATAAGCTATTGGATGATCATGCCCATCTTGGTCTAATTGACTAAGAGTGCATCCTATAGCTACATTAGAAGCATCAGTGTAGAGGATGAAAGGCTTACTCCAATCAGGTTTAGCAAGAATTGGAGCTACAACAAGGGATTGCTTGAGCTCCTCAAAAGCTTTGAGAGCCTCCTTGTCCTCCAAAATCACCATGTTATCTACACCTTTCTTCATGTAGATGGTCAATGCATAAGCCTTGTTGGAAAATGAAAAGATGAACCTCCTATAGTATCCAACCATCTCCAAGAATTGGCATAACTTTGTCAAGCTTGAAGGGAATGGAAGGTCTGAGATTTTCCTCACCTTCTTAGGATCAACTCCTATTCCATCCTTGGAGATGATGTGCCCTAAAATTAGACCTTCTTCACATCCAAAATGCACTTCTCTGGGTTGAGTGATGCATTTGCCTCATCCAAGCATTGCAAGACTTTGATTAGGTGCTCAAAGTGCTCCTCCTTGCTCCCATAGACACAAAAGTCATCAATGAAGTCTCTCACAAATTTCACAATGAAAGGTTCAAATACCTTGTTCATGAACCGTTGGAATGTGGCTGGAGCATTGCAAAGCCCAAAAGGCATGACCTTGAAAGCGTAAGTTCCCCAAGGTGTGGTGAACGTGGTGAGTTGTTGATGCTCTGGTGCAATCTTGATTTGGTTGTATCCACTATAACCATCTCCAAAATTGTACCTCTCATGACCTGCAACCTCCTCCAAGATCTCATCAATAAATGGCAATGGGTAGTAGTCCTTCTTGGTAACAGCATTGAGCTTCTTGTAATCCACACATACCCAAAGCTTGCCATTCTTTTTCTTCACAATGACAATTGGAGACACCCATTTTGAATTCTCTACCTCAAAGATAAATCCAGCCTCCTTGAGCTTATCAATCTCCTCCTTCACAACCAAAGATATTGGTGGGCTAATGCGATGTTGCTTTTGGCGGATTGGTCTTGCATGTGACTCCACCTCTATCTTGTGCTCCTCCAAGGTGACTTCCTTCAAATCCTTGTAACTAAAAGCAAACACATGGATGAACTTGCATAAAATCTCCTCAAATTTCACCTTCTCCTCCTTGGTAACATTTGGACCATACTTGAGGGTAGATAACCTTCTCTCTACCTCCTCAAGTGTCAATGGTGATTTATCTGGGTCCTTCAAAACCTCTGGCTTAGGTGCAAAATCCATAGCACACAAAGGGTACACATCTGAATCAGATTCAGATTCATCCTCCTCCATGGAAATCTCCTCTTCCATGCTTGTATCCACACCTGAAGCTCCTTCTTCAGAATCTGATTCCTAATAATCAGAAGATGGTGTATCTGAATGTGAAGTGTTGGTGGTGTTAGTCATAGGAATTGTGACTCTATGGTTTGATGGCCCAATCCTCAAGCACCCTTTGTGCAATCGATCAATTGTGCGTGCTGCTCTCGACCATGGCCTCCCAAGAAGTAAGTCATAGCTTGAATCCTTCAAGACTTGGAAAGTCATGAGATTTTGAACTCCCACAACTGAAACTACCACTTTATCCATCACCCCTACTGGTCAAACTTGTTGCTTGTTTGCCATGCTCACCACAAATGTTGAAAGTCTTGAGGGTATCATACTCAACTTCTTCATCAACCTTTTTGACATGGCATTCACTAGTAATCCTCTATCAACCAATGCATCCTTGATGTTGTGACCATTCACTCTCACATCAATCTTGGAGGCATATTCACAAGCCTCCCATGGTGTTGGCTTGGCATCCACCATCCCCATTGATACTGGAACTTTTGCCTTCTTCTTCCTCTTGCTCCTTGTAGAACTCAAACCACCTCTAAGCTCCTTTCTCAAGGTAGGGTTCATAGCAATCAATTGGCCCATTGTGATGTTAGCCTTGTGACTACCAACATCCTCCAACACATTGTAGTTTCATTGTTGCTTTGAAATCAAGAAATCCTCCATCCCCAACTTCTTCCTTGGAGTCTTTGTTGTTGATGGTGTTGAGGTGCAAGTGCTCCTAGTAGACATAGGAGTATCTTTGCTTGGAGTAAATCCTTGAGAAGAGTGAACATCCTCTGCAAAATGAGCTCTTTTCTTCTCTTGTGCCAAAAGCTCCAAATTAAGACTCTTGGAGTTTGAGCACTCTCCCATCTCATACTTGCTCTCCACCACATCTATGGATGCTATCCCCTTATCTTTGTTGGGATTAGGAGCCACTTGGGTTTCACTACCTCCCTCTTTCCCTCTATTGGCTCTCTCATAACCCCTTCCTCCATGGTAAGTGGAATTTAGGCAATTCCTTTGGATATGGCCTCTTCCTCCACAACCAAAAACAATTTCTATCATTGAAATTGTTGGCTGGTTGAACTCCTCTATATGGATAGTTTCCATAACTCCTCGACCCTCTCCCTACATTCTGATCCACCTCTCTCTTCTCCCATAGTTGTACCACATTGATCTTGAGATCCGCAAGTTGTTCTATGATGGTTTGAAGTGGATCCTTTGGTGGAGGTGCAAGAATTGGAGCAACTACTACTTGTGGTGTAACCCTTGTCACCAAAGTATCAGAATTTCCACCATACTTGTAGCTTTGAGGAGGATGCACAACCTCTTTCACCACCAAATCACTCTCATCCCCTTCCAAACTCTCCTCCATACAAATTGCAATCTTGATAGCTTCAACCTTGGAAGAAGGTTTCTCATATCTCACCTTGCTTCTAATTTGTGGTCTCAACCCTCCCACAGAATTCTTGGTGAGCATGGCCCCTATGCCAATCATTGTAGTCTCCACATCATCCCCACCCTTCCTCAACACTATGCAAAATTCGGACTCCAACTTTTCCACTCTTTCCACATAGACTCTCACTTTCTCTCCATCTCCTTGCTTGAGAAATGTAACCTCACTCATCAATCTCTCATAACTCTCATCGGGAAAAAATTTCTCAATGAGTGCTGAAGTCAAAGTCTCCCAAGACTCCTCTTCCCCATCTCTCCTCTCTCTCTTTTGGTATTCTGACTCATACCATGTAAGTGCTGCATCCTCAAAGAAATCTGGTAATAATGAGGCCCACTCATTCTTCCTCCTCTCATTGTTTCCTATGCAAGCTCTCTTGAAGTCTCTCACAAAGACCTCCATATCTTCTCCATCCTTGCCAAAGAAAACCGGAAGTTTCCCCATCTTAACCTCTTACTATCTTTCTCTTCTCTCAATTTTTCTTTTTCTCTTTTCTTTTCTCTCACTCTATAACTAATAGAGTATATACATGACTAACACCATTTGAGAGTAATCCACCCTAGGGAACACAAAAGTTTTAGGTTGCTCCAAGATTTCTATAGCAACATCAAATCCTAGAGTGCATATTAATCAAACCCTCGTGGATAGTTTTTCCATAAGTTGAAAGATTATCTCCATCACTAATCTTGAGAACTAGTTGATGAAGGTGGTAGTATTTATATAGCTGTACTAAGACTCTCTCCAAGATACTTCACCAAAGTTTCCAAAAGTGATTTTACTCCACTACACTCATGTCCTTTTGGAAGTCCTTCAACTCCACAAACCTCACACAACTCCTTGGTCTTAGATCTTCTCCCTCCCAATCTTGGTGAAGAAGGTCCAACATGCAAACCCAAGTCAAGTAATCCTCTCCTTTCCCTCAATCTCTTGCTCTCAAAGGTCAATGGACATGAACTTGCCTTATGTCCCTTCTCCACACAGAAAGCACTTAGACTCACTTTTTCCTCCAAGTGGTGTAGGTTTTGGGATCCTATCAACACTCTCTTCAAATTCTATTGTAAACTCTCTTTTCCTCAAATCCACCCCTACAATCACCTCAAACCCTTGGGGAACCTTGCATAATCTCAATTTCCACTCTTGATGACCCTCCATGTTCCCAAGATGAATCTAAACACTCAAACATGCTTTTTGTTGATCTCAAACTCCTCATGCATGAGATCTCCACTCTGCAGAATTAACCCTTCCTCACAATGTCACTCAAATCTCCCAACCAGTATGTTACAGTCCTTTGAAATTTTTCACTTGATCACAACTCTAGAGCATCCTTCCTTGCAAAATTTCAGATCTTTTCATTGAGCCATTTGGCCTAGACACCTTTCTATTCAGCACACATATTTCAGATTTGGTCTAAAAACCACCCCCCTCACTTCAAAAACTCATAACTCCCTGTGCAAAAAAGATCTCTCTCTAATTTTTGTGGCAGCAAGTAGGATGCAATGCACTGAATTCTCTTGGAAATGTTCATGAAAATTCACTAAAAATTGAAGAAATGGCAGACTTTGTACAATTTTCCAGAGAGCATGCAGTTGCGGGAGCACTTTACTCTATCAACTTCCAAAAATTCTAGCCTAGTGCGCATAGTAGCTCTCATAATAATTTCAAGTGTGATAAATGAAAGATAACCCAAGCTATCATGTTTAGAAATTTCAATTCCAGATCTCAAACTTGAGATTTTGCCCAAAATTACCTTAATCCCCAAAATCTGCAATCCACCTCACACAATCTCTCCAATTCCTCTCATGTGTACAAGATGTACAAAATCAACTCAAAGACATCATAATGAACTACAAGGTATAAAAATGGATCTTGGTTCTCTAACATAAGTTCAACCCTCTCCTCTCCTAATGTTCTCTCCAAGTGAGCTCTCATAGCCTCCTTCTGCCTAATGTAGAATTGAACGCGGAACATTATCTTGCCTTCTAGAGAGGTCCCGGAAACGGAACCAAAAATGTGAGCCGGCATGTTTCTCACTCAAGATGAACCTCTGATAGTTATTATGGTAGCACACCATGGACTAAGAAGGCAAGGAACCCGAACTCCATCATACTCTTCCAAGGCTAACACTCCAAGACTCAAGACATTGCTCACTAGAGAACTCAAAGAGAGAGAGATAGTTGCAAATGAAAGGATGATGAGTACCTCCTCACCCCTTGTTTATATACTTTTGAAATAAATACATACCAAAGTTACTAATTACCATAGTAACTCAAGTTACTAGACTAAAAGTCAAGTAAAGTCAAAAAGTAGAAAGGAATATCCATTCACATGGGCATATTCCCCTAAGCATGTGGTCTTATCTTGACTCAACCACTAAGTCAAGGATTCCTTCACATGGGCTATCCTTGGACTAAAGAAGAATCCAAAACAAAAAGGCTTGCGGGCCCAAGACTTCTCAACTCTTTCCTCAAAGCCAAACACCTAGGAATAATACCAAGTCAACACACTAAAATCCAAAATAGTGGTGCTCATCTTTTTTACTTCCTCTAAAGTAAGGTCCCCTCTATCTTAGCTATGACTAACTTTAGAGAACCATGATTAATATAGAACCATCCTTTATCTCTATATAAATAATATCTCTTAAGTACTTGTAATACCAAGCTAAATATCACAATACCACACACATGCACAAATGGGTGTTACAGTCCATGCCTCATCTTGAACAATGTCATGTAATGAATCACACTGGTAGGAGAAAGATTTACTAAGTAAGTTGTAGTATTGACAGCTTCGGCCCAAAACATGTGATAAACCTGATTGGCTCAACATACTCCTCATCCGCTCCAATAGTGATTGAGCTATGCAGAAACACCCTTTTAGTATGGAGTTTATACTATAGTGAGATGATGAGTTATCCCCTCTTGTTGATAACACATCTCAAATTTTTTAGAAGTTTATTCCTTACCATTCTTTGATTGTAAAACTCTCACTTTCTTACCAGTCAGAGTCTCACCTTGGGCTTTCTACTTCTTGAAAATGACAAGGACCTCACACTTCTGATGTAGGAAATAAATCCATGCAAACCTCAAATAATCATTGATGAAATATACGTAGTATAGCTTTCTAGAATGTGATGGAGTAGGGAATGGCTCCCATATGTTATTATGTATATAGTCAATAAATTTTTTGGAACTATGAGTTCCGAAGCCAAAATCAGTTCAATGCTGCTTCCTTAGTACATAATGGCTACAGAATTATAAGGTACTAGACCGTATTGTAGAAATAATGCCTTTCTTGCAAAGAATAGACATGCTCTTCTCACTAATCTGTCCTAACCTTGAATGCCACAAGTAGTCAATCATATCATGAGATCTAGTAGCATAAGCTTCTCCACAAATAGTGTTGCCATCTAGCACGTAAAGATTCTTGTGCCTATTTCCCTTCAAGATGACTTTTCTCCTAGCCATGACTCAAAGTACACCATCAACTACTTTCCATTGATGACCATTTGTGTCTAACACACCAAGAGATATCAAGTTCTTCCTCATGTCATGGATATGCATAACATAAGTCAATGTGCGCACAAGACCATCAAACATTTGAATCTTAATAGATCCAATTTTTACAATTTGACCAAGGTGCTCATTCCCCATCAAAACTGGACCATTTGATATTGAGTAAGAATTAAAGAACTTTCTTCTATAGCACATATGGTATGAACAAGCACAATCTAGAATCCATTCATCTCTTCTTCATTGAAATGAAGTGCAAAGTGCATACCAATGGCATCATAGAGCATAGTCATCATCAAGCAGGCATCCTCTTCTTCTTCCTTGTTGTCTTTTGCCACATTTGCAAATGAAGGCTTGACTGCTTTGCCATGACAATCTCTCTTGAGGTGACCAGCTTTGCCACACTTACAACAAAGCATGGTCTTATACAGTCTTGGGATCTCTCTCTAAACCAAGATCTAGTCTTAGATCTCTGTTCCCCACCATCTATTTGCCTTTGATTCCTTCCATGATTTACATTCAACACTATTCCTAAAGTAGTCAAGGGTTGAGAAGGTAACATCATCTTTTGTTGAAGATCACCTATTAACAGAGCACTCACTACCTCATTGTAGGTGATGGGCTTCCTATCACAATGTAGTAACACTTGTGACAAGGATTGGTAGGATGTAGGGAGAGAACTCAAGCGGTGCAGAGCCTTTCTCTCATCACTTAGGTCCTCTCCAAGATTCTGCAAGTCCACAACAAGATCATTGAATGCGTCGATATGATCTTGTATCTTGATCCCATTTTCCTTCATCTTGAAGCTCATCAGCTTCAAGGATGTGTAGAGACAATTTGATAGCTCTTTCTGATGGTACTTTTGTTGTAGCTCATCAAAAAGAGTAATGCAGTCCTTGTGGTCACCCAACTGCTTTATGACATGTGGTTGCAGATGTAAAACCAATGTATGTACAACTATCTCCTACATGTTGTTCCAATCATCCTCTAACACCAAATTGGTCTTGGGTCTCAACAATTTCCCAAAACCGTTGGCCTTGAGCATGCCTTTCACTTGACGCCCCCACAAGAGATAATTGGAGCATCCATCGTACTTGGCAATGTCAAATTTGGCACCTCTAGTCGTCATGACTGCCATCTCCAAACTCATGCCTCCAAACTTGTCCTCAAACATGATGCAATTGTGGAGGTGGACCTCCTATTGACATTTCTGACCTGACTACACTTCAGTACCTTATAGGGTCTTTCCTGGATTTGTGAAAGTAGCAATGAAGAGACTTGCTCAAGAAGAAGCTCCCTTCTATGAGCAGCTTTTGAAAGTAAAGCTCAACTTATCTTGGAGTCAGCGTGCTTTCAAAGATGTCTATGATACATAGAAGTTGGACCTTCCGTTGTCTTATAAAGACAGCAATGACATATATTGCTGTATGCATCACTTAGGAAATTTCTTGGCAGCATTGATCAAAACTTTAGAACACTCACAATATTTTTGGATGTGCAAATCCTTGATTAGAAATCTCCATATCTTCTCCAATTTTCATGCATCCAGCTGGTAGGGATTGTTCCTTTCAAAGCTTATGTTTGAATGACTGAGAAACCATGTTCCCAAAGGAACATGGAATGTTGCTGGTAAACCTCCTCCTGACAGACTGGATCTTGAAGAATGGCTCGATAGTTATCAAGAAGCAGACATATATGTTCTAGGTTTCCAAGAGATTGTTCCTTTAAATGCATGGAATGTATTGTGTGTTGAGGATGAAGGACCAGCAGCAAAGTGGGAGAAGTTAATACGTGAACCTCTGAACAACCATTGCTCCGCTTATAGGGGGAAGTGTCAGAGTGCTTCCCACTTGCCTTGGAAGGATGTTTGTGTATCGGATATTCTTGAGATAGATATAGATGAAATTATTAAGGAGTTGCAAGTGATGACAAGATATGTTCCTTACTAGAGTCTAATTTTCTGGCAGGGTCTAGAAGGTTAACTCCAATCAACAGAGGGAGACCACAGGATCTAACAAGCCTAGATTGAACAAAACCATACCGACCAACGACAGACGTGAGACTAACACCTGAAAGAAGATTCTCAGCAGATGGTTTGGAAAGAATTTACTCCCCAGATGAAAGTAGATCAATGGAGGGAAGCATATCAGTATGAGGAGCCGGAGCTTTTCTTTGGTCACGCTTCCTCTTTCCTCAATCATGCATTCCTCCGTCCTCGGCCAATCTTTAGGATGCCAAGCCACCAATCCCCCTCCCAAGTCCAATCGGCCCAGCTTTGCTTTCAACTGAACGACTACAGATAGAAGACGGTCCTGCCTGAAAAAACACGAGTGCTTTTTCTCCAGACTGCCAAAACAAAACCCAAGTACCTTGGCTCATTGGAAAAGGCCACACAAAGGGGACTTGATCTCACAAACAGCTTAAGAAAATTAAACCTCCTTAGTGTGGACCACTCTACGGCCTCTAATAGGATCCTTGCTTCTCTTTAGCAGATGACAAACAAGCAACACACCCTCCGCTTGCTCTCAGAGCAGCAAGAGACTTCTCCTCACAAACCTTGTTTCCCTGGTCATAGATTGCTAAGATCAAGATCTCTGATACCCACTCCACTTTCAACAGCCTAGGTGAGAATAATAGAATCTCCTCTTCTTCTCTTCTACGTCCTCGACAACCACATCCTTTGCCTCCTTTGATGAGTAATCAGTCAAGAAATCAATGGTTGACAATGCCCATTTTCTCAACAGCAACACCATCTTGGCCAACAACCTCATGAATTTTGTCTTTGACAACCAATATTACATATACATTCCAAACAACAACCTGTTTGTTCCATCAACTCTATCATGGGGAATCCTACAATGTTGCACATTGTCAACAGATTTTCTCTAATACCAATTGACTGTCCAATTCAGTAATACACACACAAGTTATGCATGCACCATGGTCTACACAAGAAAATATGTGGTTTGCCTGAATGAGGCTATGTCCATGGGAACATAATTAACATTATTGATGATCAGACTAATGTGACACTAAGAGCTTCTACTAGCAAGCACATATAGTAGACCAGCCCTAGACTAATTGATCACAATCAGACTAACTCGAGTTACTCAAGACCTGAGTTAACTCCTAACAGTGAGATCAATGTTGAAAGACAATGGAGCGGCTAACCAAGCACAAAAAGATCTCTCCAATGGTAATAGGTCTAATGCACCCGTGCCCTTCTCCATTTTGATAAGTTGACTAGCCCCTAATACTCGGCTAAGTGCATTGGAATATCTCCCCTCCCTACTACTACTGCCACTTGAAATAGCTTTGTAAATCCACTAGAAGCATTATCTGCCTAAAAGCAATCTCTAAGATGCTCATATACTATCCTTGAGAAGCCTCTTGAGGAGAGGTGAGAGGCAGTGCACAATGCTTGTGCAAAAAGCAACCTATCAAGACAAGCTCATAATCTAAGACCTCTAAGTGCATTCCTTTCTTTGTCATAGGATGTAGTGAGTGTAAGGAAGAGATAGTCAATGGGACTAGCCATAGACAAAGGATGTAGCACTCGTGTTGCTCTACTAAAATCACTTGCTTGCTCCAATGTCTTACACCATTGTAATTGAGTGGACTCTAAGGTATTCTTTAGTAGAATCTGTCTCCTAAAACTTGTGTTCATAACCAACTCCTCTTGTAAGGCAGCCCAATCTCTTGCTTGTAATTGATGAAATCTACCAGCCATCTCTCTATGCACTGCCTGTCCCCCTCTAGCATAATGAAGGCACCATTGAGGGAGTAAGAGGAATGCTAACTTGTCCAAGGGATCAAGTGTCAAATGATCAAGTGGTAGGCAAAATGCATGTCTAGCCTCATCATGGAGTTTGAAAGGTAGCCTATGGAATAAACATAGAAATGGAAAACTAATCTCAAATAACCCCACCAAAATACAACCCGCCTAAGATGCTAACCACTCCCATGACTTGATCTATATCCCTAGAATGGTCAATGAAGGGATAGAGGAATTGTGCGTAATCTCAAGTGCCACCATTGTTGATTTGGGCACTCGCCTCACATGAGCATCCCAAGTGGTCCAATCATAGTCCTTGTGCATCCTTCCCACATGGATCTTTACCCCTCACAAGGTAATCATGGGAAGTATAGCCATGGCTAGTACAAGAATAATGATCATAATACATCATGTTCCTTTCCATATCTCCCCATACTTGCAAAACCACAACCACTCATATCTCAACTCACATGAGTAAATACAATTTCTCTAAACCCTAAAAATCTATAAACTCTCATGACTTTCAATTTCTATCTCAAAATTTTTTTAACTAAGTTCACATGGACCTGAAACATGAATACAAAGAGATTAAAACTGAAAATTATTTACCCATCACTCTCGCCATGAGCTATGGAGTAGACACTCTAAACCCTAAAAATACTCATAGCTTTCTACTCAATTCTCCAGAGCCTTCAATCTAGATACCAATGAAATCAAAATAAAAAAATGAACAAAATAGACTATTAACTCATGTGAGGTATGCAGCTGAGCTTTCTAAAACTCTAGAATATACTCTCCTCATTTCTCCCTCTTCCGTTCCTCTCTTCGCCTCCCGTTCCCTCCCCTATTTCAGAATCCCTCTCCATTACATAATCAGCCGATGGAATTTAAGGTGGGGATAAAAAACCACTATTCGAGAATGCTTAAATGGACACAAAGAGAACACATATCAACCTTGCGGACATATCAACAGAGGAATATTAACTACTAAGTAACTATTTTAGGATTCCTAAGATGGACACAAATAGAATCACATGAAACTTTAGGGACTAGAGGTTTTATTATTTATTGATAAATAGTGTTTAGGGTCTCCGGGTTTTGCAAACTCGAGTATCTCAAGAAATATATATATATATAAATGGTAAACTCTAAATAATTCCTAGAGTGTGACTCGACTAAAATCTCGTTCAATCTAGAACTACACTAATTTGAGTATTACTATCTTTAACCTAATCCACCTAATCCACAGCTTGTAGTTTTTCTAATCCAATCCGGGACCTTGTAGTTTTTCTAACAAATCCAAACCTTGTATTTATTAATCATATTGTAGTGTATCGAACATCCGACTTGTATAGCTCGGATATTTTAGGTGCAAATCCGACTTGCATAGCTCGATATCATAAGTGTAGTACTCGGTTATCTTAGGTGCACATCCAACTTGCATAGTTCTTAGGTGCACATCCGACTTGCATAGTATTATAGGTGCAGTACTCAGTTATCTTAGGTGCACATCCACATCCGACCTGAATAGCTCGGATATTATAGGTGCAGTACTCAGTTATCTTCGGTGCACATCCACATCCGACCTGAATAGCTCGGATATTATAGGTGCAGTATTCAGTTATCTTCGGTGCACATCCACATCCGACTTGAATAGCTCGGATATTTTAGATGAGTACTCGAATATCTTAGATGCAATACTGCAAATTTTGCATATAGACTCTAATGGAACTTAGTTTCATTTTACTCTTTTTCTCTCCCCCTTGTACGGAGTGGGGTCCTCCCGTCCTTCGTGTTTTTCCCGCGGTCTCCTTTCTAACCCAATCCGGACCTTGTAGTTTACTAACCATATTAGATCCTGTAGTTTTCTCAGTCATTATACCAGCCTCTATTGTCTTGTAGGCACCGACAAGAGAATAGAACCGACAATCGTAAATGAAGGAACCGACAAGACAATAGAGGCGGGCATAATGACGGAGAAAACTAGTCCGAGCAGAAGGAACTCCAGAAGTAGTTCGTTACTTTGGAACGGCTTTGGAGTTCCATAAGGATTGAGAAAACCACAAGAACAAAGGAGATGAAAGAATCACATAATAGATCCACTATGATTCCTTCATCTCCTTTGTCTAATCTATTCCATGATCTATTCCGTAGTTCGTTCTGTTCCGGGAATCCGATCCGGAAGGCTATTCCGCTCCACAATCCGTTCCGAGCCAAGTTCTGATCCCGGCACTCAAGGAACAGAGATCCGGAATCTCTGTTCCTGAGGTCTGCTCCACTCGGCAATCATTCCGAACCAAGTTCCACTCCGGAAATCCATATGCTTAACACTGCTCTCTACACTATTTAATACACTTTCTGTAAAAGATCATGATAGTGAAATTGATATTATTATTTCCTTACCAAGTTTCGAGTTCACACGTCCAATTTATAGCGCACCGTCGTCTTCGAATTCGTGGTGGTTTTACTCATCATCCGATCCAAAGCCGTTCCAAAGTATTCTACCTTGCAACTACAGATCAAGACAGTCGCTGAATACCTCAGATTCTCAACTATGACCACCGATTACCCTTTCTATTCGTGGAGGCGAATTCAAGCAGAATGACAGAAGGTCCTAACTGAGAATGTAAGTTGTTGAAAAAAGATCTTGTCGTGATCCATGCAACATCAATGGAACTTGAGAATGATAGAAGGTCCTAACTGAGAATGTAAAGAGTTGACAAAAAACTTGGAGTGATCTATGCAACATCAATGGAACTTGAGACACTTGGAATGTTACTGGGGGCTGGCATTTTGCCTACTGTCTTTCGTTGTAGGATCGTTGATCTACGGATTGGCAACCGAAGATCCCCTGCAATTTGAAATATTCCTTTACCAGTCGAACCAAGTTGGTCGCTACCATAACTTGTTACCTGTATCTTTTTTTTGGCGAAAGAGAAGGCTGCGGTGTCTGCAGCCCTCCTGTAAAGTTACTCGTCACTTTCATGATGCTCTACCAGCACATCACGTATCACTTTTACTATGTAGTCAAACGAGTTCTATCGAGACGATCTTCTATATGAATCACATCGTACAGAAGATCGTCTTGAATCTCCTACTATATCAGTGAGCAGGTTCAAGACTAGGAGTAAGGTCAGTGCTCCAATGAAATCATAACTCCTTAGAACTGTGTTAGAATTAGTTGTGTCCTTAGAACTGTTTTAAGTTTGTCTCGAAGCAAGTTCTTCTACATTGCTGTGATTCCACACTGAATGCATTCTATTGCTGTCACATGGTAGGCTACGGGTGATTATACCTTGGTGGTTGGTGCTGAGGGCAAGTCTTCGCAGCAAAACTTACAAAAGACATGAAATACAAGCTTAATATCAGTCAAGAACCGAAACATTTTAAAGGTGAAAATCTCTATGCATCCAGACTTTCTCAGACGGACTTGCGTGCGCATTGCATATTACGTGTAAACTTGGACCAAAAATTTCAGTGGCAATACTTTCAGGCATCAATAGAATCCGGAAGGCATTGCTGATATATTCATAGAACATCATTATCAAGGATTTCCAGCCGATTCATTTTGTGCATCAGCAACTTCTTTCAAGCGAAACGGATGATGATTGAATTTCCTCACAATACATATTATATTAAACAGCGAGTCCAGCTGCAGGGTGCCAAACTTAGAGCAAATTGAATTGGAGACAACGCAGACTTTACGAGATTTGGACAGTATACGCTGAAGATTTGAAGAGTTTTATATCAACCAGGATAAACAAGACGTGATACCCGCGTGTGGTTAGTGAGATATATACAGGTGATCGAAAAATGGATGGGTTGTATCTCCTCGGTCCCCTGGCTCCTAATTTCTCATGTACCCGGGTTCTGCGATGGGCATACCTATCCGTACATCTAGTGAGGTCGTTCAGGGATCTCCTGTTCCCGAAGAGGAAACAGGACCTTCTCTACGAGAAATTGAGGTGTGAAAACTTGGACGGCTGATCGATATCCTGTCCTTCATCTCGTGCACATATGGCGGGGGAGCAATAGATGTAAGTTGTTTTATAGATGTGGAATTTTGAAACTATGAGGAAGAATGAGATTTAACTGCACTAATTACTGCCAACAGCTGTCTAAACCGGCAACACTCAGATTGTCTAAAATCCAGCGCCACTGAAGAGAAGAAGAAGAGACGGAGTTCACAGCTGATACGATTGCACTGCTAGCGAAACTACCTATGGCTATAGTAGACAAATACAGTGATGTGCCCATAGACTGCATGTTTTCAGGCAATTCACTGTAGAAAAAATCCAGTTAACCGGGTCACATGAGAGATTCTCCAATTCCCATTATCAAGCACTGTGGGGCTAACCAGAACATCGAGAAACTTCTGATTGGTTCACAAGTCCTCATCCCCAAGTTCAAGTTATGGACCTCTTGAAGCCTTCTCCGTTCGACCAAGGCAGCACATGCCATTGTGAAGATGGGTGTAACGAGTGCCTATCCAATTCGCTGTAGAGTAATTATACCCTTTGGATTACCAGTGAAGCGCCTAGTGATGGGTAAGAATACTCGATCGTAAACTGCTATCCCGAGGAGAACAGCGACATTGGAGCACGCCCACGGACGCAGGAGCAACTGTGAAACTTGGCCGCAGGGACCTGTTCATTACTAAAGCCTGCGTGATCGTAAATGTATGGTTGTGCCTGAACAGTCCAGAAAAACCATGTGGTTGCCAGGATAGGTAGCAGACGCATCACCATTTTGAAGGCTTCTACTTCAGTAATTGTGACTTCACTTGGCGCGCGTAGTACTGAAGCATTTGAACTGGTCCAAGGAAGAGTTAATGATCAGAACAAACAGACCCTACACAATGGATACCGCTGATTGTAGTCAGAGTAAGATCCTTCAGCTTGCCGGATAGCTGTCCTAGACCCGATTCAGAACTCGATCGTCACCCAGAAACCTTAATTTCTTATTATTGGTATAAATAAGAAGGCGACCGCGTAGAAAAACGAAGGATGGAAAACCCATCAAGCCGTATACGGGAGAGACGAAAAAGGTAAAATTTATTAAAGGTAAAAGAAGGTAACTATTATTGGTAGATATGGAACAATTCAGAAGATTTTTTTTCAGAGACCAAGTTGGTGAACTGTAAGGAAAAGAAACGAAAGGTGAAATGCTTGATGGATTAATCGTCTGCTCATTACCAGCAGTTGGACGAATTGAAAGATCAAGATAGTCCAGAAGCGGGCCAAATAGGTGTCTGCCAGAGTATGAGCAGATAACTCGTGCCAATGAAGTTCGTCGTCATGTTTGCTGCACCTGCTAGATGGAAATGCTTCTGTTTAACTAAATAACTAATGATGTTTATTGCCACTCCAAAGCTCGCTGTTCTCTCAGCAAACTCCGCCACTGCACAGATCATCCAAATATTGATCAATGGCAGGCCTCCATATATTTTCGTCATCTGTCCGCCCCCCTAGATAAAACTGCGTTCTTTCGTGGGCAGTTCATCAAACAATTAAAGACTTTAATTTATTAGCGGCTACTACTGTAACAATGAGTAGTCATTGAAATTGAGTCATTGAAATTACCAAAAATGTATGGCGACACACTCATCGTCCCAGTCTTCGACTTTTCTGCTGGCTGGCCCTTTGTAATCCAGGGTACCATCTCTGGTAAGCAATGAATCCAGTTCTTCATTCTTCATAGTGACCGCAACGCTGCAGCTATCTGACACATTCATGTGTTGGACATCAACGACTCATCCCAATGTCCAAAATCAACTAAGGATCAGTTCCACATGTACAGGGCCGGGTGCAGATGCACAGAGGTCGATCACAACCAACTTTAGGTTCAAAGCAAGCTTGATCAGGAAATGAATAGATGACCGCTATATGTCCGATTTTCGGCGCTCTGCAAATGAAAAGGTCTCCAGACACATAACCCAATCAACTCGGTAGACTGTACCTGTGTGAATCCTTAATCAGATGGTCTAGTCTAAGAGCTTTTCTTCAAGCTGTGTAAGATAGCAGATCAGAACTGGCTGCATGCGTTAAATCTCAGCACTCAAGATTCCACAGATCTAGTCGGAAGTCCAGCATTCAGGTGCATCCTTCCCATCAATGAACACGGGGCTCGCTTGTAATTGCGGAATAAATTCAAGCAGTCCTTAAGTCCATATCCGGAATGTCATATTTTTTATGGTTCCAACAACCAACATGGTATTCCCACTTTTGATAGGATTCAACAGCGCTTATAATCTAGAGCTTTGCAAATGTATACATAAAAATGAATGTGTAAACTCAGAGCTCCACACAACTTCCTGCCAGCTCCTGGGTGTACTTAGCCTAGCCAAACTCCCAAACATCCCTCTGAAGGATGCTGGTTAGTGATGTCACCGTATTGTGTATACCCCTTCAAACATGCGTGAATAAGACATGTAGATGAAGACAGCCAAAGCAGAGTTCGTGATGTCCAGACGCTTCAAATTTATAAAATATAAACTGAAGCGTCTGGTATCTCCAGACGAGTGCCCAGCTGGTTTAACGCTTTTTACAATTGCCTGCCGGCAACTCCAAACTCTGGAGAATGACCACGTTAAGTTCATTAGTTTTGACTGAGCGCTTCCCGGTTCACCAACTTGCCTCAATGTCTTGCCGTATTAGCTGATCCATAAAGAAAACAATAATTTACAATATTTCTAAAATAATATATTAGAAAAAAGCAATCTCAACGATGAAATTTAAAGATATTTATTTAAATTATTTTAAAATTTTCTATTATTTAAATAAATAAATAAAAATCTATAGTAATATATACATACTATAAATTATTTTTAGTATAAATATTATATTAGAAAATAATGTAAAAATAATTTTATAAGATAAAAATAAAACTAAATAAAACTAAAGATTAGTTTACAAATGGATATCTTCAATGTAGAGGAAAGATTATATGATAAATATACTCTACCTATTACTCCTTGTATGGTTTGATGATCTTCTCGCTATCCTACTTGGTCGCACTACCTTTTAGCACCTTGTCTCATGTCGATACTTGTGGGCAGTAAACCCATTTTACATCTTTTGTCTCCTCTTTGTACGGTTTGTTTCGTCTCATCCTTGATGGGATCTTTTTACTTTAGTGTTTTCTAAGCAGTCGACTTTGTCTCACTTGTTGCACTTTCAGTTTTACGAGAACAACGGAAAGAAAGTTTTAGCTCAATATCTTATTCAAATATTTTAAAATAACTCTAAAAAAATAAAAAATTATTTCCATATGTATACACGAGAAAATTAATTTCACATGAATATAAAAATTTATGTGATTTTATAAACCTAAAAGGCACACCTCTATATCTAACTCAAGCGACTGCGCGTGAAAGAGAGAAAGACCCTTTCAAGCCATACCAAGAAAAGCAATCGGGTAAAATGGGGATAAACCCCAATAGTATTCGATAAGAGGAATTATAATAAAGAGAAAAGAGTTATAGATTGGATGACTCTCTAAATCATTTGATTAATAAATAAACCACTTTCTTGTTTATGGAAGGCTATGAGATTTTTCTAATAACTTTATGTATATTTTATCGATGTTGTTGGTGCTTAACCTCGTTTTACACACTATGTCTCTTCCTTGTACGATGTGATGGGGTTTCCTTATTCCTCTTGTTATTCTATGGAGTTACTTTTGAAACATACATTTTATTTATATAATAGAAAAGGCATTTCGCTTAATATATCATTATCTTGATGTTTGTTCACACATAAAGAACACATCAAGAAGTGAATCACTAGTGCAATTTTTCAAGGAGTGAACCTTGTTATTTACTATTGTCCTTTGATTATTTACGTAATGTGTTTGTAATGGGGTTTATGATGTGCTATCAGAGAGATTCTCATGACTGTGTTTTCTAACAATTGCTATCAGAGCATAGTTGAGATCTGAGGGTGTAGTGAAATGGGTCAAGAAGCAAGTCCACATCAAAGCAATGGCAAGGGTGATATCCATATCAAATGCTAAATTTGCAGTGGAGAAATTTGATGGACAAAACAATTTTGGACTTTGGCAACTGAAGATGAAGGACCTTCTTGTCCAAAAAGGGCTGCATAGAGCACTATGAAAAAGTCATAAGGAAAAAACTTATGAGGATGGGGAAGATGAAGATGCAGATCTGAGAGATATTAGCACTATTTGGTTGAACCTTGCTGATGAAGTGCTATACAATGTTATGAATGAAGAATTTGCACCAAAACTTTGGGCCAAACTAGAGAATCTTTATATGGCCAAGTCTTTGACAAATAGACTGTATCTTAAACAAAAGTTGTGTATGTTCCGGATGAAGGAAGTCCAAAGTATTATGGAGCACCTAAATGCTCTCAAAAAAATCATTTGTTAGTTAATGAGCATAGAGATCAAATTAGAAGAGGAGGAGAAGGAATTGTTGTTATTGAAATCACTTTCTTCGTCATATGAGCATGTGGTCACAACTCTTTTATATGGGAAGGATGATAAAAACTTTGAGGAAGTCACTTTAACATTATTGTCTAGTGAGATGCAGAAAAGACCCAACCAAGAAAAGAAAAATCCAGAGTCTCTATTCTTTCTCAGATACAGAGAGAGAGAGAGTAAATCAAGATCCAAGTCTGGAACTTGAGGTTTCAAAGGCAAGGGCTGGATTTGTGGGAAGGTTGAACATCTCAAGAAGTATTGTAACTGAGCCTAACAAGGATAACGGTTAACTTTCAGATCAAGCAAGTATTGATGAGTCATCTGGTTTTGTGGATGATGTTCTATGTGTTACCCAAGACAAAGATCAATTTGAGGAATCATGGATATTGGACTCAGATTACCCTTACCATGTGTGTCCAAATAAGGAGCGGTTTCATGAGTACAAACCATTCAATAGAGGATCTGTAATAATGTGGAACAACATGACTTGTAAAGCTATTGACATTGGTACAATAAGCATTCAGATGTTTGATGGTGTTGTGAGTACTCCTGCTGATGTGAGGCATGTTCTTGAATTAAGGAATAATTTGATATCATTAGGCACTTTGGACTCAAATGGTTGGAGGTGGGGAGCAGAAAATGGAACACGCAAGGTACCAGAAGAAGCATTGATTGTAATGAAGAGCAAGAAGATAGGAAATTTTTATGAGCTTGTTGGAGATATCACTAGAAGAGGAGTGCAACTACTATTTCTGAAAAAGAAGATCCCAAAGATCTCACTCACTTATGGCACCAAAGTTTGGGTCATATGAGTGAAAAAGGTCTAAGTGAATTATCCAAGCAACAACTTTGAAGGGCATTAAAAGTTGTAAGTTAAAATTCTGTGCACATTGTGTAATAGGAAAGCAACAGAGAGTAAGATTTTCCACAATAATTTATTGCATTAAGGGAATTTTAGACTATGTGCATTTTGATGTTTGGGGCTCTACACCTATAGCTTCATAATCTGGAGCATTAAATTTGTACCTTTGGTTGATGATTACTCTAGGAGAGTATGGGTCTACATCATGAAGCAAAAATCAGAAGTCTTCTCTATCTTTAAACAATAAAAGGTGATGATGGAGAAACAAATTGGAAGGAAAGTGAAGTGTTTGAGATCAAATAATGGTGGGGAATAACAATCTGGAGAGTTTGATAGATATTGTAAGAGTGAAGGGATAATTCATCACTTTACCATACCGGGTTCCCCTCAACAAAATGGTGTGGCAGAGCTAGAAAAATCATACACTCTTGGAGAAAGCAAGAACTATGTTAAGCAATGCCAAATTCAGTCAGATTTTATTATGATAGATATTGATCATGGAAGTGAAGACATGTAAAAAATGGCATTGTGCAATGGAAGAGGAGATGAAGTCTTTGGCCAAAAACCAAACTTGGACTTTAAATTTTTCCTATGGGAAAGAAGGCAATTGGTTGTACACTGATATTTTGGAGGAAATAATGACTTCCAAAATCAGGTGGAGATCAATACAAAGCAAGGCTTGTAGGAGTAGTCAAAAAGAAGATATTTGAATGAGATATTTTCACCAATGGTAAAAATGTCTTCAATTTTTGCATTGTTTGCAATAATTGCTTTGCATAACTTGGAATTGGAGCAACTAGATATTACAACTGATTTTTTACATGGAGAATTGGAGGAGATTTATATCTATCAACTTGAAGGTTTTGTGGTACCAAGGAATGAGAACCTAGTTTGTACGTTACAAAAGCAAAGTCCAAGACGTTGGTCCATGAAATTTGATGCTTTCATGTTGAAGCATAGATATAACATAAGTGAGTCAGATTTTTTTGTGTACCTCTATAAGCTACATGGACCTAGAGTATTTGATTTAGTTATCTTGGTATTATATGTGGATGATATGTTGATTGCCACAGAGGACATGGTTGAGGTGCAGAAATTGAAAGCACAACTTGGTGAGTTTGATATGAAGGACTTGGGTTCTTCAAAGACGGTGCTTGAAATTGAAATCCATTGGGACAAGAGCAAGGGAAAGTTATAGATATCTCAAAGGAGATATTTGGAAAAATTACTTGTTTGTTTTGGCATGGAGAATGCCAAACTAGTGAACACTCCAATGGCAAGTCATTTCAAGATCTCTTTGGAGCAATGTCCATCAAAGGAGGAGGAGAGAAAAGTAATGTCAAACATTCCTTATGTTAGTGCTATTGGGAGTTCAATGTATGCTATGGTCTGCACTAGACCAGACATCTCATATATTGTGAGTATGGTAAGTAGAGACATGGTAAATCCAATGAAAAAACACTAGGAAGTTTTGAAATGGATACTTTGTTACTTAAAAGGGACTATAATTGTTGTCATCATCTTTGATGTGGAGAATAACCAAGAAAGAGGAATTATAGGGTATGTAGATTCTGATTTTTCAGGAGACTTGGAGAAGAGAAGGTCTGCAAAAAGATTTATTTCTACACTTGTTGGTGGTGCAATAAGTCGGAAGTCTACTCTCCAATCTACTATTGCTCTTTCTACTACAAAGGCAAAATATATGGCAAATATTGAGGTTGTTAAAGAGGAAATATGGCTATAAAGATTAGCCAAGGATGCAAGACTCCCTAACATGAAGTCCATACCTTTTTGTGATAGCCATAGTACTATTCACTTGGCCAAGAATCAAGTATATCATTCAAGAACAAAGCATATTGATGTGAGACATCATTTTCTCAAAGAAACTATGACAAATAGTGAGATTAATTTGCAAAATATTCGTGCAAAGCTAAACACAATTGATATGTTGACTAAACCTATTGAGAAGTTCAAATTATGCACGAACTTGCTCAACATTCAATGTTGCTCTTTGGGATGATATGGTTGATACAAGCAAAAGGTGGAGAGTGTTATGTTTGGCTTGTTATTAGTGACTTGAATTATTATTGAAGACTTTGACAATCAAGAGCAAACGTGACTAATGAAATAGTAAGGTGTGGGACAGGCCCTTATATGGCCTGTCCCACACTACTATGGCAAAGTATTAAAGTGACTAGATACCTTGAGTGGTCAATATTTAGGAATTTGCATAGGTCAGTATTCAGGAGTTCTGCAATGACAATGACAATGATGAGGAAAGAAGTGAACCACATTGTTTATTTTTGTCCTTTAATATTTTTACTTAATGTGATTATGATGTACTATCAAAGAGCTTCTCAATACTATGTTTTCTAACAATGTCTACTTTTCCTCCTTTTGCTCTATGTGCAGCAAAATGAAATTTCAAGATGAGAGGTTTAGTATAATGTCCTATCATTATGGGCAGATTTTAGATTATATAGAAGTTGAAGACGATTTTTCACAATTACATGTGGTATTTTCAAAAAACTGATTCAGAAGAGCATGGCTTTCAATTAAATGGCAACTTATTTGGTACAACATGGAAAAGTCTTTCCCAAGTCTATGACAAGAGATAAATTTTACAAGAAGTGTTCATGCTATATGAAATTGTATAAGGATGCCTGGGATCGGAAGGTCAAGCACACAAGGGAAGGACTCACCAAGAAGGAGTTGAGGAGGGGTTTGGAGGACCATAGATGATAAATTAAACCATCTTTGCACTCATTCTGAGAGGATGGATATGATGTTTGGATGCAAAGCCTACATTGCTTCCCTTACCTTTGTAAGCATGGGAATTGGCATGGCCAAAGGAATAGGGAAGTGTGATGATAATATTATAGTTAAAGAGAGGAAGTTGACACTCCAGTGTCAAGAACAACTCAAAAATTTTCTTATACATTTAATGGGTTGGATTCAATTCCTTTATCCATCCCTTGTACTCAAGAGCTAGATAACAAGAACCCTTATGGACTTGGAGATAAAAGCCATACACATTTTTATGTTAGGAAGCAACCAATGAGGAGATTTGAAATGGAGACAAGGATGAAAAGCACAAGGGAAAAGGTCAAAAGAATAAGGAAGGGGAGTGCAAAGAGGAATGTAAGAGGAACAAGGAAGTGTAACATGAGGATGAAGGTTGGAAGAGGAGGAAAATCACCCAAATCACCCAATCTTTGAAGCCAACATTGTCCCTTGCCTCTTTTCTGCAAGACTCGGCAACTCATACTAAACTTAAGAGCAATTTGCTCAAGTTGATAGAGAGATGCAAGTTAGTTGAAATTGATCCTCACAAGACAACTAAGATGGAGGAGTTTTGAGTGAAGGTTGAAATAGAAAAGTTAAAGGCTGAAGCTGAAAACTTCAAGTTTGAAGCTGAAAATTCTTTGCATGCAAAGAAGATTAGATGCAAGAAGAGAAGCTTAGATTTATAGAACAAATTTCCAAGGCTAGGATGTTCCATTCCATGACTCTTGAATTAACGTCCGCTGGGAAGAGCATCAAGGAAATAAAAATTTTGTTAGTATGTTGTGGAATATAGGTAGACATAACCATAGTTACACTAGTGGCCCAAAGTTCCATGTACAAGATTACAACCATCATCCATATTACAATCATCATGATGATAACGGTGATACCAATTCTTTGATATGTGTTGATGATAACAAAATAGATTCAATATTAATATACTTTTCAATGTGATGATGATAAGAAAATGGATTCCAAAGGTATTTTAGCTTCACTTGCTTTTTAGAATAAGATGCTTTTCAACATTTTTCTTGTCTAAGCTTCAAATGCTTTTAAGCTTTTTGTATGAGCTTGTATGCATTGTGATCAGCCAGTATGCATTTGCAGTTAGCCGTATGTGCTTGCATGCACTAGAGACGGCTGGTTTGCGCTTCCCTTGCCTCATATGCATGCATATGCACTATGATCAGGAATTATATGTTCATCATTAGCCATATGCATGTGTATGCACCTGTGATAGCTAGCATGCACTCCAAGCAGATAGTATAATCTCGTAAGCCTTAGCTTCTGCTCAGCAAAGTTATACAAGGAGAGTGGTAGCTAGTCTGCTCTTGTTTACTATTTAAATAAATAGGCTATGTAAATAAATGATTTTCATTGTAAATAATTATGAATAAATGAGTGGTTACAACCTTAGAGAGTTATAGACATTAAAAAAAACTAAGGAAACAAAAAAAAACCCTTAGAAGATATAGATTATGTAGATTTGGAGATATAAGCATACGTGTATTTGTACATATGAGTAAGAGTAAGGAATAAGTTATACATTCTATTGAATCCACACTACATTTATATGCTTCCACTTACAGAAATAATTGAAAGGTTACAAAATGGGAGTAAAATATGCACAAGAAGTAAAATTGTAAAGTGAATGCAGGATGAAGTCTAAGTATGGTGTGAATAGTGCTCTAGTGCATCTTCCAAGCGGCTACATAGGAAAAAGAGCTATATGTCCACGTCCATATCCTCTCCATGGGATGTAGAGGGGGTTCATAAGAACACTCTACTAAGAGCTCATATGGATCTCCACTACAATCCCTAAATTTGTGTGATGTCCACTCCTCCTTTAGAAATGTAATAGTTGGGCAAGTGTATGCTATAAATCTATCTAGCTAACAAGAGGTCCAATGGTGAAGTGTGTGATGATCTAAGTGTACCAAGAAGAGTAAATAGGAGGATGTATAGTACCATGAGGATGGTTCCTACAATATGGAAGTGATGTACTGTCTATTATCAATATATCTCTTATGGATAGCCCTAGTGATGTGAATGTATTATAAGGTCTTACCTCTATACTTATCAATGAACCCATCTCTCTCACCAAAGCATCCCATGAGTTGGACTCTAGTGTGTATTCCATCAAGTAGGAAACCACAATCCCACATAGAATATAGCAAGTGCTCTAGATGCCTCCTAGCATCACATGTCTAGAGGATTACCTCAAATTGTGACACACAATACTCTAAAAACTCCCTAACTGTTGGCTATAGAATATACCAAATTTCTCTACTTGCTCTATAACTCCTCCATCCAAGAGCATCTGAACACTCCATTGGACAAAAGAGGACATCAAGTCTATCTAATATCCACTAGAAAACCAATATCCAATACTAGTATCTTCCTCTTCTCATATGTACGGTAAAGGATATGAGGAATGAACTATCTAGATAAGGTAATCCTCTCTCTCAGATCTCTAAGTTTAGATACTTCATCCCTCAAAGCCATACTTCCTCTCCTGAAGCCATCAAAACTCCTCAAGATTTCCTTTGAATATGAGTGGGGATGAGAGATCATCTGAAACCATTAGTCTCCAAGGAGTTGTAACACCCATTTATGAACGTATGTGTTATTATGATATTTATTTGCTATTATAAGTACTTGAGAGATATTATTTATATAGAGATATACATTAGTCATGATTAGCTAAAGATAGTCATAAATAAGATAGAGGGGACTTTACTTTAGAAGAAGTGGAAAAGATGAGCACCACTATTTTGGATTCTAGTGTGTTGACTTGATATTATTCCTAGGTATTTGGCTTTGAAGAAAGAATTGAGAACTCTTGGGCCCATAAGCTTTTTTGTTTTGGATTCTTCTATAGTCCAAGGATAGCCCATGTGAAGGAATCCTTGACTTAGTGGTTGGGTCAAGATAAGACCATATGCTTAGGAGAATATTCCTATGAGTATGGATATTCCTTTAGGTTTTTGACTTTATTTGACTTTTAGCCTAGTAACTTGAGTTACTCCAATAATTAGTAACTTTGGTGCTAACTATTTCATAAGTATATAAACTAAGGGTGAGGAGGTACTCATCATCCTTTCATTTGCAACTATCTCTCCCTCTCTCTCATTGAGTTCTCTAGTGAGCAATGGTTTGAGTCTTTGAGTGTTAACCTTGGAAGAGTATGATGGAGTTGGGGTTCTTTGCCTTCTTAGTCCATGGTGCGCTACCATAATAGCCATTAGAGGTGCATCCTAAGTGAGAGATAGGCTGGCTCATAGAGAAGTATCCATATCACCTATACATACATATGGCTCTTCCCTAGGTCCTCCAATCAAAGTCAAAATGGTTTGTGAAGTATGAGCACGAGTGTGGGTCCTAGGAGTCTAAACCATAAGAACTTGTGGAGGGTCAATATGAGTCTGAGGATGAACTTGAGCTCTAGGAGCCTCTTTCATACCCTCTGATGTCTATGTCTCAACCTCTAACACATGTATACTATGAGAAGGAGCCTCTTGCATATCCCATGATGTTTGCATCTCATCCTCTAACACATGTATACTATGAGAACGGGTCTCTTGAGTTTGGGTCTTAATAGGCATTGAAGTAGTGAATCTCACTGCCTTGTCTCAAAGGAAGGTCCTAACATCCTCATAAGCCTCCTCTAGCTCAGTCCTCACCAAGTCTAGAGTCATGTGTGCCTTTGCTAACTCAACATATGTCCTCTCTAAAGTCTCCATATTAAATTGGAACTCACTTAAGTAAAAGATCTCTTAAATCCTATAAACTTTTGCCATAATCTGTCTAAAAGTCCTATCACCATGTAACTTAGCCAATCTCCTTACTCTAGCATCATCCTTGTCTCTAAAATGCATCTCCATCTCTATCATTAGCCTATCCAACTCAGCTAATCTCTCAACTCTTGAACTCTCCTTAGTCATAAAATGCATCTTCTTCTCTACCACTAGCCTATCTAGCTAAGCTAATCTCTCAACTCTTGAAATCTCCTCAGTCAGATAGACTTTTGGATATGTTGGCTTGCACTCAATATGCACCTAAATATGGTGGTATATGTTGGCAAAAAATAGTTGCCTTTTGGGAATGCATCCAACTATGGTTGTAGGTGTCTCTACATGCCTGACTACATTAGTATATGCTGGTAGAAAATTTTTCCTTATGGGTATGTGCCCGACTATGGTCATATTTTCTGACCATATCTAGCAAAGCTAGGATTTTGGGTACCTAAATGCATATGCAACGATCTACACCAATATGCCTTAGGGTTTAAGCTACAAATATCTCATATTTGTTGGTGTATGCTAGTATGTGCTAGGGGTTTAGCTATGACAGCATGTATACATTGGTCTATATTGGTATACATTGCTAATAGATGCAAAAAAGAACCCATGCATAATCAAACAATTCCAATCAAATTCAATCAAGCCTACATTCAATCATCTGAAAGAAGAATCATAAAGCAAATGAAACATCTACCATTGTCTAAATCATATTCATATTCATGGACTGTAACCATAATGTAGAAAATGTAACTCATTCAAGCCACTACATAATCTGCAATAAACCACTATATAACTCATTTTTGGTGAATGTATAATTGACTGTCTCATCATATAGAAATTTCAAGAATGAATAGATTGTAAAGCCAATAGCAATTTTCAAACCCACTATATCCAGGTCTTTCTATTGAATCTCTTGGACCAACTCCTTGAACTGGTGTTTATCTATCCAACGCCAACTTATGAATGTTTGATGATCTTGGAGAATGTGGAAATTTATTAACCAATCTCCCTTGTGAAAACTTCCCATATTCTCTTCATCCATCATTCACATGTAAGGGTGAACCACTGCTATTGCCACTTTCAAAACTCTTGCCTTAAAAACTCCTACCACTGCAGCATAGATCTACACCCTTACCCTAAATGTACTCTCAAACTCTCTCCCCTCTCTTCAAAAATCTCTCTTCCAATCTCTCCTAGTCTTGAATTTCTCCAACCTTTCCTCACTCTTTTGCCTTAAAAAAGCTTGTTCAAAATTCCTCCTTGCTTGTTCAAAAAATCAGAAAATTGTCTCACTTTCTTCCAAATTACTCTCCAAAAACCTCTCTTTCCTCCCTTGATTCCAGAACTTTCTATTCCAAACCCCCTCTTTCCTCATCAATTCATCCAATCAAATGAGCTTCAAATATTTCTCACTTGAATGAGCTTTGAACCTATTTCCATTGATTTCCTCATATGATTCACTCTATGGCAATTCTCTCCCCTGAACCTTGATTCACTCTCTTTCCTCCATCCCATTTAGTCTTATGGCAATTTCTCTTCCCTCAAAACCTAATTCACTGTCTTGGCAATCTTGGCCCCAAACCTTTAACTTTCTTTCTTCCAACCAAGCTTTGGAAATCTCTCACTCCCAAACCCTACCTTCTGCCTTTTGTCAAACTTATTTCATGGTCTTTCTTTCCTCCATGCAATTTGAAATCAAACCTTACTTGCTTGTCAAATGTCCACTCAACTTAAACTCCCACTCTTCCCTTGGAATTCCAAACCCTTAACTTTCTTTTCTCCATCCAAGCTCTATCTCTCACTCTTGAACTCTGCCTTTTGTCAACTTATTTCATGGTCTACTCAACTCAATGTCTACTCAACTCAAAATTCCACTCTTCCCTCAAAATTCCAAAATCTATCACCTCAAAAATTCCATGATTTATCAAACTACTCTCTTTGGGCACTCAAGTCTCCTTTCTTGAAAATTTCTTTGATATGGAGAACTTTGTCTCATGATCTATCTATCACCCTCAAACTTCCATGATTTGCCAAACTCCTCTCTTTGAGCACTCGATCTTCTTTCTTGACAATTTCTTTGACTTAAAGAACTTTATCTCATGATTTATCAAACCTCTGTCTTTGTGCACTAAAGTCTTCTTTCTTGACAATTGCTTTGACCTAAAGAACTCTATCTGATACAATATTCCTTCAACTCTCTTGATAAAAAATTCACATAGAGCATTTCCTCTCATTGAAACATGAATCTCAAGAAAATCTCACAAAATTACAAAACACTCATAATCCTAATTTCTCTCAATATACTACTTGACATCTACTACCCCTCTCAATGTGACTCTTCAAATATTCCTACAAAATTGAATACTCTCAAAATGTTTGTATCATCAAAATCATACATCCAATGATAATGATTTCCAATGGATAGCAACATAGTTTGTACTCCGCGTGGACTTGTATTAGTTTATTCTAATTAGATCAACTAACATCCAACAATTCCTACCCACCATATACCAATGCCGACATGCATACACTTATCCTTGCAAAAATTACATCTGGGTGCATACAAACATCTTCAAACATAGACCAAATTTTCTAGCATATCCTAATGGAGCCTGAATATGAATACAAGATTTGAAAATTATACAAAATGATTATTTCCTTTTTAATATTAATAAGGAAACATGTTACAACAATTATTGTGGATTAAGGAAACCACCCAATTGCCTATGGAAGGAAAGACAATGTTCATTACCATATTTCTTGTCTCTTCTCTACTTTGCTCAAGCCCCATCATAGGACCTTGGTCGAAACCTTCTACTTCTACCTCCTCTACAAAATCACCATCCTCACGTGACCAAATATCCGCTTATTTTATTAAGAAATTATGCAAAATAACACATACACTAATCTATTTTAACATATATGCATTTCTCCCCAAATTTTTTAGTTGTACCCTTAATTCCATGAGAAAATGAAAGCATGCTTTCAGCACTCCAATACAATGTTCACTCAATACTCTTGTTCTCCCCATGCATTTGTTGAATAGGTACTTTTTCTACAATCCATTGTCATGACAATTGTAACACCGACGCTAGTTTGTTGGAATGCTAGAGTGGTAGTGTTGGTAGTCATAGGTATTTTGGTAGTTACTCATGGACTACTTGTTGGTGGTCTGATTTTATGGCAGGGATATTGATCCCATGGTGAGACACACCATCACTTGCACAATTCACACCATTAGATGTGTTGTTAGCGGCGTCACTTGCATCATTGGATGTGCCATATGCAGCGCCTTTAGGACTAGAGACCTAGGTCAAGCCGAGGGGTACACCTTCAAAGTGTAGCTCCAAAGAGCTCACTTCTCTAATGTTGAGCCTTTGAGTTCCTAGCTATGGTGGACAAAGGCCAATGAGTGTCACTTGGAGTCTCTTAGCTAGAGTGGTCACATGGTGAGATCCACCATCACTTGCACCATTTGCATTGTCAGATGTGCCATCAGTGGCAATGCTCAAACGTTGGAGTGGTAGTGTTGGTAGTCATTGGTGTTCTGGTAGTTACTCATGGACTACTGTGTTGGTCACTTTTTGATGTTGAGTTGTCAAGTTCCTAGCTATGGTGGATAAAGGCCTATGAGCATCACTTGGAGTCTCCTAGGTAGAGTGGGTGTGACTTAGTTGTTGGCAAATTGTTGAGAGAAGGATCAAGTACACATTTGATTTGAGTAGAAGAATAAACTCATTATAGTGGCACTTTAGAGGCTTTCAGGCTATCTATTAGCATCACCTAGAGTCTCTTGGGTAGAGTGGGTGTGACTTAATTGTTGAGTGAAGGATCAAGTACATATTTGATTTGAGTAGAAGAATAAATTGATTATTGTGGCACTTTAGAGACTTTGAGGCATAAAGTTGTGGGGTAGAGAGGCTACAAAGGCCTATAAGGGCCAACAAGCCAGCATGAGCCTAGCTAGTTTAGATGATTTTTTGGTCGCCATTTAGCAGAATTTGCCCACCCGTTTAGATTGTACATAATAAGGTTTGAATCCTAGATCTTTGGTTCCTAGATTGGTGCCCTAGCCAATTGGTGCACCTTCACTTGTTGTCTTAGTGACTAGTTGTTTGATACCTATACACATGTAGCTTTGGCTAAGAGAGATAATTTGATTCTATCCTTGGTGATTTTTGTAGCTTAGGAGTAAGTAGACACTCCTATTATGTCAAATGCCAAATGGTGGTAGACTCAGTCCAATGTTGATTTATGAGATTGAGGGTTTTGTTTAGAATTCTTGTGATTGGACCCTCTCTATTCTTTGCTTCATGTTTATGCACCATGTTTGTGTGAGTTTCCTTGACGTTAGAGTGTTGGTGCTTTGGTGTGCTCTCGATAATGAGGTTGGAGTGATGACAAATCAAACTACTTATGTTTTGCTCTAATGAAGCAAGAAGTGATGACCTATAGACCGTGAGAGTGCATGTTGTGATAACATATTCCATGTCACATTTTCTCTTAGTGTAGTTGTTGTAGTTAGAGCTACATTAATGAGCAATGTTCAGTTGGTGGTGGCACTTGGTCGTGATCCTTGGTGGGGTACTTGTGATGGTTATGGTTGTGGTTTGAGTTATATTGTCATGATAAAGTTCTTTGGGAAGTTCCAAAGGAGATATTACTATATTATATAGTGGGTTTACTCAAAGTAGCACTTGGTATCAGCATTTATCTTAGGTCCCAATGAGAGAGGAGATTGACTTTGAGTTGGAGTTTGACATAAGAGTTGATTCAGTTGAAAGTGCACTTGGTGTGTCCATACCATTGTTGTGGGATATAAACAAGATTCAAAGGGCTTCCAAAGGCCCCAAATGCTACTTTGGAATAGTAGGTACCTTTGAGTTGGATGACTTCATCCAGGAGTTTGATAGTTGGTGTGATCTATAACAGATGCAAAACACAATTTTGCTTATACTCTTTATGGCATGGAAGGAGTTGTTTCAACACTTGGAGGATCCATCAATAGATGACTATCATGAGTTGAGGAGAAAGATCACTTGGATGAGAACAAGCTATGGAAACAATATTGGTCTCTAAATTACATCTCCATCATTGTAGGCTTGATTGCTATGATTCAGGCTCAATTACTATGATTTAGGCCCCATGAGTTCTAGCTCTAGTAGCATTGGTGGATCTGGTAAAGGTGCATTAGTTAGAGATGATGCTACTATTGATTGGGGGTACCACTATAGGAGGTGGTGTAGTATTGAGGTTAACCATATAATGGAGTTCTTCCAATGCTTGAGGCAAAACCACCAAGGAGTGAAAATTGACAAGTTGCAAAGCTTGCAAGAGTTCTAGTAGAAGGCTGGAGAGAGCCTATGCAAGGTATACACTTGCATGAGATAGCTGATTAGTTTCACTAAAGGAGTTACAAAAGTGCAAGCAGTCTAGTTTTGGTATGGGATCTTGGACAGAGTTGCAATGTAGAGTACATGATGCTACATTATTACATACTACTTCACCTACTTTGGCAATGATCTTTAGTTTGGAAAAGTATATTGAGCTCAATATGGTGGAGGAAAGAGTGGTGACATTTGGATTTAGTAAGGAGACCTGATCCACAATTGTTACTTCTTCGACAATGTAGTAGAGTGCACCATGCCATGTTGGCTTCTAAGGATAAAGTGTGAATTCTATAGAGCAAGTAGAAGGCTTAGTGTAGCTAGACCCTTACCTTCATTTTTAGGTTAGTTGTAGCCAGTGAGTGGTGGTGTTGCTTGTTGGACTCGTGGTGGACTTCACTACACAAGAGAGTGCACTCAAGGCAATGGATATGATACCTTTGGTGCATCATAGCCAGCACAAAGATAGTATGACCATTTTCACACTAGTGGCTAATGCTTTGACCTTCACCTGGAGTCATGGAGTGATAGTGCTTGTATGACAAGTGGTAGAGGAACTCCAAGTCATGGAGGACAAGGTGTTAAAGGTGGTGCTAGAAGATCCATACTTGGTTAGGGTGCAATACTTGCCCTTGCTTCCATAGTTACTTGGGTTGAGTAGTTGGAGCAAAGATTGGCTAGCATGGTCATAGCTCAATGGAGATCAGATTTAGATGTTGAAGCTTCCACCTCTTATGTTGGTGATAGAGATGTCTTAGACTTTATGTGTATAGTAGCATAGGTAGATGTATTTGCCATAGTGACTAGGAATGCAATACATGCTCTAGAGCCTAGATGAGCATTAGTCAAGTTGGACGTACAAAGAGGATAGGCTGGTAGAAAAGTCAAACTTTCCTAGTCTTTTACACTCTCTAAGGCACTATAAATGATATCCATGGCTCCTATATGTCCTAGTGTAGGTGTGGTAGGTGGTGATGGAGTGCATGATAGATTAGATGCTAGTCAACCACCTACTACTATACAAATTAAGTCTAGTATAATGTTGGGTGTGGCTCAATTGATTATGCACTTCCCTTTGTTCTTTGCTAGTGACATGTTTACATTAGAAGTTGACCCAACTCTAGTGTTCCGGTTGGCTACCACACTTTGTGAGAGTAGAGATGATGTGGTTCCTGCTTTTAGTGTAGAGATTGATAGTGGAGCTAACTTGGTTGAGGAGCATGGGATTTGCTTAGCAACCAATGTTTTATGGCAAGTAGTAGTAGTAGTTAGGTTGGAGGAGTTACAAGCTAGACATGCCTTGGAGTGAGCTCAATTCACACCAAGAGTGGTCCTATTGGATAACTAGAGGAGGATTTTCTATTTGGTGGGACCTTCAAGGAAGGTCTATACACCATAGAGGATCTTATTAGACTTTGTGGTGTAGTGCCTTATGTTGGGGAAGGTTGTAGTTGTTGTTCTAGAGCTACGGAAGACTAATATGAAGAGGTGTCCATTTTTTATCTAAACATCTCTAATAGATAGTTTTATAGAGTACATAACTTGTGAAGAGCTCATTGTCTAGATTTAGCTTGGTCATCCAATTGATAGCTCTGTGGTGAGAGCTCAAGCCATTGTGACAGTAGTATAGCCATATGATGTGCTAGTTGGTGGAGCAAAGTTATACCCCATGGGTTTTAATATTGATTATTGGGAAGAGATATATTCCTATAGACCGGATTGGCAGTCAAGTGAAGGATGGATATGTTGCCTATCAGTATACTTTTGTAGTGGTAGTCTTGGCTCACTACAATCAAGGACCATACCATCAATTTCAGCTTTTAGTGATTCTGTTACTTGGCTTGGTGACTTGTTGGAGGAGAATGCCAATGCAAAGGATAATCTAATATCAAAGAAGATCACTCAAATTTGGAGTACAAGTGGGATGGTTCCATCCACCTTGGATGTTCCATTGTGGAGTTTTGAGGAAGCATTACAATAGGATGTAGATCAATTGGTGTAACAAGCTTGGAGTGGAGCCTTTGTACCACCAAGAGACCAGTGTGAGGATGAGCCTCCAAAGTCTATATCTTGTCACCTTTGGGTATCACACTCATTGTTTGGTAGTATCTAGTAGAGGGAGTATGTCTATTAGAGTTGTTTGGTGGGAGTAGCATTTGATTAGTTATGGTATTACAAGCAAATATAAAAGTACACAAGTACTTGCATATAGAGAGAGATTAGATTGCTAGGCAAATCTCTCTATATCATGTAGCACACTTGGCCTATATGCATCCTAAGTTATTATTGATATTAGCAATCAAGGGTTACCAAAAGATCCTACTAGCAAATATTTCCTTGTTGGAGGCATAGGATTTGGAGAGACATGGTCCTATTCATTTGGTGATTTTTGGATGGTCATGTTAGGGACATACCATGTTGGCCAAGGTCAAGGTCTCCAAGATCCCTATTCTAGTGTGTTTTGGGAGATATTATGTATACTACAACATCTCCAAGTTCATCAGTTTTTTTCTCTAGCCTACATGTTGGAGAACATCCTTTGATGGGTGATTCTTGTACTCGAGTGGTGGTAAGTACATATCAATCCTATTCTTGGATAAGACCTACCATGTTGTTAGATGCAGCTAGAGTGGAATCACAAGCTCACTATCTTTACCTTTGGTGGATGAACCTCTTACCTAGAGATGTTCTATAGTGTGCTTATGATGGGATTCAACGACTAGACCACCTTATTATTGATGACATTTTGGATGATGGGTACCAATCTCAAATGGTGCTAGTGGTTCATATGTCACCTATGGTAGTGGTGAACCTTGTTGGACAGCCTAGAGTCACTTTGTCCACAGTTATGAGTTTCCTAAGCTCCCATGCTCTCAATAAGGAAGCCTTGGACTTGTTTGGGACTCATAGTTATAGTAATTGATGGAGCCTAATGCCAATTAGAGAGAGTAGGAAATGGGTTTTTGTACCAATATTATCACTATTATAGTAGTGTCAAAGGTATCCAAGCATTGGGTGTTAGGTCAAGCTATGGACCTGAATTGTTGGAACTAGATTGTGAGCCTTGGCTTGGCAAAGCAACATATGATGTGTTTGATATGCATCACCACTATGACACTTGTGAGCTTTGTGCCTATCAAGAACATTCAAGGACATGTTGGGGTTGATGGATTGAGTGGGCATGGTATTCTTGGGACACAACCAATGGCTACTAGTGAGAGTGGTCTACTTGGGGTCCATCTAGGTGAACGTGGTCTACTTGGGTTATTATAATATCAATAGCTAGACATATTATCTAGAGGTGAAAATTGGGTGAGTAACATTTGGAATGATGTTATATATGATAGATTAAGTAGATTAGATAAAAGTATCATCAAAAGAGTACTTCTAATAATAGAGGAGAAGCCAAAAATAACTTGAAAACTTTAGAGTCAATTTCAAAAGCTTAAATGGATGGATTAGACCTCAAAAATGTGCTAGTTATTTCCTTAAAAAGATTAGCCTTCCTTTCTCCCTATATTTTTCTTGGCAAGAGCTTTCCAAGAGCACATCACCTATGTGATTCAGAGTTTCCTACAAGAAGATTCTCTAAAGATTCTCTTTGGTCAAAGCTTGTTTAACCAACCAGATAGGACCAAAACCAACATGTCACCCATGCATATAACTAATCTAAGGGTAGAGCTTGTTGATATGTCACCCATCCATGTATTTGATCCAAGGGTGGAGCTTCCTTTGACAAAACCTTCTTTGTTATATACTAAAGACAAGATGCTCCTTTAGGGCATCGGAGTTTTGAGTGTGAAGCTTTGTGTTTCTTCTTTTGGGTTTTCTTTGGGGTTTTTTGTCCTTGGAATATTATTATTACACCCTTGGTCTACTTGAGATGCAATAAGAGGACGTATGGAGCTTGCAACTAGAGTAGAGAGAGTTTTCCACATTGAGGTTGGGAACTCTAGTGGTTAGGGCATGACATTACTGCTCTCAAGGGCCCAATGTAGCAGCCAATTAGTATGTCTTCCACTCCTACATTAGTTATAGAGTATAGTTTAGAGTCAAATATTAGACCCAAGCTTACAAGAGGGGAAAGATGGATAGTTTGGAGGTTCTTGAAGAGCTACACAAGTTTTTTACCTTTAGTATGAAGAATTTTGGTACTCTTAAAGAACTTGGTATTTGGATTGAGCTTACCCATGATACACCCATTTTTTGAAGTCCTTACAAATATAGTGACATGAAGAGAACATTGATATAGAGCCAAAGTAAAGACCTTTTTGAGGCTAATTTGGTGGATATTTCACATGGAGAGTATGCTTTAGCTATAGTGATGCCATCCAAGAAGGATATGCATATCAACTACATAAATAGGCAGATGTGTGGAGATTATTGTACTATCAACTAACATACTAGGGATGATTGGTATACCATGCCATTACACCGGAGGAGATCTTTGATGTGATTGGGCATATAAAGGTCTTGAGTACTTTGCATTCTTCAAGTAGGGATCATCAATTGTAGATTAAGGAAGAGGATAAGTCCAAGATAGCATTTGGGCTATTCATCCTTACGGTAAGGATATATTCTATTAATGGGAATTCTTATCATTTGGGTTAAAGAATGCTCTTGTTGGGTTCCAAAGGATCATGGATAAGATCCTAGCAAGATTGGATTTTACTCAATGCTATATTGATAATATTTTGGTCTACAGTACTACTATGGAGGGGCATGAGAGACATTTGTTGGAAGTGTTTGAGAAGTTGAGATCTCATGGACTCAAATTACATCCAAGGAAGTATAGATTCTTCCATGAGCAGGTTAAATATTTTGGGTCACACTATCTACCTTGGAAGACTTAGTGTTCAATAGACCAAGGTGGAGGCTATTTCACGTATTCCTTGGCTAACAAATATGAGTAGAGTGCAAGTATTCCTTGGGTTGAGAAAATTCTATTGTTGATATGTTAGAGGATTTAGTGCAATTGCCAAGGCCTTTACAAAGCTGACAAAGCTTACACACAAGTGGCATTGGGGAGATGAGCAAGAGAGAGCTTTTGTAGAGCTCAAGGAGAGGTTGAGATCTACCCTTAATCTAAGGAGACCAATCAAAGGATGACCATTCTGAGTTCACACTAATTGGGGTATGTTGGAGCTTGGAGTAGTGCTTACTCAACAGGATGATGATGGGAAAGAGTTTGTGGTGGCCTATGCTAGTTGCTCCAACAATCCAACAGAGGTGAAGTGTAAAAGACCGAAACCAAGGAGAGAAATGGTAGAATGGAAACTCACATTGGGACACTTGAATGAGGGAAAACTCCGAATGCCTAGCATGAGCTTTGGCTTTGGTATTTATAAGTAGCATACAATACCCTTGAAGCTTCTCAAGAAGCTTCCTTGAGCCGCTTTCTTGGAGTACAAGCCAAGTTAACCAGGAAGCTTCTCAAGAAGCTTCCTTCTAGAAGCCGCCTACTTGGCGTGCAAGCTAAGCTAGTTAGAAGCTTCTCGAAGCTTCCTTCTAGAAGCTACCTACTTAGGGCGCAAGTTAACTAGTTGGGAAGCTTCCCAAGAAGCTTCTTAGATGCTTCTAGAATATTCTAGGCTATTTTGTCTTATTCTCTACTTCGTAAGCCCGACTAACTTCATTGCTAAACTCCATATTGTTACATGAAGTATAGTTCATATGAAGGAGAGTGTTTGGCAACAATATGGGTTGTAGTAAATTTTTAATATTAATATTATCTATTTGCTATTCACAATGATCAGAGTGAAAGACCTCTTCACTCTCATCATTGACCATCAACCATTGAAGTGGTTGATGAAGTCTAACAAGCTTTCAAAGAAGCTTGCATGATGGGTTGTGATTTTACAAGAGTATGATTTCATGGTTATCCATAGACCTGGAGTGGTGAATGGTGATGAGTAGAAACCCATGTCCTAGCCAATAGGATCAGATTGGAGCATGTTACCATGGTGAGACAAATGAGGAGATAGTGCCATGTTGGCATGTATCTACCTTTCTATGTATATTTTTTGAGGCTTTGGTGGTTTCTCTCTCAACATGTAAGAAGAGTTATTGAGGTCATAGGTCCAGAGGGTGAAGATATTGGTTCAATTTAGCAAGACATTCAGATGATATCTTAGTGATGGATTATCTTTGCATTGGTGTTGTGGGTGGCAAAATTGGTACCAAGGAGAAAGATCATGTTCTTCAATAAGCCATGAAATTTAGATTGGAGTGCAAACACCTTCTTTTTGTATGAGAGGATGGTAGAGTGCAAGTAATACCATTTTTATCTCAAAGACCACATTTGGTATATCATGATCATGAGGAGCCAAGACATTTTGGAGTAAAGCATACATATAGCTTACTCTAGATTCATTATTGGTAGCACAATATGTAGATTGATATACATCAGTTTTTTGTGAGATGTGTGTTTTATGACCAAGTTAGAGCATCATTTAATGCTTTTATACCACCGTTATACCCATTACCTATCATAGGATTGGGTTACTATTGGAGTTTGGACTTTGTTTGAACTTTGCCATTGATTGTGAGACATCTTTGGTATGTTTTGGTTATGGTGGATCATTTCTCCAAGTGGATTGATTTGATGGCACTTCTTGACAAGTCCAGTGAAAGAACATCTTACTTGTTCTTGGATCGGGTTCTTAGTCATTTGGTTGCACCAATTGAGGTTTTGATTGATCAAGGTATATAGTTCTTGGAGGAGTTTCAAGTCTTGTGTGACAAAGCCTTGATTGATCATCATACTACCTCTTGAGATCACACTGAGGCAAATGGTTGAGTAGAGAGAGTGGTTCAAACGGTGAAGAGAAGATTGCATAAGTATGGTTTGTAGAGAGGCCACTTGGGAGATTAGGATCTCTAATTACCTTGGTTGGCCATGGGCTATTGGTTTAGCTGACAAGCCTCCTTAGCATCCTTCTCTCCTTAATTTCTACTCTATGGACAAGATCTAGATTCACCTACAGCCATTCATCAAGATGTATTGTAATTTTGGAATTGGATGATCCAAACGTATGAGTGAGCACATGATCTCAATGTGCAAAGATCTTTTGGAGAGTGATACTGATGGCATTTGAGAACTTGGCAATTGCTCATCATAGGGATACCTTACACTATGCTACTATTCAAGGAGGAAGTTATAGACCCTTGATTCATTGATTTCATCTAGGTGACTATGTACACCTATAGCAAATAGCACCGATGATACTTGATGTTACTACAAGCTGCACTATCTTGAGAGTGTGTGAGGTTTTGCCTTTTGGATTCCTTGTGTTGGAAGGATGTGATCTGTGTTGTTTGGAAGGATCATGTGAGTAATTGTGCACCATGTTGCCTCCCAAACATTCATGGTACCATGGACCCAAGCTTGGCACTTGTACGTGTAGGCTTGCGATGTATTTAAACAGCTCTTTTGGTAGGATTGCTACTATGTTGGTGTGTGATAGTCATTTGAGAGGATGGCATATGGCATGTTTTACTCTTCCTCTCACAATGGTTCCTCAAGGATAGTGGTTATATCCTAGATGTACTTGACCAATAGCTATTTCACCCTTTATGTGGTATAGATTGTAGACATGCAACTAACGATGGGGTCAATAGCACCCGGTCTCCTAATCTTTGCCCGACATAGGGTATACCACATACTTGGAGTAGATGGCTATTTGGATTTAGATGGATCTAAATGCCAGCTAGAGGGTGATTGTGGCACTTTAGAGTTCATGTGTGACTTATGTGTGAGTTGTGCTTCTATAGTGTATGATGTTTACTGCAATGTAAATATGCATGACAATTGTAGCACCAAGGCTAGTTTACTTGGATGTTGGAGTGGTAGTGTTGGTAGTCATAGGTATTTTGATAGTTACTCATGGACTACTTGTTGGTGTCTAATTGTATGATAGGGTTACTGATCATATGGTGGGACCCACAATCACTTGCACCATTCACACCATTGGATGTGCCATTAGCAATTCCATTAGCAATTCCATTAGGGTTGGAGACCTAGGTTGAGTAGAGGGGTATACATTTGAAGTGCAGCTCCAAAGAGGTCACTTCTCTATGTTGAGCCTTTGAGTTCTTGGCTATGGTGGACAGAGACCAGCAAGTGTCACTTGGAATCTCTTAGCTAGAGTGGGTGTGGTTTGATTGTAATCAGTGCCCAATTTTTTGTAGATTTTTCAGTGGAGAATCAAGTACATATTTGATTTGAGTGTGATTTGAGTAGAAGAATGAATTGATTATTATGGCACTTTAGAGTTCATGTATGACTTATGTGTGAGTTGTGGATTTTATAGTGTATGTTGTGTAATGATGTATATATGCAAGACACCATGTTACTTGAAAGAGTGCACTAGATGGTTCATTGGAACATGGCCTAAGTCACCCCTTAGATATTGATTTGGTTCAAATATGGTACATGCTCCTTGCTTATTCAAATCTGCAAACAAGGGAGATTTTTCAAACATGTCATATTGTGACAAGAGCTAGGTATTCCAGTCAGATAAATAATCAATCATTCAAAAGTGAGCACACACTACATAAATAATTAAACCTTCACTAAATACCTTAAATAATACAAATAAAAGGGTATTAGTATCAAAGCCTAATTCCCAATAAATTGTTAAACCTTCACTCATACAATCAAAAAAAAAATTCCAAAAAAAGTAATATATATATGCTCTTACCCTAGAGAAGTGTATTTACCTTCTCTTGTCGTCAAGATGATGTGACCATTGATAGAAAACACCCTTCCCCACTGCAATATAATTCTACGTCTAGAACTGGTCATTCTGCTGAAGGAAAAAGAATTCCATCAACAAGACCTATGCACATAGAGAACCCTTTATGAGCAAATATGGAGGAAATTCTAAAGCGCTCTTCCTTGTCAGGCCAATTCATTTCCTTCCTGAGTATACATAAAATGGCAGACATTACTCTATTTGTGAATATTACTCTACCCATGAATAAAATGGTGGATGCACTAATGCCTTTACACTAATGCACTACATATTAGTGCCTCTAGCTACACAAGGACCATTGTCATTATAGTCAAATCTATGCAAGGCTAATGCCACTTGAATCCACACAAGAGTTTCGTTTATCTGATATGTTTTCCTAAAAGTTGGATGCACTTTTATAATATCTACAAGTGCATGAAACAATTCTAAGTCCATACAGGATAGGTGTCTAAAGGCTCAAGCATCCAAATCTTGAAAATACTTCACAACAAAATCCAAGGACCGAATAATATGTGATCTGGGTAATAGATACCTTTGCAGATTAGTGATTCACACCACCTTAATAATATGTCTAGAATGCTTTATTCTTCGTTCCATTCCTCTCAAGGTTCCATTCATCGGAGCTCTATTCATCACACATCTCTACTCTCAGACTCTCTGCAACTGATTTTACAATACTCCGACGATCTTTAATATAATATATCCTACCCACCAAGCCTCTCACCTGATTACACAAACCCTCACCTTGTAATCAAGCACTAGATGAATAGACGAGCCGAGCAGCTCTAAATCACTCGATCCTCACCTTGTAATCGAGCACTAGAAGAATCGAGCAGCTAAAAATCACTCAATCCTCTATGGACATTAGAATCAACGAGCAAGCGTCACGAGCGAGCACACCGCCCACAAGGAAGGAAGAGCAAAAAGTCCTTGCGCATTTGAATTTTGAACCCCGTGACATTACATTTAATGTTTATTTAATATCTATGGAACTCAAATACTGTAACCCTCAGGAAGTCTCGGGCCCAAATTACTCCCTATGGGAGTCTACGGGTAATTGTATACTTACTATTGAAACCCCCTAATCAAGGTTGAATCAAATCATATCCTAGCTCAGTTTGGATGTATCTAAATCTTGGCCTCTGAAGATTTGAACAGTTTCTCGTGGAGGTGTCCATGGTCACCCGCAGCTGTGGAGCCTAGAGTCGAGGAACTGTTCGGGGGGCCAGGCAACGATCGATTGCTGTTTCGAGGGGATCGTTCTTGAGCTGAAGTGAGATTTGGAAGTTGCATAAGTAGCCGTTGTTAAGTTCGTTATCGGGTTTGGGGATTGGTGGATTCGCAACTTAGAACTTGTGGGAGAAGAGAGTTCGGGTGGTTTGTTGAGGAGTCCCATGGCTGTGCAGCCGACTCCGTCATGGCTCAAGTCGTACGCAGTCATATTTACGTCTCTGCTCACCGGGGCATCCATCGTGCACAATATCATGAAGCCTGATCTGGTCGGTGACACTTCCTCTTCACTTGGCGGCTGAATTCTTTTGGAGAAATGGTTGATTCATCACATTGTTTTATGGATTGGGAATTTAAGTAAAAACTAAGTTTTGACTAGCACCTTCTCGAGGGGATTGTTTTCACTGCTCTGTACAATTTAGCTTCTTAACTTTTTCTCTAGGCCCTGTATTGTTTCATCTATTGCTTTCACGCAGCTGTTTCGTGTAGAGAAGATCTGCCTATCACATCATCAGCTTTCTTTCGAGTGAGGAACATGCCCTGGTTTTCTACAGTTCAGGGAGGATCTGCATACAATGTGGCGTTTCGATTTCTAGTCCTGACAATTTGGCTTATTGAATCCAACAGACCATTCCCGATCTGGAGAAATTGGAGATAACCGGCAGTACATCGGAGCCTGATGGAATTGAAAATGGGAAAGTTCAGGAGCTTTCTACTGCCTGAAGTTTGAGCTGGAGCTTTAGGGTAAGATGAAAATGTGCAAAGCTACAATTCAAACCATAAAGCGATCAAGCACTGAGAATTGAATTGAAGATTCTAAGGAAGTGACTGAGCTACTGAACCATTCAACGATGCGAACCAGTTGCACAATGTCCGAGATTGACTTGTTTCCAAAGCGAGGGCTTTCTTGACATTGGTGTTCAAGAGAGCATGTATTATCATCCGTTGATATTCGGAGGTCACTATTGATCAGACAGGGACCATGACTGTCGGTCCTCGTTTACAGTATCTGATACTCAATTTTGCATCTGTATCCCCAGGGTTGCTTCAACCATTCATGGGCCTCGTGAAGAGCCTGCGACGAGGTTTCACGAGCTTCAATCAACTCCCTCATTGATTAAGAGGCTTTGTTATCTATCTTCCTACTCTGTATTTCTATTTGTTAAATTCCCCCTGTGCGATGTGGTTCTGTGGTCCTGATACCATCCCTGAGCTCTCTAAAGTAGAGGAGGTCTCCCTGTTTTGATCCCGGAAGTAAGTAATAGAACGGCCAGGACGGAGGTTTAGTCAAAGTCACAAATGTTACTCGTCAAGCCGAGTCGTGCTACATGTGTCCCATGTTGAACGTTAAACTACAGCTGGTCGAGTTGAAGCCATCTAGAGTTGGTTTCCTGTTGGCACATGGAAAGCAATGCTGGTACTAACAGAGGGAACGCTACAGCGATGCAATGATAAACGGGAGTATTGTTCACTTTCCAACAGATGATGAACCTTTGAGCTTCCGATCGTGACAGTGTTATGTACTTCTTCTTAGCCAGTATTCTCAGAATTTGCATCGGGGTACAGATGGCATTGATACACCCAAGTTGGAGGTATATTCTCAATCCTTCAAACAATCCAAACTTTTATTCAGAAAACTGGTGTCTGAAACCTTGTCACTGGAGTGCTCTTAGTATCTTGGAGTCAGAAGTTCCCAGATCTACGAGATTTTTCTCAACAGGTCAAGAGCATCAAACTCCTGGGGTCCTAAGTAAAAATGCAACAACTCTGACCTCTGCTGACATGGTTCACAGGTTCTCCTAAAGAGCAGCTGGCAAGAAAGTAAGATCACTTGGTTGCCTGAGTAGTCGACTGCACTATATCATTATACTTGTATATTATTGTACCCATTACTCGAATATTATTGTACTTTCTCACAGATTATTAATTAATTTGTGTGTGCTCAAACCAGGTCCACTCGAGTTCCCGCCGACGAAGATCGTCACACAGTGATAGTGAAAAGAACTTGGGGAACTTTGAGTCTCTCGCATGTACAGCCTTGTGGATGAAATCTCCACATTTTTATGAGAGCGCTGCGAGCCTGACGGTGTACTTGTGTCTTGCACAGATGCCAAAGTTTGGCACAATCTTCTGCGCGTGTCTCAAGTTGAGAAAGAGTGCAAAGGGACAGGGAAATCATTTCGTTCAGGGAAATCATTTCGGTCCCACCCTTCGAGGTGGAGAATGAATAGGCGTGTTGTCATAGTACTCCGAGACTTTTGGGCTCATTATCCAATTTCGGTAGGGAACAAGTCTTTGCAGTTGCCAGCAACTAAAGGGGCAGCATACCTTTCCCTGTATAATGACCTTAACTCCAATCTCACCTTGCTTCGTAGGAAAAAAGCCCCTCTGCGTGGTACACTACCTGGTCCGGAAAGTATCGCCAAAAGAAGAAAAGGAGGAGTGCAATCCTTAAGAAGCCCGAGAGTACGCGGAGTCAAAAATGTAGTAAATTCCAGGTTGAATCCCCCATGTCACATCCTGACATGTCACCAGAGAGCCATGTCAGGGCCTGAGAACCTCGAGAAAATACTCTAACAGCTCTAACTATCTAGCTACACCTCACTTGAAAGGTTCGCAGAACATATGTGAGTATCTTTTAGAAATAGAAACTTGAAGTGATCAATGCACCCGTTAAATGAAAACTGTACCAAGATATAAACACCGGCTGGATTCTGGTAATCCGAAGGTAACAGGAAGCTTAAAGATGTCAGGTACGAACTCAGGAAAATAAAACTACTCTTTACTATGTTCTGAATGAGGTAAACACAGAAGCTGCATCAGACAGACTTCATTAAGAAGAATTTGAGGTCCACAAGGAGATTTCATTCAGCTTGCAAACTCGTTCCAAACAGATTTATGCTCAAACCAAGTATTAGCAGGTGCAAGAACATTTGGAAATTTACATTCAAAGTTCTTAGAGAAACTGCATGTAACCTATTTACAGTCTTCCTTGAAGAAGTTCGACACCCCTTTCTTTTACGTGGCAGAAGAATGAATCATGATTAAGGTTTGTGTGTTTCTTGGTACGTTCCTCCTGTGTGGTGAGATGGAAGAAAGTTGTTTGGACATACTGTTCATACGAGTAAACACATTATCAACACAGAAAAAATAAAGTTTTTTGGGCTATATGGTTTTCGGAAGGCAAGGAGAGACCTTTATCGTAAATGCGATGCAGTTTGGATAAGAGCAACAGCTCTGATAGACAAAGAACGAAGTTTGTGTTATATCCAGCCCTTCGCAATAGATAAACTTGAGCAAGTAAAGATAAGGTTGGGAGGGACTGAGAGAGGGACGAGACTACCATGGAAGTTTCTCGGATCCCCGCACTTTGTTCTCGAGAAAGGCTCTGATTTTATCCGAAGTGTAGTTTATGTACAAGAGTCGGATCGTCTGTGAGAGAATGGACAACATTCAGCACACGCGCTGAGGTAAACTGCTATTTACATGTAAGTAGCACGAGCTCAACGTGCATTGACAATCTCCACACCGCTGCCACCTCTAAACCCAAAAGCCTCGAGACTTGCACTGTAGCTCAGATGCAAAGGAGTGAATATGGCAGAGCTGGAGGGCGTTGGTGGACAGGACACTTGCACTCGACCTTCGAGAAAATCAACAACCTGGCCCATCGAAGGACGTGCTCGAGCTTCGTATTGAATGCACCAATACGCAACTTGCAGAGCTATTCGAAGCTGAGAAATGTCTACGTTGCCCTTGAGCTCAGGGTCGAGCAACTCGGTCAAACAGTCCTGCTTTTCACTCTCCAAGTCAGGAAACTCCCAGTGAGGTCTGTCATAGAAGTCTCCGATTCTTCGACCCCCAACTATCTCCAAAAGTAGTATCCCGAAGCTATAGACATCGCACTTCGGACTCGGGTCGGTCCACCACTCAGGCGCGAAGTACTCTAGTGTCCCTTGAGCAGTTGCCAGTGTCAAGTCGTGATCTCTTTTCCTGCGGCATCTTACGAAGCCAAAGTCGGCCAAAATTGGATCGAAGTTTTCTGTCAAGAGAACGTTCTCTGGTTTGATACGACCGTGGACGTTCGAACCAGGACTGCAATGTTGATGCACGTAAGCAAGAGCTTTCGCAGTGCCGACAGCTATTCCATACCTCACACTCCAGCCCAGAAGGCTATTTCCCCTGGAGTTCGAAGAAGCATAGAAAAACCCGCGCAAGGAGCCATTCGCGTAAAATTCTTGGACGAGAAGACAATGGTCACCATCCGTGCAGTACCCATTTATTTTCATCAAGTTCTCGTGATACATAGCGGTCACTCTTCTCACTTCCAGCTCGAATCCACTCGGGGTGTAATCATCGATCAGCTTAACAGCCACTTCCTTAGAATTAGTCAGAAAGCCCTTGAAAACTGCGCCGCATCCTCCTCTCCCGAGCTTCTGCGTAAAGCTCGCTGTGGCAGCTTGAAGCTCTCGAAGTGTGTATTTCTCAGGCTCGCGGCCTTGAGTTGTAGCAAGAGGTGCTGGACACAGACGTCTTTGCTGGGAACCGATTGATTTCTCCTCGCATCTGTTTTGGAAGAATCCCAGGGCAGTGAGTGCTAGAAAGAAGACTGCTACAACCGCAGATATTACACCCACGACTATAGAGATGACAGGAAGCCTTCTCTGAGTTACAACAGACATGTCATCAGGTGCAGCCGCCTGTTCGAGTAGTAAAACTCTTGCTGCTGCACGGGCAGCATTTGCACTCCACAGCACATAAGCTAGTACCGCATTCCATCTAACCGCTCGTCCCATCGCCTCCGTTAGTAGGTAACTTGGACGCCTCTCTGATTTGAAATTAGATGATCAATAGATTTAATAAAGTTGGCAGCCAGAACTCTCAACAGTTGCACTCCATTCAGCTGCAGAAGACTCTTGTAAACCGTACAGAAGATGCGAAACTAGGTATGTCAATAGTGGCGTTCCCCAGTAGCGAAGTGCATACATTGCAACGAGAGATAGGAGTGGTTCTCCTACTCGACGAGAAAGTCGAGAATCGCTACTCCTGTCTCAATTTGGCTACCACAACTTCACTTTCCTAGACTCTATCCTTAACTCCTACTACTACTACCTGACTCTGCGTGCAACATCTAAGAGTGTGTTTCACATTAGGACCTGCGACAGGCGAGGAACATTCTGGAGACTGGGTTGCTCTGCAAGTCCAAGCTAACGCGATGAGAATGTTCGGAGTGTCACTATGTGGTCAAGTCGGAACAACGACTGTCAGCTACCCTTCAGCTGCTGCAAGCCCAGCGCAAGCAAAGAAGCTTTGGAAGGAAGCTCTAAAGCGCCACAACAGTACAGTAAGTTCAGGTACTAAACAACATGAAGGACGCCTGTGTACCAGTTTATGCTGCCCTACGTTCGTCATGGGTAGAGTACCTACCCAGAAACGGACACCTTGAGTTGTACACGCTCTGACGGTGCCAGGAATGGTAAAGCGTTCAAGCCTGTGTCTGTACAATCTGATGGGTTTGAGCGTGTGAGCATTATGCCAGCCTCTGATACTTCTACCATGAAAACGTGTTTCCACATTCAGTGCAAATACTCAGCTCATGGAATGAAGATGACAAAATCAATCCGCCATGCAAACTGAGTCCGAGCTGCAGTATACCAGTCACCCACTCACAACTAAATATCTGGATGACAAGACAATAAATGTCTAGGAATCGATGGCAAGCTGTAGTGGCAGAAGGATGCCAACCGCCGAGCTATTAATTCTCTCACTTCGGAACAAAATTATCAGTTTACCAACTAAGCATGGACGTGAAATCTGTTTATTTCGCGCCTGAACCCTGTCGGTAAAACGCCGAATCGACAGCCCTGCAAGCTTTGAGATGATGGTGAAGTCACTCCGCACCGTCTATAGCATCCAATTATTTGCTAGGGCCTGAGTTCTTGAGCAGCAACAAAGACCAATCCGAGGTATTAATCGGTCATGACTAGTAGTTGACAAGTTTCACGCATTCGAACGAGAAGAAAAGACATACATTCATTAAAGATGAATGCAGTGCGATTTGTGGGACAGAGGAAGGCTTTGTGTAGCTCAACTTTGACCATTTAAGAAAAAAATTCTAGCTTCATTGGAGATATCCATTAGCAATCTAGAATCGTTGTTCAGGATGGCCCATCTGAAATCAAACACGATCATTGTTGTTGTAATATTTAAGTATTCACTTTACTAGAAAAAAAGAAAAAGATTCTCTGTTATGGATATTTCTAGAGATATAGACTATTTCATCGTGAAAATAGAGCCAACGAAATTATTCTTAGTACTTTGTTGACGATTGACCTCTCCCCTCTCTGGTCCAATCCCAGAATCGACTTCTTCGGACATACTTCTACTCACTATGGCTACTTTCCTCTAATAGACTCTATTGGAGCCCATGTTACCTTTTTTGTCTCACCCTTGTACGGTTTGATGGGTCTTCCCATCCCTGGTTTTTCCTCCGTGTTCGCCTTTTCTCTAAGAGTATAGTTTTTCAATTCAAAGCCCAATGTGTATGCTGAAACACTTGAAACTGAAAAAAGTGCAACAACCTAGAAAACACTAAGGATGGGAAGACCCATCAATCCCGTACTAGGATGAGATAAAATAGGTAAAATGGGGTTAAGTTCCAATAGAGTAGATATGAGAAATCTGCATTACTGCACCTAAGATATTCTAGCTATGCAAATTGTAAGGGTTTATAGACAATTGGAGCATTAGAAGAAACATCATCTAGTGTGATTGCTCTCCTATAGATAACACCTGCCACAACTCTCGGCTCTCCTATAGATAACACCTGTCACAGCTCTCGGTAGAGCAATGGTTGTCTAAGTGAGAGTGACACCCCAAATGCCTAACATGATAGGCTATCGGCACTCCTTGACAAATGTGTCAAATGCCATGTCCATCACTCCATATAACTCCAAGACTAGAGGAACAAAAAGGTGACCTCGCTGCATACCCCTATATTTGGAGACCTTGCAAGCTACTGCTGCACTCGCTGCTCATCCAAGGGATGGGTAATCACTCCTCCTGAAACTATATCCCGTGTAGGGTCCGTAACCACAACATCCACTACTATCACCTGAAAATCTTGGTCCAAATCCCGAGATTTTCAGGTCAGTAACCACGACATCCACTACCATCCACTGATCATCTCAGACCAAATATAAATCTACCTTGACATGTGTAGTCAGTAATATATATATAAATGCTCCCTACAAGCCAAGCACTTGAAACTTGATAGAAGAGAAAAGAGTTTCACTTCCTTACATCCTAAAATGAACATGTTAACTTGTGTGCAACATAGGGCGCGAGAGAGTATCTTGAACCGTCCTTTGATAATGTCATTTGTCGTAGGATTTAGGATCCACTTTGATGAGGTAAGATTGAAACCAGAGGTTATTAAGGTTGTGATATTTTTTTATGGGAATCAAAAAATACACAACCTTAATAACTTGAGGAAAGGTCGTCTCGCTGCGTATCTTCTGTTTATTGAACTGTCGTCAATATAGAAAGAAGATTGCACTGCTCTGCGTTTTGTATATCGCACTTCTGTAATGCAAACTCATTGCACTCTAATCTCGTAGATCCACCAACTTTTTATTAAACTTGAGGAAAAATTGATCGATTTGCGAAAATGGAAACGTGAAAAACTATATCTCGTTTTATAATTCTGTCACAAAATTTGAGTTTAGACAAAATATTTTTTCTTAGATTCTATGGGTCATTTAATTTATTCTATTGATTTTATCTTTAAAATTCATAAAATTGAACTAAATTAAAAATAGGCTTGATATATAAAAATGACTTGTGACTTTTTATGATCTGCCTTTTATGAAATTTGTGAGAGCATTATTATCGAAATCTTAGACTATTATAAAATATTAAAAGCTGGGGATCATGAAATTGAAGTAAAAACTACAGATTTGAAAGAATGTCCCCATTGAGTATTGTTATCATTGTTTCAAATTTTACCTCAAGAAATGAAAGACATTATACCTTGTAGTAAGGAATTGAGGTCATAATGAAAATCAGTCTTCAAGAGAATGAAAAGAGAATAGCGAATATGATGATGGAAGAAATCCTTGTTTTAGTTCTCATTTTCCAATTAAAGAAATTTTAGTTTTATGATTGTGTAACATCCACTCTAATTTGTTTTCTACCTTAGTTCCCTTCAGTGAACTAACCTTATTGAAACCAACAATGAGTAAAGACATCGATAATTGTTTGTAGTATTTCTATTTACCTTGTGTTTGCGAGAGAATCAAACTCTAAAACCGCAGATAATTATTGGAAATACAAAATTCAATCTGATTCATGACAAATTATCATCTTTAGCTTAATGAAAGATTAGTAGAGTGACCGGTAAAAAATTTTGGAAGTGGTTCTTCACATTAAACATTTCACATATACGAAAAATGTGTTGAAGCGACTACCCTCGTCAAATATATGTTCCATTCACAAGTGGTGTGCGAGTGTGAGAAATATTCTAACATGAATTCTTGTAAACATCTTTACACATGATATCTGAGAACACTATTCGATCGCGGTGATTAGTCTATTTATGCACCCGTTTTCTGCAAGAAGGAAAAATATAAAATGGAGAATATTTTTCTCTTTTCTTTAAATACAGCTGGTTATAGATCGCCCATGAATTATATGCTTATGTTGGACATTCGCACTCTACAGTTTCGAAAATATAATTATAACTGGTTTAAACATTATAACCTTCCATTAGACTTCCTTATGATATAAGTCGATTAATCGCTTGTCTTTCTATGATCCACTTCTAATGAGATAACCTTATTTATTAAGAGGGTCGGAAACATTAGGAATTATCTCTACTTTTCAAATAATCCCTAAGAATATAATATTGAAAAGATGTATAACAAAAAAAAGTCAACATTCTTAGATTTTGTAAACTAACTCTTGTGCTAAAGACCATAAAAAAGATTAATTTATCAGAAGATTATTCAAAGTTGATTACAACTTTTTAGTTGGCTGGGAGTGTAGGAACTAATATTCTTAATTGACTTCGGTTGAATCCTTTCATAATAATATGCAAAAAAATTAAAACTAAATCAGTACTTTAAGTTACTTATGAATTTCTATTCTTTGAACATACTGCAGGTGGATGTCATGTATATGAGTATAATAGCCTTAACACTTTCACCTCAAGTATTACTAGAAAAAAAAAATATCAATATTAACTTCTCTTGTGGCATGCCCGATCATTTGATCACTTGGCTTATCTGGATATTGGCATATAACTAATATAATCAGTTTATTGATATGTTTTGATAGAAGAAGTATATGGTAACTCTGGTTAATAGGCAGCTAAGTAGTCACTTTTAGTGTAAACGATTCATTCTTCTTCGTAAGGTGATCTCTAAAAACGTTTAGAACTTTAGGATTACAATGACCTTCTCATGTGAGAGATACGAGGAATCGACGGTGACAAGAATATATATTACTGGCACTTCAAAGGTCCCACTCTATTTCTTTTATCTTCCTTCAAATCTCTTGGATGTTCGGAGGAGAGTATCAGGAGTTCACACTAATCCTTTCAGTCTACTTCGTTCAGAGGATTCTTCGGAAATATTCTGTAACGTGATCATAACATAAGAAAGAGAAAAAAGGCGACCGCGTAGGAAAAATGAAGGATGGGAAGACCCCATCAAGCCGTACAAGGGAGAGACAAAAAAGGTAACATGGGGCTAAGCCCCAATAGAGTCTGTATGAGAAATCTGCCCTACCGCACCTAAGATATCCGAGCTATGCAAGTCGTACGGTCTACACACAACTGGAGCATCCGAAGAAACATCACCTAATGTGATTGCTCTCCTATGGATTGCACCAACCACTGCACTCTATAGAGCAATGGATACACGCTGTCTAAAGTAAGCTACAAAGTATGAGAGTGAGAGTGGTACCCCCTGCCGCCTAACATGATAAGCTCTCGCGCACTCCCTTACAAATGTGTCAAATGCCGTGTCCATCGCTCCATATAACTCCAAGGCTAGAGGAACAAAGAGGTGACCTCGCTGCATGCCCCTATACTTGGAGACCTTGCGACTTGCTGCTGCACTCGCCGCCCATCCAGGAGGATGGGTAATCACTCCCTCCGAAACTGTATCTCGCGTAGGGTCCGTCACCACGACATCCGCTACTGTCACCTGATCATCTCGGACCAAGTATAAGTCTGCCCTGACACGTGTCGTCTGCAATGCATACGAATGCTCCCTCCAAGCCAAGTATCCACTCTCTCGTGCCATAGCAAACACTATGTCTCTAATGGCATCATGGGTAGCTATCCTCTGTCCTCCAAAAGGACACCGTGTCATGTGGACCGCCGCTGCATCTAGTGTAGAACCACACTCACAAGTGAGTAGTGAAGATGTAGATGGGTGGACCAAACCTAGGCAAAACCTCATCGCTGTAGAGAAAGTAGCCGGTGCGTGTCGGAAAGCCCTAATGCATGGTCGAGCTAGGATCCACGAGCCTGCACCTTTGCCGGAGCAAGAGCGTAGACGTGCTCTAGTAGCCTGAGGAATGGACGAGTCAACTAAGAGAGAATGTAGCGTATGCTCACATTGTCGCTCCATCAAGGAAGACTGTAGACCTCTAGTCCAATCTGACGAGAGTGAAGCAAACGGTGGAAAACCCTCTCGTGCTCGTGGAGATAGACTATCTCTCGTCTGCCACAATAACACCTGGAGAGAAAAGGATCCTCCCTCCACCTCTGTCACATAAGTCTCCAAAACCGGCCTATCAGCAACCACAAAACGAGAGGCAAGTAGGGGTGCCGAGGAGCCCAACTACCCAAAAACGCTATAGGTGCTATCTCCTCCATAGAAAGCAAGCCAACCCCACCACATGAGATCGGTAGAGCCGTCTGTCTACGTGCCAAATCCCTTGTCACACACTCAAAAGTCCCTGGTCCAATAATATCACCAAAGACTCCCATAATCCTCCTGTCAAATGCTCTCAGACGTGATAGGAAGGACGATGAGGGGGGGAACTGTACGGATGAGGTAGGATGGTCGATGAGCAATACTGGAAGAGAGTATACCAAACGCCACCTGCGGATCTCCTAGTAATGGAAGGTCATCCACATGGAGAACATCCTCTGCAAGGGCAACGTCCAAGAAGCGTGTGACAAAATCCTCCGATCCTACTGGCACTCCAAGAACACGAAGTCCCTCTGTGGATGTGATACACCCCTCTGGAAGCTCAAGGTGGGGAGGGATACCTAAAGGGGACCATGCCCTACACTTTGACACCTTGACTCTCAAGCCTACTAGATGTAGCTCGGTAGTCAAGTAGTCAAAGGCCTGCCTAATCTGATCTACAGGACCTACGATGTCTGTATCATCTGCCAAGGATGGAAATACACAACCTGGCATGGCCAAAGTAGTAGACAAGAGAGCTCTAAAGTGAGCCATGGCAAATAAGGGCCCCCCCCAAAGGATCTCCCTGACGTGTACCAACAGCTGACTCCAAGACGGTGACTCCCTCCTGTGAACCACCATGCTGGTAGTAAAGGGAAGCAGGAGAGCCATAAAAAGACCGCACAAAAGGAATGAGACTTGCCAAGGATCCACCAGCCTCCCTAAGCTCTCTAAAGATGGATGCACGTGAGACGCTATTAAAAGCGTTCTCAACGTCCACCTGTAGGACGACACATTCCGGATGGATATCTAAGAGTGCTCTAATGCCTAGAGATATAGCCTCACATCCTCCAAGTGTAGCTACTCCAAACTGATGTGGACTAAGGTGCTGTCGAAAGTGAGAACGATGCTGAAGGACAATGGTACGACTGACCAAACGCAAAAAGATCTCTCCAATAGCAATCGGTCTAATGCCTCCCGTGTCCTTCTCGATCGCGAGAAGTCGACTAGCACCTAAGACCCGACTAACAGACATAGGAATATCTCCTCTCGCTACTGCTGCAGCCACCTAAAACAACTCGATAAAACTACTAGAAGGATCATCTGCTTGGAAGCAATCTCTAAGGTGCTCATAAACCATCCCTGACAAGCCTCCTGAGGAAAGGCGAGGGGCAGTGCACAATGCTTGTGCAAATAGCGACCTATCAAGACATAAAGGCTGCTCAGGCTGATAACCTAAGACCTCTACTAGTAGTCCCTCTACTGCTATAGGATGCAATGAGCGTAGGGAAGAGATGGTCTCATCAGTAGGACTCGCTATAGACAAAGGGTGTAGCGCTCGTGCTGCTCTACTAAACTCTCCCGCCTGACCCAATGTCCTACATCGTCATAATCGAGTGGAATCTGTGGTATCTTGTGGCGATGTCTGTCTCTTAAATCGTGTAGCCCTAACAAACTCCTCCTGAAGGGCTACCCAATCCCCCGCTCGGAATCGACGAAATCTAGCCGCCACCTCTCTATGCCCCGCACGTCCCCCTCTAGCATAACGAAGACACCATCGAGGGAGTAGGAGGAATAGGAACCACGCTAACTCGTCCAAGGGATCACGTGCCAAACGATCCAGTGGTAGGCGAAAAGCCTGTCTAGCCTCATCATGGAGTGTGCGGGGTAGCCTATGGAATAGACGTGGACATGGAAAACTAGTCTCAAATAACCCCAAAATGCAACCCGCCTGAGAAGCTAACCACTCCCACGACTCGATCGGTATCCCTGGAACGATCAACGAAAGTATAGAAGAAGCGTGCGTAATCCCGAGTGTCACTGCTGTTAATGTGGTCGCTCGTCTCACGTGGGCATCCCAAGTGGTCCAATCATAGTCCTTGTGCATCCTTCCCACATGGGTCTTTACCCCTTGCGAGGTAAAGCGTCGGTGACACACCGGGCATGGTGTATCCTGACCCGCTCTAGGCGACCCCACATGGGAAGGTGTAGCCATGGCTAGCACAAGAATAGTGATAGTAACACATGATACTCCTCTCCATATCTCCCCATATCTGCAAAACCACAACCCCTCACATCCCAACTCACATAAGAAAACAATCTCTCTCACAACCCTAAAAACTATAAACTCCCATAACTTTCAATTTCCATCTCCAAAATTTTCAAATTAAATTCTCATGGAACTTAATCATGAAAACCCAGAGATTAGAAATGAAAATTCACAACACATCACTCTCAATGTATAATGAGCACTCTCAACCCTAAAAAAACTAAAAAACTTCATAACTTTCTACTCCATTTTCCATAGTCTTTAATCTAAATGCCAATGGAACCGAAATTGAAAAACGAAGAGAATCGTCTATTCACTCAAAGGCTACATGCTAAAGAGCACTCAGATTTTATCAAAACTGTCTCACGTCTCTCCCTCTCCTCTCCCGTCTCCACACTCCCCGCAGCTCCTCCCGCAACTCCTCCATAGTACATAAGAAAAGGGCGACCACATAGAACACATGAAAGGTGGGAAGATCCCCATCAAGGTTCTAACGTGATCATAACGAGGTTCTAATTTCTCTATCCTCTCTCCGGCATGTGTTGAGGGACAGTTGTTCAAGAAAGAAGAAGATTGCAGAGATGGACTGACTTAACAGTACCCCCCGGAATTGGCACTTTGGTTTAAAGGCACCCCAAGTTGCCATAAAGACTTCAATGTACCTCATGGTTTGACGTGGACCACGTGGCAGCTGATTGTCTCAGTTGGCAACCCAGGTGGTAACACAAATTTAGAATGTTCTTGTTGGCTGAATTGAACTCCGCGGTCACTGCAAGGAATAACCGTTAACCGTCACTTCGACCTGAGCTTCCCGGATATCTGGGGCAATCTTTCGCTTCGGGAGAATTCAGTTCGTCTTCACAACATACACCCCTAGCTGCTATGGATCCACACAATTTGCAACTCAACCCAACCGCTGAGAATTGAAACTCGCTTAATCTGTTTCCATCCTCCCCGTGTGTCGGTTTCCTTCCCTCTCTGTGCCTCGATTGCCTTCCCATAATTCGCAACTCCTCCATTTCCTCCCATAATTTCCCATCCTTCATTTTTTCTTCGCGGTCGTCCTTCTTTCAACTCCTCCTTCCGCACCTTCACAACTATATATACGTTCCAATCAATCTACAGACTACCAACGCAAGCGAGCGAGTGCTCAACAACGTAAAAATCGTGTAATCGACCGGCTGGCTACGAGACACAAATGACATCCGATGATGCAGGGTAAGCAGTCGTTGAGCCTTAAAACTAAAGTTCCATATCCTCCTTTCGGGGATGAATTCTCCAAAATCTCCATACTTTTGAACGACAATTTGAAACAAGTCACAGAGAGTACTCTCTAGGGATGTCCAGGGCAATTTTTGGAGTTTTGGAATAACCTTTTTGGATTGAGCTCTCTGAAAGTTAGAGGAAATCCCCTTAGAATTCTCTGTTTCCGAGAGCATTTAAGGGAAATCAATATTTGAGAATTTCTTCGTACATGAAAAGAAATTGCGACATTCTACCTAAAACTTACTTTATTTCATGAGGAATATCTATAGGAGCAAACTCTAACTGTCCGTGAATTTATGTGCTAGTGCGGACTAACAAAGCCCCGTCAAATCCTGTTAAGTTTTTCTGCCAACTTGGCGTACTGTTAATTCCATTCCTGAGAAGATTACAGTGCAGTGAGTTTTCTGTCTCTCGTCCTGCAGACAGACAGTCATGGGGACAACATCTGTGCTCTCATCAACTCATGTACTTTTCCACAGGGTTTGTATGATGTATTTTTTTGACGATGGTCATTCATGACTCGTCCTTGAGACCACGCTGAATTTCTTGGATGCTACCGGAGAAACTGCAAAACTACAGTTTAGGCGATCAGATACTGTAGATTCTTCTGCACTCGCTGCTCAGATGATTTAAGCCCTTCTCGTACATGTGATCTCAATGGCTCCAGCACCGTATTGATTGGTCAACTATTTTTGGGTCTGAATTTGTTCTGTAGGGTAGTAGCCTGACGATCTTGAAATATGTACAATCCATTGTGATGTAGACCTGATCCATAAATTCTACATCTCACAAACACTGAAGGATTCAGCTCGCCTCCATGGCACAACCATGGAAGAGAGCTAAATCCACAACTTCACACCCTTAGTAGCAAATGCATAGTTGGTTTTAAAGATCACTAAATGGAATAAGGGCTCTGGCCCAGTAACTCTATATGTTACTATTCGAGATGGTAACAAAATAATGTAGTTTTTGATAACTAAACTCTAAATAGGGAGTACGTGCTCAAAAATATAATCGGATATAATTGATACAGTACTTGAACTTATTTTGTTTAGTGTTTGTATCGTATGCTCAATATTTAATCATGTTTCATGTACCATTATTTTATTAATTTCATTTAATGATTCATAATGATGATATTATTTGCATCGGTAATTGCCCTGTATTTTTTTATTTAATATTTTTAATTAATAAATATGAAATTTTGGTGAATGCACCTCTAGGAATTCAAGAATATTCTAGAGAAAGACAACCTTGAGCGAAAGTAATCTTTAGAAGACAAAGTACTACATCCTTATAACTGGTCCTAATTTGCAGTATAGGAAGATAAAACAATGTGCACTGAGGGTTAACCTCTAAGCGTTTGATTACAAGATAACAAATATGATACTCGTTCTGGTACGTTGTGAACTAATTGGTACTGTATCTAACGAACTTCGCATCGTGTAGTCCAGAAAAAAGAATTCAAAGTTAATATCAACTAATATTATTGATTTTAGTGACGATCCCAAAACCCTTATCAGAACTCTACCATCCAATCATCATACTATCTATGCACCTGGAGAACAGCAGATAGTCAAATCCATGCAGTAAAAACTCAGCTGTATTAATATTTTATTTTTGGGCACATGCTGGATCAGGTCCAAGGTAATGCAGTACCTAAGGCTACGGTGACGAGCTTTTTGCACTTTCTCGTAAGTAGTAAGATTAAGAGCAATTTCACAATATGATTTTGTACCGGCCTGTATTCCACCATATGATCTATTTCACGTTTCTCTCCCATATGACCCTGTTTCAGCCTTACCGCGAACGAGAGTCTGCCCGCAAGAGTTGACCCTGTTTCAGCCTGACCGTGAACAAGAGTCTGCCCGTAAGAGTCTCATGGAACGAGAGTCTTCCCGCATATGAGTTGCCTATGAACGAAAGATTAGTGAGTTTCAAATATAGCATTTTCCATAGTATCCGTAAGATTCCATAAAGGTTTTTCTTGGGTAATCTGTATAACTTTTATGGATTGTAAAACACGGGATCAAAAAGTTGTTAAAGAGGACCCATAGTAATAGCTGTAAAAGTTGTACAAGGAATTGAAATCATGACCTGTATAGTTATAGGGGGATGGAGCATTTCCAGCATATGGTCATATACATTAATCTCACTACCTGATTTTGAATTTTAATTCCCACTAATGACATTCATTAAGAAAGCTAAAGCTAATCCAGCTTGCGAGGCTAACACCACCACCACACTTGCTCTAGTTCATTGCACCTTCCCATGTTCCCTTGCATTCACTTCCGAGCACCACCACCACACTTGCTCTGGTTCATTACACCTCCCCTCCCATGTTCCCTTGTGTTCACTTCTGAGCTCCCCTTGCTCTTTGCTCCTCTTCTAGATACACCCTATGAGTGCAATTTTGAGGGTCGAATCCAAGCTTCCCTTACTCTTGGCTCCTTCTCTGAAATACTTTACAATTCTCTCAATACCTGTGAATTCTATAGTTTAATCATATCTATCATCATCAAAGCATTATAGTTGGATCCAAGCCATTGTGATGCCTTGCACAAGCGCTCCATTATTCTTCTTCAGCAAATTGTAAAATCAATCTGGTTGGTTTTGAGACTGGAAATGGAGAGTGACAATCTTGAGGAGTTGCTTGAATGGAACAAATGGAGCTCGGACAATTAAGGAGATTCTATTGGGGTACTCATGAGAAGGTGGAATTATACATTAGAATCACGTTGTCTCCAAGATAGAGTGCAATGTATTCAAGACATTGAGTTTGTATTGAAATATTTTTCCAGATTGGATACTTGAGCGTTTAGACAACTTATGAGAATGGATTTGTTATCATTCTAAACTTTAGTAAATGTTGTACAAAGCCATGGAGTATTTAGAAATGCCTCTAGAAGGACACAAACTCTCATGTGTGGATCCAAGCTGCCCTTGCTCTTGACAGGTTTGGCCATCATGACAACAAGGCAAGTGTGGCAAGAGGATTAAATCTATGAGGGATTAGTGCAGGTTCTACAATAGTGTTTACAAAACAAGTAATGACTATAATTATTTCTATCTTGTGCAAGGAGGTAAAATGGTCGGATTGAGAGGAGAGGTCAATAATTTTTGTAGTATTTGGACAAAAGGGATTCCCTAGGTGCATGGGTTTAGTGGATGAAACTTTATTCAGATTGTTGCAATGGCCCAAAGTGGATGGGGAAACATATTTTGTCAAAGTGGATTTTACTCTATCAATGGTAAAGTTGTATGCAACGACAAAGAAAGATTATCCATTTTGCTGGGGTAAGAATTAGTGTTTTGTTCAATGTTATTGAAATGGTAATATTTCTTACTGTAAGGTGCAAATAAGTATTGATCCAACTTGTAACTTTGTGAATTTGTAATGCATGAATGCTAGGATCTTGTCACAACATGGCATGTATAAAAACTCACCTATATGTACTGATTTGAATACAAGAGGAGAGTGCGGCTTGTTTGAAAACCATTAATTTTTTGTGAGGGGATTTGGGTTATATTCCTTTGGAACATTTATTTCCCTCTTCCAAACAAGTAAACACCCAACAAGGCTAATTTTAATAAGTGTATAGCCTGCAATAGAGTAGCAAATGAGCATTGTATTGGAATTTTGAAAGCTAGATGGTATTTGCTCAAAGAAAGAAGAGTAACAACTAAATGATCCAAGACAAAATGTGGATCTATTAAGGTGAGTGACCATGTGTATTATTCATCATAACTTTCTTGTTAACTATGCAAATAATTGGGTATAAAAAACCTTTGATGGTTCAGATTTAGATATAGGAAATGAAGAGCAAATTATGTAATGAAAAAACCTTTGGCCTATCTGAAGTCCTTATCAATGTAATATATTTTATGACCTCCAGATCCGTAGAATATAAATGTAATTTGAGTATGCAATGATTCAACCAACTCTTTTTTATATACTTTGAGTGTGTTTGATGCACTTGGAATGAATAATATTACACTTGAGCTTGGTTAAATGTGGAATACATTTAGCTTTGTTAACTTGGTGTGGTAAACCTAGTGTGGTTGCATAATGTGCGTGGGCATTTGGAAGGTGGCATGCACTACACAAGGTGAGTATTTCTGGAAGAGAAGGAGAGTATTTTGGTAGAAGTAGGGAGTGAGTAAATGAGTGAGTAAGACGGGAATACATGAACTCTAGAGCAATGATTGAGTAATTTGGGAATGTATGATGTCCAAAGCAAGAGCACCAGGGAGTTTAGGAAATATTTGAATGGTTGGATCAGAAACAAATATAGTTGCAATGTCATTGGTGGTTGAAGTATTGTGAAGAGTTTAGGTGCGCTAATGTACACCCAGATAGGAAAGAGGAAGAGAAGCGAGAGGAAAATTGTGAAGGAGATGAAGAGTGGTCAAAATCTAAAGATTTTAATGAAATCAAGTGAGTTTGAGTTTTTGGGAGAGGTAGATGGCATACAATATCAACAGCTAGCAGGGATGGAAGATAAATTCTAGAAAAAAAATTGAGAGAAATGGGGATGAGGAAAAGAAGGACATTTTTTGAAGAGGACCTAATGGAGCACAAATTCAAAATTGATAGCAATTGGGGAGAGGGAAAATAGGAAAGAGAAGTTTGAAATTGATAGAAACTAGAAACACAAAGTCTATTTTTCAAAGGGAAGAAAGAAGGAGAGAGGACATTGATCAAAGAGATGAACAAAGGAGTACATAAAGCTATATGCAATAAGAGAGAGTGCAAGAATTGGGAAAAAGAGGATAGGAGAGGAGAGGAGAGAGTTCCACACAAAGCAAGAGCAAGACAGAAAAGAGAGGAGATAGTGCATAGTTTTGCACAAAGCAAGACAAAGAGAAGAGGAGAGAGTGTAGGTGCGTGAATCATTTTGTATAGAGAAGAGAGAGGATGGGTGAGTGAGTGCAAGAAGCAACAAAGAGATAAGACATGTGGAGGAATCAAGAGAGTTTGAAATTGGAAATTGAAGTATTGAGTATAGTTGAGGCAAGATGGTAATTGAGGAGTACAAGAGAGAAGTTGAAATGTAGCATATGGAGGAGACTTTTGAAGGACCCTAGTTGATCAAGTTTCAAGCCATCATTGATTATATGCCATATGTGAAGTGTTGTTGGTTGGATAAAGATTAAATGTAAGAAGTTTTAGAGTCCATTCATGAAATTGATTTGGATGCACTAGGATTGAAAATAGCACTTTGCATTAAATATCAAAAATTGCATGTAAGTGAGTATTAAATTTTTGTCAAGATGATTTGCAAATCCTAATTGAAAAATGCCAAATTTGAATTTAGAATTGCAAATGAGTAGGTGTGAAATTGCATGCAAGCCTCATAGTTAGCAAACCCTAACCACAACTTTTGTGCAAACTAGGTGTGTGGGCCACACAAACTATGTCATGCGGGCCATGCAAACCACTACAGCTAGTTTACATGGCATGTGTGCTTGGTTTTCATGGTTTTGTGCTTTGCTTGCACGTCCCAAGAAATGGAGATTGGGTTTTGAGAGTCTATTTTTTTAGAGATGTTAAATATTGAGAATTTTTGTTTGATGACATGTTTGTAGGTAGCAGTGTGTAGAGAGTTTGTGTGCAGTTGGGAGAGGGATAGTCCATAGGAGAGATTTTGTTCTCACCATAGCTAAGATTCACCAAGCATTTTGTTTGCCATTAGGTACTATGGAGAGGAGGAAGACAATTCAGCATAGCATGGTGGAAGATTGGTTTCTTATGAGAGATAGGACAGCTAGGAGATATCTAGGTAGGCAATGTCCATATTCGGCATTCAGATGATTTTTTAACTCTCTTGTTCACTACTTATTCTTTCATGGCAACCTAGAGTTGTGCATGGGAACATCATTATCATAGTGAAGAGTAAGATGGCATGATCTACTCTAGTGGACTCTGATTGGGCTGAGCTTATGTTTGGTGGCTATTGAGGTGGAGCTTGTTGTAGTCCAGAGGCAACTTGGGCATCTAAATGGTATACGCTTTTGTATAACCCATGTGGGATAGGTTCTCACTTATTTATTCATGGAGAAGAGAATTCTCAATGAGGATGAGATCGTACATAACTTTGTAGGTGAAGAGGAGGTTTATATTCACAAGAGTGCATACAAGGGATAGCTTGTACATGATGAGCAGCCATTGTCATACTATGCCTTTTGCTCTTTAGGAACACATATGGTGCCTAGCTGTAGAGCTAATTGATCAAAGGTTTGTGTAAATCTATCATTACTTGTCTAAGCATGCATGTCACCCAACCATAAGAACCCTCCACTCTTGTTTTTGGTATTCTTGATGTAGGGTACATAGTAATAGGCAACGTAACCACTCATCATAACACGCACTCATGGTCTACTTGTCATCACTCCCAGCATTACCAAGGAGAAATACATAGTACTCCTAGAAGGAAAGAACCTAAGCACAATGCTTGCATGCCAATCCAAACCAAATGGCGTACAAACAAGCATGCAAGCACAGAGAAGATCCAATTTAGCTAAACTACCCTCCATACTTTTTGTTGAAAATGAGCTTCAAAGTTTTCTTTCTCTGTCATCAAGCTAATTTGAACTTATATTACAAGTTTTCTCCAATATGCACTTCAGGTTTCAACCAATTTCTAATCCAAATGGGGAATTCTATGACTTTTTTATAGCGAAAACTCTATGCAACTCATATGAACATAACTTTTTCTTTATGAATTGGATGTGCATGTTCTAGGATTCAATGTACAGCCTGTAAGATAAGCTTTCCAATCATATAAAATAAATCACAATCAAATTACTAGAGCTTCCTTGACAAGGTCTCAAACTTGGATAATTTTTTGTAGGTTTTCACCCTAATTTTGAAATCCCTAATTGAGGATTTCCTCCTAGGTCTCGGCAATTTCCACTAGATTTCAAGGTCAGAGATACACATAATCCTCAAAGCCACTCTAGTAACCTAAAATCTTCAATCATGGACCTAGAAATGGAAGAGTTTGCATTTAGTAGTGATTGAAGATAGAAATGTTCCTCTTGAGCTTATGATAATATTTTCAATTGAACTTATAGCATTATTTCTCACTCTATATGCACCTTACACCAACCAAATTTTCCATAGTAGTTATTTGTGGTCTTGTCTAAACTCCTTCAAAGTTTTGTGGCTCAATCAAATCCCAATCCCTAGATATGGATCAATTCTTGAGCTAGATTAACTTGTGAGCTCTATAGACCCAAGTATGCTTGATCCAAGACCCTGAATTTTCTATTTGAGGCATTCACATGAAACCTTTACATAAAGGTGCAAGACCTAACCACCAATAGTACTAGAGATTTTCATAAAGTTATTCAAAGCACATCTTAAGGAATGACCAAAATTCCAAACCTAATCAACATCTCATCTCCAACACCTCACTTCACAAAGCTCCAATTGACTAGATCTGATTTTAGATTGACTAAACTCATAATTTCTTTCACTAAATAATATAAGCACTTTATAAAATGTTTCATGAAGCTCTCCAAATTGTTTATTTTTTACTCCTTGGTATGAATTCTACCCCCTTGATTCAATTGATTGTATCTCCTAGCATCTATTTAAATTAATTGTTTTCTATTTCCTAATTGTAGCATGTTAGCTCCTTTTTCCATCCATAGTCTTTTCTTCTTGATTGACCTTTTCTAACTCCTTCAATCCTTGAAGAAATCCATGCTTCTCCTATTGGGACTCAAACTCTTGCAAATTTCTCATTTAGCCTCTTCACTTTCTGACAAATGGACCCCACAACTCTACATTGAAGCTCATGAGCAAAATTAAGTTATTCTCCATCTATAAAATAGATAGATTGTCAAATCCCAAAATTTCTCATAAGTAAACAATGGAAGAACAATAGGATCTGGGTTTTCCATCACTATTTCCATGAATGTCATCCTAAAACAACCCCACAATCAAATCTTGTAAGCCATCACGGTGTAGAATTTGAAATCTAATGAGGAAAGGATTTGAGTTTTAGAAAATCAAGAGCATGGGATATCTTCTACTCTAATACTTTCCTTGATGCTCTAATGCTCACACTTTGCTATAACTCTCACTCCTAACGTCCTCCTCCCGCTCTAGACATTTCAAACTAAAATACACCTTTCTCTCAACTCTCCACCATCTATATACATCAAACCCCTAGAAAAGGATAAGATCATACTCCACATGGCCAGCCACTTAAATGCACACAGATTGCTTACATAGAAGTAGCTCAACAATGGAATCTATCATACAACCTATTCCATGTTTATAGACATAAACCACATTAGTTTACTTTTTGATGGGTACGCAAATCACAACATAATATTGGGTGAATGAGGTTTTAGTTTTAGTTTAGTGCACCTTTTGAGTATGGGTTGGCTAGCCCTATGCACATGTTGGATATTTTTTAGATTTATATAAATTATTTTATTATTGCAAACTTGTGGATTAACATGGTATTATTTGTTGGATTGCTATGGTTTGAAAGATTATGTACATGTGCATCTCATGATGTTAGAGGGTCTAGTACCCATGAGCACCTTGAAGATTCCACTCCTCATGATCCTCCCCATGCATCTTAAAGTGTTGATGTACCAAAACCTTCTACCCATGAGCATGATGATCATCCATATATCTACACACACAAAGACTTGAGCCACCTCCATTGCCATCACTATCAATTATTCCTAGAGAGTAGCACATGCACACTGCTAATGAGAGTGGAATTTCCTTTCATGAGACTAGGAGAGAGAGAAAGGAGCATATTAGGCTAGGGAAGCACCTTTTGAGTGAGAGTGAGAGTAGGCTAGTTGAGCATGAGAGTATACTTGCATAGAGGAAGGGGCAGTTCTTTCTTGAGGAGCACATTTTGTTTGAGAGAGAGAGTAGACTAGTAGAGAGTGAGATGCATCCATGTATTGAGGAGAGTACTATGAATGAGCAGTTAGTAGAGTTACTTAGACTTATTAGGAACAGAGAGAGTGATGTGGGAGATCAAGTGGAGAGACTCATTGAGTTGGAAGGACTCATAAGATATAGCACGGAAAGTGCATAAGGATATCAAGTTCCAAAGGTATGGTAAATGAGAGTTCTCCATTTCTATGGAACCATGGAGATGACCCCATGGAAGTACATGAGATGAGGACTCAGCTATATACTCTTATGGTAGTATATGAGGATGCTTGCCAAGAGGCTAGAGAGTGGTTAGATGCAGATATGTAATAGTACCCTTGGGGGTTTCTTCCAAAGGAGGTAGGGACTCAAACAGATCATGCTGGTCACCCCTATGGTGTGGTAGGGGCTCAAAGAAAGGCTAGTTTAGTTGATATGTGAACGTAGGTCCTAAGCAAGTCTTTGTTTACACATATGGGGACTCAGGCCCATAGTCCATTTGGTGATCTTGCCATAGAGAGAGAGCACTACCTATAGCACTACCACCACCACAATAGACTTTAAGTTCTTCATCTGGAGTGCATCATCCTAGAGAGACTACTACTCCATCATATGGGAGAGCATCATCTTTGCAAGCTACTTGATCTAGTTGGACTTGGTTGACTCTTGTAGGTGGCCCGAGGGAGGAGCCTTATTTACATTTAGGAGAGGATATTATATCTTGGAGACCTTGCACCAAGGGTGATATTGCACCCCTTCCAAGTTTTCAATGTACTCACCATGAACACTTGTGGCTTTAGTAGCAGAAGGCGTCTTTGAGTAATGACGTACAAAGACTCACTAGTTTAAGAGAGAAGATGAGTTTATTTAGATTATTCATTCCTTGTATCATTTTTTATACAAATTTGAGGAGGGAGATTCTAGTGTCAGATTTGAGTTGTATAGCACTTGTGAGAGATAGTGTCTTCTAGTGTTAGATTTGTAACACCATCCCTTCCTCATGGTCTCAGAACACCAAACTTCATTTTTTTGGAGTGGTGTTCTGAGACCATGAGGAAGGGGTGGTGTTACTTTATCATGAGTAGTACTTCATGCTATTTTCCATAGCTTGGCATTAGAGAGTTTATGGAGTATTGTATCACTCACTTTGAGGTGATCATATAGTCTAGTGGTCCAAAGCATGATATGGAGATCCTATCACATTCTATGTAGGAGCTTGGTCACCTACCGATAGAAGTTCATACCATTCCATGTTTGATGGCATGCCTTGCTAAGATGGATGGATATTTTGATGAATTTAGAGGTTTTATACCATATGGTACTTTTACCTCATTAGGTTTATCTATCCGAGATATATTGTTTATAGATAGCAAGACTCTTCCTTATTGTAGGAACCATCCTCATGGAGCTATATATCCTCCACCATTTTCACCAAGGGATACCCTTAGTACTTCATGCACTTCATTATTTCAACTCCTTGTATCACCTCCAGATAGATATAGGGCTTCCACAGCTCCAACCGTTAGATTACTAGAGGAGGAATGGACCATCAAATTGAGGGACTATAGTTCTTATGAGCTTTTAGGGTGAGCATTTAGTGAACCTCTTATGCATGATTAAGAGAAGACATGGATGTAGTGCTATAGTCCTTTTTTATTATACTTACCTTATATTAGCAGTTACATGATGCCATAGAGAGTGTAATCTTTCAAGGATAAGATACCTCATGAGAAACACAAGAGAAGAAATAGAAGCTTCATACTCAATCCTCCAATGCTCCCAAAGAAGCACCTTGACTATATTATATAGCTAAGGGGATTCCCCTAAAGGAAGCTCCACCCTTGGATCAAATACATGGATTAGTGACATGTCAGCAATCTTCACCCTTAGATTAGTTACATGCATGGGTGACATGTCAATTTTGATCCTATTTGATTGGTCAAAGCATCTTTGACTTTAAGAAATCTTCTTGTAGGAATCTCTAAATCATGTGGGTGAGATACCATTGGAAAGCTCTCAATGAGACAAACCTTGGGGGAGGAAAGGCTAGCTAGTTCCTTTGTGGGGGAGAATAAGCACATATTTTAGGCCTAATTCATTTGTTTAGGCCTCCATTTCAAGTTATTTTCAACTCTTGCCCTATTAGTAAAAGTACTCTCTTGGTGATACCTTTATCTTATCTACTTAGTCCATTATTTATAACATCCTCCCATATGTTACCAATCCAATTTCATCACTAGATCATATGTCTAACTATTGGTATTACATTTTCAAGTTGTTTTTGGTTCTTGCTCTATTAGTAGAAGTGCTCTTTCAATGACGCCTCTATCTCGTCTACTAGCCCATCATACCTAATATCCTTCTAGATGTTATCAAGTCAATTTTCACCTCTAGATTATATATCTAGCTATTTTTATTATAGAGAGATATGCACATTAGACCTTAGGTCTAGCCTTTAGTGCCTTTATATACTATTTTAATGTTCCAAGGACATGAGAAATTCCAAGAGAAACACAAGACTTTATCCCTCAATACTTGTAATACCAATAGCTAGACATATGATCTAGAGATGAACATTGGTTTGGTAACATCTAGAAGAATGTTGTATATGATGGAATAAGTAGATTAGATAGAGGTATCATCAAAAGAATACTTCTACTAGTAGTGCAAGTGTCAAGAATAGCTTGAAAACTTTAGGGTCAATTTTGGTGGCCTAAATAGATAAATTTGGCCTTGAAAATGTGCCCAATCTCCCATCCTACATAAGAAAGACTGGCCTTTCCTCCCCTTAGATTTGTCTCATTGAGAGCTTTCCAATGGTACCTAACCCATTTGATTCTAAGATTCCTATAGGAAGATTCCCTAAATATTCCTTTGATCAAACTTGTTTGACCAACCAGACAAGACAATGACCAACATGTCACCCATCTAGGCAACTAATCTAAGGATGGAGCTTGCTAACATGTCACTAAGCCATATATTTGATCCAAGGGTGGAGCTTCCTTTGAAGTGATACTCTTTGTTATATAACAAAGAGAAGGTGCTCCTTTGGGGAATCAGAGTGTTGAGTGTGAAGCTCGTATTTTTTCCTTTTGTATTTCTCTTGGAAAGTTCTTTTATCCTTGGAGCATTACAATACTCTAGTGCCTCAAAGGAGCATTCACTAGCAAAGAGGATCCACTCAAAGGGAACTACACACTTGGATCATGTACATGGATTGGTGACATGTCAACAAACTCTGACCTTAGATCAGCTGCATTGATTGGTGACATGTTGATCCTTGTACTATTTGGTTGGTCAAACAAGTTTAACCAGAGTGAATATTTAGAGAATCTTCCTGTAAGAAACCAAAAATCACATGGGCGAGGTATCATTGGAAAGCTCTCAATGAGACAAACAAGGGGGAGAAAACAATGCCTTTTTCCCTAATGGAGAGAGGATCTCTTACTTTTTGAGGCCTAATTCATCCATTTAGGCCTCCAAAATTGACATTGAAGTTTTCAAAGTGTTTCTCACCTCTACCCTATTAGTGGAAGTACTCTTTTGGTGACACTTCTATCTGATCTACTTAGACCGTAATGTATAATATCCTTCAAGGTATACCAAGCTAATTTCTATATATAGATAATATATCTAGCTAATGGTATTACAATTGTACACACTTTTCCTCTTGTTATATTGTTCCTCTTGTTATTTTATATATGTATTTCAAACTTGCAATATTGATTTTTTAACCATCAAACTTGCAATATTGATTTATAGTTTTGATGGATAATGTTGATATGAACACGTATAGAGATTTATATTGTTCTAATCGACTCTACAATGGAGAGTGTAGAGTGTAGTATAGTGTACTATAGTGTAGAGTATAATCACATGTACATGGATGGAATGTGGACCATGTAAGTTGCACAATCCATGCAAACTCATGCACGGTTTGCACATGTTGAACTTGTCCATGCAAACTAAGTTTTCAAAATGTGGCACAAAAAGAAATGGGTTGGTTTTGGTCTAGTGGCGCAAACAAAATTTGGTTGCTTTGTGTTATAAATGATACGATTTAAACATTTGTCAAACATGAGTGTCAAACAAGACAAGGGTGCCTTTGGTTGTAGTTTGTAGTTTGTAGCTTTGGTAATTATGCAGTTCTCATATTCTTCCGTAGTTCTCATTTCATAATCAAATATTTTATGCATATTAAAATGGGTAAATTCTATATGAAAGAACTACTAGATGATTCCCATGGAAACATGGAAATAATCATTGCCAAAGAGGAAACATGTGGTACATTGGATACACATCACAACTTAGTAAACTTTCTAAACTTTCATAAGTTTACATTGGGCATACTAGAGCTCTAAACTCTCAAAGTCTTGCCTATTCATCATTATTGTTCCAGCAAGCACAAGATGAGCATACTATGGCTCTTAACTATACTTTCCAACTCTTGACAATTCTTCACTCTTGTTCCAACTACCACAAGGAACTAAATCACGATTATAATTGGGTACAAGGAACTTGGGGTCCACATTATAACTAGAGCAACCACCATTGTTTGAATATATATTAGATAACATGGTAACAAAATGTTTAATCTCCTTTGGATATTTTCCTACACAAGCTAGTTCAAGTGTCATGGCATAAAAGCAGTTTGATTTTGCCTCACTCTCTTGATTTGGAATTTTCTACTTTGGACCTGATTTTCTCTACCTTTAATATCTTCTCTAACTCTACTTCTCTTTTCTATTTCTTGATATCTACCTGTAATACTCCAAGGACAAGAGAAGAGAGAGAAACACAAATTACACACTCAACATTTGGTGCCCCAAAGGAGCACATTCTCTTTATTATATAGACAAAGAGGATCTCCTCCAAGGAAGCTCCACCATAGGATTAGGCACACAGATAGGTGACATGTTAGCAAGCTCCACCCTTGGATTACTTACTTGGATGGGTGATATGTTGGTCTAGGTCCTATCTGGTTGGTCAAACAAGATTTGACCGGAGGGAATCTTGTTGTAGGAGTCTCAGAATCACGTGAGTAAGGTACCATTGGAAAGCTCTCGACAAGACAAACCAAGGAGGAGGGAATTCCAGCCTCTCCTCCATTGGGGGGGGAACACCTGCACATTTTTTAGGCCTAATTCATTTGTTTAGGCCTCCGAAATTGCATTCAAAGATTTCAAGCATATTTCGGTTCCTAATCTATTAACAGAAGTCCCCTTTGGTGATACCTCTTTCTTATTTGTTTATTCCATCATGTGTAACATCCTTCCAGATGTTACCAAACCAATTCTCACCTTTAAATCATATGTCTAGCTATTGGTTCTAAGGTTCTCAAGTCTATTTTAGTTTCTACTCTATTAGTAAAAGTACTCTTTTGGTGATACTTCTATCTGATCTATTTTTACCATCATGTATAACATCATTCTAGATGTTACCAAACCAAATTTTACATCTAGATCATATGGCTAGCTCTTGGTATTACACTACCATGGCAAAGCTTCAATTTGTGCCATTTTACATCTCTCCTTGGATTCTATTGATTCGATTCTCAATTTTTTGTGAGAAGCTAGATCATGCAAAAATGAAGCCAGAGCAGGTGTAAGTGCAAGGGCCGGGGCTGGGACCATGAAAGCTTTTGAGTTCCTTCTCCTCTTCAACCTTCAACAATCAACTTCATTTTCATTCGATGTTTCTTTTGCATTCTGCCACTCCTCTTTTCTCCTTGGATGCATCTCTAGTTGGCTCTTCATTATGATATTCTTGACTCCCTCCCTCTCTTTGATTCTCTTCAACTCTTGATCTTGATTCTCCTTAACTCTTGTCACTCTTGGTGCTCAATTCCTTCTTGAGTGATTCCCTTTTGCTCGCAAAGTATGGAAGTGTTGCTCAGCTTTTTCTCTCATCAAGCAAGGACTGCCATCCTCATCTAGAACTCCCTTGTCTAAAACTCCCAATAATCCACATTCACAATTTCCAAATGTACACATGCAATCCAAGGGCCCTCGGGTTCCCAAGATGCTAATAGGAATTTATTCTTCAAGAGGATTTTCTCTCATTTTGTCATTGGTCTCCTATGGTGTGACAACATGGCATGTTCCATCCATGAACCAAACTTCCTCCTCAATACCACCAATACTAATCAAGGTAGGGAGAGATATATTGGCTTTGCACCCCTACATTTAATCCAATTTTTCAAAAAATGGACAAAGATGATTGATTTGATCCTTAATTGTTCTTCATCCTCCTCTCAAGTCCTTATTTGTGAGACCCTCCCCATTGTAATAATTTTTCCATTCTCAAGTATCTTTGTATGAGTTCATGTATCTTGCACATTTTTTGTAAAACCTATCACCATTCATAGAGGGTGGAAATCTTTGCCCATACCAAACCAAGTAAGTGGCTATGTAGCTGAATGCCATGCTTTTCTGGATTGGTTTTTTACTATTTCTTCCATGGATCTAACTAAAGTGATCTCAATCTTCCAAATAATCAAGTCTTTTAGAGTAGTGCTGATAAACCATCCTAATTGTTCATCTTCACCGTTTGTTGTTTTGCCCAAGCTGCTACTCGGTGTGTGGACTGTAACCTCAGACCTACCTTGCCATGTGCTTGCACAAAAACACACTTTGATCCTTTGTTGCTGCATTTGAACACAGAAGTGGGACAGAAGCAACCATCTTCTCAAGTAATTCTTGGAATAGAATAAGGAGATAGAGATGGGAACAAATTCAGATTGCAAAGCAGAGATGGACAAGGGACAACTTCAAAGAATAAAAAAAATGTTTCAACTCATTGAGTACCATTTGGAACTATTCTAACCTACCTAACATGTCAACCCTTTCTAACCCACCTGATGCACATGAGGTGCGTGATGAGATGTGAGCTAAGGAGATGAGACTATTTTTTGAAATTTGTCTAAGGACACCGGATGATTTTTGAACCAAATTCAACACGTGGTTTTCCGTTACAATCCCTCTTTCACTTACATCTGGCTTAATATGGTGAATGTAACATGGGTGGTTAGAATTAACTCCAAATTGCATCGGTAATTAAGTCCCATATAGTTAGATAATTAAGTCCTGCATCTTCATGATAAACTAGCCATAAAATGTAAAACTGAAACCCCCGCCTCCGTCAAAGTATTTTTTTTGTACCCATACAAATCTATACAAAACCATTCATTATTGGGACCACTAACTTTTATGACAACTTGTATAATAGTTTATGGAGTTCTAAACTCTACCCCGTATAATTTCATAAATTTGGAATTTGGAATTTTAAATTCCCTATTGTGTCAAAACGGGACATCACAGCATGTATGCCTGCCTCTATGATAGCCAAATTTCATCTAAATTTGTGTACATCTCCACCAATCTGAACAAACCTTCTTATGAAATTGCTCTTAATTATTATCCGGAAATGCTTGTTAACCAAAGTTAGAGGATATTGAAATTCAAACGAGTATCTTATTAACTTGAGATCCTCAGGCTATAGTAACTGGCTTCAGATCTTCAATGAAATGACATATTATGGAGGTGAAGTCCTGAAATGCATGTTAAATGCTTCATATCAAAGAAAAATCTTGCCATATATTGCACACATTTGCCCCTAGGTGCTCTTCCATTACACATCTAGTGAACTTTTGTTTGGCTAAGGTGCCTTTATAGAGTAATAAACTAAGTTTACGGGATCGGACGGGTATGACAGCTGATCGTTCCACTCAAAGTGTGTAAATGCTACATGCAAAGTAGTCTCTATGAACGCACGAGCTACTCTCACTTGTGGGCGACTCTCATTCACGTCATTGGCAAAAGCGGGCTATTAATTTGTTCGAAACAGAGTCGTAAGTAAGGTGAACTACCGGCCGAAACTGGGTCATATTGTGAAATTGCTCTAGATTTAAATTATACTGCATGCATAAGAGACATTCTTCGATACTTACTGTATCGTAAAATGTTATGTGAGAGCTGACGGGGTACTCAAGGAGCTCCGCCATCTTGTAGATTTGACAATGCGCCAAATCTCCAAGGTTAAGCAGAGTAGGAGCTAGATGTGTGGTGGCTTTTTGAAGATTCAGACTAGCATTACATTCTCTCGCAAGAATTGACCGTTCATCAAGAAGGAAAGGGAACATCAAGATCCTGCTGTTTAGGATGAAGTCGTTACTTTTACAAACATGTGGAGCACACAAATTTGAACGTTGAGGAAAGTACGTGTGTTCTATGGTCACCAACGAGGGTTTGGAAACTACCAATCCATGGTGAAGTGACAAAATTCTAATTCTACTGAAACACATTCTTCCGCGGAGATGTTGGTGGAAGACGCAGGTAGCGTAAAAGAGCTTCATGTGTGAGATGAAAAGTGTAAAGATAGCATGCGCCAGGACATTTTTGCTCCTAACGCTCCCTTTCTGAATCAGCTTTGAATTTGTATTGTTCCCAACATGACTTTAGGTGATAAAAAATAGGGGATGAAAAATACATTTTTGAGTCACAGAAACATAATAGGAAAGAACCTCCACTACAGCAACCTATCCTCATTTCATCATCCTGTATTTGGCATTTCAACCTAGTTCTAGTTGGACCACAGTTGTGGTTTCCATGAATGCAACACTAATCTAGCTAAATGCATCTATCTACCAAGTTACTCTTAGAATAGAATGAAAAGAAATATTTCACCTCCTCACGACTGCAATGAAATTTTATCTGATCCTTTTAGAAGACAACCTTGCAAGCGCAATCCTGGTCAATTGGATATTATATCTATCAATCCGTTTTGCTGAATTAAACCACGTTTGAGCTTCTGGTCCATTTACCAACGTGCAGTTCCATGTAAACCTTCTGCAACATCGAGGATTAGATTAAATATTAGTATCACCTATGGTACTTGTGGCTAGCCGATGTCCATATACAATCACTTCTAGAGTTCAAGTATAACAAACAAATTGAACCTGTAAAGGTGGGATAAAACTTATAAACATTTTCTTACAGTTCATAAGGTGAAAGCTTCAACTTTAACAGCTCAGATTGGAACACTTATCAATGTTGTTAGAGAAAGCAGTCTTCCTATAGACCACCAAGTTCCAGGAATAATATGTGGAAGAAGTGTTCATCATACGTAGCTTCACTGAAATTGTTGTTCTGGCAAAGGCAACATACTCCTGGTTGTTATGGAAACCAAGAAGCGCAACATATTTGTACCATTTCCTTAAGAAAATGCCCAGGGCGTATGTGCAAGCTCTTCCAAATCGGGATATGCCGGAGTTCCAGCGACCCAGAATCTCCTGATTCTGACCACTGTGAACGTGTCCAGAACATCGATCTTATCTGGCCTGTCCCTTAGATGCGTCTGCCTACGAAGTGAACCAAAGGAACAATCACCCCGATTTTGATTGGTATTTATTTTGAAAGGCTGGATCACGGGCAACGTTGAGATCTACCTGTTCAAAGAGAGCATGTTCAAAGAGAGCAGTTGCTTTCATAACAGTCTTATTTGAAGTCATCCGCATGAAACCTTCGAGTTCCGACAGGTTTCTTGGCAGTGACCTTTGTTGGATGCGTCAAGCACTTGGATAGTTGATAAATTTGTCATCCAATTTGAAGTATCTCCCGTCAGATTGTTGCACCTCACCATGAGAACTCGTAATGATGCAAGAGATGTTTGATTCCGTAAGATTGGCAAGGCGCCACCAAAGAGATTTCCACTTATGTAATGTGAGGGGGAATGCACGCAGTGAAGCAGGAAGCTATCCTTAGAACTGATTACCTGCAGACTAATTGGAAGACTATTGTTGCCCAGTTCTCAACCGTTGGTTCGTTGTAATTTATAAGCATCTACGAGTTGCACCATTCCTTTACCCACAGAAGACACGAAACATTCACCAGACTGTCCAGCAAGCGACCTCCCAAACGGTTGTAATCCAAGCTTATCTGTTGGAATGACCCCAACTTCTCCTAGGAATCCTGCCTGTAAATTGTAGATAGTAACTGTCAATTGTAGATAGTCACATGAACTATCGCCTGCTTCTCTGTCCTATTGATAAATCTCATATTAAATCTCATTTCTAAATAAATTCCATTACTGTGTTACTACTTTGTAAAAATACATTTAGGCATGATGCCAAATAGAATATATACCTGTCAGCGAATGGTTGCTCAGTTCAAGAATTTCAAGGTGGTCTAACCTCCCAAACGATGGAGAAATGTCCCTTCCAGATCCCTCTTGGCAAAAAGAACCTCCAACATTTGACCAGTAAACGTTTCGCGTTCAACACCTTCCCAGATCATTGGCTTGTGGACTTGGCATTTCAGCTGTAAAAGGACTTACTCTTTCTAGCAGCTGGTAGCATCGCTTTCGCCTCCAAGAGTGCTTCAACTTCGTCGCCTCAGACTCCCATGGTCTACACAGTATAAATATATCTCATCCAATGTTTGATATGCCATCTAGTTTTTTGCCAAGCACCTGTAAGTAATCAGGTCACCTGATGAGATCTTAGTCTAGAGGCTGGTGCATGGCATCAATTAGAACATCCAGTCACGCTGTCTATATTTCTCGACAAAGACATACAGTCTGCCGTTCAGTAACTATTCAGAGTCAGCCAAGTCTGCCAATATCTTAAGAGATGTACAGCTCAACCGTCGCTACGTCTCCTCCGCCTTGCTCCACATCCACTACCAGCGTTGAAGGGGGTCGAACTCTGGAACAGATGTAACACTCCAGGGAGGAATATCTAGCATCTATTTGAAGTATCCAATTGAAGAACTCCCGATTCTCAGAACAACTTCGCAAAGTCAATTAGTTAATCGGAAATTTGTATCGGTAGCAGGGAACAGGAATTTACGACATATCTGCAAGCTAGAGCTAGACTGCTCTATGCAGGGAATAGGGACCAGGAACATTTGTCATCTCCATCCCGGTGAGGGCTAGAGCTCTCCTATTAGCGGTGGGAGACTTGCTTGCAGCGAATGAATCGTTCAGTATACTGTCGAGGCGGATTCGGGAGAGTTTTCTCACTTTGCTTTAACTTATCTTGGGTATGAGTCCCTGCTTTAAATTCAATTGGCATTTCAAATCTACATCTTGTTGTAATGCGAACCTCAAATATGTCCTTCAACGATCTAGGATTAGCAAGTAGTTTCAAGGGAGGGAAAAAGAGAGGTTTACAAAATTAGCGGTTTAGCACTTGAATATGCTGCGTAGCATTCTCGCTAAACCTTCCAAGCAATAGAAGACAGTCATGTAGGACTTATCCGCATTGCATAATAGAAAGACAATTTGGATTATAATTTGACAAATCAGAATCTGAAATAGCGATAGCGCAATTCATTATCATAAAAGCTCACTAAGCGTCGTGTGTAGGCTGAAAACACTGGAAGACAGACACGAGTTACCCTTCGCTAGCAGAACAGGAGTTCAGTATCCTTGCGCACAAACTCGTTCTCTGGATGAACCTCCGATGCTTTAATGCATTGGTCACCGGGCATGCAGGTCGAATGTCTACATCAACCTCCTCATTTTGTTCTAGGATTGTAGGTTGACAAAGGCGATCGCGTAGGATAACAAGAACGATGGGAGGACCGCATCAACCCGTACAAGGATAATAAACAAGAAGTAAAATGGGATTAAGCCCCGATACATTGTAGATTGGGGGCATAGGGTTACGATCGGGATATCTAGTCAATTAGGTCATGGAATATCTTCGAAAGAATTTGTGGGACCTCACAGTCCATCCTCTGATTTAGGCCATGACTCGCGTACCGAGGACATAATCACGCATTTATGCATTGTCTGAGAATGCAGATTCTGAGTCTCATTTGATAGTGAGAAACACTTTTATTATATTATCAGCAGAATGCCATCCATCCCTGAAATATCTATATTGTTTACCGAACTAATCTTCTACAGTTCTTTTGAGCAATGAGTATGTCTGAACTCCCTCTCTAGCAGAATATCAGTCACAAGTGGATATTTTCAAGGTGTCCTAAGATAACCAGAATTTAAGTCATTCCTGATAGACCCTGTGCGTCTTATATCCTGGATCAAGGATATCTATTTCACATTGTCATTCTACTGTCTACGACACCGTCCAGCAGAGGCCGCACCAATTCGAATTTAACGTGAACTTCAAACTCGCCAATCGCTTCCGAATTCTGTTTCAAGTCAGATCATCTAGGAACGTGGACTGATGAGAACTAAGAGAATAAATGGAGAGTAAGGGACATGAAACCAACGGTGACATATCCGGATACCGAAGCGATAGCTGTATATTGGCTGAGGTTCATGCTAGGAGTGAAGTCGAAGGACAAACTGTCCGATCGTGTAGCGTTTTCGTGACCCCTGCTGCAAGGACGTTATCTGCAGGATTATATCTCATCGACTTTGTCAGTAACTTTTTGGTCTTGAAGGAGTATTTCAAGTTGTGGAAATACAAAAAGTATGACACATTCGACGGTTCGGAATCACTGCCTGTGGTTATTGTTCCTTTCGTGTTCTGCTTGGCGTTGATGATTGTTACACATATGATTACAGTCATTGCTTTCAAGCTGAAGATTCCACCTGAAGAGCACCCACTTCGATCAGCTTATTTTCTTCCACTAGTACAGTTTCGAAGATTTGTGATGGGGATGATTCAGACCAGTTCCTGTTCAAGGTATGATAACCGACAATTTGCCCCATGAATTGCATCCAATCTTGATTACGTCCATACCTACTTGAAGTGGCACCCTTCGCGGGAGATCGAAGTTAATCAGCTATGGTGAATGTAAATCAATCACCATGTAAACACAAGGTCCCCTTCACTCCTGATAAATACAGTTATGCAAAATAAGAGGGTTAAGATTATTCTTGTAGCGTGAAATTGAGAGATGCATCATACTAAATTTGGAGAGTGAAGCGAATGAACTAGCATTTGTGTTTCTTATGGATCTTAATCAATGCTCCTTGTGTTTGAAGAGCTGTGGAGAGTTCGGAGTCACTGGAGACGGAAGCTCTCTACGCCATCATGTCAGCTGCAATCGAAACAAGTCCACAACTGGCCCTCCAATTCGTGGTTATTGTTCATCTTGGTCAAGCTCGGATTAACATGGAGAAACGGCAATCGTGGGAAATACCACCCATTCTTCTCATGTCTCTCATAGCATCGTTCTGCTCAGGACCTTACAATGCTGGGAGGGCTGTCATGTACCAATTGAGCAGACGATGGACTCTGACTCTTAATTGGTTTGGCTTCATTGCAGGTAAGCTTTTAAGACTGCTTCTCGGGTACAATAGATTGGAGAAATTGCACATTTGTTTTCCTTTGCATTTATTTTTAGCATCTGAAACATTAAAATTTGTGGTGAACTCTTCAAGAGCTCATCAGACATGCTTGGTGTTAAATAGGCTTATACACTGGCGGAGCTATGCTACTGCGTATCTGCACCATCGCCTCAGTTTCGGTCTCGTGGAAGCAGGACACTGACGAAAATGCAGAGAACATGAATCCCGGAATAACATCTTCGGTATGGAAATGCGTATACTTCGCTCTTTGGCTGGTACCAGGACCGTATTGCATGGCAACTGTACTGATTTTAGTCTCGTCTGGGAAGACGTTGCTTACATGGAAAGGGCAACTGAGAGCAATAGTTACTGGTATTGTGACGCTCACCTTGGGACCTTTATATCCGGTCATTGAAGCCTATAATAACGCTGAAAACAGTGGCCGTTCTACGAAGATTACCATGAGGAATTGCCTCGCATTGACAGCATGTCTTAATATTCTCCTGGATGTGATCCCTTTGCTCATCATAGGCATCGTTAAAAATAATCCTTGCAGCACTGCCTCAGGTCCAGGTACAGAGCATCTGCTAAGTTCAACGTTGACATGCCACGAATTTCTGTTCTACATTCTCACAGGAGTTGCAGTCAGTGTCGTCACAACAGCAGTTCTATTACGGTGTTTGACCGTAACACCAAATCGAGAAAGTTTTAGAAACCAAGATGAAGCACAATGTCCAAGCTCAAAGTCCTTGGCTCTAGCTGTCAGAGTCAAAGATGACGGTGAAGACTATTCGGACATGATGGAGAAATGCACTAATTCTCATCGTTCAACATCGACACTTGCCAACCTCAGTAATGTTCAATAGCTATTAAAATGTTCTTGCTTGAGGTAGAAATCTCGTTGTGTTTCAGCTGTAGATATCTTCAACTTTATGTAATCTACGGTGCTCCTTTCCACTACAGATAACGAATATCTTCCCATCTACTTTTCACCAACTATTGATGACCTAAAACATTGAGCTCCAATGTTTTAGGGGATGTATGCATCGCATACCTGCAACTACGCTCTAGAGTGGTAGGTGAATTAATGGTCATGGAAGACATCCGGTTATCTCTACCTTCCCCGGGATTTGTGGACCTGCATCCAGTGCTGTGGGTCTTTATATTTGTAGACTGGGACCGAAGACTTTTGGGTCTCCCAGAGGAATCTCCTTTAGTCAAACGTGACTTTCTGTATGTGGTCTTTTCAAGTCTTCTCCAAAGTGACCATAAAGCTCAGTTCTATTTGGAGGATTTGCTCCAACACGCTCGTTCCACTCACAATTTTCAAACTTACTTTCGCTAATTCGCAGTTCCAGACCGTTAAGTTAAATCTATGTAAGCACGAGTTCAATGTGTATTACTTAAACAATTGCTATAAAACCGTTGTGTAGGCGTTTGCGTATCTTTCTAAGTGGAAAATGTCGCATTTTATTTGTCTAGATGTCTGTAATATAGTGGAGATTAACGTTTGTGTTTTTCAACAAAGATAAAACATAATTTTTCTCCTTTTGTTTCATTGCGAGTTTCCACTGTTCCCTCTAAGGTACACGGTACCTAAAATCGCTTCTAATATTTTGTTAGTTCTGAATCTAAGACATCCCGGTAACGTAAGTTTCATACTACAACCGTCTCAGAAGAGAGAAAATAATATGAAAGTTCATATCCTCCTACTACAATATGTGTCGGTGCTGCTGTAAATAAAAAGATGTAAAACGCCAGCCCAGCTTTGAGATGCATTCGGCAAATTTAGATGGGAAAACTTGTAAGATTGATCTGAGTATTCGGTCGCCACCTACTGCACGTGAAGCCGCCTGCAACTGATTTAACTGACCCAACTGACAAGAACATCACCCCTCAGCCAACACTTGGATTGAGAGTCAGAACTTCAAACAAGCTTCTGCTTTCCTAGAGAAAGATAAAGTTTTAAGCTATTGATGCATTTATGCTGTAGAGAAAATCAAAACCCAAGTTCTCATTACAACACTATATCATAATGAAAATCCCTATTTAAAGTAACAAATTACCTTTGAAATGTACATGAGATTGCTTAAGCAATCTCATGTACATTTGCCTTTCCTCCACTTCTAGAAACTGAAGCTGGACACAGCTTGCTTAACTAAGAAGTTGAAACCTACTAGCTTTTGTGTCTCCCGGTCCATACTAAACCGCACATACTCCTTTTACGCTACATCCATGATGTAAAGAGAAAAGCACCCAGTACACACCAAATGATGACACGGCGTGGCAAAACTGTATCTTCTTCCAATATCCTGCATTATCTGTCTGTGCACGAACTACAATCGCCATTTTCAAGAACAAACCGCCTCTCTGTGCAGGATTACGCACACACATACACGGAAAGATCGAACAATGGTTCAACCTTTCTTACACCTGCCACTCAGTCACACATGCAGTATAACTTCTGCTTCTTGGCTCCTGGGTACAGCACCTCTCTGCAACAAGCAGAGCAGACATGTTCCAGATTGTTTGTTAGAAAAACTGAGTCCCTAGGACCTCTCACAATACCACATGACAACCACATTAAACAGAAATCAGAGGACTAATAGTAAATAACGTGGTTCACTCCCTTGTCCCGGAAGTTACCTCCACGACTGAAACAGGCTCACACCAGCCTTCCAGAGCTTTATTTCTCATTGCACATATATACACATTATAAAAGGTCCATCACTGTCCATCACTGTCATCCACTTGAACTTCTAGACAAGTGACAAGCAACGGCCATCAGTTACTTTCGCTTTTGCTCTTGACAAGCCAAACATAACATTGTTAACTGGATGATTCCACAAAGTTCAAGCTTACAGATACGAAGCTTCGAGCTCCTTAACCATGACAACAATCAAGTAATCTTCTTACTACTGCGGCCGTGTCGTAATATTCGCCATTAGAACATGACCGCGCGGAGTATTCAATCGCACGGGGGAGCAGCGGGAGAGTGTGGAGACGGGAGAGGAGAGGGAGAGACGTGAGACAATTTTGATAATTTCTGAGTGCTCTCTAGCATGTAGCATTCGAGTGAATAGTCTATTCTCTTTGTTTTTCAATTCCGGTTCCATTGGCACCTAGATTGAAGACTATGGAGAACGGAGTAGAAAGTTATGAGATTTTTAGTTTTTTTTAGGGTTGAGAGTGATCATTATACATTGAGAGTGATAGGTTGGGAATTTTCATTTCCAATCTCTTGGTTTTCATGATTAAGTTCCATGGGAATTTTATTTGAAAATTTTGGAGATGGAAATTGAAAGTTATGAGACTTTATAGGTTTTAGGGCTTGGAGAGATTGTCTTTTTTATGTGAGTTGGGATGTGAGGGGTTGTGGTTTTGCAGATATGGGGAGATATGGAGAGGAGTATCATGTGTTACTATCACTATTCTTGTGCTAGCCATGGCTACACCTTCCCATGTAGGGTCGCCTAGAGCGGGTCAGGATACACCATGCCCGGTGTGTCATCGACGCTTTACCTCGCAAGGGGTAAAGACCCATGTGGGAAGGATGCACAAGGACTATGATTGGACCACTTGGGATGCCCACATGAGACGAGTGACCACATCGACAGTAGTGACACTCGGGATTACGCACGCTTCTTCTATACCTTTGTTGATCGTTCCAAGAATACCGATCGAGTCGTGGGAGTGGTTAGCTTCTCGGGCGGGTTGCATTTTGGGGTTATTTGAGACTAGTTTTCCATGTCCACGTCTATTCCATAGGCTACCCCACACACTCCATGATGAGGCTAGACAGGCTTTTCGCCTACCATTGGATCGTTTGGCACGTGATCCCTTGGACGAGTTAGCGTGGTTCCTATTCCTCCTACTCCCTCGATGGTGTCTTCGTTATGCTAGAGAGGGACGTGCGAGGCATAGAGAGGTGGCAGCTAGATTTCATCGATTCCGAGCGGGGGATTGGGCAGCCCTTCAGGAGGAGTCCGTTAGGGCTACACAATTTAGGAGACAGGCATCGCCACAGGATACCATAGATTCCACTTGATTACGACGATGTAGGACATTGGGTCAGGCGGGAGAGTTTAGTAGAGCAGCACGAGCACTACACCCTTTGTCTATAGCGAGTCCTACTGATGAGACCATCTCTTCCCTATGCTCATTGCATCCTATAGTAGTAGAGGGACTACCACTAGAGGTAATCAGCTTGAGCAGCCTTCATGTCTTGATAGGTCACTATTTGCACAAGCATTGTGCACTGCCCCTCGCCTTTCCTCAAGAGGCTTATTAGGGATGGTTTATGAGCACCTTAGAGATTGCTTCCATGCAGATGATCCTTCTAGTGGTTTTACCGAGTTGTTTCAGGTGGCTACAGCAGTAGCAAGAGGAGACATTCCTATGTCTGTTAGTCGGGTCTTAGGTGCTAGTCGACTTCTCGCAATCGAGAAGGACACTGGAGGCATTAGACCGATTGTTATTGGAGAAATCTTTTTGCATTTGGTCAGTCGTACCATTGTCCTTCAGCATCGTTCTCACTTTTGACAGCACCTTAGTCCACATCAGTTTGGAGTAGCTACACTTGGAGGATGTGAGGCTATATCTCTAGGCATTAGAGCACTCCTAGGTATCCATCCGGAGTGTGTCGTCCTACAGGTGGATGTTGAGAACGCTTTTAATAGCGTCTCACGTGCATCCATCTTTAGAGAGCTTAGGGAGGTTGGTGGATCCTTGGCGAGTCTCATTCCTTTTGTGCGGTCTTTTTATGGCTCTCCTGCTTCCCTTTACTACCAACATGGTGGTTCATAGGAGGGAGTCACCGTCTTGGAGTCAGCTGTTGGTACACGTTAGGGAGATCCCTTGGGGGTGCCCTTATTAGCCATGGCTCACTTTAGAGCTCTCCTATCTACTACTTTGGCCATGTCAGGTTGTGTATTTCCCTCCTTGGCAGATGATATACACATCGTAGGCCCTGTAGATCAAATTAAGCAGGCCTTTGACTACTTGACTACCGAGCTACATCTAGTAGGCTTGAGAGTCAAGGTATCAAAGTGTAGGGCATGGTCCCCTTTAGGTATCCCTCCCCACCTTGAGCTTCCAGAGGGATGTATCACATCCATAGACGGACTTCATGTTCTTGGAGTGCCAGTAGGATCGGAGGATTTTGTCACACGCGTCTTGGACATTGCACTTGTAGAGGATGTTCTCCATGTGGATGACCTTCCATTACTAGGAGATCCACATGTGGCATTTGGTATACTCTCTTCCAGTATTGCTCGTCTACCATCCTACCTCATCCGTACAGTTCCCCCCTCACTGTCCTTCCTATCACGTCTGAGAGCATTTGATAGGAGGATTATGGGAGTCTTTGGTGATATTATTGGACCAGGGACTTTTGAGTGTGTGACAGGGGATTTGGCACGTAGACAAACGGCTATACCGATCTCATGTGGTGGGGTTGGCTTGCTTTCTATGGAGGAGATGGCACCTATAGTGTTTTTGGGTAGTTGGGCTCTCTCGGCACCCCTACTTTCCTCTCGTTTTGTGGTTGCTGATAGGCCGGTTTTGGAGACTTATGTGATAGAGGTGGAGGGAGGATCCTTTTCTCTCCAGGTGTTATTGCGGCAGACGAGAGATAGTCTATCACCACGAGCACGAGAGGGTTTTCCACCGTTTGCTTCACTATCGTCAGATTGGACTAGAGGTCTACAGTCTTCCTTGATGGAGCGACAGTGTGAGCATACGCTACATTCTCTCTTAGTCGACTCGTCCATTCCTCAGGCTACTAGAGCACGTCTATACTCTTGCTCCGGCAAAGGTGCAGGCTCGTGGATCCTAGCTCGACCATGCATTAGGGCTTTCCGACTTGCACCAGCTACTTTCTCTATAGCGATGAGGTTTCACCTAGGTTTGGTCCACCCATCTGCATCTTCACTACTCACTTGTGAGTGTGGTTCTACACTAGATGCAGCCGTGGTCCACATGACACGGTGTCCTTTTGGAGGACAGAGGATAGCTACCCATGATGCCATTAGAGACATAGTGTTTGCTATGGTGCGAGAGAGTGGATACTTGGCTTGGAGCGTTCGTATGCGTTGCAGACGACACGTGTTAGGGCAGACTTATACTTGGTCCGAGATGATCAGGTGACAGTAGCGGGTGTCATGGTCACGGATCCTACGCGGGATACAGTTTCGGAGGGAGTGATTACCCATCCCCTTGGATGGGCGGCGAGTGCAGCAGCAGGTCGCAAGGTCTCCAAGTATAGGGCCATGCAGCGAGGTCACCTCTTTGTTCCTCTAGCCTTGGAGTTATATGGAACGATGGACACGGCATTTGACACATTTGTCAGGGAGTGCGCGAGAGCTTATCATGTTAGGCGTCAGGGTGTACCACTCTCACTCTCATACTTCGTAGTTTATTTTAGACAGCGTGTGTCCATTGCTCTACAGAGGAAAGTGGCTGGTGCAATCCATAGGAGAGCAATCACATTAGGTGATGTTTCTTCGGATACTCAAGTTGTGTGTAGACAGTACGACTTGCATAGCTCGGATATCTTAGGTGCGGTAGGGCAGATTTCTCATACAGACTCTATTGGGGCTTAGCCCCATGTTACCTTTTTTTGTCTCCCCCTTGTAAGGCTTGATGGGGTCTTCCCATCCTTCATTTTTCCTACGCGGTCGCCTTTTTTCTTTTCTTCTATTCTAGATATCACTTTTAGTGTAGAACAAAGAACTAGCTAGTTAAATATCTAAGCACCTAAAAACTCCGTCCAGCTCTTGCTCATCCACGCAGTTGTTACCCAACAGATACTCTCGTCCTGCAAAGAAGACAAGTCACAAAATGGTGTTACTTTCTTGGTTTCAGCGTCAAGGCTGTGGTTTGCATCTCTGGCCAATGCCCTGCCATTGTCAGAATATCATGATGAACTAACTAGGACCATTAAAGCTCTCGTTGTCGGAAGATATTGAACTCCTTTAGCAAAAACGAACCTAAGGTCGAGAGAAAAGCAAGGAGTCTACCAAGACTTCCGGCAATTTCCGCCCCTTTCTCGGCAGCAGCGTTATTTTCTGCTTGTTGCCGTGTCTGCAGGTCCAGCTTAGCAGGTATATTATAGCTGATTGAGAGTTCAACCCCAAACGAGCACAAACTTCAAAACATTTACTTACAGGTTGTCCCTCATCCTCGTCATCAGCATCGAGCCACCTGTCGATACAGACAACGAGTATACAGTATAAACAAAGAGTTCATTTGGAGGGTCCAGCACTGTCTCTGCGCAGGCGTCATCGCATACTGCGGAACCACGACAGCCTTAACCTATTAGTGGACATTCAGGAGTACCGTGAGCTGGAAATGGACGGGTATACATTTCACAGCACTAAATACACCACCACAAATTCACTATCTGAACCAACAAGAAGAGCAGGATTTGAAAAGAAGCTACTGATTCTTAACTGCTACAACTTATTATGAGCTCGCCCAGTCCTCTCACATAAGAAAATGTCATCAATCATTTGTGATGGTAGTCTGAGAGGGTGTGTTTCTCTTTAGCCAAGAGGGTGTGTAGCACCAAAGGTAGCCAAGATGGTGTGCATAGCACCAAAGATAGCTAGGAGTGTGCATAGCACGAAATTTAATCAAATTTTTATTTTCAGGTAGATGAATTGAAAAACATTCTTCAATTAAAAAGAAAATCAATTTTTTTTAATTGTGCCATGAGGAGGTGTATAGCACCACAACTGGGGAGAAGGCAACTGCGTAGAAAAAGGATGGAAAAACCCAATCAAGCCGTACAAGGGAGAGACCAAAAAAAAAGGTAAAATGGTGCTAAGCCTCAATAGAATCTATGTGAGAAATAATTAACCAGAAGTATGCATAGTGCACTAGGGTGTACATAGTGCCAAAAGGTAGATGTACACAATGCAAAAGGTAGTCAAGAGGTGTACACAAGTGCCAAAGGATAGTTTGATGTGAGAGTCCTGAAGGGAGAAGGGAATGCATATCAAACAGTTGAATGTTTTTCAAATAATATATAATTTTGTCATATTTTTATATTTCATAATTAATACTATACTAGGAACTAAATACTCTTTGGATACTCTCAATGAGTGCACATGTTTAACACTTCATTTTACACCAAGGCAAAGCGCACCCTGACACCATCATAAGGCTTTCCAATAATTGAATTGCAAAATAAACCCTAAACCTAAGGTATCATAAAGCCATAAAGCAACATGGTACACAAGCAAGCAACTAAATTTTAAAATGAACACAAAACACTTCCACTTTTAAAACAAACCCAATATACATCAAACTTCAAGAGCAAATACATCCATTTTGGGATCAAGCAAACACATACATATTATTTTAAAATAAATCTAATTACATCTCCCTATATTTCAACTTCACATCCTTTTTTCAATTGTACAAGTAATTGATTTTAAATAAACTCCAAACAAATCACACCTTAACCTTTAAAATTAATAAAAATAAACTCTAAATAAATCTATCTTAAAGCTATCAAGCACTTTAAACCAATCCATAATGTTAAGCCATAAAGCACTATCCAACTGATTTTAAACTAAAATCAGCACAAACAAGTTCCATTATAAAGAGTACAAGCAAATAAGTAAAATCTTAATTTAGTGTGATATTTGAAATAATCTCCTAAGTATAGGAAGCATATATATATATACATATATATATATATATATATATGACAATAAAATTCTATAAGTTTAAGGTGGCTTATGTGAGCTTAATCAAGCAAAATTTAGTGTGATATTGGCAATATTCTCCCAAGTTTGGATATCATATATGAGGATAGAATTTGATTAACTTAAAGTAGCATGAACTAGCAAATCTCAAGATGAACCAAAGTAAGTGTAAATAAACTTGAGAATAAGCAAGGGACAAATGAGTTTTAGACCCAAACACTATTTTTCTTGCCTAGGGTTTAGGCTCTTGAGGTTTAAACATTGGTTAGGGTCTAAATTGTGATAATAGCACACCCATTAGATAACTTAAGCATCATAAATTAAAAAGATGAACAAATGATAAGTGCCCAATTTCATGTTGTGGTTTACTTAGCCAATGAAAGAGTAGTTTAGTGCGGTTTATCTCCATATTCTGTGAGTAGATTGTACCATATCTCCCATGATTGAACCATTGACATGTGAGTAATTTGTATACATTAAAATGATTGGCCACATGGATTACAATCATGTTTCTTTTAATTGCTTTGATGTAAATAGGTGGTGGAGATTTGATAGATGGTGTGTGTTTTAGTTTTAAGAATCTCAACCTGGAGAAGGATGTTAAGAGCAAGAATTGTAGCATGGTGTGGGAGCTAGAGCATTGTAGGAAGGATTGGAACAAGCAATGTTGCTTGCTCCTCATCTACCACTCCCAAATCATTTTCCCATGAAGCTTCAGATTTCGCACCATGATCACTTTGAGCTCGGATGGTAATACATGTTGGGCTTGCATTTATGTTATTGGTGATTTAAAGACCCCAAGTCTTATTGTACTTCCTATGCTTACCAATGATAGCTAAAGCTTATTTCAGGTTTAATTTAGATTCTTTAGATACTAAGCTACTATATTATGTATATTTATATTCATATGAATATTACCTTATGAGGCTGTTAAGTATACAAAATTTATGAAAGTATCATTAAATGGCATTATTAATATTATTTTTCCTTCAATGGGTCCGTTGATTCAATCCTTACTTGAGACAAATATTTCTTCATATTTGGATGTATAATATTTAAATAGGTACATTAGGATTCAAGAAAATTTACAATAAAGACATTCAAGTTCATATTGTATTATATAGAAAAGTTTATTGTTGATCTAAAAAGGATACACATCATGTAATTATAGATTTTTAGAAGAGTTATATATCTAGAAGATAAGTTTTCTCTTTCTAGAACTTTATGTATGTTTTGAAGTCAATGATTGGGTAACAAATTTACTTACAAGTGCATATATATTTTAAAATAAGTACATATATTTCAATGTCAACCAAGACTCATTAGCCCAAGTCCCCTACAATACCCTTAGAGTATTGTCAAATCTCTCTACCCACTTGGAGGTGCAAACCTAAAGATACTCATAAGCATACTTCTTGATTTTTGGAAAATGCCAAAATTACCAAAATGAGTTTATTTTTGGATCAATGTGTAATTTTACTTTTTGAATGACAGGAAAATCACATCAAGCACAATCTAGACTACAAGAAGCATCTTCAACTTTTCTAATTGTTTAGCATACATAATGCTTTCTAAAGAGAAATTTGTTAGTGCAACTCTAAACACATATTTCTCAAGCCCTGAAATAAATAAATTGCTTTTGATTGTCATAGTATTTGGGAAGGCAAAAGTAAGCCCACCACAATATCATTTAAGAATTGGAAACCTTTTGTCAATTATTGACCATGCCTATTCAAAATTCAAATTTGCAATATTTGAATTATCAAAAACATTGCAAAGAACTAATTCATTGTAGTAAGCCAACAAGAAATCAACAAACTATTGGCTAGGTGTATCAAGATTAGAGTTTGTGAATGAATAACAAAGTTGATATACTTGCAACTTGTAGATTTCAATAAATTATTGCATATTCAGCTTGGCAAGTTGTATTGGAATAACAAGGAACAATCCATTTCCAAGTGAATTTGATGAGGCAATTGACAATGATCTTGGTTATCTCTTGTGCCAATTGAGTGAATATCAATGCAAAAGCATTTGCAAATGTTTTTGTTTCCTCCACATGCAAAGTATCAAGTAGTTGACACACCCAAACACCAAGACTATCTATTGCAACCCTTGCATGCAATTTGAAAAGTGCATACCTTCCTTTGACAATGATGTTGTTTGACAATAACAACATGAGTTGCTCCTTCATATCGGTTATTTGACAATATGTGCCAATCAACAATTTTGATTGCTTGTGTTGTTGTGTTAACAATGTGTTCAACCTTTGAATATCAATAAAACTGATATAGGCTTGTTTGGTGATTGCTTTAATTACAAATAAAAGGTCCACCATTTTGATAATGGAGCACAAGTGTGCTTCTTTACTTCAAAATATTTTGCACTGTGACTTGATGAAGCTTTAACTATTTGGCAATTGCACCCATGGATAACTATTGAGTACTAGCCACCTTTGGGCATGTAGTTCTCATCTGAGAGATGAGGATTTGTTTACATTGGAGATAAACAATCAAGGCAAACAAGTTGCATAAGTAATGCTTATATATAGTAACACCATGTTGCATGATAAGATCAAATTGATGTAGACCACTCTAGATTGAATGACTCCAAGAGAAGCAACATGTTCAATTTGAGTAGCATACCAAAGATCTAGCCAGTCATGCTACAATCATCATCAATCAACATACCAATTGTTCTGAATTTTCACATAGGGCAAAATGCATCCATGAATCAAGCAAGGTGCAAACCACAATGTCACCAATGTTTTGATCAAATAGAGGAATAGCTAGTAGATGAAAAAATTTCACAACACCATAATAAAACTAACAACAAACATCTATATACACATTCCTTAATGCGTTGAATGGTTTAGTGCAATTGAGAATGTCCCAAATTTTAAAATGATATCTAATAGAAATTACAAGAAAATTGCACAAACAATCCCAGCATAATTCAAGGAAAGTGTATCATTGATACCTCATAAGTAACTAAGGCCACAATGATAGAATGTGGTTTGTATCAAATGAGCTACCATTTTAGGAATGTAGTACCACACAAGACGTATTTGATGAAGAATAAAAACCTACAAAATATCATGATTATCATTGCATATGTAGAGATTTCATCATCATCCTTATTGACCTACGGTTGATACTTAGAGCACATGTGTGAGTAACACCTCCAATGTAGAAGACCAAGGTCAAAAATAGAGGAATAAAGATTGAAGTGGAAGATCACATTGGGACTCTCAAATGAGGAAAACTCCAAATGCCTAACATGAGCTTGGGCTTTGGTATTTATAGGAAACATACAATGCTATTAGGAAGTTCCCAAGGAATCTTTTTATTAAAAGCCACCTTCTTGGAGCACAAGCTAAGCTAACCAAGAAGCTTCTAAAGAAAATTCTTGTTAAGAACCATTTATGTTGTGCAAATATACATCATTACACAACATACATCATTTTCAACATCACACATTATCGAAGCACAACTCATACATAAGTCATACATGGACTTTAAAGTACCACAATAATCAATTTGTTTACACAATTTGAATCACACTCAATCAGATCAGTACTTGATCTATCACTCAATGATTTGCCAACAACTGTGCAATGATTATAGTCAAGCCACACCCACTCTAGCTAAGAGAATCTAGGTGATGCTCATCGGCTTCTATCCATCATAGTCAGGAACTCAAAGGCTCAACATCAAAGAAGTGAGCTCTCTAGAGCTGCACTTCAAAAGTATATCCCCTAGACTCAAGCTAGGTCTCAAACCCTCATGGTTCCACTAACGGCACACCCAATGGTCTAGACGGTTCAAGTGGTGGTGTGTCCTACCATATAGTAAGTACCTCAAATACAAATTTTTCCGTCAACAAGTAGTCTATGAGTAACTACCAAAATACTCCTTAATACTAACACTACTACTCTAGAGTACGATCAATCTAGGTGTGACACTAAAAATGGCATGACAACTATCTTAAGTATATATATTGCTACACAAGATACATTGTTTGCAACATCACACACTAAAGAAGCACAACTCACACATAAGTCATACATGGATTCTAAAGTATCACAATTTCCTCTTAGCTGGTGGTTAGGTCCCTCTAACTCCAAATAGCCATCTAATCCAAGTATATGGTATACCCTATGGTGAGCAAAAGATCAAGAGGCCGGGTGCTATCAAGCCCCATCATTAGTTGCTTGCTTGCAATGTATACCATATAAAGGATGAACTAGCTATAGGTGAAGTACATCTAGGATATATCCATTGTCCTTGAGGAACCACCATGAGGGGAAAAGTCATACATGCCATATGCCTCCTCTTGAATAGCTATCACACATTAATATAGTAGTAGCTCCACCATAAGAACCGCATAACATACACCTCAAGCTTGCTCATACAAGTGCCAAGCTTGGGTCCATAGTACCATCAATGTTTGGAGATGGCATGGCGCAAAATTGCACACATGATCCTTTCAAACAACACCATCACATCTTTCCAACACAAGGACTCTAGATGGCAAAATCTCATGCACTCTCAAGATAATACGGCCGGTGGAAACATCAAGTTTCATTAGTGTTGTATGTTGTAGATATACATAGTCACTTGGATGAAATCAATGGATCAAAGGTCTATAACCTCCTCCTTGAATAGTAGCATAGCATAGCATAAGGCATCCCTTATGTTGTATGTTTGTATGTATGTATGTATGTAATGTTGAGCAATTGCCAAGTTCTCAAAGGCTATTGGCATCACTCTTCAAAAGATCTTTGTCCGTTGAGAACATGCACTCATCTATACATTTGGATTATCCAAGTCCAAAACTACAATAGCATCTTGACAAATTGTTGCATGTTAATTTGGATCTTGTCCATAAAGTAGAAAGTAAGGAGAGAAGGATGCTAAGGAGGCTTGCTGGTTGAATCGATAGCCCATGGCCAACCAAGGTAAATGGAGATCATAATATCCTAAATGGCCTCTTTACAAACCATACTTCTACAATCTTCTCTTCATTGTTTTAACCACTATCTCTACTAAGCCATTTGCGTCAAGGTGATCTCGAGAGGTAGTATTATGATCAATCAAAGCCTTGTCACACAAGACCTGAAACTCCTCCAAGAACTTTGTACCTTGATCAATCAAAACCTCAATTGGTGCACCAAAATGACTAAGAACCCAATCCAAGAACAAATAAGTTGTCCCTTCATTGGACTTGTCAAGAAGTGCCACCAACTCAATCCACTTGGAGAAGTGTTCCACCATCACTAAAATGTATCGATGATGTCTCACAATCAATAGTAAAGGTCCAGCAAAGTCTGAACTCCAATGGTAACCCAACCCCATGATAGATAATAGGTGCAACTATGGCATAGGAGCATTGAAGGATGCTCTCTAACTCGATCATAAACCACACATCTTGCAAAAAATTGTTGTACATTGGTTTGCATACCGTGCCACCAATAATGACTTTGGAGTAAGCTATATGTATGCTTTACTCCAAAATGTCCTAGCTTCTCATGAGCATGATGGACCAAATATGGTCTCTAAGATAGAAGTGGTACTGCTTGCACTTTACCATCCTCCCATATGCAAAGAAGGTATCTTCCCTCCAATCTGAACCCCTTGGCTTGTTGAAGAACACGGTCTCTCTCCTTGGCCCCAATTGTGCCACCCATAATACTAGTGCAAAGACAGTCCATCACTAAGACATCATCATGAATGTCTCGTTGAATTGTACTACTATCTCCACTCTTTAGATCTGTGACCTCAATAACTCCTCTTGTATGCCTTGAGAGAGATACCACCAAAGCCTCAAAAAATAAACAAAGAAAGGTAGATGCATGCAAAACTAGCACCATCTCCTCATCTGTCTCACCATGCCAATGTGCTCCAATCTGATCCTACTGGCTAGGACATGGGTTCCTACTCAACCTATTTGCATCACGATTCACCACTCCATGTATGTGAATAATCATGAAATCATAACTCTTGTAAAATAAGAGCCCGTCATGCAAGCTTCCTCGAAAGCTTGTCAGACTTCATCAACCACTTCAATGGTTGATGATCAATGATAAGAGTAAAGGGGTTACCAAATAGGTAACATAAAAAATGTGCTATTACCCAAATTGCTACTAAGCACTCTCCCTCATATGAACCATACTTTACCTCTCATGAATTGTTGGAGCGACTAATATAGGCCACCACAAACTCCTTCCTCTCATCATCATGCTAGGTGAGCACTACTCCAAGCCCAAGCATACTCCAATACATGTGAACCTAAAATGGTTGTCCTCTGATCAGTCTCCTCAAAATAAGAACAGATGTCAACCTCTCCTTGAGCTCTACAAAAGCTCTCTCTTGCTCATCTTCCCAACACCACTCCTATGTAAGCTTGGTCAACTTTGTTAAGGCCTTGGCAATGGCACTAAATCCTCTAATATAGCGGCAATAGAAGTTCACCAACCCAAGGAATACTCACATTTTGCTCACATCCATAGGCAAAGGAATACATGCAATAGCCTCCTCCTTGGTCTGTTGAACACCAAGTCCTCCAAGGTAGGTAGTATGACCCATATACTCAACCTGCTAGTGGAAGAACCTACACTTCCCAAGATGTAATTTGAGTCCATAAGATCTCAACCTCTCAAACACTTCCAACAACTATCTCTCATGCTCATCCATAGTAGTGCTATAAACCAAAATGTTATCAATATAGCACCAAGAAAAATCCAATCCAACTAGGATCCTATCCATGACCTTTTGGAACTTGGCAAGAGTATTCTTTAACCCAAATAGTAAGAACCTCCACTAATATAACACATCCTTACCGTGAGGATCAAAAGCCCAAAATGTTTTCTTGAACTTATCTTCCTCCTTGATTGGCAATTGATGATATCTTGCTCAAAGTACCAAAGAACTTTGCATGCCCAATCGCATCAAAGATCTCCTTCAGTGTAGGCATGGTATATTGATCAGCCCTAGTCTATGAGTTGGTAGGATGGTAATCTCCACATATCCACCTATCTGTGTAGTTGCTATACATATACTTCTTGGTTGGCATCACTGTAGTTGATGATACTCTCCATGTGAAATCTATACCAAACCAATTTTAAAAAGGTCACTACTTTGGCTCTAAATCAATGCTTGCTCCATATCACTATATTTGTAGGGGCGTTGAGAAATTAGTGTACCACTAGTAAGCTCAATCCAAATACTAGGTCCCTTTAGAGCACCCAAATTCTTCATATTGAAGGTAAAACAACTCATTTAGCTCCTCAAGAACCTCCAAACACTCCATCTTTCCTCTCTTGTAAGCTTGGGTCCAAGATCTGGCTCCCAAGTATCCCCTATAACTATCGTAGGAGTAGAAGACGTACTGATTGGTTGCTACATTGGACCCTTGGGAGTAGTAGTGTCATGCTTCCAACCACTAGAGTCCCAACCTCAATGTGAAAAATTCCCTCCAATCTGGCTGCAAGCTTCATACGTCCTCTAGTTGCATCCCAAGTAGACCAAGGGTGTAATCCAAGTAGCCCATGCTCACTTGGATGGACTCCGAGTAGACCACTCTCCCTAGTAGCCACTATTTGTATCCCAAGACTACCATGCCCACTTGGTCCATCACTCCCAACATGTGCTTGAATCATCTCGATAGGCACAAAGTTCACAAGTGTCCAAGTGGTGATGCCTATCAAGCGCATCTTATGCTACTTTGCCAAACCAAGGCTCACAATCCAGGTCAAACAGTTTAGGTCCATAGCTTGACCTAAAACTTGATCCTTGGATGCCTCTAACATTACTGGAACAATGGTAATACCGGTGCAAAAACCCATTGCTCACTCTCTCTCATTGGCGTTGGGCTCCACCAATCCACCATTGTAATTGTGAATCCCAAACCAATCCAAGGCCTCCCTCTAGAAAAGCATGGGAGCCTGGGAAACTCATAAGTGTGTGAAAAGTGGCTCTAGGCTGTCCAACTAGGTTCATCACTACCATAGGTGACCTATCAGCCACTACCACCATTTGAGACTAATGCCCAACATCCAAGATGTCATAAAAAATGATGTGGCCTAGTCATTGAATCTTGTCATAAGCATGTTGTAGAACTCTTACTTTGGGTAAGAGGTTCATCCACCAAAGACAAAGACAATGAGCACGTGATCCCACTTTGGCTACATCTAACAACATGACAAGTCTCATCCAAGAATGGACCTAATGCATACTCGCCACCACCCAAGTGCAAGAATCACCCATCAAAGGGACATTCTCCAACAGATAAGTTGGAGAAATTGATTGATGAACTTAGAGATGTTGTAGTATTCATAACATCTCCCAAAACACACCAAAATTGGGATCCTAAAGACCCAAACCTCAACCAACACGTGTGTATCCCTAACATTGGCATTCGAAAATTGCCAAATGAATAGGCCCATGTCTCTTTAGATCATGCGCCCTAGTAAGGAAATGTCTATTGGTAGGAACTTCTGGTAACCCTTGACTACTGATATCAATAATAACTCAAGATACCAATAGGCCAAGTGTGCCCCATGATGGAGAAAGACTCACCTAGCAATCTCATCTCTCTCCACATACAAGGACCTTTGTACTCGTATACCTGCCTATAGTACCACAACTAGTCCAATGCTAATCCCACCAAACAACTCTAATAGACATACTCTCTTTATTGGATACTTCCAAGCAATGAGTGTGGTATCCAAAGGTGTCAAGGTAATCAACTCTGGAAGCTCATCCTCACACTTGTTGACTAGTGGTACAAAGGCTTCACTCTTAGCCTGTTGCACCAATTGATTTGCATGCTATTGCAATGCCTCCTTTGAACTTCACAGAGGAACATCCAAGGTGGATGCAATGATCCCACTCGTACTCCAAATCCGAGTGATCTCCTTTAGTACTAAATTATCCTCGTCATTGGCATTCCCTCCCAATAAATCACCTGGCCAAGTAATAGAACCACTGAAAGCTGAAATTGAAGTTGTCATGGTTCCAGACTATAGTGAGCCAAAACTACCACTATTGAAGCATATTGGTAGGTGACATACTCATCCCTCACTAGACTACCAACCTGGTCTATAGGAGGATGTCTCCTCCCAATAGTCAATATTGAAACCCATGGGATATAACACTACTCCTCCAACTAACACATCATATGACTCAACCATAGATGCAATGGCCTAAGCTCTCACTACAAAGCTATCAATCAGATGACCAAGCTAAATCTAGATAACAAGCTCTCCACATATGATGTAGTGTGTAGAACCACCCCTTAGAGATGTTTGGATCTGAAATGGACACCTTTCCACATCGGTCTTTTGTAACTCCAGACAAACAATTGAAGCCTTCCCCAACATAAGGGGTTGCACACCAAAGTCAAGTAAGACCCTCTCTAGTGTATAGACTTTCTTTGAAGGTCTACCAACCAAAAATCCCCCTTTAGTTATCCAACATGACAACCCCAAGTATAAACCACGCTCTCTCAAAGGTTGGTCTAGTTGGTAGCTCCTCCAATCTAGCCGTTACTGCCTGCCATAAACCATTGGTCATTGAGTGGATCCCACACTTCTCAACCAAGTCAACTCTACTATCAACCACTTCTGATCTAGTATTAGGAACCACAACAACCCTACTATCACAAATTATGGCAGCCAATATTGGGGTTAGGTCAACTCCCAATGTACACATGTCATTGATTAAGAATAATGGAAAGTGCATAATCAATAAAGCCACTCCTAACATCATGCTAGACTCAATCTATATAGTAGAAAGTGGCTGACTAGTAGGTAGTCTATCATGCACTCCATCATCACCTACCACACCTGCACTAGGACGTCTAGGAGCCACATATGTCATTTGTAGTGCCTTAGAGAGTGTAAAAGGTTGGGGAAGTTTGACTTGTCTACCAACCTCTCTTCTTTGTGGGTCCAACTCCTCTAGGCTCTAGAGCATGTACTACACTCCTAGTCACTGCGGCAGATGCATCTACCTGTGTTGCTCCGCACATGAAATCTAAGACATCTCTATCACCCACATATGAAGTGGAAGCCTTAGTGCCCAAATCTAATCTCCTCTGAGCTATGGCTATGCTAGCGAATCTCTACTCCAACTGCTCAATCTGAGTAGCCATGGTTGGTTTAGAAGTAAGCACAGGTACTACACCTCTACTAGATATGGATGATCCTCTACTACCACCTTTACCACCTCGTCCTCTACAACCTAGAGCTCCTCTACCACCTACCATAGTAGTCCTACCACTCCATAACTTTAGGTGTAGGTCAAAGTATTGGTCATTGGTGTGACCAAATATGTGGCAATGCTCACATTGTCTCTATGCTGGTTGAGATGCACCAGAGGTATCAAGTCCATTGCCTTGAGTGCACTCTCCCTTGTGATGAGGTCCACCACAAGTCCAACAAGCAACACCGCCACTCATTGGCTATTGCTGACCCAATAATGAAGGTAAGGGTCTGGCCACACTAGGCCCTCCACTCACTCTATAGGATCTAGGCTATCCATCCTATCCTTGGAAACCAACATGGCATGGTGCACTCTATTGCACTCTAGAAGAAGTAACAACTACGGATGAGGTCTCCCTACCAAATCTAGATTTCACCACTCTCTCCTCCACCATGTTGAGCTAAGTATGCTCAGCCAAACCAAAGACCATTGCCAAAGTAGGCAAAGTAGCATGTAACAATGTAGCATCACGAACTCTAAGTCACAATTCTTTGTCTAATATCCCATACCAAAATTGGATTGCTTGGGCCTTAGTAACTCCTTGAGTAAAATTGATCAGCCGTCTCATGCAACTGTATGCCTCACGTAGGCTCTCTCTAGCCTTCCATTAGAACTCCTACAAGCTCTTGAGCTTGTCAGTCTTGTGAGCCGGCCTGTCTCTCACTCAAGATGAACCTCTGATGGTTATTATGGTAGCGCACCATGGACTAAGAAGGCAAGGAACCCAAACTCCATCATACTCCTCCAAGGCTAACACTCCAAGACTCAAGACATTGCTCACTAGAGAACTCAATGAGAGAGAGATAGCTGCAAATGAAAGGATGATGAGTACCTCCTCACCCCTTGTTTATATACTTTTGAAATAGTTACGTACCAAAGTTACTAATTACTATAGTAACTCAAGTTACTAGACTAAAAGTCAAGTAAAGTCAAAAAGTAGAAAGGAATATCCATTAACATGGGCATATTCCCCTAAGCATGTGGTCTTATCTTGACCCAACCACTAAGTCAAGGATTCCTTCACATGGGCTACCCCTTGGACTAAAGAAGAATCCAAAACAAAAAGGCTTGCGGGCCCAAGAGTTCTCAACTCTTTCCTCAAAGCCAAACACCTAGGAATAATACCAAGTCAACACACTAAAATCCAAAATAGTGGTGCTCATCTTTTCTACTTCCTCTAAAGTAAGGTCCTCTCTATCTTATTTATGACTAACTTTAGCTAACCATGACTAATATAGAACCATCCTTTATCTCTATATAAATAATATCTCTTAAGTACTTGTAATACCAAGCTAAATATCACAATACCACACACATGCACAAACGGGTGTTACAGTCCGGACTCCTTGGTAGTTCTGCCTCAAACAATGGAAGAACTCTACCGTGGGATTAAACCCTGGTGCTACACCACCTCTTGTAGTAGTACCTCCACTCATAGTAGCACCATCTCCAAGAGATCTACCAACACTACTAGAGCTAGAACTCATGGGTATTACCGATCTATCCTTAGAAATTGTGCTTGAAGTGATAGAGACATAGTTCAAAGACTAATACTATCTCCATAACTCAATCTCCTCCAAGTGAACTCTCTTGAACTCATGGTAGTCATCCATTGATGGACCCTCTAAGTGCTGAAATAACCCTTTCTACACCATGAGGTGTGTGAACAAAGTTGGGTTCCACAATTGTTATAGATTGCACCAACTATCAAACTCTTGGATGAAGTCATCCAACTCAATGTTACCCACTTTGCCAAAATAACACCTAGGAACTTTGGAGGCTCCATAAATCTTGTCCATGTCCCACAACAATGGTGTGGACACACCAAGTGTGCTCTCAATTGAATCAGCTCTTGTGTCAAACTCTGACTTAGAATCAATCTCGTTCCTCATTGGGACCCGAGATACAAGTTGATAACAAGCACCACTCCGAGTAAACCCACTACATATTGCAGCACTATCTCTTCCAGAATCCCCAAAGAACTTTGTTGTGACAAAATAACCAAGAACTACAACTTGTAATTGGAACCTCCACCAATACTCCACCAAGTACCAACACTTCCAAGTGCCAACACCACCAATTGAACGTCACCAACTAATGTAGTTCTAACTACGACAACTACACTAGAGAAAAGTGCAACGTATAACCTACCATCACAACACGCACTCTCATAGTTTGCAAGTCATCACTTCCTACCTCACCAAAGAGAAACATAGATAGTCTGATTTGTCATCACTTCAGCCTCATTATCTAGAGCACACTAGAACACCAACGCTCTTAAGTTAAGGCACCTCACACAAATATGGTGCACAAATAGGAAGAAGAGAATGGAGGGAGTCCAATCACAAGAAAGCTAAACAAAACCCTCCATCTCATAAATCAACACTAGATTGACTCTACCCACCATTTGGCATTTGACATAATATGAGTTATCTACTACCTAAGCTACCAAGATCACCAAGAATGTGATCAAACTGTCTCTCCTAGCCAAAGTTACAAGTGTATAGATAATAGTGGAACAGTCACTATGACAACAAGTGAGGGTGGACCAATTGGCTAGTGTACCAATCTAGGAACCAGAGATCTAGGGTCAAACCCTATCTTGCACAATCTAGCAAGATGGGCAAATTTTGTCAAACAATGACCAAAATCTACTCTAAACTAGTTAGCCTCATGCAAGCAAGTTGGCTTGTTGGCCCTTCTAGGCCTTTGTATTATCTCATATCCCACAACCCTATGCCTTGAAGCTTTTTAAATACCAAAATTCAACCAAATGAGGCCTTTCTTCTTGCCACTTCAAACCCTCTCCAAATCTGGCAAAACTCCTCCAACTCAAGCAAAACTCCTCCAAATCTAGCCAAAATCTAACATAAATCCCTAAAATTGGCTGACTGCCAAATCCTTCACTAACTCTCCACACGAGCCAAATTGAAAAGATAGGTTTCTCCAAATCACAAATTAACAAGGATGGGTTTCCCAACTCCATCTTCATTCACTTTTGAGCCCAACTCATACTAGATTGGTCCGCCTTTCACATCTTGAGCTCAAAATCACAACCATTGCTAAAAAATTGCTTCCTTTTGCTCAAAATTTGACCAGCATTTCCGTACACTATTTGCCTTGCTGCCAAATTTGCATCAATCAAACGAGATTTTGCACACTAGGGAAAACTTGAACTCCAATCAAGCTACCAATGATCAGCGAGTCTTGGAGATACCACCAACACTCTTAGTTCTTGCACCCAATTTTCCCCTAACCTCACTTCTCTGATGTGATTAGTTCTTTTACACAACTCGAATCACACTCAATTAGATCATTACTTGATTTGTCATTCAATGATTTGCCAACAATTAGGTATTGATTATAGTCAAGCCACACCCACTCTAAGAGAATCCAAATGACACTCGCCAGCCTTTGTCCACCATAGCCAAGAATTCAAAGGCTCAACACTAAAGAAGTGAGCTCCTCTAGAGTTACATTTTGAAAGTATACCCTCTATACTCAAGATAGGTGTCAAACCCTAACGGTCTCACTAACGACATACCCGACGGTCTAGACGGTGCAAGTGACAGTGAGCCCCACCATGTAGTCAATACCACAAACATAAAATCTATCTGTCAGCAAGTAGTCTGTGAGTAATTACAAAAATACTCTTGACTACCAAGTGACACTACTACTCTAGAGTCCAAGCAATCTAGGTGCGATGCTACAAATGGCATGACATCTACTTTTCATGTGAGCTTAGCTAGTCAAGAAGCTTCCTCTTGAAGCCACCTACTTGATGTGCAAGTTAAGCTATTTTGGAAGCTTCCAAAGAAGCTTCCTTCTAAAAGCTACCTACTTTTCATACACACTATTCAATACTTAGAAGGTACCAAGAAATTTTCCATATGCATCTAAAACCTTCTTAGATTGCTTGCCTAATTTGGCCTATTTGCTAACTTGCTAGTATTTACTAACTTGTCGGCTACCTCTAAATTATTACATTCAACATCATTAGGATGAAACAATAGTTTTCAAACTATGAATAAATCAATTAATTTATTCAAAAGGAACACTAGAGGCTTATCCTTGTCAAAATGAGATTTAAAAGTGTTGATAGATTGAGTCTAAACACTATGGAAGATTCCTTGTTTCCACTTGTTGATAATCTCTAATACATAACTCATTTTTTGAGTGTTTCCTTTGACAAATGAGACTTGCAATTGTTAATGTTAACAAGTCAAAGTAATATGGGTTATTGCCTTGCGCTTATGCCTAGCATTTTCATCTTTGCCAAAAACAATATAGAAGCAACATGAAACACTTCTCACTTGAGAAGAGTTTAGATCTTGAGCTTTAATTGTCAATCTAAACTTCTCCTCATGCTTAGCATTAAATTTTGGCTATCTTTTAGGAAACATATTGCTTCATTGAATGCATCTTTATTTGCCTTCATAACACACATTACTTAGGCAACCAAGCCCACTACTCATTACTTGTGCCGGTCTATTATGGCCTTGGTCCAAAAAATCAACTTTCTTTTTGGAATAATTTGACTTTAACTTTTTTTATTCTTGGATTCTCTATGTTCATTTCAAATATAAGGAGGCATGTTGATAAGTTGACCTAGAATTGATCTGCTTGAATGCCTTGGAAATGTGAAAATCTGTGAAAACCTTGGATATGAGTGGCTCATGCAAGTTTATATGTAGGAAAATATTTGTACAACATATCTACAATGATAGTGAGGTTATTATGCTAATGGAAGTATGGAAACTTGTCAAATCATACTTCAAAGCATGATCACAAGACAAGAGTTTAGCTTATGTCTTTTCCTTGCACAAATTAAAGGAAGTCTTTGTATCATACAATATTTGTAACTTTGTATCATCTTGTTATCACATGTGATTGTCATCTTCTATCACAAATCCACACTTACATTACTATGGTATTAATTTACTTTCTTATGCATGTTTTTATGCTCAAGCATATGTACATTTCTATTACAAGAATAAAGAAAAATTCCCATACCATATTGTCATGCAATTTGTTCTTCCACTTCACCAAGCATAACACAAGGTCTAAAAAGCAATGAATATATCATTTTAAGCAAGTTCTTCCATAATAAAAATAAAATAAAAATCTATTAGTGAAGCATGTACTATATCATCTAATAAAAGAATTATCACTAATTGAGATTCTTTTCCAAGTGTCATTGATTGCCACTCATCAAGGGACCTTGAGCGGCATGTATGGTAACACATAAAGTGTAATGTTGTGCATGGACAAAAATAAGGCTAAATTAGGTCCATTTTAAACTCTCTTTTGCTTTGGAGCATACTAATGAGTTTCAATTTATCTGCATGTTGATTGCATCAATATTGGAACATCAATTAATGCATATGAGTGAATGCAATTTTTTGGTGAACTAGGTTACTAACTTTGATTTGCATTACCAAGTTTATAAGTTTCATCAATGTATTCTAAAGATATGGTTTTTTATTCAAATATAGATCTTGTGTTACCTCCTTTGTAACTCTCTACCCAATAAATTTCATGTCAAGTTCACCAATTGTCATATTTTTCCTTTTTCTATCTTGGAACACATTAGGTGGTTAGTTGTGGATAAGAGGTTGTTTGTAAACCTAAAACTATTAGTTTGAGCTTAGGTTTTTGCCCAATCAACAAAACCTTCTAATCTTATTTCTAGCATTCTTTCTATTGAGTATGGGAATACCGGGTAGCCTAATATGTTATAATGTTCCAAGGATAAGAGAACACCCAAGAGAAACATAAGAGAAGAAACACAAGACTTCATCACTCGAATACTCCGATGCCCCAAAGAAGCACCTTCTCTTTATTACATAAAAAAGAGAATCTCTTCAAAGGGAGCTCCATCCTTGGATTAGATACATGGATTGATGATATTTCAATAAGCTCCACCCTTAGATTAGTTATGTGGATTAGTGATATGTCAATCCTTATCCTATCTAGTTTGTCAAACAAGTTTGACAGAGGGATTCTTTGGGGAGTCTATCTATATGTAGCTTAGAATCACATGGGTGAGATACTATTGGAAAGCTCTTGATGAGACAAATAGAGGTGGAGAAGGCAATATCTTCCCCCTTAGAAGAGATAAAAAATTTCAATTTTTAAGGCCTAATTCATCCATTTAGGTCTCCAAAATTGGCTCTAAAGTACTCTTTTGGTGACACCTCAATCTTATCTATGGAAACCATCATATATATTATCCTTCCATATATTACCAAATCAATTTTCACCTCTAGATAATATGTCTAGCTAATGGTATTACACATGTCATCACAACATGCAAATTTGGTATATTGGTCATCACTTCCAACTTTATCAAGGAGAAATACATAGCATGCATAAAACATAAAAATCTAAGTGCAATGCTTGGACACCAATCCAAGCCAAATGTGCATACAATCAAGCATGTAAGTATAGAGAGGATCTAAACACAAAATTTTTAACAAAAACTCTCAATACTTTTGTTGGAAATGAGCTTCTAATCATCCTTGCTCTATCCATGAGCTAACTTCAATTTGTACCCAAATTGCATCAAATTTATACTCCAAATTTACATCCAATTTGTAATCCAAGAAGTGAAATTGTATGCTTCTTTACAAGGAAATCTATGCAAAACTTAAATAAAAATAACTTTTTGTCAATATCTTTGATTTGGATTTTCTATGACTCAATGGAAAGCTTTAGAGATAATATTTCCAACGATATAAATCAAGTATTAATATAACTAGTATAGTTTCCTTGACAAATCTCAAATTTAGGTATATTTTTGTAGTTTCAACCATAATTTTGAAATCCCTAATTGAGTGTTTGCTCCTGATTTTTTGTAGACTTTCATCAAATTTTTGGCTCAAAGGTACCCATAATTCTCACCAACACTGAAGCAACCTAAACTCTTTAATCATAGTCATAAATGGAAGAATTGACATTCAATTATGATTGGAAGTGTAACTATTTCATTGAGCTTACAACAATATTTTCAAAATAGTTTATTATATCAACTCTCTCACTCAATAAACCTTAGCTAACCAAATTTTACACAATAGTTATTTGTGCACCTTTGTAAATCTCTATAAACTTTGATAGCTTAATCCAATCCCAAAATTTGTGTACGGATTAATTCCCAAGTTGGGATAACTTTTGAGCTCTACATACCCAAGTATACTTGATCCAAGACCTTCAATTATCTATTTGAGAAATTCACATAAAACTTTGCACATAAATGCAAACCTAACCACCAAAAATACAGGAAATTTGTACAATCTAATGCAAACTAGAGCTTGAAAAGTAACTAAAATCCCAATCGGATCATTACCTTTTCTTGAACAATCTGATTTCCAGTGCTCCAACTTCAATCAATTAGATTATATTTGATAATAACTTAAACATAAAATTTCTTGAGCTCAATATAATTAGCATTTTGTCTACTTTCTAACCCCATTGATAGATCATGAAAAGATATAGAGAATCCCATAATCTTCCAATTTGTCCATTTGGGTATGAATTTACCCCCCTTGCTTGAATTTATTATAACCCACTTAGAATCATCTCAAATCCTTGGGTTTTTATCTCCAAACCATAGCATGTGAGCTCCTCTCTCCAACCATAGTCTTATCTTCCCAAATGGCTTCTCCTAACTTAGTCCATCATTGAAACCTCTAGATTTCTCTTTTTGTGACCCAATCACTTGCAATTTATCACTTAGCTTCTTCTCTTTCTGAAAATTGTACCTTGCAACTTCCCCTTGAAAAGTTTGAACAAAATTTAATATTTTGTTTCTACAATAGCACATAGATTTTCAAGTCCCAAACCTATTCATAAATAAGCATAGGAAAGACAATATGACTTGGTGTGTCCATCACCAATGCCATAAATGCAAGCCAAACATGTGCTACCATCCAAACTCAAAGTGATCATGGTGCAAAATCTGAAGCTTCATGGGAAAATGATTTGGGAGTGGTAGATGAGGAGCAAGCATTCCAACTCTTCCTTTGATGCTCTAGTTCTCACACCATGCTACAATTCTTGCTCTCAACATCCTTCTCCAACTTGAGACGTAAAACTAAAACATACATCATTTATCAAATCTCCACCACCTATTTACATCAAAGCACTCAAAAAAGAACATGATTTTAATCCATGTGTTCAATCATTTTAATGTACATAAATTGTTCACATGGCAATAGCTCAATCATTGGATACATGGGTACAATCTACTCCTATAATATAGAGATAAGCCGCACTAAACTACTCTTTCAATGGCTATGCAACCCACAACAAGACAATGTGCACTTATCATTTATTCATCTATTTAATCTATGATGCTAAAGTTATCTAATGGGTGTGTTATTGTCACAAGTGTACAATTTAGACACTAAACCATGTTTAAACCTCAAGAGCTTAAACCCTATGCAAGACAAATGGTATTTGGGTCTAGAACTCATTTTTTCTCTTGCTTATTCTCAAGTTTATTTACACTTACCATGGTTCATCTTGAGATTTGCTCCTTCATCTCAAGATTTGCTAGTTCATGCTACACTAAACTAATCAATTCTATCCTCATATATGATATTCAAACTTGGGAGAATATTTCCAATATCACACTAAATTTTGCTTGATTAAGCATACATGAGCCACCTTAAACTTATGGAATTCTATTGTCATATATATGCTCCCACTACTTAGGAGATTATTTCAAATATCACACTTAATTGAGATTTCACTTATTAGCTCGTACTCTTTATTATAGAACTTGTTTGTGCTGATTTTAGTTTAAAATCAGTTGGATAGTTCTTTTATGGCTTAGAATTATGGAGTGTATTTTATTGATTATTGTAATTTATTTATTGTAATTATGAATTTTAAAGTGCTTGATAGCTTTAAGATAGATTTATTTAGAGTTTATTTTATTATTTTAAAGCTTAAGGTGTGATTTGTTTAGATTTTATGTTAAATCAATTACTTGTAATTGAAAAAAGTGGATATGAAGTTGAAATATAGGGAGATGTATTTAGATTGATGTTAAAATAAGATAGATGTGTTTGCTTGATTCCAAAATGGATGTATTTGCTAGTCAAGTTTGATGTATATTGGGTTTGCTTTAAAATTGGAAGTGGGAAGTGTTTTGTGTTCATTTTAAAATTTAGTTGTTTGCTTGTGTATGTTTACTTTATTTATGGCTTTATGCTTGTGTATTATGTTTCATTATGGCTTTATGATACCACAGGTTTAGGTTAGGGTTTATTTTGTAATTCAATTATTGGACAGCCTTATGAGAATGTGAGGATGTGCTTTGCCTTGGTGTAAAATGGAGTATTAAACATGTGCACTCATTGAGAGTATCAAGGAGTATCTAGTTCCTAGTATAGTATTAACAATGAAATTTAAATTATTTATTAAAATTTTAGCATTAAATGATATTCAATTTTTTGATATGCATTTCCTTCTCTCTTCAAACTCTCACATGAAATTATCCTTTTGCACTATATACATCTCTTGGTTACTTTTTGCATGCACACCTACCTTTTGGCACTATGTACATTGTCTTGCACTATGCACACTTCTGGTTAGCTTTGGTGCTATGCACATCCTTATTGCACAAAACAAAAATTTGATACTATTTTTAATTAAAGAATGTTTTTCAATTCATTTACCTAAAAATAGAATTTCTCTTAAATTTTATGTTATGGATAATCCTAGCTACCTTTGGTGCTACACACCCTCTTGGCTATAAAGAAACACACTCCTTTGACTACCATTACCACTATGCAAATAGTAACAATATGGAGTTTACAACAAGTTAGTCAAGATTAATTAAGTAGCAAATAAACCAAATCAGCCAAGAATTATAAAAATATTCTAGAAGCATCTAGGAAGCTCCTTGGTACCTTCCAAATATTGGGTAATATGGATGCAAAGTGGTGATTTCTAGAAGGAAGCTTCCTGGTGCAAGCTTCTTCATGCAAGCTAAGCTAGTCATGAAGCTTCTTGGGAAGTTTCTTGACTAGCTTAGCTTGCATGCTAAGTAGAAAATTTATAGAAGGAAGTTTCTCAAGAAGCTTCCCCGTTAGCTTAGCTTGCACTCTAAGAAGACGGTTTTTAGGGAGCTTTTCAAGAGCCTTGTATATCCTTATAAATAAGATAATGCTTGGCATTCAAAGTTTCACTCATTCAAGAGTCCCTATGTGATCCTCCATTGTCTTATTAATCTTCTCTATCTCTTACATTGGTATTAGATTAGGAATGAAATAGATGGAATCTATGGACCACCAAACCGTTGTATCCATGCACTACCCAAGTATCATTTCATGTAGTTCATCATCTCATTTTTTGGGTAGAATTTTTTGAATGCAATCACTTTGTCCGATAAACCCTTGGTGCTTTTGATTGTAACTTATGGAAAATGGTAGACATGTTGCATCTATGTGTTAACTTAGATAATTGTAGATATTTTGAGAGAGTAGTAGCCATGGCACCAATGCCCAAAGTTATCATTGTTATGCGGTAGCAAATTGAACAGCTTACCCAATTGTTGGAAGAATGAGGCAATCAACGACAAGAGCATATAGAGAGAGCACCATTTGAGAGAGAAAATAGCAAATATGATCTCCAAAGCCCAAGGTATTTGAAGGCAAGAATCTCTTGGGCATAGTGGAGAATTTTGTGTTTTGATTATGAATGTTATTTAGAAATTAAAAATCTTCAAAATGAACGGAGAAAAATTCTCTTTGCTTCAAGCCAATTGGATGGAGTGGTAAAACTATGGTGGCAATTCCAAGTGGAGCAAGTTGAATGGAAATTTTTTGCACCAATCTTGACATGGAAAGAATTCAAGAGCACAATAATTGGATGATTTTGAGCTATAAATGCTATACAAGATAGATTGAAAGTTTGAAGTAGATTGGTTCTCTAAGAAACTATATCACTCATACAAGTGGAGTCTTTGACGAGTGCAGCTACACAACCAAAGGTTTCCTTTGAAACAAAGAGTAATAGTTTTGTTGTGAACTATAACTATCTTGAGTTATCTTTATACCCCTACAATGAGAAAGGTATATGCATCTTAACCATTATTTTGGTAGTCTTTTACGAGAAATGGTGAAAGTATTTTGCAAAAGAGAGAGTCTATGAAGGCCTCACTTATCATACTCAAACTCACATTATGTTTTAGACTGAGAGTCTTAAGTTGGTGAAACTTTACTATTACTGTGCATAACATTTACATATAAAAAAGAAAAGAAAAAGAGGCCAAAATAAGAGCTTTCCTTCTCCAAAAAATTTAGGATACTTCCATCCTTCTTTGGAATGCAGCCTTATAAGATCTATGTCATACCGATAAATAATTCAATATGATTCTTTGATGAGCTTTAGTGTACTCTTCTTTGTTTTAGCGCTTGGTTCTTTTTCCTTGGCATTATATCCTTTCTTCTTTTATGCGCTTAAACATTTTAGTGCCTTGTCTTTGTATTATGTTTCTCAAGGTATACTGTTGGGCTCAGATCTTCTCTTTATTGACCGCTATGACAAGAAGCAATACATTAGGGGGTTTCAAAAATAGTTTTGATGGATGTCTACGGGATAAATAACAAACTTTGTAACTATTTTTATTGAATACGGGATAAATAACAAAATTCATAACTATTTTTAGTGAATACAAGATAAATAACAAAATTCATAACTATTTTTAGTGAATACAAGATAAATAACAAAATTCATAACTATTTTTAGTGAATATGGGATAAATAACAAACTTTGTAACTATTTTTAGTGAACTATGTAAGGAGATGAGGTGCTAATAAATGAACACTTTGTAAATTGTTAAACGCTACATCACATGCAATTTGCATTCATTTATAAAAATCAGGCGCTATATTATGAATGTTTAGGATTTCTATAATGAAATAAATGATTGTCAAAAGAGATGATGTGGCTTCTTGAAAGAGTTACCACATTTTTTGTGGGTAATTCTTAGAGTGAGATTTATGAAAAAAAATTGGCAGATCTAAAATGCCGCTCTCAACTATTCAAATTCAAATTCACCATTTGCAGATGCAAATATTGTGTGCAAATGCTCCTGTCAATAAACTAAACCGGTGGGTTTTGTAGTTTTGCATTGGTGTGTTGGTTCATTTTCATAGATAAGTGCGGCGAGGGAGATAACACGAGTTATGGAAAAGTGATTTGCATCCTCTTGCATCAACCAATAAATAAATTGAAGGTCAAGGAATTTTACTCCAAAGAGGCAACAAAAATTTAGCAAAAGCTTGATTGCAATGCAGTCTCACATTTGGATGCAAAATCAATGGGCACTATCAAGCAACTACCAGCGACAATGAGTGACTACCAGCATCAACAAGCGGCTACGGATGCCAACAAGTGGCTAGGGGTGCCAACAAGCTTTAGGGGATTTTGGCACCATCAAGTGGCTACGAGCAGCGACAAGCAATGATGAGCGAAGACAAGCAAAATCCAATTTAATCCTAAATTAACACATTACTAACACATTATCAAGTGGCTACCAATGGCAACAAGCAACTAGCAACAACAACAAGCAACTACAAGCACCATCAAGTAGCTACAAGCAACAACAAGCAAAATCTCATTTAATCCTAAATTAACACATTACACCGAGCAGCAACCGACGTAGATCATATTCACCCTAAACCAAACACTTTATGAACCCTCATATATAATTAATACATTACGGTGTGACAACGGAAAACTCCATATTCCTTATTTTCTACAATCCACCTCTTATGGAGTTTGCTAATAATAAGGGACTTGGCCGGAACTCCTTAGTGTGACTCTTTCTTTCCCCCACCCACACCACCTCCTCCTCCCATCAAAATAATCTATATGAAAATATACAGAACTTCATAAAACTATTTTTGATACCCCATTGTATACTACATATCATAAGTCATTACTGCAATTGTCTCCGTGGCATTGGAATGGATATGCTTTGAGTTTTCAATATGGTGAGCATTGCCTCCCTCAACAACAAGAGAAGCATACAAGCGCAGCTGGTGACGGGGGTGTCAAATACCAGTGATTGAGCTGGCATTGCATAGGAGAGGATGCAATCCGGTGGATGGAAATGGTGGCTCATTTACCTTGGCGTCTCTTGCTGCTACTGGAACTTCCGGAGGTGATTCATTTTAGGGACACTCCTAGCAAACTTTTAGTCATCAACTAAAATGGGCATGATTATCAACATGAGTATCGTTTGGATAGTTAAAAGCACAACCCTCAACAATAGAAGGCCACTTTACATGGCTCATTGAAGTCCATTAGCCTTCTAAGTATTGACAAAAAGAGTATCTTTAGGTGTCCATGGGAGTGCAGCGGTCCGGCAATTAACCTGGACGGACGTCACACATCTAAATAAACCTGCAATAATAGGTCACTTTGGAATTATTAACTGGTGCTAACAGGTAACCAGTTTTCCTATTAGGGTATGACAAATAAGGAGTTTGGGACTTGCAAATCTCCATATCTTTTGCTTCTCACACTCGTTTTGAACAAAAAAGGGCTCATTGGATTCAGCTTTCAGTCCTCTTTCATATACTCAAGATGGATCTTTGTGATCTCATGTTTTTTTCTGGTTGATGCAGTCTAAAACAAAAAATCTCTTGGAGTTAGCCACATTGTTGATGGGAGAAACATTTTTTGAACAAGAGGAAGATATTACACCAGAGTCTTTTGCTATCTCAAAGAGGAATACCAAGAGACTTTTGGGTGATACCAAGACAGTACACATGGTGGGAGATTGTTCACAAGCAAGTATGGTCAATGGATTCAGACTTTCTAAACAATCATATGAGAAGCAGGTACCGAATGTCATATCAGAGTTTTAAAGGATTGGTTGATGAGATTGAACCACATGTGCCTACTATGTCTGAATGGCTATATGCTAGAAAAAGAGTGGAATTAGAAAAATGTGTAGCTGTAGTTTTATACAAATTTGCACATAATTCACCATTGAGAACTCTTAGTGATCTGTATTGTCTTGGTGAATCGACTATAGTGAAGTAAACTATAATCATAGTTGAGATACTAGCAAACAAAGACAAAATATACTCTAAATACATCAAATGGCCTACAGTGGCAGAATGTATTGAGAGCATGCAAAAGTTTGCACAGATATGTGGAATTCCACAAATCATTGGTTGTATAGATGGTACCCATATCAAATTGAGAACCAAACCAGCTATGAAATTTTATCCTGAACACTATAGGAATAGACACTCAAATTACTCTATTCTGCTACAAGGCGTTTGTGATGCGGATCTTTGGTTTTGGGACTTGTGTTGTACGATGCCTGGATCTACTCACGATGCTGCACATTTACGACAGTCCAACTTATATCAGGCAATAGAATCAGGGACCGCTCTCACTCAACCAACATTCATTCTGCCACAAGAAAACCATATGATGCAAGTGATTCTACCATTGATCCTTGGAGATATAGCCTATCCATTACGTCAATGGTTGTTGAAACATTGGCATCAATATTCACATCAAGGATGTAAAAGACCGAAACCGAGGAGAGAAATAGGAGAATGGAAACTCACATTGGGACACTTGAATGAGGGAAAACTCCGAATGCCTAGCATGAGCTTCGGCTTTGGTATTTATAGGTAGCATACAAGACTCATGAAGCTTCTCAAGAAGTTTCCTTGAGCCACTTTCTTGGAGTGCAAGCCAAGTTAATTAGGAAGCTTCTCAAGAAGCTTCCTTCTAGAAGCCACCTACTTGGGGTGCAAGCTAAGCTAGTTAGAAGCTTCTTGAAGCTTCCTTCTAGAAGCTACCTGCTTAGGGCGCAAGTTAACTAGTTGGGAAGCTTCCTAAGAAGCTTCTTAGATACTTCTAGAATATTCTAGTCTTGTCTTATTCTCTACTTCGTAAACCCGACTAACTTCATCGCTAAACTCCATATTGTTACAAAGGAAAACCTATGCAGAATGTATTTGACAACCATACATCAAAAGCACATGTACGTGTGGAGAATGCATTTGGTCAATTGAAAGGTAGATGGAGCATACTGAGGGACTATCCAATGCGACTGGAAGTTGTTCCAGGAGTGACACTTGTATGTGCAGTACTACACAACTTTGTAGTTCAACAAGGAGAACCATTACCTACTGACGTCAATGTAGTGGATGAGCATATGAATGGAGCACATATTTTACCACTCCCAAGATCTGTAGCAGATAAATGGAGTACAACTAGAGGTGAATTAGTAAGAGCAGCTTTGTACAAGCAATTCAAAAGTACTCATGCTCATCTAGATATAACAAATGTCATTTGAGAGTGAAGGTATTTACTTACTCAAGATGGCGGTCCACGTTGGTTGTTTTTCAAGATTTCAAGCTCCATACGTTTCAATTCAAGCATTTGGCTCATTAAATCCATCTTGCGTTGTTCTTGAACCATCATCAAGTCAAATTTACGATCTTCTTGTAAGGATCTCTTCTCATTTGCTTCCTTCACTACTTGAGTAAATTCAAGCATACACTTCTGCATTCCGTCTTCACCTTCTTTTGATACTCTTTGCTTTTTGTTACGTTGCCCAACAACACCAGGTTGAGCACAAGCTTTTGTCTTGTGATTGATTGTGGCCTGATTACCAATTGTCTCTAGAGAAAGTGTAGAGACTTGTGGTGTTTCCTTCTCATCATCAGATATCAAAACATCCATATATGATTGTTCAGTTTGATTTATATGAGATGCTTCCTCACTCCTATCAATAGTTTCATCAGTCAAGTCTACAAACCCTCTCTCACTAGTTATTGAAGTGTTAATACCACCATCACATGCTCCTTGAATGCCTTGTTCTTTGGGTGAACCGCCTCTAATTCCATGCATCTGTTCATAGAACTCCCATGAATTTGGTTATGTGCTTGTGGTTTGTTTTTCTTTCTCAACCTTGCATTTTTTAACTAGACCATCAAGCTTGTTCTTGAGAATTTGTGGCTCATAAGGTGGTGTTATATTGATAGCTTCATTGAACCTATTAGCAAACACCTTCCACTGATCCTGACTTACATTGCCTTGGTTACAATGATTAAAATAAATGTCTTCATACATATCCAAAAAAAGCCTCACATGACTAGAAATCCACTCCACTTTAGCCTTCTTTGGAATGGAAACACCTATAAACATAGTTGACAACAGTAGATAAATAATCAACATACTGTTATTTTAGAATAGTATTCCAATCTACATATGAAATAGTCAAAATAATACCTCTCACAAGAGCATCCTTTGATGATGAATTTTCTTTTTTGCACCAAGCTTCTTCTTGGATGGAGCCTGCAAATCTTTCACCAATGTAATTGGTTCCATAGGGGGAAGAGTTCCTGAAACATTCTCATTATGTACAATCTCTTCCATTCTGCTGCACAAAATTCAAAAAATATACATGGAAAAGTTTGGTTTGCCACAGAAATTTCATCTCACCAATGTTACTACAATATTAATCTATTGTCTTCAGTTTTGAATCACACATGACAAGCATTCCATAACCTTCAATTCAAGCTATAGAATAGCCCAACACGTCCAAAAATGAAAAAGTTATGATATATTACATACCTGATCAATCTCGAAGGTAAAAAATCAAATGTTTGCTCGGAAATTTGATATGTTTGCTCTTGAGAAAACTGAACCTGTCATAGAATGGGACGTTTGTAAACTATATTGCCCGTTGTATCACACAACCCATTAACCTAGAAAATCTTCCGTTCAAGGGACTCAAACGGAGCACGAGACGGAGCAAAAGTTGTCTGACGTATAAGCTCCGGTTGAGGGCTTGAATGTCAGGCAGACCTGACGTGCACATGAGCTCGGGCTGATTTATCATGCCGTGTTTTGTCTTTTAGTGGGCTGCCGGAGCCCGAAAGAAGGCCACTTCACATGGCTCAATGATGTACGTCAATTTTGACGTCCGTCAGCCTCTAAAACATTGACGGAAAGAGTATAATCATGTGTCCATGGGAGTGCATAGGTCCGGCAGTTAATTTGGACGTACGTCAACCTCATATGTATACTTGTGATGACGGGTCACTTTGGATTATTGACTGGCGTTAATAGGTAACCAGTTCTCAAATTAAGTTATGTAAAGTAAAGAGTTCGGGGTTTGCAAATCAATAAGAAAATTTTCATATTCGCTTTCAACAAAGGAGTGATCATCAAATTTAGCTTTTCGTTTTCTTATACATAGATGAATTTTTATGATTAATGGAGTTTCAAACAGAAAATCTTTATGGAATTAATCACATTATTAAGGAGAGAAAAAATTTATGAATAAAAAGAAGATATTACACCCGAGTACTGGAATTGTTTTTCGTTGACAAATTATTTCTTTTCTTATCTCAAAAAAGAATATTAATAAAATACTTTCATTCTTAAGTCACACATGACCGACATTGAATAACAGTCCAAAAATAAAAAAGGAAAAACATATTACAAATGAAAAAGGTATAACATATTACATTCTGCATCCAATCTCTAAGGTCAAAAATTAAAATCGAAAATATATTTACTTGGAAAGAATAAAGACTCAATGTAGCGAAGACGGGAAATCGACAGGTTCATTCTCGGGCAAACCTGTCACAGAAAGGGAATTCCGATAATTTTATTGCACGTTGTATCACCCGACCCATTAATTTAGGAAATTCCCGGTTCGAAAAGGTTCAAACGGAGCTAGAGCTGTCTGACGGGTAAGCTCCGGCTGAGGCTTTGAACGTCAGGCAGACCTGACGTGCACGTGAGCTCCGTCAAAATTATAATTGCCGGACTTTGTCTTTTAGTGTACCGCCGGAACCCAAAAGAGCCATGTGAATCGCCTAAGAATCATGTGAATCGCCTAAGAATGTTACACTTAGAGTCCAACGTCGGACCCTCCAATGACAGTACGGTGCAATTTGGTGGCGAGGAGTTTATTATGATAGTAAAAGGAACTTGAGGCTATTGATCCTTACAACGGCTTTCAATGTTATCGATGGCGGATTGAACCACCACACTGTGCTGTAAGTTACCGGAGCAGCAGGTGGTGGCCTGTCGAAAATAGAAGATTACGCGAATCAGCGGCAGCGTTCGGGGCGGATTGAACGAAGATCAGTAGGTTTGTGCGAGGTGATCACCGCGTGGGTGGATTGGAAGGATGCGTCCGCGACGGAATACCGCCTCCTTACGAGGCGATCCGATGCGGATACTGGTGGTCCCTTTCAGCTTCGCGGGTGGTCGCCACAGCGTCTCGGTCTAAATTTGAAAATATGCCGGTGAAAAAGGTGGTGTGCGGATGATGTTTGTGACGGAAAAGCACAGCTGGATGGATGTATGAGTAACAACCGTAGGTGGATGGCGACCGCACTATCTGGGGAGGGAGCAGCAGCGCGAGAGGAGCAGCGAGGTCACGTATGTATGTATGTCCGCTATGGTGGTGGTGCCATGGCAGGAGAGATTTCGGTGCTGTTTGTTGTGCAGAGGTCCAAAAAGTGGTGGGAACGGGAAAGACTGGGGATGGTGAGGTGAAGAAGAGAGACGAAGGAACCTGGGAGAGTTGGCGGTCTTGAAGGCAAGAAAGGGAACGGGGGAGAGTTTGAATGAGAAGAAGATGGAAAGTACATGTTTTTAGAGTTACGAGTACCGTCCAGAGGGGGAAAAGAGCGGATTGATTGATTCAACGGAGGTTCGCGCAGAAGAGTAGCGGGAGAGAGTAGAACCGGAGGTGAAGGAAAGAGAGAGTAGTGTCGAGAAGAGGGAACCTCCGCGTTCTCGAAAGATGAGGACAATGGTATATTGACCATAACAGCATCGAGGGACGGGCTTCTCGGGTTATCGAGCTAGGGTTGGAGAACGGACAGATAGAACGAGGCCCGGAGGATTAGCGTTAGTTGGTGGAAGCAAGACATCAGGCGCTGGATCGAGGGACATTGATGGAAGCATGGATATGTTTCAGAGGAGTAGTATGAGTAACATGGAGCGATGGAAGAAGGCATAGGAGTGTTTGACTTACAAGGTGGTTAGTTGTAGTTTGGACGGAAATCGGACCATCCTCATCATAATTGGGAACTTTCGCTCCCCCAGCTATAATTTTGCGACAACTCCCGGTGGTGCACTTCTAGTTCGTGCGGTCGTCAAAGGAGACGCGGAATATTCAGCTGAACTCGGTGATACTTAGAAGTTAGTTGAGGAGTTGTGCGCGAAATTGAGGGGTGCAAACGCAGGTAGTCGCAGGTCTTATCTCCACCTCACCAAGATATCGAAACAAAGCGAGGCTCTGCTAGCTGACATCGGCAAGCGATTGGTTCAATCACAACCGAGAGATGCTTTACCCAAGCTTTTGAGGTTCTTTACTTCACCTTCTCGTCTGTAAATAGTCAAACAATATCTCTGTCAGTCTTTTCGGACTTTAAAGTGTTCTGCCCCAGTGGCCTGGATATGCAGATGTTTAAAAAAATTCATCCTCGCGGTTATGATGTTTTACGTCTTGGTCAGTCTCACTAGTTACGCGTCGTTTACTAGAAGAAGTGTGCGCGCTCGACATGAATTCGGCTTGGAAAAACAGAGATGTGCCTTAAAGAATTGGAGAGTGGTAATCCTCTCGAATTACAGAGCCCTGCGCACTCATGTCAGTCTGCCTGTCGGTTTGGCAAATAATGTGGAGGTGGTGTTTAGACCCAGTTACTGTAGCTTTCGCTCTCACTAGGGAAATGTTCAGTGGTACAATATTCTATTCTATTATTTCATAGTGGAATATGCGAGTGCACTTAGCAGTTCGGATAACGCTTCTCTTACAGTAGGGCTACACCTTACTCCTTATGACCATTTCTCGTTAAATTCACGAATTCAAGAGTCCTTAGCCGCAATGTTCACTTTCTTCGAATCAGCAATGATGGAGGCCAGACATAAGTAGAAGCTTCCATGTATCTAAATATAAAGATTTCTAGTAGTCCATGCCAGTGATACGTTTAGTATATTCGTCAGAGTGGATTAGCTTGTGAATTACTGCTTGTTCGTCCGTGGGTTTCTCAGCTCAAAATCTCATATGAAAGAGTAAAAACTTGTATCCGCAATGCCTTTGCAGATAATGTCCATCTAGACTCCAATTAGCCTACTGCCTACTAGAGAACGAACTTGTAGGCACACCAAAGAGATTTGTCCTGGTATTTGACGTAAGGAGTTTTGCGAAAGTTTTGTGGACAATCTCTACCGAAATCTTGGCAGCTATCTACTATTCTCAAAGTAAACGGTGCTATTCATAACTTAGAGTATCCACCCAGAGCCGGAGTGTCCTTCAGATTTGTCCTCGTGTCATGAGTTTGGCAGGGGCCGTCAGGGAAACCAAGACGACTTTTCTGCGCGGTAAATGGGATGCGTAGTTGCAGAATGTGACGATGTAAACGAGTGGATAACCCATCCCTGTAGAAATGCAACCTAGCTCACATGGAAATCCATACCTTCTGTTTTTTCAAGTGTACTTTTAGATAGGAATATGAAGGTTGCAGTGCTCTGCGTTGTAAAAGTCTTAGCTCAGCCTCCACTCATCAACCATAGATATCCAGATCAAATTACTTAGTGCAACCTTTGCACGTGTTTGTGTTACACCAGTGGATTTGTTGATCAACTTTAGTTTGATGAGGGTGGTTTAAGTTGCCGAGTGGTCCCCAGATCTGGTGGTTTAGAGGATTGGATTAGTCACCACATATTTTTTGCAACACTGTAGATCCGTTTGAAATTCTACAAATGAACCCTGGAGTCCGGTTATATGCACTTGTCGTGAAGAGCCCGACTTCTTGTCAACCGTTCACTGTTTGGTATAAACATGCATCATTGTGCACTTCCGGTGTCCCACCTGGATTTTTCCTCGTTATCCTATGGCAGCAAAGTTGCTCATAGTTAGCTCTGATCTTTAAGATGCATACCTTATTTTCTTTCCACTGCCTGTACGTAACCTCTCTTGAACTGTAAGCTGTTGGATGAATGAGTGGAATATTACACGTATTAAGATTGAAATATATTAGTACTTTTATCTCTTTTCAACGAAATCAAAGAAATTTTATCGTTCTCTCCCTCCAAATACAGATGTATTTCACAATAATGATGATGGTGGTTTTCTTGAGTTGTCGTACAGCAAGCGGCAGTGTTATTACAAGAAGTGGAGCAATCCCCTCCTGCAAGCACAGTCACAGCGATGAAAGCTTGCACGGAAGCTTTGGTTTTACCCTCGCTTTTAAGGCACAAGGATAAGGATGTGAAATTACTTGTAGCATCTTGCACCAGCGAAATCATGCGCATTTTTGCACCTGAGGCACCGTATGGAGATGACGTGCTGAAGGTAGGCGGAATATCCTCCTTTTTGTCTTCTTTATATCTGCACCGATCCTTTTCTTTTCTCGAAGAATGAAGACCTCTCCTTATGCTTTTCTTGCGTTCATGTTTGCCCAAAGCGGATAAGGGTTCTAATTTCTAATTCTTGGGACATCGTATTGTCATTCTGCCGTGCAGGATATATTTCACCTGATTGTTACTATCTTTCAAGGACTGAACGAAGTTTCTAGTCCATCTTTTCCTAGGAGGGTCAATATACTGGAAACTGTTGCAAAAGTCAGGTCATGCGTGGTTATGCTGGACCTAGAATGCGACGATCTTATTCTGGAAATGTTCCATGTTTTCTTTGATACTCCCAGGTGAGGCTCTCGTTACGCTCCATGTTAGTTCTATTATTTCCATTTTGTTTCTTTGTTGTGCTGGTTCCTGCACCTTAATTTTAAAGTCACTGACTGTGGTGTGTAAGGACTGCTCTTATAGTCTTTACTAGTGCCAGTCTTGACGATTAACTAGTAGACTTGATTTTCTGCCGTAAAGAGCCCGCTTGTTTGTCAGGTTTTGGTTAGCTCATATGACGGCTTGTGGAGCCCTGTGAAGATGAAGGGGTCACAACCAAACTTGTTTGTTGTCGGTGCTACTACGGTGGAGGTAGTAGCCCAGTTTAACGTCTGATTTTAACATTCGACTTATAACATTCCGTTACAACGTCACATATACCTGGTACCTGGTATATGTGACGGATGGTACTTGGATCTCCAGTTCCTCGAACGGCTTCTGTCCTCGTTTCTCAACATACCTGGTACATTGACTTTTTGACAGCAGATTACGCTTTTGATTTGCAGTGAAGAACATCCTAAAAATGTGTTCGCGGATATGCGGAACATATTGGCATTGGTACTGGAAGAGAGCGACGACGTTTCTCAGCCCTTGCTAGAGGCGGTACTGTCGAATCTACTCCAAGACAACAAGGTGACCTCCCTCTTCTTGTTGGATATGAAGGATTTTAAGCTCGCCTGTCCGTGGAAAGTGCCTCCACAAGATTGACTTCGTGTATTGGCATGCCAGTATCTGCACTCTATGGAGCTTATATCATACGCTTCACCCTTGCAGAATGTTGTGCAGGGCGTTTCATCGGCAGCACACAAATTGGCAGTGGCATTAGTGGAGAGATGTGCCGACAAGCTGGAGCCATATGTCCAAAAATTTCTTACGTCAGTGATGCTCGAAGGAAAGGGATCAGAGAGCGAATTTGCTGGAGGATTACCATGACATCATCTATGAAATTTATCTTTGTGCCCGACAGATGCTACTGGCTGTTATTCCGAATTTAACCCCCGAGCTAGTGGTATGTTTATACTTGTTACCTTCGTACTACTACTGGTATCGTTCCCTTTAGGAGTTTCTGCGTGATTCTGACGTTTTTACTATCATTACAGACTGATCAGGTCGATGTACGACTTAAAGCTGTGGAACTCCTTGGAAGACTGTTTGCTCTGCCGGGACAACAAGTTGCGCAGGAGTACAAGCAGTTCTTTTCCAAGTTTCTCAAAAAGATTTTCTGACAAGGCTGTTGAGGTTAGATTGGCAATTGTTGCATGTGCGAAGGCATGCCTTGAACCCAATCCCTCGGGACCGGAGGCCTAAGATATCCTTGGTAAGCCTTCGCTGTGGGGCCATTTCACAAACTAATATTTTTATGTTCATCTTCTCTGCCTTTAATACACAAATTCTGTTGAAGTGGTTGTGTCCACGGATGTCCCCAGTAGTTGGATGCATTTGTTCATTGATATAATGAGAACCGTTGTCTCCGAGAAACATAGGTTACTATATTTTCAATATCGTCACGTTTCAGAAGACAGTAGAACATATCGAGGAAGTAAAAGCATTGTTTGGTGAGTGGCAGTTTTCTCCTCCGTTGTAGTCGTTCCTAAACTTCGTACAACCTCGTTTTATAAAAACTGAGGTAGTCTCTTTATCCCAATCACGGAACAATCATATGAAGCTTTCTCTGGAAATTATTCTTCGTCGGTAGCAAGTAGTTCTGCCAATTCCTAATTTGGAATTAACACGTTCCTCTCTGGACAGCTGGACTAGACGGTAGACTTCTGGACTTCGATGACAAAGTGAGGATGTCTGGTCAAATCTTTGTGTGACCTTGTCAATACCAACGCGAAGTGGGTACCAAAAGAAATGATCAAGCGAGTTGCAGATCGTCTGCAAGATAAGAAGGTACGAGCGTGGGGCCTGCATTGAAATGTGGCATATGCTGTACCTAAGTTTAAGAGGGCTACGCGCTGAAGAGTGTACTTGTGTGGCTCTGTAGAGGGTTCAATCGACGGATACGGATTTCATCATGATCTGTTTTATATGGTTCGCTGTGTTTTGCTCACGAGGAATTTTCCTTGTATACAGTGGATGCCTAACAGGTTCCCTGCTTGTTTCAATCATACATATGCAGGTCTCTGTGACGAAAGACACTCTACAGAAGCTTGCCCAGGTGTATCGTACGTATACATCTAAGTGCCAAGAAGGCTTAATGACAGTTGATGAGCAGTTTGAGTGGATCCCCAGTAAAATTGTGCGATTTGCTTACGACAAAGACTTCAGGTGCCCTAATGCCATAGGCTTGGTTACTACGTCTCTGAAGGTTTCTCTTTTAGGGCTGTTCTTGTTTAGTTGTATAACAGAGATAGAAGTTCCAAGTTAGTTTCCGTACCCAGTCTTTTTCTTAGTTAGTTGGTTTGAGTTGGTAATCTCTGTGGATACTACCGTGTTGCAGACCTCAGTATATAGAGATTGTGTTTACGGATGAGCTCTTCAGTGCCGAACTTCCGATTGAGGAGAGAGCGATGCACTGGATTGCCATGCTGGGCTCTTTCGATAAGAACGACGAGAAGGCTTTCCGGAACATTTTAGGTCAAAAGCTCAGGTGTGGTTGCTTGTCCCCGTTTCATTCTATCCTTACCCTCTCTACAAAATGCAAAAACTACCAACTCTCTCTACATTACATAACTCCTAGCTATCACTTTCTCTTATATATCACGAATTAACTCTCTAAGTCCTTGTTTGATATACCTCCTTGTACATTTTCATTCAGACTTATGTTTTGGCTTGAACTTTTAGGAGCCTGTCCACGAAGTATCATTAACTGCAGTGTGTTCGGAGTACTTGGCACGCATGTAATTCTTGTGGTCTTTTGTATCAGGTTACAAATGGAGGTGCAAAATTATCTTGCGATGAGACAGAAGGGCAAAGTGAGCTTCTAGACACTGGTGCTGCTTTTCGTTTTGGATATTTATTGTTGCGATTTGTAGGAGGTCCTGAGTGTGTCGATGCATTATCTTAGTGGAATTGTGCTGCAGACCCTGGTAAATTCTCTCATGATTATTACTTTGTTTACGGCATGGAGGTATTTGTGAAATGGATCCTAACAATCGCAGAAAGCGATACTCAGATCTATGCTACATTCGCTATTGGTTAATCCAACAATTGCTTCCAGCGATTGTTAGGTCTCCTCCAGAAAGTTGCCTGTCCAGTGTTAGTAGAAGAACCCATTGGCTATTTTATTGCTCTCTAATCAGTCAGACTCAGTTTGAAAACTGATACAACCCTCCATGAGCTTCACCAAATCAGGAAGAAGACACTCCCGAGCTTCAAAAGAAGATTCAAGCCTGCTTCAAAGCGATAGCATCATCGTTTGTCGACGCTACAAAGGCTGAGGAAAATTTTCAAAAGCTTTATCACATGAAGGACAATTTCATTTTCAAATCCCTCAATACATTGCTGAGTCCTTCAACTCCTTTCTCGCAGGCTCAGGCAATTCGGGTATGTTGTGCTTATGTTTATGCCTTCAGCTATTATTTGTTCTCCCATTCTCTCTCCTGTCCCACAGGGATGTCTTGAGTTCTTGTGTTATCTCTGTCTCTCTCCTCTCTCCTCTCTCCTCTCTCTATATATATCAATATATAAAACTGACTATATATAAAACTGACGTTATATGTCAGGCGTGGGTCTGGAACCGGGTTGTTTACAGGGTTCTGTCTTTCATTACGTTATATAACAGTTATGCATACAACGGGCTCTCTATTCCATTACACTATGACTGACATTTCTGGATCCTCTTGGAACCGCTTCTGCTACCAGTGCTCAAATATGACCTGACAGTTCTGACGAATCTTAATACTTGACTGTCAGATGTCAAGAGTGAACTCTGGTCAGACGTGGGCATGGAACTTGGGTATTTATAACTGGTTCTGTATTTCGTTACCAGATATCTTGTAAGGATTTGATCTTGTAGAAGATGATATGGCCCCGAGGACCTGCAGACACAGACTTGAATGAAGTAAAATGATGTCGAATTCGAGGAAGGAACCTTCGTACGAAAATTTGAATATATCGAGCGCAACTGGATTGACATGACATCACGAAATATGTCAAGCATGGTCGGCGGCGATTTGACCCTACTCTGTTTCTTTGCAATGCAGGATGAGCTTCTTAAAAGAATTGGGGAGAAACACCCTCAACACGACTTCATCAAGACTCTTGCTACGAAATGTTCTTTCCTGTTGTTTGTTAAGGAGCACGTGAAGGCAGTGCTTAAAGAAGTTTCTGTAAACAAGCTGTCCGGGAACAAGGAGTATGTTGCCTCTAGCTTGTCTTTGCTGGTGGTAAGTTTTGTCTTTGTTATACGCCTAAGCGTGCGTGCTTTGACGTTCTCTGTCCCACCGGGAGAAATATCTTGCACTCTCAAGCTTAGACTTTTCTTTCTTCTTTGATCTGTTCGTAAACTTTATGCCTTTACATTCCTTATCTTCTACAGGAATTCGCATGTCTTTTCCCAGCTTTGCGTGAAGCTTTGCTTCTGGAGCTACCTAAGGAAAGTGACGAATCTATCAAAGAGGGTGTTGTGCATATCTTGGCTAAAGCAGGTGGCTCAATACGAGACCAGATTGCTGACAAAGAAAGGTATGTGGAGAGAACCAGGTTTGAGATGAACAGATTATGTTTTAGTAGTCAAATCTGATCGGTCTGCCTTAAAAACGTACTGCAGATGTCCTGTCTTGCTGGCTTTCTTTGCGTTTTCCTGCTTACAGGCTTGCTCATTAAGGACTAAAACCCACCCGAACTGGTCTAGTTTGTTGGAGAGTTGTTTGAGCAAGTTGTTGGGGGTCCGCTGAGAAGGATAAATCTGTCATTTTACAGTGCTGTTGATCTGACCCTTGAGCAACTTTGCCTGGAGGGGAGCCGCAAGCAAGCGGAACATGCTATTTCTGCCATAGCAGCTATTGCAGCCGACTCTGGGTTGAAAGCAACCCAGAGTATCAACCCGTCTAGCAGTATCAGTCACACGTGGATGTTATCAAGGCTCACACTCCTTATATCCGCCTTATATCCTGGTTCAAGGATATCCATTTCACAAAGTCATTCTACCATCTACGACGCCGTCTGCCAGAGGCTGCACCAATTCGAATTCAACGTGAACTTCAAACTCGCCAATCGCTTCCGAATTCTGTTGCAAGTCAGATGATCTAGGAACGTGGACTGATGAGAGCTAAGAGAATAAATGGAGAGGAAGGGACATGAAACCAACGGTGACATATCCGGATACCAAAGCGATAGCCGTATATTGGCCGAGGTTCATCATGCTAGGAGTGAATTCGAAGGACAAACCGTTCGATCATGTAGCGTTTTCGTGACCCCTGCTGCAAGGACGTTGTCTGCAGGATTATATCTCATCGACTGTCAGTAACTTTTTGGTCTTGAAGGAGTATTTCAAGTTGTGGAAGTACAAAAAGTATGACACATTCGACGGTTCGGAATCATTGCCTGTGGTTATTGTTCCTTTCGTGTTCTGCTTGGCGTTGATGATTGTCACACATATGATTACAGTGATTGCTTTCAAGCTGAAGTTTCCACCTGAAGAGCACCCACGTCCATCAGCTTATTTTCTTCCACTAGTACAGTTTCGAAGATTTTTGTTGGGGATGATTCAGACCAGTTCCTGATCAAGGTATGATAACCGACAATTTGCCCCATGAATTGCATCCAATCTTGATTACGTCCGTAACTACTTGAATTGCACCCTTCGCGGGAGATTGAAGTATATCAGCTATGGTGAATGTAAATCAATCACCATGTAAACACAAAGCAGGTCCCGTTTACTCCTAATAAATACAGTTATGCAAAATAAGAGGGTTAAGATTTTTCTTATAGCGTGAAATTGAGAGATGCGTCATACTAAATTTGAAGAGTGAAGCGAATGAACTAGCATTTGTGTTTCTTATGGATCTTAATCAATGCTCCTTATATTTGAAGAGCTGTGAAATGTTCGGAGTCACTGGAGACAGAAGCTCGCTACGCCATCATGTCAGCTGCAATCGAAACAAGTCCACAACTGGCCCTCCAATTCGTGGTTATTGTTCATCTTGGTCACGCTCGGATTAACATGGAGAAACGCCAGTCGTGGGAAATGCCACCCATTCTTCGCATGTCTCTCATAGCATCGTTCTGCTCAGGACCTTATAATGCTTACATGGACCAATTGAGCAGAGGATGGACTCTTAACTCTCAATTCGTTTGGCCTCATCGCAGGTAAGCTTTTAAGACTGCTTCTCTGGTACAAAAGATAGGAGAAATTGCACATTTGTTTTCCTTCGCATTTATTTTTAGCATCTGCAGCATTAAAATTTGTGGTGAACTCTTCAAGAGCTCATCCGACATGCTTGTGTTAAATAGGCTTATACACTGGCAGAGCTATGCTACTGCGTATCTGCACCATCGCCTCAGTTTCGGTCTCGTGGAAGCAGAACACTGACGAAAAGGAAAGAACATGAATCCTGGAATAACATGTTTGGTATGGAAATGCGTATACTTCGCTCTTTGGCTGGTACCAGGACCGTATTGCATTGGAACTGGACTGATTGTAGTCTCGTCTGGGAAGAAGTTGCTTACATGGAAAGGTCAACTGAGAGCAATAGCTACTGGTATTGTGATGCTGACGTTGAGTCCTCTATATCCGGTCATTGAAGCATATAATAACGCTGAAAACAGTGGCCGTTCTACGAGGATTACCATGAGCAACTGCCTCGCATTGACAGCATGTCTTAATATTCTCCTGGATGTGATCCCTTTGCTCATCATAGGCATCGTTAAACAGAATCCTTGCAGCACTTCCTCAGGTCCAGGTACAGAGCATCTGCAGAGTTCAACTTTGATGTGCCACGAATTTCTGCTCTACATTCTCACAGGAGTTGCAGTCAGTGTCGTCACAACAGCAGTTCTATTATGGTGTTTGACGGGAGCACCAATCGAGAAAGTTTTAGAAACCAAGATGAAGCACAGTGTCCAAGCTCAAAGTCCTTGGCTCTTACTGTCAGATTCAAAGATGACGGTGAAGATTACGGACATGATGGAGGAATGCACTAATTCTCATCGTTCAACATCGACACTTGCCAATATCAGTGATGTTCAATAGCTATTCAAAATACTCTTGCTTGAGGTAGAGATCTCATTGTGTTTCACCTGTAGATATCTTCAACTTTGTGTAATCTATGGTGCTTCTTCACTTCAGATAACGAATATCTTCCCATCTACTTTTCACCAACTATTGATGAGCTCCAACGTTTCACGGGACGTAAGCATTACATACCGGAAACTACGCTCTAGAGCGGTAGGTGAATCAATGGTCAGAAATAGAAGTAGAAATAGAAATCTCATTGTGTTTCAGCTGTAGATATTTTCAACTCTATGTGTAATCTACGGTGCTCCTTTCCACCTTAGATAACGGATATCTTCCCATCTACTTTTCACCAACTATTGATGAGCTCCGATGTTTTACATACCTGCAACTACGCTCTAGAGTGGTGGGTGAATGAATGGTTATGGAAGACATCCGCTTATATCTATCTTCCCGGGGATTTTTGGACCTGCATTCAGTGCTGTGGGTCTTTACATTTGTAGACTGGGACCGATGACTTTTGGGTCTCCCAGAGGAATCTTCTTTACTCAAACCTGACTTTCTGTACGTGGTCTTTTCAAATTTTCTCTAAAGTGACCATAAAGCTCAGTTCTATTTGGTGAATTTGCTCCAACCTGATCTTTCCACTCGCAATTTTCACCTTACGCGAATTCGTAGTTCCAAGCCGTCAAGTTCAATCTATGTAAGTACGGGTTCAATGTAAATTACTTAAACCAGTCGGTTACTATCGCACCATTGTGTAGGTGTTTGCGTACCTTTCTAAGAGGAAAACGTTGCATTCCATTTGTGTCTAGATGTCCGTAATCCAATGAAGATTTACGTTTGCGTGTTTCTTCAAAGATGAGACATAATTTTTCTCCTTTTGTTCCGTTGCGAGTTTCCACTGTTCCCTCTACGGTACACGGTACCTAGAATCGTTCTTTTATACTTTGCTTTTTCTGAATCTAAGACATTCCCGTAACGTAAGTTTCATACTACAAACCGTCTCAGAAGAGAGAAAATAATATGAAAGTTCATATCCTTCTACTACAAAATGTGTCGATGCTGCTGTAAATAAAAAAATGTAAAACACCAGCCCAGCTTTTAGATGCATTCCGCAAATTTAGATGCAAAAACTTGTAAGATTGATCTGAGTATTCGGCCGCCACCTACTGCGCTTGAAGCCGCCTGCAACTGATTTAACTGACCCAACTGACAAGAACATTACCCCTCTGCCAGCACTTGAATAGAGATCCAGAGATAAGATTTCTAGAGAAAAGATAAAGTTTTAAGCTATTGATGGGATTATGCTGTAGAGAAAATCAACACCCAAGTTCTCACTAGAACTATATATCATAATGAAAATCCCTATTCAAAGTAACAAATTTACCTTTGAAATATACATGAGGTTGCTTACGCAATCAAGACTAACTTTCATTTGCCTTCTTTACACTTATAGAAACTGAAGCTGGACACAGCTTGCCTAACTAAGAAGTTGAAACCTACTAGCTTTTGTGTCTCTCTATCCATACTAAACCGCACATACCCCTTTTACGCTACATCCATGATGTAAAGAGAAAAGCACCCAGTACTCACCAAATGATGACACGGCGTGGCAAAACTGTATCTTCTTCCAATATCCTGCGCTATCTGTCTGTGCACGAACTACAATCGCTATTTTCAAGAACAAACCGCCTCTCTGTGCAGTGTTACGCACACACACACACGGAAAGGTCGAACAATGGTTCAACCTTTCTTACACCTCCCAGTCAGTCACACATTCAGTATAACTTCTGCTTCTTGGCTCCTGGGTACAGCACCTCTCTGCAACAAGCAGACATGTTCCAGATTGTTAACTGGATGATTCCACAAAGTTCAAGCTTACAGATCCGAAGCTTCGAACTCCTTGACCATGACAACAATCAAGTAATCTTCTTACTAGAGCACCCGTGTCGGAATGTCCGCCATTAGAACATGCTCCTTCTCTTCTCGAGTACCGCTTTTAGTGAAGATCAAAGAACTAGCAAGTTAAGTATCTAAGCACCTAAAAACTCCGTCCAGCTCTTGCTCATCCACGCAGTTGTAACCCAACAGATACGCTCGTCCTGCAAAGAAGACAAGTCACAAAATGGTGTTACCTTCTTGGTCTCAGCGCCAAGGCTGTGCTTTGCATCTCTGGCCAATGCCCTGCCATTGTCAGAATATCCCGATGAACTAACCAGGACCATTAAAGCTCTCGATGTCGGAAGATATTTAACTTCTTTAGCAAAAACTAACTAAAGGTCGAGAGAAAAGCAAGGAGTCTACCAAGACTTCCGGCAACTTCCCCCCCTTCCTCGGCAGCAGCGTTATTTTCTGCTTGTTGCCGTGTCTGCAGGTCCAGCTTGGCAGGTATATTTATAGCTGATTGAGAGTTGAACCCCAAACGAGCACAAACTTCAAAACGTTTACTTACAGGTTGTCCCTCATCCTCGTCATCAGCATCGAGCCACCTGTCGATGCTTTGATCGGATACAGTACAAACAAAGAGTTCGTTTGAAGGGTCCAGCACCGTATCTGCGCAGGCGTCATCGCATACTGCGGAACCACGACAGCCTTAACGTATTAGTGGTACATTCAGGAGTACCGTGAGCTGGAAATGGACGGATATACATTTCACAGCACTAAATGCACCACCACAAATTCACTATCAGAACCAACAAGGAGAGCAGGATTTGAAAAGAAGCTACTGATTCTTAACTGCTACAACTTACTATGGGCCCGCCCAGTGCTCTCACATAAGAAAATGCCACAAATTTGATGGTAAGAGCATGTTTGACCGGAACACGAGTGATCGCCAATATAGACGTCAGGAAGCTTTTGGCCACGCCGCCAAGCAGTGACATGATCAGCAACAGATGTGTCAATGAGAACAGAATCGTCACGTATCTGTGAAATTCCATATCACGACCCACCCTGATGTCAGTTTCGCCAGCACCGCAATAGTAGTAATGAGTCCCTACACTTCAAGCCATATGAGATGAGACCCTGAGTCAAGACAGAGACCAGCTATCCACAACGAACGTTCCTAGTGACACAAAGGATCTCAACACTCAGTTTCACTACAGTTTACTATGTTTTCTGCCTAATTCACGCAACTAGGAGGGGTATCCTATGTACGTTACCTGTGTAAGGGCTGGGGTTTGGCTGCGCTTGGCAACTTGCATTTGAATATATAGGTCTACGACAACTTTCAGGGAGTATTATATTTGAATATAATACTCCCTGAATTCTTCAGGGCTGTTATTAGCAGACTCTGTCATACCGGCCTGGTCACGCTGTTTCAAAAGGAAGTGGCGCGCAAAGTCAGCGGGCGTCTAATTTTCCAACTCATAGAAGTTCTCCAAATTACATGATAATATTCAATTCAAACTTTGACCTCAACAACATCCACCGCACAGCCTCTCGGTTGACATTGAGTTTGCTGATGTTTACAGCTTATAAAGTAAAGCCCTATAAGCAGAACATGATTGTTTGAAAGAACAACAGCTGTGACTTTGCTTGGGGAGTGTATTTGACCGCAAAGTATAGCTGCTCCCAAGCGTAACCTCGCATCCTGCCTTTCTTGTCACTTTGTCTCGGTGAACCCCAACGAAGGCGATATCTGAAATGCATATGTCAGCATATATGAAGATGGTTAGAGTAAGGAATTGAAACGACTCTGTCCATGACAAAAAGATGGAACCAAAGGCATTAACAGTATGAGATGCAGGTCAATGGGCTATCTGATGGATTGATGAGTTCGTCAACCATCTAACTTACAGTCTGCGCCAAAGATTCTCATCTGATGTAGCACATCTTAGGAACTGGCATACTCCGGCACACATTGAAAGATCCTGAATATATTCAACACAATATGCGTTATCGGTGGTCCTGTCTTCCTAAACTGGACGATGAGCATAGACTGCCTTCTCACTGATACATGATAACCTGCAAGCTCCAGTAGTAAAATCGGTTATCACACGCCAATATGAGACTTGGGAGCAGACGCTGAAAGCGCATTTACCTCAGACGAAAGGAACTTCAGAATGTTATGGTATAATTCTGGCGGAATTTTACCGAAGTTAGCAGTGGCAATTACTGGCATATATTCTGGCTGCTCAGTTTCCTTAGCTTCACCAAGCCGCTGGCTTTGAGGACAGTCTTCACTGAAGACCTGAAGGGTAACCCATGCGTAATCGAATACCAGAAAACGAGATGTTAACAGTGCAACAAACAACTCGGTAAGAGTTCCCTTCAGCTTATTTCAAGCAGAAACAGAGCAGATAAAATAAGGTGCTTGCATACCCAGGCATATCTTTCTTTAGGCCACCCGCTGGACAAGCATCGCTGGGGAGCCCCACAGTGCGGTAGTTCAGATGGCGTGCATCGATGCCCATCCGGTAGACAGTCAAGTCTGGTATATCCACCATTGAATCACAGTGATCAAACTTTCGACCCAAGTGATAAAGGAAGTATACTGAAAATAAGCACACTCAAAGATTCCAATGAAACCACTAGAGACGGTGGAGAGGATGGATGGAGATAAGGTGACGACCGCAAAGCCAGCAAGGCAAAAGAAAGAAACAACATCCAGCGATGATGCAGCACAAGAAGGTAGGTACAAGGAATTGGTCTGGTTTACTCGCAAGTGAAAGACTTAAGTGATTTCCTTTGAACAAGAGAGAACAACACCCATCTAAGAGTACAGCAAGACTGTACTGGCAAATCCTATCGACTGAAAGGATGAGTGACAACACCATGGGAGGGCCATATGATTGAAAGAACAATATGCACTGAACATCTTTGCGGTTAGAAGTTGAATCTACGCGAGGTCAAGCCGACCAGCTGACTGCAGCAATCGAAAATCAATCACAAAAGTGGTATATGCTGTGTATCCGACAGTAGCATATGGTGGAATTTAGACAGAATATTGGTAGAACACCAACGTCATTTATCATTTATCCAGAAAGCATCATATCATATTGCGGAGCAATTGAGAGCACCAAAGACCCAACGTTTTCCATGAAAACTACATAAGAAGCTTCCACTCTAAGCATAATAGAGGACTATCCAGTCTTGTTGTTTCCACCCACAGTTTTTTCCGATACCAGTGAGCGGCTGCAACTAGTGGAAAGCGCACTTAGACTCCGTCCTAAGGTATGCTCGCTCCAACCGTCAATGCAATGAAACCTGACAGACCTTCTGAAAGACTCCAGACGTCCATTTAAGGTCACAGAAGACAGTAAGGAAAATTTGTCATGCAATTTGGACCAACATGACCGGGCGAAATAAAATGAATCTAATATTCAATAGTACCTTCAATACTGGTACCCCTGGATCCGAATCATGAGATACAAACTCCGAATCAGTGCTTAGGACCTCATCTTCTAGGAATTCAGCCAGGCCCTCGTCACTGTCCTCGAAGGCCTGTAGGTCGTGCCCACTGTACAAGACAGAGTCTGAATGCTCCATCCCAGCGACCTGTTGCAACCATCGAATTACCTCAGATACAGGTGTGAAAGTGCTACATCCCAAAACATGACGAGAAAGACCACTCCAAATCCACGCCCGTAGAAGGTCGGCCTCATGAGAACGAAAGCAGCTAACGTGTTACTAGTACGTCTACCATAAAATACTCAAAACCTCATACCGCATGTCACACAGCAGAGGTTACTACGTACGGCAACTTGTCATACCACAAAACTAAAGACATACACTAATACTATGTGACATTGATCAATCAACGCTCATCGTCACTGAGATGACCGCAGTAGATCATCAAGACATTACAACGTCAGATGTGTATTCCTCCTCATATCAGTTCACAGGTAGTGAAAGCCTGCAAACATTGCTTGGACTACTGAGTCCAAGAGCAGAATGAATATATTTTCACGGACGTTAGCAACCAATTCAAGACGTTATGCTTCAGAAGGATCTCCAAATTCAAGCCTTGACTGTCAAAAATTCCCACCGATAGCAATCGATATGATAAGCGTCGATCAAGAACAGTAACCCTCGTTAAAACCCTGTCCTGGGAGAAATCTTCCTTTCTAACTCGTTTTTCACTCAAAAAGTGTCGATCAGAAGCCATTCGAGAGACAGATTGGTTCTAAAACTCACACGAATCCAATCTGCTTCAATTTCAAGAACATCAGAATCCGTTTACACAAGATTCATCGACAAGTATTAATCCTGTTACAGAAATTCAGAGTCATCGGACTCTATTAATCTATCGTTCGCAGATCCTGTTGAAGTTTTGAAGGGTAAATGCGCCTGTCGTCACGTCCCAAGGTCAGCAACTGCCCATCGTCACGTCCCAAGGTCAGCAACTGCCCGTCGTCCTGTCTTCATCCCACTAGGAACCTCCCATTTCAGCACTACTATTCAGTAATTTCTAGTCTGGAGCAGATCTTTGCGATCTATGTACAAAATGAGATTCTGCTGTCAAGTTTCACCATTCTATTTCGCAAAATATTCTTCTACAATACAATGCAAGATCTCCTGAGGATTTTTTTAAAAATCAACTTATCATCCACGAATGCAGAAAAAAAAACCTTTCTTCTTGCCCACAACCGCCACAATCATAATAAAATTGTCCTGAAATGAACATCACCAAAAGTAATTGGTTATGCCATGGCCATGTTCGATGTATTGCATTTGTAAATTTGCAAGCAGGGGTTTGCAAAAACGAGTTTGAGGGGGGGGACCTGAGGGAAATCGGCCATTCTCGTAGAATCCCCGTAAATAATATTATAGGCCCCGTAATTCAAATCTACTTCATTCCTGAATACTCCGCTAAAGTTTTAGGATTAGATTAAGCTTTCGGGTGAGTTTTTCCCATCAATTCTTTTCCGGCTACAAACTTTTACTCGTAAAAGCTTAGTGTATTCCTGGTGTAACCCAAAAAATCATTTACGGGTTGTTGTAGATCTGGAAAAAGATAAAGCTGAAAACCCCTGTGATATCCGAAACTACAGACCCAAATTTTAGCTCTCATTGAGTTTCATATTTCAACTAGTATCAAATCTGTTATAAGGGAACTATTATCTCTAGGTTCTTATTTACTATCTCTATATCATTTAAATAAAAGTTAAATATCCATCATGGCATCTAGAACAATGTTATATTATACATATAATATTAGTTTCTGTTGAAATTGACATTCCGCATAATGAGTTGCATCAAATGAACTCTGAATCTCATGTTCCTCGAACAACTACTGTTCTCGTTTTCCTATATATTTTCGGGGCATCTAAGGTTTATAGTTTGCCAATACTAAATCTCAAAATATTTTTTCATGCAAAAATCATCGAATTCAAGTTATTGAAGTGTGTATCTTTTGTCTCTTTATTCAAAATGAGAAGAAACCAAAAAGAACTGTCCTCTTATCTTACCATTATATCTCCTTATTCTCATTTCATAGACTCCACCTAAATCTGAAATTTAAATCACTTAAATTTAAATCTAACCCAAAGCTCTAATTAAAACCTCTTAATCTAACCCTAAGCTCTAATTGAAACCTCTTATACCTCAGCGCATTATCTTCTTACAATTTTTTATCAGACATTCCTCCCAAATAAGGACAGTTAAAAGGTTTAGAAACTTCTAAAAAACACAAAATCCCTTTATAAAATGAACGGTCAGCTTTTCGAACATTGGAAAGTTAGTATCGCATTCTTGTGATAAACTGGATTACTTAGAATGAAGGAAATTTCCTAAAAGCAAGAATCCAGAAATTGGTCAAGCAAAAACTATGAATACTATACATACTATCGGATTGAGGATTGCAATGGATGGAAAAGTTTAATCGTGCAACTTTCTATGGATATCTATAGAAATAGTTCAATAAAATCAATTGAAAGTATTTTCAGTAAACTTAGAGTCATTAATTAATAAATAATATAAATCTAATAAATATGTTTTTTATTCCATTAACAAAATTTATAAATCACTGTGATAGTAGATAGTATTTTCTTAGGTTTGCGTCAAAGGTTGTATGGACAGTTAGTTTGATCATAAAAAAGTTAATTTTTTTACTAAAACGTTATGAAATGTTAGACTTCTCACTTTAAACCAGAATAATAAGATTGCAGTAAATGACCACGAATTCATGAAACCAATGCTTACACGGTGTTCTGTTATGGTCAAATGGAACATACAGAATATGAATATATTTAAACATTTCTATTAGAATAAGAACATGGAGTAGAAACTGCCTTAAACTGCCTCAAGTGAGAATACATCAGGTTTTGAATACGTCCAACTTCCATCAAAGAATTAGCTTGTAACTCCCCTCGCTAAGAAATAAATGCTCCTAGAGTCATGTTCTTACCTTGTGATGGCATACACAACTTTGTACAAAGGGATTATCTCCAACTTACTTCTAGCAGCCTATTATATGCTATGCAGAGATAATTACATTTCCTAACTAATCGGTACGAATAGTTTACATGAATGTATTAGCAGTTTCAGCTTCAACTTTAGCGTCTTCATGTTCGACTTAAGGATCCAATACATTGCGACAAATACAATATGCTGTAATTTATATGTAAAATTTGGGTTTGATCAGTACTCGTCATTTTATATATTGTTCAACTAGACATTGTTGAAAAATACTGTGCCTAAACCAAAGGTTATTTAGTGTTTGAACTTGAATAATATCAGTAGTTCATGTGATTGATAAGTGGATTTATTGCTATATTTCTTCATGTTACGTAGACCATTTTGTTTTTAATTAGGGATTAATTCCTCAGAATATAGAATATAGGTGGGGAGAATATAAATTTGATGGTGCAACAACTTTATAATATAGTGGAGACCTTTAAACATACGAGGTAGTCTTCTAACAAATCTAAGAAAGAAGGATGACAATAGAATTCTATAAGTTGAAGGTTGCTTATAAGTATAGGGAGTACATATATGACAATAGAATTCTATAAGTTGAAGGTGGCTTGTTTGAGTTTGATCAATAAAAATTCATTGTGATATTTGCAATATTCTCCCAATTTTGGATAACATTTATGACGATAGAATTTGATTAGTTTGGTGTGGCATGAACTAGCAAATCTCAAGATAAACCAGGGTAAGTGTAAATAGACTTGAGAATATGCAAAAGACAAATGAGTTTTAGATCCAAATACCATTTGTCTTGCTTAGGGTTCATGCTATTGAGGTTTAACATTGTTTTAAACCTCAAGAGCTTAAACCCTAACCAAGACAAACCTAAATTGTACACTTGTGATAATAACACACCCATTAGATAACTTTAGCATCAAAAATTAAGTAGATGAACAAATGACAAGTGCACATTGTCGTGTTGTGGTTTGCGTTGCCAATGAAATAGTAGTTAAGTGTGGCTTATCCTTGTATTATGAGCATAGATTGTACCATGTATCTCATGATTGAGCTACTACCATGTGAGCAATTTGTGTACATTCAAATAATTGGCTACATGGATTACAATTATGTTCTCTTTTTTAGTGCTTTGATGTATATAGGTGGTGAAGATTTGAAAGAGGGTGTGTGTTTTTGTTTTAAGAGTGTCAAGCAAGAGAAAGTTGTTGAGAGTGAGAATTGTAGCATAGTGTGGGAGCCATAGCATTGGAGGAAGAGTTGGAATAAGAAATGTTGCTCGCTCCTAATCTACCACTCCCAAATCCTTCTCTCATCAAGCTCCAAATTTTGCCCCATGAACACTTTTAGCTTGGATGGTAATACATGTTGAGCTTGCATTTATGGCGTTTGTGGTAAAAATCCCAAGTCCTATTGTCCTTCTTATGCTTACTAATGGTCAGATTTGGGACTTGCCAATCTATGTGCTCTTGTAAAAACAAAATATTTAATTTTTTTCAAGGGTTTAAAGGGGAACATACAGAGTATATTTGTGAAATAGAGAAGAGGATAAGTGATAAAATTGCAATGATTGGGTCACAACAAGAGAAATTAAGAGGTTTCAAGGATGGGTTGAGTTTGGGCAAGCCATTTGAAGAGATGAGAAGATGGTTGCACAAAGCAGCTCAGGTGCGATGGTTTGGAGACAAAACCCAAAATTTTGAGAAGATTCTAAGTGGGTTAGGATTGATTCAAGAAAGAGAGTCAAATTCATACCCCAATGAAAAAATTGGAAGATTATGAGAGTTCTATCATATCTTTTTATGATCTGTCGATTGGATTATAGGGTAGAAAAAATGCTTATTGTGTTGACCTCAAGAAATTTTATGTTTGAGTTAATATCTAATAAAATCTGATTGATTGACATTGGAGCATGAGAAATCAGATTGTTGAGAAGAACATTATGATCTTGTTGGAGTTTTTGTTGCTTCAAAACCTCAAGTTTGAATTAGACCACAAAAATTTATAGTATTATTTGGTGGTTAGATTTTCATTTATGTGTATTAATTTATATGGATTTCCCAAATAGATAATTGAAGGTCTTGGATCAAGTATACTTGGGTATGCATAGCTCAAAAGTTATCATAGCTTGTGAATTAATTTATATATAGAGATTGGGATTAGATTAAGCTTTCTAAGTTTATAAAGAGTTGTAAAGGTGCAAAAAACTATTATGTAAAATTTGGTTAGCTTAAAGTTTATTGAGTGTGAGTGTTGATGTAACAAACCCTAATACTAATATTGTTGTAAGCTCTCAATGAAACATTTTTACTTCCAATCACAATTGAATGTTAATTCTTCTATTTGTGACTATGATTGAAAATTTTAGGTTGCTAGAGTGTTTGTGTGAATTATGCATACCCTTGAGTAAAACAATGAATGAAAGTCTACAGAAATCAGGAGCAAAAACTAATTAGGGATTTCAAAATTAGAGTTGAAACTACAAAATTCTACCCAAGTTTGAGATTGTGTCAAGGAAACTATACTAGTTACATTCAGTCTTGCTCCATATATCATTGAAAAATTTATATCTCTTATACTTTCAACCAAGTCATAAAAAATCCAAATCAAAGATGTAAAAAAGAAGGTATTCTTATTTAAATATTGTATAGATATAGATCTCCTTATAGGAAAGGCATAAAATTTTCCTACTTGTAGTACAAACTGGATGCAAATTTGGTGTATAGATTCATGCAACTTGGAGTATAGATTTAAGTTAGCTCTTAGATAGAGAAAGGATGCTTTGAAGCTCATTTCCACCAAAAGCATTCAGAGTTTTTGTTAAAATTATCATGTTTTAAGTCCTCTCTATGCTTACATGCTTGATTGTATGCACATTTGGCTTGGATTGGTATGCAAGCATTGCATTTAGATTCTTTCATTCTACTAGGCATGTTTTGTATTTCTCCTTAGTAAAGCCAGAAGTGATGACAATAAACCAAGTGTGCATGTTGTTATGTCATGTTAGGTTACTCATTATTCCCATATTTGATAGAAGGAATGCTAGAAACAAGATTAGAAGGTTCTAATGATTGTGCAAAAACCCAAGCTCAAACCATTGATTGTTTAGACCAAGGCCATAGTAGACCGGCACAACCAATGAGTAGTAGGTAAGGTTGCATGAGCAATATGTGTTATGAAGCCAAATAGAGATGCATTCAACAAGCAATTTTTTGCTTAAAAAGCCAAGATTCAATCCTAAGCATTACAAGAAGTTTGGATAGACAATTAAAGCTCCAGATTTAGACTCTTCTAGAGTAACAAGTGTTGCATGTTGCTTTAATGTTGCTTTTGGCAAAGATGAAGATGTTGTGCACAAGCTCTAGGCAAAAACCACCTTAAATATTTTGACTTGTTTAGAACTAACAATAACAAAACTCATTTTTCAAGGCAACACTAAAAAATAAGGGTTGTGTATTTGCAATTATCAACAAGTGGAGATGAAGAATCCTTCTTCCGTAGTGTTGAGATTCAAATTTTCATCACTTTGGAATCTCATTTTGACAAGGATAAGCCTATTGTATTCCTTTTGAATAAATCAATTGTTGAATTCATAGTCATAATCATGTTGAAGTCATAGTCATAGCAATCTATTGTTTCATCCCAATGATGTTGACTGTAACAATATGGAGTTAGCAAACAAGTTAGAAGATACTAACAAGTTAGCAAATAGTCCAATTTAGCCAAGCAATCTAAGTATATTCTAGGTGCATCTTCCACTCCAATCTTATATTCTTCTATTTTTTTTCCATGGTCTTTTACATTGAAGGTGTTACTCATATATGTTCTCTTAGTATTTTTCAACATGATCAATAAGAATGATGATGAAATCTCTAGATATGCAATGACAGTCAAGACATTTTGCAGGTTGCTATTGTGCATCAAATACCTCTTGTGCAGTGCTACATTCCAAATAGTAGCTCATTTGATACAAGCCAAGTCTGATCATTGTGGCCTTACCTATTTATGAGGTATCAAGGATACATTTGCCTCAAAGTATGCTTGGATTTTTTGTGCAATTTCCTTGTAATCTCTATTAGATATCATTTCAAAAGTTGGTGCATTTTCAATTGCACTAAAGAATTTAACACATCAAGGAATTTTTTATATAGATGTTTTCCATTAATTGTATTACAACTGTGCTATGTAAAATTTTCATCTACTTAATATCCTCTATTTGATCAAAACATTGGCAAAATTATATTTTGCACCTTGTTTGATTCATTGCACTATGTGAAAATTGAGAACAATTGGCAAGTTGATTGACAATGATTGTACCATGACTGGTTGGATCTATGGTATTGCTACTCAAATTGATATGTTGCCTTGCTTAAAGTCATTCAAATCTAGTGTGGTCTTGTAATACCAATAGCTAGACATATTATCTAGAGATGGAAATGAGTTGGTAACATATGGAAGGATGTTATATATGATTGACTAGGTAGATCAAATAAAGGTGTCACAAGAAGAGTACCTCCACTAATAGGTAGGAACCAAAAACAGCTCAAAAACTTCAAAACCAACTTCTAAATAGATGAATTAAGCCTCAAAAATGGTCTCATTCTTGCCATTGGTAAAAGAGATTTGCCTTCTCTCCCCCACTGTTTGTCTTGTCAAGATCTTTCTAACAATACCTCATCCATGCAATTCTCAACTTCTTATAAGAAGACTCCATAAAGATACCTGTTGGTCTTACTTGTTTGACCTACCAAATAGAATAAGAACTGACATGTCATCCATCCATACAAACTAATCTAAGGATGTAGATAGTTGATATGTCACCAATCTATGTATTTGATCCAAGGGTGGAGCTTCCTTTGAGGATATTCTCTTTGTTATATTATAGACAAGGTGTTCCTTTGGGACATCAGAGTATTGAGTTTGAAGCTTTGTGTCTCTTCACTTGTGTTTCTCTTGGAGGTTCTCCTATCCTCATAATATCATAGGTCTACATCATTTAGATCTTATCATGCAAAATGGTGTTACTGTTGCTCTATATAAGCAGTTCTCATGCAACTTGTTTGCCATGATTGGTTATCTATAATGTCAACAAATCCTCATCTCTCAATGAGAACTACATGCACAAAGGTGGCTAGTACTAAATGATTATCCATGGGTATAATTGCCACATAGTAAGAGCTTCATCAAGTCATGTTGCAAGAATATTTGGAAGTAAAGAAGCATACTTGTGCTCCATCACCACCACGGTGGTCCTTTTATTTGTAATTAAAGTAATTGATAAACAAGCTAATATAAGTTTTACTTCTGTTCAAGGGTTGAACACGTTGTTAGCACAACAACACAAGCAATCAAAATTGTTGATAACCACATATTGTCAAATAACCAATATGGAAGAGCACCTCATGTTGTTGTTGTCAAACAATATCATTGTCAATTGTGTCAATATCATTTCCAAATTGTGTTTGGTGTTGTTGCTTGGTGTTTAGGTGTATCAACTACCCAATACTTTGCATGTAGAGGAAAAATCACATTTGTAAATACTAATTAATTGGTATTCACTCAATTGGTACAAGAGATAACCAAGATCATTGCAAAGTGAGACTCACAAAATTCATTAGAAATGCAGTGTCCCTTGTCATTCCAATACAACTTGCCAAGTTAAACATGCAACCATTTTGTTGAAATCTACAATTTGCACTTACGTCAACTTTATAATTCAATCACAAACGCTGATCTTGATACACTTAGCCAATAATTTGTTGATTTCTTGTCAGCTTACCACAATGAATTCTTTGTAATGTTGTTTATAATTCAAGTATTGCAAATTTGAATTTTGAATATGCATAGCCAATGATAGACAAAAAAATTCCAATTCTTCAAAAATATTGTGGTTGACTTGCTTTTGCCTTCGCAAATACTATCACAATCAAATGGTATTCCTTGTTTTGTGTCATGAGAAAGATGTGTTTAGAGTTGCACTAACAAATTTCTCTTTAGAAAGCGTTATGCATGCTAAAAAATTAGAGAAGTTGAGGATGCTTCTCATAGTCTAAATTGTGCTTTTAGCTGTTGTACTATCATTCCAAAAGTAAAATTACACATTGATCCAAAAATATACTATTTTTGGTAATTTCAGCATTTTCTAAAAATCAAGAAGTATGCTTACCTGTACCTCTAGATTGGTCTCAAGAGGGAATACAGATTTGACAATACCATAAAGTGAGATTTGACAATACTATAAGGTATTGTAATGGGATAATGAATCTTGATTTGCATTTATATATTTGTAATAATTTTTAAATAAACATACATTTGTAAGTAAATTGCTTACTCAATCATTGACTTGCTTGGAGGTCAGAAGCACAAAACAGTCGAGACCTTTTGGCACCGAGCGTTGAGTCTCAGCCGTGAGCCTAGCCTGGACAACCATGTGTGCCCAAATGCGGCTTCAGTCAAGTCCTTTTTGGCGCGGCGCCAAATTTGTGAGACGGCGCAGCCCTAACATATATAAAGTTCTAGAAAAAAACTTATCTTCTGAATATATAACTCTTTTAAAAATATATAAATAATAACATGATGTTTATCTTTCTAGATCAACAAATGAAAGTTTTTTATATAATACAAATATGAACTTGAATATCTCTATGATAAATTTTCTTGAATTCTAATGCACCTATTTAAATATTATATACCCAAATATGAATCAATATATCTCAAATAAGGATTGAATCAATGGACTCATTGAAGGCAAACTAATATTAACAATGCCATTGAATGATACTTTCATAAATTTTGTATACTTAATAGCTCCATAAAATAATATTCATATGAATATTTATAAATATATATAGTAGCTTAGTATACAAAGAATCTAAATTAAACCTGAAATTAGCTATCCTCGGGTAAAAAATCAACAATGCTCATTGAGACTATTTTTGAACAAACTAGTTTTACTAAGGATTTGAAACTTTAGCTAACCTGGTTGACGTAGCAATATCTTATGTAACCTAAGGTCCAAACATATTAGACCAACATGGTATGGATAGATAGTAAGCTTGGTTGTTTATTATTTCTCATAAGCTACTAAATATATTAATCTCTTTGATGATTTTACCATTATTAAAGAAAGACTTAATATGTATGTGCAAGTTTCAATCTAAAGGTTTTTATTTTACTATTGAAGTATTTGTACATGGTGAACAGACACATTTGTTCTCTTTGCTTTAACATGGTTGTCATACTATAATATTTCTTCATTCTACAATAAAATAAAAGAAAATAAATATATTAAAACCGTGTCAAGATAACTATAGTTAATAGCTATCTATTAAATTTTTGTTATTCCAGTATTTGAATTAGTAACAAGACCAGTTAAAGCATTTGAAAATGGATACAATGTACAATATAAATAAATTGACTGGTTACTATAACCTGTAGGATATTCTACGAGTTTAACCTCAAAGATTTACAAGTATATAAGAGGATCAACTCTGCTTCTTCTCTAATCTGATGGAAATTTATATATAGAATATTCCCAAAAACTTCTAAGTAGAAATATAGAAATTAATGACCTATGATATTTTATTAGTTCTCCATGTTTTGGTATTTGTTACTCTCAATAACTATGAAATGTCATAAATACATTATCTGAGGTAGCATATCTACAAACTTAGGAATTTTTGTTTACAATTTGAATAAGTGGACTGAAAATAAAGTATATACCTTTATTTCAATCTTTTATTGAGGTTCTTCATTACTTGGTATGCTTGATGAACACAAATACAATCTTAAGTGTGTTTCTTAAATGTTTGAAAATCATAATCATAAATTGGAATCTAATTATTTGCTAAGAAATTAACCATTGAAAAACCTTGTGTGATAAAATGACTATAACAGAATGATATATGGATCCATCTTTTAAATTATGTCATCTTCTTATCCATTTATGAGCATAATTCAAAGCCAATAGAACTAATATTCTAGAAAGAAATTCATATAAAACAAACTAATATATTTCATTCTTTGGGATTTGCAAAGAGAATAGGAAAAGAAGAAGGCTGAAATGTAAGCAGACAAAGGAAAAAGTCAAAATATCATAAAACAAGTTGAGAAAGAATTAGTTAGGCTAAAGTCTTGAGCAAAATGTTATCTCAAAATGGTTTAACTTGTAAGAAAAAATTATCTCAAAGCTAACATAACTTTTTTATAATTTAAGATGATTTATAAATTTTAAAGAACAAGATAGTATTCCCATTGAATCTATACTAACAAGATTACATTGATCTTATGTTAAACTACTTTTCCCTTGGTTTAGGTATTATAATAGAAAATCAGTGTGATTGGAATTAAATTTGAAGAGTAGTATCTCTTGTGTATATAAATTGGAAACCCTATATAAGAAAGAATTGTCATTGTGTATGTTTATGAGAAACAGAAACATATAGACCATTTTTCCCTTAAGTTCATTCTTATTTCTGTTATATTCTATGTCTCGAATTATTCATCTTCTAGGATAAATTTATTCACAATTAAGTTGAAATATTAAAATTAACTTAAATTTCTTATATCTTGTATTTATTGTAAATAAATATATAACTATGAATTTCATTTAATAATTTTGTTTGCCGATATTATTACAATTTTCTAAGGGATTTGATAATTTTATAAAAGGAAATATATTGTAGAGAGACATATATCTTTAATGAATAAATATTATAATAACATTCAAAGTTATAATGATTCTATAAATTGTTTCATGCCATAATCATAATAAAACTATATATATATATATGAAATATGCAATTAAACAGAAATTAATATTGTATTTAAAGTATAAATTTTGTCTATCCTCTTTATACTTCTATAATAATTGTCTACTAAGCTTATATACATGACATTAATTAGCATAGGTATAGAACTAGGAAACATTTTTGTTGCCTAATGTTATATTTTATTGACTGGTTCTATGATCAGATCTATCATAAATCTATATAAACATTTGTTTTTGGGCCAAATAATACTGCCTTATGTGATTTAGAAAATTATTATACTTCAAAATCATGATATAAATCCTTAGTAGGCATTCAAATCTGACAATAAGATTGTCAATTAACAATAAAATACATGTATAAATAGCAAACATGTTTTTAACTAATTCTATACCTTCTTGAGTGAATATCTGATCAAACTTATAAAAGGGTTATAAAAGTTGGGTATTACTGGGTCCAATATAATATTCAGTTCTATTAGAGACTTGAAGTATATGATAACAATTAAAGGCTTATATAAATATACAAAATTATAGTGGTGAAAAGTGTTGGTAGTATGAGAAATACTAATCTTATTGAACATTCAATAAGTATCACTAAAATTATTTAGACTAAAGATGAGTGTTGATTAACCTTTGAGTGAATATAATTGTGATAATTATTAATTTAGTAAAATCAAAAGGTGAGAAAATTCATAGGAATTTTGTATAGTAGTTGACAAAATTATTGTCAATTTCACATCAAATAAATAATTGAGTTGTTGAGGAAACTTGTATAAAAGTGTGCCACTTCAGATATGAAAATAAAAATAATTTCACTTTAGACATTAAGTTATTACTCACTTACGTATTTTGGTTAAAATATCATGTAAAATTTGGTTATTCATAATTAGAAATTTGAGTAAATTAAGCAATAAATTAAACAAAGAATCCAAATTATACAAGAATTATATGTCATTTTAGATTCATAATTAAATATATCAATTTTTATTCTTAATTTATAACTTATTATTATAAATTTTATAATTTAAGAGAAAATTTTAAAACATACTGAACAATGATTTTCTATAATCATTAGATTGTAAACTTTAATTGTAATATGAATAAATATTCACTTGTATGTCAATGTTATGCATTTTTTACTTGTTGTGCTCTTAATTAAAATAATATGTAGAAATTTGACATTTGATAAATATTGTAAAAAACTAAGAATCTATATTCTTAATATAGAAACTCGGAACCTATTCTAAATTATACTTTCCATCAGAATACACAAAAACATTTATATTTAAAGGATGATTTTTGGATCTTTCATGTTAACAACTTAATATGAATTTACAGAGATAGTATAAACTATATATGTTATATGATGTGTTTTTAGAGAAAGCCAAATTATATAAAGAGAGAAAATCTAAATTACAAGTAATATATGGAAACTACTTATAAATTCCAAGTTGATAAGTAAATATATACTTGTTGAATAGGTTTTGTGTACTCAATAGGTTTATGGCATAGACATATTTCTACCATATTTCTATACTTCAAATCAAGACTGTCTAAGCAATAATTTTTGGTGCTCATCCTATTTGAACTTTACTTAAATAGTGGAAAATGTTTGGACCTATAAGGTGCACAAAAGGATTTTTTGTTCGCTATATGGAGTTGACTTCCCTTATTTTATTTATTATTATATCTAAAATACATATTTATATATATTGTAACATCATCTAATAGAATTAAAATTATTCTTATTTTTTAAATAATCAAATATTTTTATTTTCCTATATTATCAATCTAACAAAAATTAGCAAATTTGATGAACTTCATAAGTTAAATAAGCAGAATTATACTATAAATATATAATATAATCTAAATGTAAAATATTAATGTATATTCTAATTTGGAATACACTATCCTAGGTCCATATCATGTAAATAGAAGTATATACCAAATCTGAGTATTTCTTAATGTAAGAAAGCCAGTAGTTATCTATATACTCTATAACAAAACTTGACATATCTCAAAGAGTTTATAACGAGTTCACAATCCAATTTTAAAGTTGGATAAAAGGATGTTTTTCATAAAAATATCTGTTTGTAAAACCATAAATTATAAATATGGAATATAAATACTCATTACCTATATGGAATATGGTATTCATTACAAAGGAAAATGACTATAAATCAATGCTCTTCACACTACTTTGAATTCCATCACTATTTCAAACAAAAGACCAAAAACATATAGTTTTATATAATCTGGTCTCTTATAGTCTGCTAGCAAAATAAAGGAAATCCCTAAATGAGCCTTTTCTCATCCAATGTCATAATTCTTTTATATTTAATACAGTAAAAGGGTAACCGCATAGAAAACATGAAGGATCGGAAGACCCCATCAATTTATATTTAATGACATAATTACCTAAATATCATGCACAAAACAATAAATCCATGTTCTTATTCTAAGAACTATCCACCATTCATAATAAACTTTTGTCTTTATATCACATGGGTACACAACTATTATATTTTAGTTGTATAGCTAAATATTTGATGTGTTTTAAGTCACTGCATATCCTATTTGATGTTTTTTCAGTATATAAAAACTGTTTATCTTATATAATCTGTTTGCATTTCATCTCTTTATATTTTGCATTGAATTGATCACATTTGAATCTAATATGGCATTTTAACTCTTCTATGTAATCACATTTTTGGTTAATTATATCAATTATGTTGCTTGTTTATGCACATGAAGTATAAAAACAGGCAATATATATTAACAAGAATATCTATTAGATAAGATGTAGATATGCCTCACAAAAGAGAATTAGATATGTACAAATTCTTGTATTTTAATCCCACAATGTTCTACAACTAAATGCACAACTTTAATATCAAATGATTTGTCAATAGGATTCCTACTTATATATTTAATAAATAAATATAATCCTATTTATTCATTTCTATTTATAAAGTTTATAAATTTAGAATTCCTATTTATTTATTCAAAATTATTAAAAGATGCAATAATAAAACTATATTTTATTATAAAGTGGTTTAAACTATAAATTATTATATTTCTGCTCAAATTTTGAAAGCTTATATGGCATGAAAACTAAGAACAAGCCAATGAGGCCAATATTACTTGTAGGTAGTGCAATTTGATTCTTTTAACATTGATAATGGTTAGTAGACACGACTTTGAATATATTAGCATATTATGGATATTTGATTAGAATAATTTACTCTTTGTGTAGTTTAGTTAAATATTAATTTCTTAAAAACTATGTTCAGAATCTTGAACTTTATTTTGCCTTGTCAATTTTTACACCATTCATACCTTATAATGTGAATTACAAATTAAATTGATTATTTAAATAAATCAATTTTATCTTGTAAGTAAATATCTATCCTTAGTTTTATTTCATTGGAAAAATATAAAATAATATTTTTTAAATAAACCTAAGCATACTTCATTTTGAATCATAAAAATGGAAAGATTATGATCCTTAAGATGAAGAAAGCTTTAATTGATATACTTATATTCAATTAAGAATTACAATTATTGTATTGGTTAACTGCCTATATTGCAATTTAGAAAAGTAACTATCTATTCTTCTTGGAAAAGTATTAATTATGTTTTTATTATTGGTTAATTATTCATCTCAATATGAATTAGTTATTCATATAAGATTTTGATCAAATTTTTAATTGGTTTTGGAACTGAGGAAGAAAATTTAGACATTATGACTTTACTAAAAGAAAGTATTATCACATGGAAGGAATCAAAATTTATGTTCAAGTGTACTCTAATATTTATGTTTTTGTTCCACTTGATAAAATTATTAAATTTGAATACTTGTAAAAGATAGAGATCGAGGGAAGAAATAAGAGAGTGTAAAATCACACTCGGACACTTGAGTGCGGGAGACTCTGAATGCCTAGCATGAGTTTCAACTTTTGTATTTATGGGGAGCATACAAGACTCTTGAGAAGATTCTCAAGAAGCTTCCTTGAGTCGCTTTCTTGGAATGCAAGCCAAGTTAACAGTGAATCTTCTCAAGAAACTTTCTTCTGGAAGTTGTCTACTTGGCATGCAAGCTAAAAAGGTTGAAGCTTATAGAAGTTCTCTTTTAGAAACTTCATCAATTGGAGTGCAAACTAAGCTAGTTAGGAAGCTTTCCAAGAAGCTTCTTAGATACTTCTAGAATATTAAAGACTAATTTGGAGAATTTGCTACTTGTTAGCCCTAACTAACTTCATCACTTAATTTCATATTGTTACATATTCCCCCCTTATTATTTGGTGACGTCCTCATTGCCATTGAAGCTTCAAACTCATGGAGGGTCATTTGTGCACTCTAGAGACAAGAAAGAGATTCCCAAGTGGCATAATGCAGATGATACTTTTTTCCAAAGGACCTTGTACTCCGTATGTTGTCGACGGCCTTGCTGAATGTGTCGACGTGCAAGGATATGATCAACTTCATATTCCTCATGATCATTGATAGAGATGGGAGGAGGAGGAGGTTGGACATGAGAGTGAAAAGAAGATGGATTAAGGACAAAGGGTTTCAACTTGGAAATATGAAAGATAGGGTAGATGTGCATATGACAAGGCAAGGCAAGTCGATAAGCAACAAGAGAAATGAGTTGTGTGACCTCAAAGGGTCCTATCCAATTAGAAGTAAGTTTATAGACTTGTGTATCAAGTGGAAGGGGTAGGTTACTCGACAAGAGCATGACTTTATCACCAACTTGAAAGGTGAGATCACAACGATGGTGGTCTGCATATTATTTATAACAATTTTGGGCAACAAGGAGATGAGATTTGGCTTGTTGGAGGGATTGGATATGATAGTCAAGAAGGTTGAAGTATGAGGTACATGAGATGGAGGAGGAGAAAGAAGAGATTTTGGAACAAGTGGATCTTGGCCAAAATTGAGGAATAAAGGAGAAAATCCGATGCTTGCTTGTTTGAAATTATTGTATGCAAACTCCATAGTTGCAAGACATTCATCCCGATTGGTATGGTGAACATTGACAAAGGCACAAAGCATATCCTCCAAGGTGTGATTTTCATGTTCAATTTGCCTATCAATGTGAGGATGATAGGTAGTGGACAAAGCAAGCTTAGTGTCGAGTATTTGGAAGAGCGATTGTCAAAATTTTAAAGTGAAGAAAGGATCACGGTTGGAAATGAGTACATGAGGCATCCCATGATGCTTGAATACCTTGTCAAAGTAGATCTAAGCAAGGTTGGAGCATCCACAATATAAATGGTTGGTGCTAGTTTGATTTGCTTACTAACCTTATCTACAAACACCACAATGGTTGCTTTGTCTTGGGCAAGGATGTGATGAGATCTAAGCTCATATGTACCCAAGGAGTAGATGGAATGGGAAGTGCTTGAAGGAGTCCACTCGATTTATATTTATTGGCCTTGTTGTGTTGGCATCTCTCACATGTTCAAATAAATTCTTGAACATCTCGTGCCATATTAGGCAACCACTTTTTGCATTGGAGGTACCCAAGGTCTTGTCCACACCCATATGACGAACAATTGGTAAATCATGGGCTTCTTGAAGGCGCACAAGTTGGAGATCACCTTTGGCTAGAGTATAGATCTGGTCCTCATGGAATAGAAGACCTTCCTTGTAGAAGAAGATATTGTACTCCTTGTCATATGTTGCAAGATGACCTTGTACCATATGAAAGAAAAGATCTTGTTGTAGAGCTATTTGAAACTCAGTTTGGACTTTGGAGTCAATGGATGCTATTTTAATTGCCATTATGATGAGAGGAAGAGACTTCAAATCAAGTCTCATGATAGGGCATTAGGATGACATGGAATTGAACGGGTTTGTACTCAAGTTTGATGTTTGTGTAGTTGTTCCTCCCATTGATGATGTCAACTCTTCATAAGTTACAAATGTAATGTTTGCAACAAGGGCTTACAATTAGTTTGCATGACGTTTGTTTCTCCAAGATAATGCCTTTATACCTTGTTGGCATATACCATCACTAGTTGTTCTTAATTTTGAATAGAGTAATTTATTTTTGTTGTATTTAGTTTATGAGACAAAAAGGAAATGGGATGCAATCTATGTGTGAATTCCTTTTGCAAGATGGCTTCAATTGCAAAGCTAGAAGAATCAAAATCAACCATACATGGTAGTTGAGGATCATATGGTTGAAGAATTGGTCTTGAAGACACCATCTATTTTAGCTTTTGGAATGCTTCTTTGTGCTTGTTGGTCCATTGAAAGCTTGAGTTCTTGCCTAAGAGATCGATCAATGGTACAACCACATGAGGATAGTAGTGGATGAACTATTGGTAAAAGCTAGTCAATCTATTAAATGCCTATACTTTAGTAACATATTTTGGAGTAGGCCAATCAATGATGGCTTTGATTTTCTCTTCTTCCATCTTGATCCCCTCCAATGAGATCTTGTGACCCAAGAAGATAATTTCCTTATGCCAAAAGGAACACTTCAATTTCTTGCAATAAAACTTCCAATGTCGTAGTCATCTTAGGACTTCTCGCACATGATTCACATGTTCTGCCTTTGTCTTGTTGTAGATCAAAATATCATCCAAGAACACCACCAAGTACCAATCCGACAATCTATCCAACACTTGATGCATCTGATCCATGAAGATTGTTGGAGCATTAGTGAGCCCAAACGGTAGAACTCTCTACTCAAAATGTCCATACCTTATGTGAAAGGTAATCTTTTGCACATCTTCCCTATAAATAGAGATTTGCCAATGACCATTGCAAAGATCCAACTTTGAAAAGTATTGTGCTCCACTCAATTGATCAAGCAAGTCATCAATTCAAGGCAATGGGTATGCATTCTTCACTGTTTGTTTATTGAATCCACAATAATCAATATATAAACAAAATCCTTCATCTTTCTTTGGAACAAATAGTATTGGTGCTTCCCAAGAAGATATATGAAATCCTGTGTTGTATGAAATCCTTCTCCAACAACTTTGTGAGTGTTTTTTGCAACTTCTCCAACTCCTTTGATGAGAGCCAATATATTGGTCTACTCACTAGAGTACTCCTTGGTAATAATTCAATCTCGAAGGGCATTCCACAATCAGAGGGTAATCTCTTTGGTAGATCATATGGAAACACATCTGCAAACTCTTGAACTATTTGATCAACCATTGCTTGATGAGGCTCCTTACTCTCCTTAGATTCTCCTTGTACAATTGGCTTGATCCATACCGCAAAAACAAACTTATCTCTTTCCAAAGCTTGATCTATATAGTTGCTTCATTGACAAACTCACCATCTAGGGACTTATCTTCCTTCAAGGTTTGCTCTATGGCTACTTTCTTGATAAGCTTCTCACATTGGGACTTCACTTCCTTCAAAGCTTGCTCTATGGTTGCTTTCCTTACAAACTTCCCATCTTGGGACTTCTCTTCCTTCAATGCTTACTCTATTGCTAATTTCTTTACAAACTTCCCAACTTGGGATTGACTATTCTTAGGTGTCTCACTTAAAGATGCCAGACAACCTAATCTGAAATTTGAACTGGGTGTTGTACTTGAATTTGTCATTAGGTCCAATCAAATTGAACCTTATGACGTTCAAGCCAAGGTAGTCATAGAATGATATTATAGTATAGAGGTGCCACTACAAACCTCATATACTCCAAATACTCCTTCCAAATCTTGAGGTAACAAGATACAAGGTACAAAATGCAAAATCTTTTCTACCATCCGCCATCATCAATCTACTTCTAATTATTGGTTTGATAAGAATTCTAAATTCCTTTGCTAATTATATAGACATGTAATTCTCTAAACTTCCAAAAATCAACTAAAATCATATAACCACAATCAAATATTATACCTTGCAAGTGAAACAAACTTGCATAGGTCAAGCCTTCAATACCATTGGAACTATCAAGTTCCTAACATGTGGCTCAAAATCTCTTGTGAGGATTCATATTTTCCCTATCAATGTGCACCATAGATTCCATTGGGGCAATTTGTCAAGGTCGTTCATTCTTAAGTGGACATTTAGCAATGATATGTTCAAATTGGCAATAATGAAAACAAACACCATTTTTTTGCAACCTTTCTCTATTTGTTATGCCAAGTGGTCTCTATTGAACAACATCAATCTCTATTGGTGCCAATTCCTCCACTAGTGTGTAGTGTATTGGTAGGTTCTATGTAGGTCAAGGTCAAGGCCAACTTGTCACAACCAAGGAATCAAAGCGCTCAACCAATTACATAGCTTCTTCCACATTTTGTGGCTCCCGCATGGTCACCTCTAATTTGGATCATGACTTCAAGCACCTCCTAAATTGATCCAAAACTTTGCCTTCTTGTATATATAGAATCTAGATGATGATATTTTGGAATTGCATGATGTAGGTGCTTATGAAGACAATTTGCTTCAACTTCGTTAACTTATCTGGTGTAGATCGTGTTGCATTTATAGCTTGAAATCAACCAAGATTGCATTCTTGCATTTTGCTCCATGTCAAATTTGGTGCAATAATTGGTCGTTCAGTTCACTCCACTCGAAGTCACCACCAAAGTTTTGCCACGCCATCCAATTGGCTCTAAGCCAAGAGAATTTATTTTTATTTATCTTGAAGATTCGTAGCTTCAAAGTAACATTTGTAGTCAAACACAAAATTCTCCATTGTGCCCGTGAGATTCTTGCCTTCAAACACCTTGGGTTTTGGAAATCGGATTCAATCTTTGCCATCTCAAACTCGTGCTATCTCTACATGTTCTTTTCGTTGATTGTCTTGTTCATCCAACAATCAAGTAAGGTGCTCAATTTGTTGTTGCATAATAATGGCAATGTCAAATATTGCCACCATGGCTACTACTTTATCCCACTTCTCACAATTTATATAGTTTATTAACACATAGATGCAGCATGTCCACTATTCTCCATAATTTACAACCAGAAGTATCAAGGGTCCCTCAAACAAGGTGATTGCATGTAGAAAATCTTACCTAAAGCATGAAGTGATGAATTGTGTGAAATGATGTTTGGGTAGTACCTAGACTATGAGCCGGCTTGTCTCTCACTCAGGATGAACCTCTGATGGCTACTATGGTAGCGCACCATGGACTAAGAAGACAAGGAACCCCAACTCCATCATACTCCTCCAAGGCTAACACTCCAAGACTCAAGACATTGCTCACTAGAGAACTCAAATGAGAGAGATAGTTGAAAATGAAAGGATGATGAGTACTTCCTCACCCCTTGTTTATATACTTGTGAAATAGTTACACACCAAAGTTACTAATTGCTGTAGTAACTCAAGTTATTGGACCAAAAGTCAAGTAAAGTCAGAAAGTAAAAAGGAATATCCATTCACATGTGCATATTCCACTAGCACGTGATCTTATCTTGACCTAACCACTAAGTCAATGATTCCTTCACATGGGCTATCCTTGGACTATAGAAGAATCCAATAAAAAAGGCTTGCATGCCCAAGAGTTTTCAACTCTTTCCTCAAAGCCAAACATATAGGAATAATACCAAGTCAACACACTAGAATCCAAAATAGTGGTGCTCATCTTTTCCGCTTCCTCTAAAGTAAGGTCCCCTCTATCTTAGCTATGACTAACTCTAGCTAATCATGACTTATGTAGAACCATCCTTTATATCTATATAATATCTCTCAAGTACTTATAATACCAAGCTAAATATCACAATATAACACAAATGCACAAATGGGTATTATAGGACACAAAAATCCCAATGGTTTGGTAGAGATGGATTTGGTGGTCCATAAATTCCATCCATCTTATTCTTACTTTGATACCAGTGTAAAAGACCAAGACCAAGGAGAGAAATAAGAGACTGGAATATCACATTAGAACACTTGAATGTGGGTAAACTTTGAATGCATAACATGAGCTTTGGTTCTAGTATTTATAGGGAGCATACAAGGCTCTTGAGAAGCTTCTCAAGATGCTTCTTTGAGCCACTTTTTTGGAATGCAAGCCAAGGTAACAGAGAACCTTCTCAAGAAGCTTTGTTTTGGAAGCCGCCTACTTGGCTTACAAGCTAAGCTAGTTGGAAGCTTCTAGAAGCTACTTACTTGGGCTGCAAGCTAAGCTAGCAAAAAAGATTTCCAAGAAGCTTCCTAGATACTTCTAAAATATTTTAGGCTAATTTGGCCTATCACTACATTGTTAGCCTTGACTAACTTCATTGCTAAACTCCATATTGTTACATAAGACATACCATGGAGTAAGAAAACTAGATCTAAGTACATTTGAACTACTTGCAAGGCAATCACATCCTTGGTAGTAGGATGCACATGATGATTCATTTTGCTAAGTTGGTCAACAAAGACTACGATGGAGTCAAAGCCTAAGGTGGTCTTGGGCAATTCACAAACCAAATCTATGCTTACTTGTTCTTGATTTTGTGTAGGAGTAGGAAAAGGTCCTCTATGAGCTTGATTAGAAGCTTTACTTTTTTAAAAGAGTAGGCAACTCCAAACATATTCTTTCATATTGTTGCTCATCTTGGGCCAATAGTAATGGTGTTTGATTGTATCCAAGATCTTGTCCACTCTTATGTGACCTATAATGGATGGTGGTTATTATATCCATGGCATCTAGGATCCATGACTTGCTATCACAAAAGGTGAGTCCTTGGGTGTTGGTGATGCCTTTAGATGATTGAGCACCTATAATCTATGGATCAGTTTTTATAGACGTAAGAATCCTTGGCCAAAATTCAGGGTTCATTTTGACCTTCACCACCAAATTGTTTACCATTAGCATTTGGTTGAATGCATCTACAAGTTGCCTTCCACATATATGATTTCCATGTTGAATTGTTATCTCCACTCTTCCCACCAAATTTGTGATGAGAAAGATCTTTTTGTGTCTCAAGGTAGACTAAAGGTTTGTGGTCTATCTCCACTACAAATGCTTTCTCACCAAGATAGTGCGTCCAATGCTTGGTTGCAAGGAAAATGGCCAACTCTTCTTGTTTGGTGATATGATAGTTGCATTTTGCCAATAACAACTTATGAGAGAAATATGCAATTTGGTGCCATCCATCATGCCACTCTTGTTATAAGATTGATCCAATTACTATGCTTGATGCATCAATAGCTAACTTGATCAAACATTTTGGGTCATACCATTTCAAGATTGGTGTATGTAGTAATGCATCTTTCAATTCCTAAAAGGCCAAATCTTATGCAATTCTCTACATCCACTTCTTCTCCTTGCCCAATAGTGCTGTTAGAAGCTATGCAATCTTGGAGAAGTCCTTGAAAAATTGTCAATAAAACCCGATCGATCCTTAGATATTCTTGAGTTGAGTTTGATCATTTTTTAGCACTCCATTTCTAAATGACCTCTATTTTATCTATTAGCACTTGGATACCTTCTTCACTTACCCTATGCCTAAGTTGTCTACTTCATATTTGCCAAACTTGCACTTTAAGATTTTGGCATATAATTGATTCTATCATAGAATCTAGAAGACTTCTTGTAGATGTTGCTTATGCTCCATCATCATCCTACTATAGACTAAGATGTCATCAAGGAAAATGATATATATCCAAGTAGGGATGAAATATGTTATTTATCATACTTATGAAAGTGACTCTAGTGTTAGTGAGGCCAAATAGCATCACCAAGTACTCAAAAGTGACCGTACCTTGTTCAAAAGGCCATTTTGTGTATTTCTTTCTTTGCAATCCTAATTTGGTTGTAATTGCTATGCAAATCAAGTTTAGTGAAGTGCTTTGCACAATTGACTAGATCAAATAAGTCATTGTAATATTTTGAGGATAGCAAAGAAACACAAAAGAGAAAAATAGGTTTCACACTTAAACTTTGATGCCCCAAAGGAGCACCTTCTCTTTATTATATAGCCAAAGAAGATCTCCTCTAAGGATGCTCCACCATATGATTAGGTACATGGATAGGTGACCTATCAGTGAGCTCCACCCTTAAATTACTTGCTTGAATGGGTGACATGTTAATCCTAGTCCCATCTGGTTGGTCAAATAGGCTTTGATTGGAAGGAATGTTTTTAGGAATCTCAAAATCATATGGGTGACATACCATTGGAAAGCTCTTGGTGAGATATACCAGGGGGAGGGAAGGCCAACCATTCAATTATTGGTGGTGGGATTGGCACATTTTTGAGGCCTAATTCATCCATTTAGGCCTTTGAAATTGCCTTTGAAGTTTTCAAGCCTATTTTGGTTTCTGCCCTATTAATAGAAATGCTCTTTTAGTGATACCTCTACCTGATCTACTTCATCCATTATGTGTAACATCCTTCAAAATGTCACCAACCCAAAAATTCTCCCTTTAGATCTTATGTCTAACTATTGATTCTAAAGTCATGTTTTGATTTTTGGCCTATTAGTAGAAGTACCCTTTGGTGATACCTTTGTCTAATCTACTTGTTCTATCATGGATAACATCCTCCCAAATGTTACCAAACCAAATTTCATCTCTAGATCATATGTTTAGCTATTGGTATTACAAACCTCCCTCCTTTTAAGATGCAACATCCTTGGTGCAAAGTTGCTGCTTTGAAGATTTCATTTACATTGGTGCATGGGTCAAGTTGGCTGCTAGCTCCCATGTTGCCTCATATAGTGGGTACCCTTTCCATTGTATGAGATATTCAACATGCGGGTGACGAGTACCATGGATGCATTTTTGGAGAATACGTTCATCTTTGTATTCCTCCATGCCATCAATGGGTGTCGTGCAAGGTTGAATGTCTTGTATGGAGGGACAGTGGCCTGGTTGGGATGCATATCTACACAGAAGAGAGACATGGAACAATGGATGGATCTTCATGTGTGGTGGGAGCTTGACATGATAGGCTACAACACTGATTCAACAAAGAATGAGGAAAGGCCCAATAAAACAAGGTTTGAGCTTGCGAGGGCCAACTTATGTGAGTTTGGTTATTGACAACTAAACTTGATCTCCCACCTAGAACTCCATGTGCCTATGGTGTGCATTGGTATACTGCTTCTGTCAATTTTTGGCAATTTGTAACCTATTTTTAGCATTCTCCACGCCTTTTTGGATTCTCAAAACAAAGAGTTGACAACATCAACCTTGGTAGTCACCAAATGGATCTTCATCAAGCTCAAAGGTGTGAAAGGATGCTCGTCATACATGACAAAGAATGGTGTGACTTGGGTGGAGGCATTTACTAAATTTTTGTAGGCAAATTCCACCAACGGAAGTAAAGTGTCCCACCTCTCTTGCTCCTTTGAGATGAAACTCCAAAGCATATCTTCAATAGTGTGATTAGCCTACTCTGTTTGGTCATTAGTCTATGGATGGTAAGGCATGGACATGGCCCAATTGGTTTTGAAGAAACCAAAGAGTGTTCTCCAAAACATACTAGTAAATTGAGTGCCTCTATTGGTGATGAGCACTCGAGATAGGCCACGGTGAGAGCATACTACTTCTAAGTATAACTAAGCTAGTTGTAGAGCCGTCACATCCTTGGTGGTAGGGCGTACATTAATCATTTTGCTAAGTCAATCAACAAATACTACTATGGAGTCAAACCCTAAGGTGGTCTTGGGCAAATTCACAGACTAGATTCATACTCACTTGTTCCCAATGTTGAGTAGGAATAGGGAGAGGTTGCAGGAATCATGTAGGAGCTTGATTAGAGGCTTTGTTTTGTTGACAAAGTAAGCAACTTTGAACATATTCCATCACATCATTGCTCATCTTGGGCCAATAATAATGGCATTGGACTACATCCAAGGTCATGTCCACTCCAACATGACTTGCAATGGTGGAATCATGATATTACGCTAAGATGGTGGTGAATAATTTTGGGGCATTTAGTATCTATAATTTACCATCACAAAAATTGAGTCCTTGGTTGTTGGTGATGCCTTTGGATGATTGAGCTCTTGCAATTATGTCGATTTGTTTTTGTAGCAACTAGAATCTTTGGCCAGAATTCAAGGTTCACCTTGACCTTTACCACCAAATTGGTTGCCATTGACATTTGGGTGAATGCATTTGCAAGTTGCCTCTTGCTTTCCATGTAGGTGATTGTCATGTTGAATCATTATCACCACTTTGCCCACCAAATCTGGCAACTAGATAGATCTTTTTGTGTCTCAAGTTACTCTAGAGGTTTGTGGTCTGTCTCCACTACAAATGCCTTCTCACCAAGATAATACTTCCAATGCTTGGTTGTAAGGACAATGACCAACTCTTCTTGCTCTATGGTGTGATAATTGCATTTTTCCAATAACAACATTCAAGAGAAGTATGAAATTGGATGCTATCCATCATGCCACTCTTGTTGTAGGATTGCTCCTATTGCTACGCTTGATACATTGATAGTCAATTTGATTGGACATTTTGGGCCATATGTGCATGGATGTCAAGATTGGTGCATATAGCAAGGCGTCTTTCAATCTTGAAAGGCTAGCTATTGTGAGGTTCACCAACATCCACTTCTTCTCCTTGCCAAGTAGTGCTATTAAAGGTTATACCACATTGGAGAAGTCCTTGATAAATCAACAATAGAATCTCGTCAACCCCAAGAAGCTCTTGAGTTGAGTATGATCTTCTAGAGCACTCTATTTTTGAATGACCTCTATTTTATTTATTAATACTTGAATACCCTTTGCACTTACTCTATGCCCAAAGTAGTCTAATTCAAACTTGCTAAACTTGCACTTTGAGATTTTGGCATACAAGTGATTTTATCTTAAAATCTGGAGGACTTCTCATAGATGCTATTTGTGTTTTGACATCATCCTACTATATACTAAGATGTCATCTAGGAAGACAATAACAGACTTGTCCAAATATGTCAAAAATATGTCATTCATTAGACTCATGAAAGTGGCAAGTGCATTGGTAGGCCGAATGGCATCACAAGGTACTCAAAGTGGACATACTTGGTTCAAAAGGCAGTTTTATATGTGCCTTCTTCCACAATCTAGATTTGATTATAACTGCTCTGCAAGTCAAGTTTGGTGTAGTGTTTTGCTCCATTGAGTTGATCAAATAGGTCACCCATGCGGGGTAAAGGGTATTTGTTCTTCATTGTTTTCTTATTGAGGCCATGATTGTCAATGCACATGCGTATTATACCATCCTTCTTCTTCACAAACAAGACAAGAGCCCCGTACGGTGATACATTGGGTTGGATAACACTTTTTGATTTGAGCCTTACATTCCTCCAACTCTTGAGGTGATAGATGATATGGGGCCTTACAAGGAGGTGTCTTCCTTGGAAGTATCTCAATTTTATGATCTACTTCCCTTTTTGGTGGTAATCACGAGGGTAGATCATTTGGGAAGACATCTTGAAACTCATTTACCACATCCTTCAATTTCTCAAAAAATTTTCCATTGAGTTATGCATTCTAAACTTCTCTTATTAGACCCATGAAACATCTATCTGTCTTATAGATAGCTCTTGTTCCTTTGACATAGAGAGGCAATTTCTGCCTATGTGCTTTTTCTTTAACCCTAATGATCGTCCATTGGCGGGTGCTTAATGCTTTCTTCCTCCAATCTACCATAAGGTTGTATTGCTTCATCCAAGGCATGCCTAAGATTGCATCATAACGAGCTAATTATATCACTTGCCACTCAATTGCTTCTTGATATTCTCTTATAGAGAGAGTGTTATCCTTTTAGATAATGATTCAATCTTCTCTATTTTCCTATTAGGCAACTCAATTTCTTTGCTCTCATCTTTTTGTAGATCTATTCCCAATCTTATTGCAACATAGCAAAATAAGAAATTCTTTGTTTCTCCAATATCTATCAATACTCTCACTTGATTGCCTTTTAGGACACCATTCACAACAATCAATTGTGAGTTTGCCTTTCTAGATCTTTGCACGCTCATATTCTTCTTCCCCTTGCTTGTCCACTTCCCTATTGAGCCAATAAGGCTACGAGGTACCTTTACTAGCAATCTTTGTTTTCCGAGGTGATTTCTACATCCTCTTCTTTAGTGCGGTGCTCCGTGTTGTTCAAAGATTCATTTTATGGATGCCTCAACCTCTAGGGAGATTAGTACAACAATTGATGGATATGTGCCTAATACGATCACAATTGTAGCAATGATGTTGTTCTCCTTGAGTTCCTTCTCCTCATGGGACTCTATCTCTCTGTTCTTCCACATGTCCTTGGTCTCCTTGAAGCGGTCGTACTCCTCTATCTCAAAACCAAAGGTTGCCCAATTCCATAAATGTTGGTCCACCCACATATGGCATTTCTACCCAATAATATTGAGATAGAACTTATCCTTTGCCTCATCCAAGTGCTCATATTATTCTCTGAGCACAAGAATTGGCTTCAAATATAGTGCAAGAATTTTGTACCATGACTTCTTGGCAAATCCGATCCTTCAACCCTTGTTTGGAATTGTCTTGAGCCTCTACTAAACTCAAGTTGGTTATTGTGACTTGTAGATCCAAAATGCTTCCATGTATTCTTCTATGCTATTCCTTTGTTTCAATCCCCATAGTCTGATTTGGGGCATCTGCATGGAATCCACATATTAGAAATTCTTCAAAAGTCCTTCTTGCATTGTTGTCCATGTGACCTCCCTTTTGTCTACCAACATTGATTGTTTCCAAGCATCGTACCATGTGAGGGCTTTATTGGTCAAGTACCTACATGCAAACAAGCCTGTGGTATGCTTAGTGATCTCTATCAAGAACAATCAAAAGTATTGATTGATTCTTGAGATCCAATTCTCCACTTCTCCTTGTAAGGCTCGATATTACAGGTCTTCTTCATTTGTAGTAACAATGTGGCTTCATCATTAGCCGAGTTTGATATCATATGCATGAGTGCCTCTCCAAGTACTTCAATTATAGGTATTGGGCTTTGAGACGGTTCTTCCTCTTGCATTGTTTGATTAGTCCTCAAGGTTTGTAACTTATTTTGTAATGCCTCCATGGTCATCTTGATCTCCCAAAACTCATTCAACATCCTTTGCATTCCTTGCATAAGTTCCTGCAACTATGGATCCATGGTTCATGCAAACACTCACTCTTTCGTATATCAATATAGAGTTAATATGATCACTTGGGGAGGGTGCACAAACTATTGGGACTACCATTGGGATTTTAGAAGATATCACTCTTTGATAATATTACTCACAAAAATTCTTGACTATAAAATCCCTAAACATCACTTTTGGTCTAACTACGTAACAAATTTCTACTTGAGTGTTGAAAGGGAGAGGATTTGAGACATTTAGATCCATCACAACAAAATATAGATTGTTAAATCCCACTCCTTATCGTAATGACTATAGGTAGAACCATTGGGTTTAGTGAGTTCATCATTATGTCCATGAACTCTGCTCCAAAATGGTAAACGAGATAAACTCTCACTTGTTCTCATTGGATGTACATGATCTTGATGTGAAATGGATTCAAGAATGGAAACCGAGGTGCAGGAAATTGTCCTCTAGGAGCCTCCATCCCATCCTCTCTCAAAAAATCTCCTAACTTATCAATTGGTCCATGATTTTTCTCCCCAAAATTATTGAGTCTTAGTAGCCTCTGTTCTTCCAAGAGAGTTGATCCACTCACTTGGATTGAAACATTCACTCTAATACCATTATAATATTCCGAGGATAACAGAGAAACATAGAAGAGAAAACATAAGTTTCACACTTAAACTTTGGTGTCCCAAGGGAGCACCTTCTCTTTATTATATAGCCAAAGAGGATCTCTTCAAAGGATGCTCCACCATAGGATTAAGTACATGGATAGGTGTCACCAACCCAAATTCTACCTTTATAATCATATGTCTAGCTATTGATTCTAAAGTCTTCAAGCATGTTTTGGTTTTTGGCCTATTAGTAGAAGCACTCTTTTGGTGACACCTTTGTCTGATCTACTTAGTCCATCATGGATAACATCCTCCTAGATATTACAAAACCAAATTTCATCTTTAGATCATATGTCTAACTATTAGTATTATAATCATCCATGTGAGGCAATGGGTATTTGTTCTTCACAATTTGTTGATTTAGTCATTGGTAGTCAATGCACGTGTGCATTATTCTGTACTTCTTGTTCACAAACAATACATGAGCCCCATATGGTGATATGTTGGGTTAGTAAACCTCTTTTGCAACATATCCTTGATTTGAGCCTTACACTCTTCCAACTCATGAGGTGATAGTCGATATGGGGCCTTCCAAGGAGATATCTTCCCAAGAAGTATCTCAATTTTATAGTCTACTTTCCTTTCTGGTGGTAAACCTGAGGGTAATAAATCCAAAAAGACATCTTGAAACTCACAGATCACATCTTTCAATTTCTCAAGATTTTTTCTATTGTGTTGTGCACTCCTGACTTCTCTTATTAGATTATAATACCAATATCTAAACATATGATCTAGAGATGAAATTTAGTTTAGTAACATCTGGAAAGATGTTATACATGATGGACTTAGTAGATCAGATAGAGGTATCACCAAAAGAGTACTTCTACTAATAGGCCAAAAACCAAGATAGGATTGGAAACTTTAGAATCAATAGCTAGGCATATGATCTAGAGGTGAAACTTGGGGTGGTGACATCTGGAAGGATGTTACACATGAAGGAGAATGTAGATTAGATAGATTTATCACCAAAAGAGCACTTTTACTAATAGTGCAAAAGCCAAAATAGGCTTGAACTCTTTGAGGCAATTTTGGAGGCCTAAACGGATGAATTAGGCCTCAAAAATGTCAACAATGTTCCCTCAATAAGGGAAAGTTGACCTTTCCCTCCCCCTAGGTTTGTCTCATCAAGATTTTTCCAATAGTATCTCATCCACATGATTTTGAGATTCCTACAAGAATATTCCCTACAAGATTCCCTCCTATCAAAGCATGTTTGATAAACTAGATGGGATCAAGCAAGTAATCTATGGGTGGAGTTTATTGACAGGTCACCTATCCATGTACCTAATCCTATGGTGGAGCTTCCTTGGAGGAGATCCTCTTTGACTATATAATAAAGAGGTGCTCCTTTGGGGCATCAAAGTTTGAGTGTAAAATTTGTGTTTTCTCTATTGTGTTTCTCTATCCTCAGAATATTACATATACCCATGAAATATCTATTGTCTTACCAATAAATGTGATCCCTATTATATAGAGAGACAAATCTTGCATTTGTAATCTTTCTTTAACCCAAAGATCGTCCATAGACTAGTTCTCACTTCTTTCTTTCTCCAATCCACCATGGGGTTGTAGTGCTCCATCCATGGCATGCTTAAGATCACATCATAATGATCTAACTATATCATTCTACATTCAATTACTTCTTGATACTCTCCCATAGAGAGTTTTACATTGCTAGGTAATGACTCAATCCTCTTTGTCTGACCATTAAGTAATTCTATTTTGTCATTCTCATCCTTCTCTAGTTTCATCCCCAACCTCATTGCAATAAAGCAAGACAAGAAATTCTTAATTGCTCCAGGGTCTATCAATACTCTCACTTAATTGCCTTTTAGGACTTCATTTACTACAATCAATTGTGCGTTTGTCTTCCTCTACCTTTGCACACTTGTCTTCTTCCTCTCCCTCAATTTTACTCTTCTTCATTGAGCCAATAAGGCTGTGAGGTATATGTATTGGTGATCTTCATTTTTGGATTTGATTTCAGCATCTTCCTATTTGATTTGTCTCTCCATGTGATTCAAAGGTTGCATGTATAGAGGCCAGGGGCATATAGGATGACAAGCACAACAATTGATGGCTATGTGCCCAACTCAGCCATAATTGTAATAACATCATTGTTTTGCTCAAGCCCATTGTCCTCGTGTGACTCCTTCTCTCCTTTATTTGATCCATTCTCATTCTCCTTAGAGAGGTCCTTGATCTTGGAACTGAATGTTGCTCAATTCTATAGGAACTGGTCCACCAAAAGGGTGTACCTTTGCATTAGGGTTATCTCTTCACCTCTTCCAAGCGCCCCTACTATTCTTTGAGTGCATGCAATGGCTTCAAACACAATATGAAGATCTCCTCAAAGGAAGGCCATGCATTGTATTTGAAGCATGGTCTCATGGACCCTTGGATCAGCTGCATTCTCAGTTACAATCATCAAGCCCCATCCTTAGATTAGTTGCTTAGATGGGTGACATGTTGGTCCTTGTACTCTTTGGTTGGTCAAATAGGTTTGACCAAAAAGAATCTTCATATAGGAATCTCAAAATCACATGGGTGAGATACCATTGGAAAACTCTCAATGAGACAAACTTGGTGGGAGGAAAGGTCAACCTTTCCTCCACTGGAGAGGGAAAAATCTACATATTTTCAAGGCATAATTCTTCCATTTAAGCTATTGAAATTGACTATGAAGTTTTTAGACTATTCTTTGCTCCTACCTTATTAATAGAAATACTCTTTTGGTGATACCTCTATCTAATCTACTAAGTCCATTATATATAGCATCTTCTTAGATGTTACCAAAGTAATTTTCATCTTTAGATAATATATCTAGCTATTGGTATTACAATTGGAGGATATGCTTCATGCCTTTATCAACGTTCACCATACCAATTAGGATGAATGTCTTGTAGTTGCTAAGTTTACATAAAATAACTCCAAACATGCAAGCTCCAGATTCTTGTAGGTTTTAAGTTTACCTACAATAACTCCAAACACACAAGCACTAGATTCTCTCCGTTCTTCCTTAATTTTGGCTAAGACCCACTTGTTTTGGATTCCCTTCTTGCTCCTTCTCCATCTCATGTTCCTTGTACTTCCACCTTTTTGACCATAATGCTCCAATCCCTACAACAAGCCAAATCTTATTTCCTTGTTGCTCAAAATCATCAAAAACAATACACAAACCAACATCATCATGATCTTACCTTTCAACTTGGTGATAAGGTCCGGCTTCCTTCTTGTAACTTACCCTTTCCCCTTGATACCTAATTTAGTAAACTTGCTCCTAATTGGATAGGTCTATTTGATGTTATCCAATCATTTATATTATTGTCTATTGACTTGACTTGCCTTACCTTGTCATATGCACATCTATTATAGCTTTCATGTTTCCAAGTTGAAACCTTTTGTTTCTAATCTATCTTCCTTTTCCTCTTATATCCAATCCCCTTTTCCTCCTCCCATCACTATCAATGATCATGAGGAGTATAAAGTTGATTGTATCCTTGCATGTTGCCACATTCAATGTAATTGCCAACAATATATAGAGTACAAAGTCCTTTGGAAAGAGTATCTCCTTCATGATGCCACTTGGGAGCCTTGATCTTATCTCTTGAATGCACAAATGACCATCCAAGAGTTTGAAGCTTCCATGATGACAAAGATATCACTAACTAGTGGTGGGAGAATATGTAACAATATGAAGTTTACCAACAAGTTAGTCAAGATTAACAAAATAGCAAGTAGACCAAATTAGCCAAGAATTATAAGAATATTCTAGATGCATCCAAGAAGCTACTTGGTACCTTCCAAGTATTAGGTAATGTGTATGCCAAGTGGTGACCTCTAGAAGGAAGCTTCTTGGGAAGCTTCCCAATTAGCTTAGGTTGCACACCAAGTAGACGGCTTATAGAAGGAAGCTTCTTGAGAAGCTTGGCTTACACTCTTAGAAAGCAACTTTTTGGAAACTTCTTGAGAAACCTCTCAAGAGCCTTGTATGTTCCTTATAAATAACAAAGCCCCAGCTCATGCTAGGCATTTGGAGTTTCACTCATTCAAGAGTGCCAATGTGATATTTCACTTGGATCTTCCATTCTCTTATTTCTCTCCTTAGTCCTTTATACTTTGCAACCAAGCATTAGAAGCAATATCTTGACAATAGGGCATTTGTAATGGAGATAGACCACAAACCTCTCATCTACCTTGAGACATAGAAACATCTATTGTATAGATCAATTTGATGGGCATAATGGCCCGATTCAACATGATGATCATATATGTGGATGGTAAGAAGCAATTTGCATATACATTCATCGGAACGCCTATGACAAACAATTTGGTAGTAGAGGTCAAGATGAGCCCAAAATTTTGGCCAAGTATTCATGCTACTACAAAAACTAACCCGTAGATTGTAGGAGCTCAATCATTCAAGGGCGTAACAAATTCCCAAGGACTCACCTTTCATGATGGCAAGTTATGGATCTTGAATGCCATAGATATAAGAACCACAATCCTAGTGGGATGTCATCATTCTACCATTGTAGGTCATGTTGGAGTGGACAAGACCTTAGATACAATCAAACACCATTACTATTGCCTAGGATGAGCAACAATGTCATGGAGTACATTTAAGCTACATACTCTATCAACAAAATAAAGCTTCTAATCAAGCTCTTGTCGGACTCTTTCAATTTCTCCTTGCTCGTACATAATGTTGGGAATAAGTAAGCATGGATTTGGTTTGTGAATTGCCCATAACCACCATAGTGTTTGACTCCATCATAGTCTTTTTTGACCAACTCAACAAAACAATTCATGTGCATCATACTACTAAGGATGTGACTGCTTCACAATTAGCTTAAGTTTACTTAGTTGTAATCTTTTCTCACCATGGCATGTTTTGAGTACTCATCACCAATAGATGCACTTAATTCACTAGTTTTTTTTTAAATAATACTCTTTGGTGCCTTCAAAACCAAACTAGCATCCATGATTTACCATCTACAAATTGATGGACAAATAGAGTGGGTTGATTGCACTATTGAGACCATGCTCAAAGGCTTCACCTTAGTTGAACAAGAGAGGTGAGACATCTTACTTCTACTAGTGGAATTTACCTACAACAATTCAATAAATGCATCTACACATGTCACACCATTCTTCCTCATGTATTAATAGCATCCTTTAACATCTTCAAGCTTGATGAAGATCCACCAGATGGCTACTAAGGTTCACATCGTGAACACTTATGTTTTTAGAATTCAACAAAGTGTGGAGAATGCCAAGCATAGGTTGCAACTCGCTCAAAATTGATAGAAATAGTATATAGATGCACATCACTCAAATATGGAGTTCAATGTTGGGGATCAAGTTTGGTTGTCCACAACCAATTTCATGTTAGTTGGCCCTTGTAAGTTCAAACCTCATTTTATTGGGCCTTTTCCCATCCTTTTGTCAAATTAGCATAATGGCCAACCACCTCGAGCTACAGCCACACATGAAGATCCATCAAGTGTTCCATGCTTCTTTACTATGCATATATGCACCCCACCCGCCACACTTTCCTTCCATACAAGAAGTTAGATCTTGTCCAACACTCATTGATGGCACAAAAGAATATGAAGTCTTAAGCATTCTCTAGAAGCACATCCGTGGTACCTACCATCCACATGTGGAATATCTTGTACATTGGAAAGTGTATCCATTGTTTGAGGCAACATGGGAGCTAATAGCCAACTTGATTCATGCACTAGTGTTAGTGCAATAGCTCTGCAACAAGTATATTGCATCTTAAAAAGAAGGAAGTTTGTAATACTTGTAGCTAGACATATTATCTAGAGTTAGAAATTGGCTTGGTAATATCTAGAATGATGTTATATATGATGGACTAAGTAGATCAAATAGATGTGTCACCAAAAGAGTACTTCCACTAATAGAGCATGAGTTGAAAACACGTTGAAAACTTCAAAGCCAATTTTGTAAGCCTAAACAAATGAATTAGGCATTCAAAATAGAATATTTTCCCCATTGAGAAAATAGTATTACCTTCTTCCCACCTTGCTTGTCTCATTGAGAACTTTCCAATGGTACCTCAACCATATAATTTTGAGTTTCTTATGGGAAGATTCCCTAAAGATTCTCTCTAGTCAAACTTATTTGGCCAACCAGATAGAACAAGGACATACATGTCATCCATCCATGCAATTAATCTAAGGATAGAGCTACTAACATGTCACCAATCCATGTATCTGATCTAAGGGTCGAGCTTCCTTTGAGGGGTCCTCTTAGCTATATAATAAAGACAAGGTGTTCTTTTGGGAAAGTGGAATATTGAGTGGGAAGCTTTGTGTTTTCTCTCTTGGGTTTCTCTTGGAGGTTCAATTATCCTTGGAGTATTACGAGTGTGGTATCATATAATAAGAGGTAACTATGACATCAAAATGTTTGATGCATGTGCCTTAATGGTCCACTTTGTAATTGATATGTTCTTAAAGTAAGATCATTCTTTTTCCTTGCATCTATTACAATAATTAATTCTAAGATATAAAATTATCCTTCATATCTCCGCTTGGCTCAAATCTATTACATGTCTTAGCATATTAGCACTCTTTGCATTCATAGAGTTTTATCACTAGATTTTAAAAGATTTATTTGGATCTTAAAGCAAGATCATTCTTTTCTCCTTGCATCCATTACAATAATTAACTCAAAGATATATAATTATCCTTCATATCTCCAATTGGTTCAAATCTATTACATGTCTTAACATATTAGCGCTCTTTGCATTCATAGATTTTTATCACTAGATTTAAAAGATTTATTTGGATCTTAACAAGCACACACACTTTCACATCCTTACTAATATCATCTTCATTTACATGCTTATTATTGGTAAGTCAAAGGTTCTCTTGTGGAGCAAGGAGTTTTTAAGCTTAGCTCTATAGTCCATCTTTGATTGAGTACTTTCATTTTTCATCCCAATAGTTTATTATGACATTCTATCTATGGTTAGGTTTACCACATCCAACACTTCTGGGTCCACTAGATCTTTGTGTATCTTCATACAACATACAAAGTACAGGCACTTTATACTATGTCTTGGTAAAGGACCTACTATGATACTATTAGAGAGATTTTTAGGCACAAATTGAGCAATGGGTAGAACTTTCAATAATGATAAATACATATTGCTTCATATGATAATAGAGATCTCATATTTCTTGATGTGGTAAATGCATACCTCATACAAGTGGAGTCTTTGGCGAGTGCAACTACAAAGCAAAGGTTGCCTTTGCAACAAAGAGTGAATAGTTTTGTTGTGAACTATAACTATCTTGAGTTATCTTGGTATCCTTAAAATGAAAAAATTGTATGCATCTTGACTATTCTTTTGACAGTCTTTTACGAGAAATAATGAAAGTATTTTGTAAAAGAGATAGTCTAAGAAAAGCTCACTCATCATACTGATACTCACATTATTTTTAGACTAAGAGTCTTAAGTTGTTGAAACTTTACTTCTAGTGGGAATGGCATTTACGTATAAAAAAGAAAAGAAAAAGAGGCCGGAATAAGAGCTCTTCTCAAGTTCAAAGATACTTCCACCCTTCTACGGAATGCAGCCTTATAAGATCTCTGTCGTACCGATAAATAATTTAAGATGATTCGTTGATTAGCTTTTAGTGTCATCTCGTTTGTTTTAGCGCTTGGTTCTGTTTCCTTTGCGTTATATCCTTTCCTCTTTTATGCACTAAAACATTTTAGTGCCTTGTCTTTTTCTTATGTTCCTCGAGGTATACTGTTTGGCTCGGATTTTCTCTTTATCGACCGCTATGACAAGAGGCAATACATTGTATACGACAGATCATAAGTACTTACAGCATTGTCTCAGTGGGATAGAATGGAGATGCTTCGAATTTTCAAATATGGTGAGCACGGTCCCCCCTCAACAACAAGTGAAGAGCACAGGCGCCACTGGTGACGGGGGTGTCAAATACCGGCGATCGAGCTGGCGTTGCGCAGGAGAGGACGCAATCCGGTGGATGGAAATGGTGGCTCATTTACCTTTGCGTCTCTTGCTGCTACTGGGACTTTCGGAGGTGATTCAGTTTTAGAGACACTCCCAGCGAGCTTTTTGTCGTCAGCTAAAAAGGACATGATTATCGCTTGGACAGTAAAAAGCACAATCCTCAACAACAGTATGCTGTAGTTAGAGTCCAACTTCGGACACCTCCCAAACCCTCCCAATAACAGTACGGTGCAAGTTGGTGGTGAGGAGTTTATTCTGATAGTAAAAGAAACTTTAGGCTATTATTCCTTATAACGGGTTTCAGGTTGTCGATGGCAGATTGAACTACCACACTGTGCTGTAAGTTACCGGAGCAGCAGGTGGCCTGTCGAAAAAAGAGGATTTCGGCGAATCAGCAGCAGCGTTCGGGGCGGATTGAACGAAGATCAGTAGGTTTGTGCGAGGCGATCACCGTGTGGGTGGATTGGAAGGAATGCGTCTGCGACGGAATACCGCCTGCTTGCGAGGCAATCCGATGCGGATACTGGTGGTCCCTTTCAGCTTCGCGGGTGGTCGCCACAGCGTCTCGGTCTAAATTTGAAAATATGCCGGTGAAAAAGGTGGTGTGCGGATGATGTTTGTGACGGAAAAGCACAGCTGGATGGATGTATGAGTAACAACCGTAGGTGGATGGCGACCGCACTATCTGGGGAGGGAGCAGCAGCGCGAGAGGAGCAGCGAGGTCACATATGTATGTCCGCTATGGTGGTGGTGCCATGGCAGGAGAGATTTCGCTGCTGCTTGTTGTGCAGAGGTCCAAAAAGTGGTGGGAACGGGAAAGACGGGGGATGGTGAGGTGAAGAAGAGAGACGAAGGAACCTGGGAGATTTGGCGGTCATGAAGGCAAGAAAGGGAACGGGGGAGAGTTTGAATGAGGAGAAAGATGGAAAGTACATGTTTTTAGGGTTACGAGTACCGTCCAGAGGGGGAAAAGAGCGGATTGATTGATTCAACGGAGGTTCGCGCAGAAGAGTAGCGGGAGAGAGTAGAACCGGAGGTGAAGGAAAGAGAGAGTAGTGTCGAGAAGAGGGAACCTCCGCGTTCTCGAAAGATGAGGACAATGGTATATTGACCATAACAGCATCGAGGGACGGGCTTCTCGGGTTATCGAGCTAGGGTTGGAGAACGGACAGATAGAACGAGGCCCGGAGGATTAGCGTTAGTTGGTGGAAGCAAGACATCAGGCGCTGGATCGAGGGACATTGATGGAAGCATGCATATGCTTCAGAGACGTGTAGTATGAGTAACATGGAGCGATGGAAGAAGGCATAGGAGTGTTTGACTTACAGGGTGGTTAGTTGTAGTTTGGACGGAAATCGTACCATCCTCATCATAATTGGGAATTTTCGCTCCCCCAGCTACGATTTTGCGACAACTCCCGGTGGTGCACTTCTAGTTCGTGCGGTCGTCAAAGGAGACGCGGAATATTCAGCTGAACTCGGTGATACGTAGAAGTTAGTTGAGGAGTTGTGCGCGAAATTGAGGGGTGCAAACGCAGGTAGTCGCAGGTCTTAGCTCCACCTCACCAAGATGTCGAAACAAAGCGAGGCTCTGCTAGCTGACATCGGCAAGCGATTGGTTCAATCACAACCGAAAGATGCTTTACTCAAGCTTTTGAAGGTTCTTTACTTCACCTTCTCGTCTGTAAATAGTCAAACGATATCTCTGGCAGTCTTTTCAGACTTTAAATTGTTCTGCCCCAGTGGACTGGATATGCAGATGTTTAAAAAAATTTCATCCTAGCGATTATGATGTTTTACATCTTGGTCAGTCTCACTAGTTACGCGACGTTTACTAGAAGAAGTGTGCGCGCTCGACATGAATTCGGCTTGGAAAAACAGAGATGTGCCTTGAGGAATTGGAGAGTGGTAATCCTCTCGAATTACAGAGCCCTGCGCACTCATGTCAGTCTGCTTGTCTGTTTGGCAAAAAATGTGGAGGTGGTGTTTAGACCCAGTTACTGTAGCTTTCGCTCTCACTAGGGAAATGTTCAGTGGTACAATATTCTATTCTATTATTTCATAGTGGAATATGCGAGTGCACTTAGAAGTTCGGATAACGCTTCTCTTACAGTAGGGCTACACCTTACTCCTTATGACCATTTCTCGTTAAATTCACGAATTCAAGAGTCCTTAGCCGCAATGTTCACTTTCTTCGAATCGGCAATGATGGAGGCCAGACATAAGTAGAAGCTTCCATGTATCTAAATATAAAGATTTCTAGTAGTCCATGCCAGTGATACGTTTAGTATATTCGTCAGAGTGGATTAGCTTGTGAATTACTGCTTGTTCGTCCGTGGGTTTCTCAGCTCAAAATCTCATACGAAATAGTAAAAACTTGTATCCGCAACGCCTTTGCAGATAATGTCCATCTAGACTCCGATTAGCCTAATGCCTACTAGAGAACGAATTTGTAGGCACACCAAGGATATTTGTCCTGGTATGTGACGTAAGAAGTTTTGCGAAAGTTTTGTGGACAATCTCTACCGAAACCTTGACAGCTATCTACTATCCTCAAAGTAGATGGTGCTATTCATAACTTAGAATATCCACCCAGAGCCGGAGTGTCCTTCAGATTTGTCCTCGTGTCATGAGTTTGGCAGGGCCCGTCACGGAGACCAAGACGACTTTTCTGCGCAGTACATGGGATGCGTAGTTGCAGAATGTGACGATGTAAACGAGTGGATAACCCATCCCTGTAGAAATGCAACCTAGCTCACATGGAAATCCAAACCTTATGTTTTTTCAAGTGTACTTTTAGATAGGAATATGAAGGTTGGAGTGCTCTGCGTTGTAAAGGTCTTAGCTCAGCCACCACTCATCAACCATGGATATCCAGATCAAATTACTTAGTGCAACCTTTGCACATGTTTGTGTTACATCAGTGGATTTGTTGATCAACTTTAGTTTGATGAGGGTGGTTTAAGTTGCCGAGTGGTCCCCAGATCTGGTGGTTTAGAGGATTGGATTAGTCACCACATATTTTTTGCAACACTGTAGATCCGTTTGAAATTCTACAAATGAACCCTGGAGTCCCGTTATATGCACTTGTCGTGAAGAGCCCGACTTCTTGTCAACCATTCAATGTTTGGTATAAACATGCATCATTGTGCACTTCCGGTTTCCCACCTGGATTTTTCCTCGTTATCCTATGGCAGCAAAGTTGCTCATATTTAGCTCTGATCTTTAAGATGCATACCTTATCTTCTTTCCACTGCCTGTACGTAACCTCTCTTGAACTGTAAGCAGTTGGATGAATGAGTCGAATATTACACGTATTAAGATTGAAATATATTAGTACTCTTATCTCGTTTCAACGAAATCAAAGAAATTTTATCGTTCTCTCCCTCCAAATTCAGATGTATTTCACAATAATGATGATGGTCGCTTTCTTGAGTTGTCGTACAGCAAGCGGCAGTGTTATTACAAGAAGTGGAGCAATCCCCTCCTGCAAGTACAGTCACAGCGATGAAAGCTTGCACGGAAGCTTTGGTTTTACCCTCGCTTTTAAGGCACAAGGATAAGGATGTGAAATTACTTGTAGCATCTTGCATCAGCGAAATCATGCGCATTGTTGCACCTGAGGCACCGTATGAAGATGACGTGCTGAAGGTAGGCGGAATATCCTCCTTTTTGTCTTCTCGATATCTGCACCGATCCTTTTCTCTTCTCGAAGAACGAAGACCTCTCCTTATGCTTTTCTTGCGTTCATGTTTGCCCAAAGTGGATAAGGGTTCTAACTTCTAATTCTTGGGACGTCGTATTGTCATTCTGCCGTGCAGGATATATTTCACCTGATTGTTACTATCTTTCAAGGACTGAACGAAGTTTCTAGTCCATCTTTTCCTAGGAGGGTCAATATACTGGAAACTGTTGCAAAAGTCAGGTCATGCGTGGTTATGCTGGACCTCGAATGTGACGATCTTATTCTGGAAATGTTCCATGTTTTCTTTGATACTGCCAGGTGAGGCTCTCGTTACGCTCCATGTTAGTTCTATTATTTTCATTTTGTTTCGTTGTTGAGCAGGTTTCTGCACCTTAATTTTAAAGTCAGACTGTGGAGTGTAAGGCCTGCTCTTATAGTCTTTACTAGTGCCAGTCTTGACGGTTAACTCGTAGACTTGATTTTCTGCCGTAAAGATCCTGCTTGTTTGTCAGGTTTTGGTTAGCTCATATGACGGCTTGTGGAGCTTTGTGAAGATGAAGGGGTCAAAACCAAACTTGTTTGTTGTCAGTACTAGTACGGTGTAGGGAGTAGCCTAGTTTAACGTCTGATTTTAACATTCGACTTATAACATTCCGTTACAACGTCACATATACCTGGTACCTGTTACGTGTGACGGATGGTACCTGGATCTCCCGTTCGAGGAAAGGCTTCTGTCCTCGTTTCTCAACATACCTGGTACATTGAACTTTTTGACAGCAGTTTGCGCTTTTGATTTGCAGTGAAGAACATCCTAAAAATGTGTTCGCTGATATGCGGAACATATTGGCATTGGTCCTGGAAGAGAGCGAAGAGGTTTCTCAGCCCTTGCTAGAGGCGGTACTGTCGAATCTACTCAAAGACAACAAGGTGATCTCCCTCTTCTTGTTGGATATGAAGAATTTTCAGCTCGCCTTTCTGCGAAAGTGCCTCCACAAGGTTGATTTCGTGTATTGGCACGCCAGTATTTGCACTCTATGGAGCTTATATCATACGCTTCACCCTTGCAGAATGTTGTGCAGGGCGTTTCACCGGCAGCACACAAATTGGCAGTGGCAGTAGTGGAGAGATGTGCCGACAAGCTGGAGCCATATGTCCAAAAATTTCTTACGTCAGTGATGCTCGAAGGAAAGGGATCAGAGAGTGAATTGCAGGAGGATTACCATGACATCATCTATGAAATTTATCTTTGTGCCCGACAGATGCTACTGGCTGTTATTCCGAATTTAACCCGCGAGCTAGTGGTATGTTTATACTTGTTACCCTCGTACTCCTACTGGTATCGTCCCCTTTAGGAGTTTTTGCGTGATTCTGACGTTTGTACTATCATTACAGACTGATCAGGTCGATGTACGACTTAAAGCTGTGGAACTCCTTGGAAGACTGTTTGCTCTGCCGGGACAACAAGTTGCGCAGGAGTACAAGCAGTTGTTTTCCGAGTTTCTCAAAAGATTTTCTGACAAGGCTGTGGAGGTTAGATTGGCAGTTGTTGCATGTGCGAAGGCATGCCTTGAAGCCAATCCCTCAGGACCGGAGGCCTCAGATATCCTTGGTAAGCCTTCACTGTGGGGCCATTTCACAAACTAATATTTTTATGTTCATCTTCTCTGCCTTTAAATCACAAATTCTGTTGAAGTAGTTGTGTCCACGGATGTCCACAGGAGTTGGATGCATTTGTTCATTGATATAATGAGAGCCGTTGTCTCCGAGAAACATAGGTTACTATATTTTCAATGTCGTCACGTTTCAGAAGACAGTAGAACATATCGAGGAAGTAGGAGCATTGTTTGGTGAGTGGCAGTTTTCTCCTCCATTGTAGTTCCTAAACTTCGTAGAAGCTCGTTTTATACAAACTGAGGTAGTCTGTTTATCCCAATCACGGAACAATCATATGAAGCTTTCTCTGAAAATTATTCTTCGTCGTTAGTGACTAGTTCTGCCAATTCCTAATTTGGAATTAACACATTCCTATCTGGACAGCTGGATTAGACGATCGACTTCTAGACTTCGATGACAAAGTGAGGATGTCAGTGGTCAAATCTTTGTGTGACCTTGTCAATACCAATGCGAAGTGGGTACCAAAAGAAATGATCAAGCGAGTTGCAGATCGTCTACGAGATAAGAAGGTACGAGCGTGGGGTCTGCATTGAAATGTGGCATATGCCGTACCTAAGTTTAAGAGGGCTATGTGCTGAAGAGTGTACTTGTGGCTTTGTAGAGGGTTCAATCGATGGATACGGATTTCATCATGATGTGTTTTAGATGGTTGGCTGTGTTTTGCTCACGAGGAATTTTCCTTGTATACAGTGGATGCCTAACAGGTTCCCTGCTTGTTTCAATAATACATATGCAGGTCTCTGTGAGGAAAGACACTCTACAGAAGCTTGCCCAGGTGTATCGTACATATACATCTAAGTGCCAAGAAGGATTAATGACAGTTGATGAGCAGTTTGAGTGGATCCCCAGTAAAATTGTGCGATGTGCTTACGACAAAGACTTCAGGTGCCCTAATGCCATAGGCTTGGTTACTACGTCTCTGAAGGTTTCTCTTTTAAGGCTGCTCTTGTTTACTTGTATGACAGAGATAGAAGTTCCAAGTTAGTCTCCGAATCCAGTCTTTTTCTTAGTTAGTTGGTTTGAGTTGGTAATCTCTGTGGATACTACCGTGTTGCAGACCTCAGTATATCGAGATTGTGTTTACGGATGAGCTCTTCAGTGCCGAACTTCCGATTGAGGAGAGAGCGAAGCACTGGATTGCCATGCTGGGCTCTTTCGATAAGAACGACGAGAAGGCTTTCCGGAACATTTTAGGCCAAAAGCTCAGGTGTGGTTGCTTGTCCCCGTTTCATTATATTCTTATCCTCTTCACAATATGCAAAAACTACCAACTCTCTCTACATTACATAACTCCTAGCTATCACTCTCTCTTCTATATAACGAATTAACTCTCTAAGTCCTTGTTTGATATACCTCCTTGTACATTTTCATTCAGACTTATGTTTTGGCTTGAACTTTTAGGAGCCTGTCCACGAACTATCATTAACTGCAGTGTGTTCGGAGTACTTGGCACGCATGTAATTCTTGTGGTCTTTTGTATCAGATTACAAATGGAGATGCAAAATTATCTTGCGATGAGACAGAAGGGCAAAGTGAGCTTCTAGACACTGGTGCTACTTTTCTTTTTTGATATTTATTGTTGCGATTTGTAGGAGGTCCTGAGTGTGTCGATGCATTATCTTAGTGGAACTGTGCTAAAGACCCTGGTAAATTCTCTCAAGATTATTACTTTGTTTACGGCATAGAGGTATTTGTGAAATGGATCCACAATTGCAGAAAGCGATACTCAGATCTATGCTCCATTCGCTATTAGTTAATCCAACAATTGCTTCTAGCCATTGTTAGGTCTCCTCCAGAAAGTTGCCTGTCCAGTGTTATCAGAAGGATCCATTGGCTATTTCATTGCTCTCAAATCAGTCAGATTCAGTTTGAAAACTGATACATCCCTGCATGAGCTTCACCAAATCAGGAAGAAGACACTCCCGAGCTTCAAAAGAAGATCCAAGCCTGCTTCAAAGCGATAGCATCGTCTTTTGTCGACGCTACAAAGGCAGAGGAAAACTTCCAAAAGCTTCATCAAATGAAGGACAATTTCATTTTCAAATCCCTCAATACATTGCTGAGTCCTTCAACTCCTTTCTCGCAGGCTCAGGCAATTCGGGTATGTTGTCCTTATGTTTATGCCTTAAGCTATTATTCGTTCTCCCATTCTCTCTCCTGTCCCACAGGGATGTCTTGAGTTCTTGTGTTATCTCTGTCTCTCTCCTCTCTCTCTATATATAAATATATAGAACTGACGTTATATTTCAGGTGCAGGTTTGGAAGCGGGTTGTTTTACAGGGTTCTGTTGTTCATTACGTAATATAACAGTTATGCATACAACGGGCTCTCTAATCCATTACACTATAACTGACATTTCTGGATCCTCTTGGAACCGCTTCTGCTACCAGTGCTCAAATATGACCTGACAGTTCTGACGAATCGTAATACTTGACTGTCAGATGTCAAGAGTGAACCCTGGTCAGACGTGGGCATGGAACTTGGGTATTTATAATTGGTTCTGTACTTCGTTACCAGATATCTTGTAAGGATATGAGCTTGTAGAAGATGATACGGCACCGAGGACACCCGAAACTCAGAGATGAATGAAGTAAAATGATGTAGAATTCGAGGAAGGAACCTTCGCACGAAAATTTGAATATGTCGAGCACAACTGGATTGGCATGACATCGCGAAACATCAAGCATGGTCAGCGGCGATTTGACCCTACTCTGTTCTTTTGCAATGCAGGATGAGCTTCTTAAGAGAATTGGGGAGAAACACCCTCAACACGACTTCATCAAGACTCTTGCTACGAAATGTTCTTTCCTGTTGTTTAATAAGGAGCACGTGAAGGCAGTGCTTAAAGAGGTTTCTATAAACAAGCTGTCTGGGAACAAGGAGTATGTTGCCTCTAGCTTGTCTTTGCTGGTGGTAAGTTTTGTCTTTGTTATATGCCTAAGCGTGCGTGCTTTGATGTCCTCTGTGCCCAGCGGGAGAAATATGTTGCACTCTCAAGCTTAGACTTTTCTTTCTTCTTTGATCTGTTCGTAAACTTTATGCCTTTACATTCCTTCTCTTCAACAGGAATTTGCAGGTTTTTTCCCAGCTTTGCTTGAAGGTACCGAGAGTGATCTTCTGGAGCTACTTAAGGAAAGTGACGAATCTATCAAAGAGGGTGTTGTCCATATCTTGGCTAAAGCAGGTGGCTCAATACGAGACCAGATTGCTGACAAAGAAAGGTATGGGGAGAGAACCAGGTTTGAGATGAACAGATTGTATTTTAGTAGTCAAATCTGATCGGTCTGCCTTAAAAACGTACTGCAGATGTCCTGTCTTGCTGGCTTTCTTTGGGTTTTCCTGCTTACAGGCTTGCTCATTAAGGACTAGAACCCACCCGAACGGGTCTAGTTTGTTGGAAAGTTGTTTGAGCAAGTTGTTGGGGGTCCGCTGAGAAGGATAAATCTGTCATTTTACAGTGCTGTTGATCTGACCCTTGAGCAACTTTGCCTGGAGGGGAGCCGCAAGCAAGCGAAACATGCTGTTTCTGCCATAGCAGCAATTGCAGCCGACTCTGGGTTGAAAGCTTTATCCGTGCTATATGGGGTATGGCAAATCCTAACGTTATCTTTTTCAGTGAAGCTTGAGCTCCACCTGTTATTTACTCGTTTGCATCCTGCTTATCCATATGACCTGAAACGTTTGAACGTGGCAAAATGTATTGTAATATTTGGGGTTAATGTAGTTCAAATTTGCTTGCCTGCAGCGACTTGTTGATCTCCTGGAAGACATAGCTCACCTTGCTACAATTCTACAATCCCTTGGTTGTATAGCTGAGAATGCAATGCCTGTGTTTGAAACTCGTGAGGAGGAAGTAGTACGGTTTGTCGTACGCAATCTTCTCAAGCGCGAAAGTGTAAGCTACTTCACCAGTGCTTGTATGAGAACTAGAGGTCATAAAGGGCGAATCATCTTTTCTGGTCATCAACGACAATCTGGTTTCTTTGAAGCATTCTGTCCTACTCTGATCTGGATTTAGATGAGAAACTACTGACACCTCTCCTTCAATGCAGATTCAACGGGAAGGATGGAAATCTGACTGGGAGAACCCCAGTGAGGAGTGTCTTTTGAAGGTATGGAAACAAACCCTCTTGGGCACTATGCGGTTATTGGATGTAGTTTTTGGTGTTCATTTCCTCCGAAGTGACATGAAACCTAATTACGAGGTGGATACAAACTGAAAATACACCTTATGCTTAAGCAGATATACGGATTAAAGGTTCTTGTGAAGAGTTTCTTACCAATCAAAGATGCACATCTGCGGACGTCAAAGCTAAAGGGACTACTTGGAGTGGTTGCCAAGCTGCTCACAATTGGAGAGGTGTCAGAGGATATCAGATCAAGGTATGTAAAACCAGGGACAGGCGTATTGATCTTGCTCTCTAAGTATAGTTCTGTGCAGGTACGTTTATGAGCTGCGGAGCCTTAGACGTTGGAGTTGCTCCACGAGTTTTTCATAGGCAAGCATTCATAGACGGATTCTAGTTGTACCTTTCCAAGAATGAACAACTGTGACTACCCTGACGAGCCATAATATGCAGTTTGCTGCAGCTTATATCTTTGCCGAGTCAGCCTGGAGCCTTTAAGCCTCTTCATTCTTTCCAACTGACTTTATTCTGATTCGATAGGAATTTCAAGATAGGTAGCCACAGCCCCTTGGATCTTTGGTACCAGAAGTATCGAGTTGAAACTGACAGTGTAGTCTTCCTGCCTCGGGACACTCCGGGACGTTGGGGCTCTATGAGGCATTGCTCCCACTTTGGTGCCTTACTCTGATGCTTGGAGAAGTACTAGAAGTCGTTTCTGCTCTTCCTTACAGATAAAATCCGTCGGAAGTTCTTGGACGCAGAGACTGTTCCTAATATAGCCATAGTCCGCTTGAGTTTCAGTCGGGAAGACAATCGCTTCTCGTTGTGCTAACCTAACGCATTGTCGTCCTTTGTAACGGCCTGGATGCAGTGATATTGACAAAGCTAATCTCCGGCTTGCTGCTGGGAAAGCCGTTCTGCGCTTGGCACGGCGTTGGGATCAGCAAATTCCACCGAATATCGTCCATGCTACTCTACTCTTAGCTCATGTAAGTGGATGATATATCTCGAATTGTTGCTTGGAAACATTTCGAGATTTGGAGAATACTTCTATAAACATAACCCAAGGTTCCAGACCATGACATGATTACTGACAATACCATTCACTCTCACTAATCCTGGAGGTTACACTTCTTTCTACTAATCCTCGCCTGCAGTTACTAACTAACAGGAGAACCGCTCACCACTTTGTCTGAATGATGCGTTTACTCATGTGAATGATGGGATTACTTATCTTACCTTGTTCTCTATGTGAGGTCTTGTCACGTCTTACGTGGATATAGAGCCGTATTCCAATGAACAGATTCCGTATTGATACACAACAGATCTCAAGGGTTATATAAAATAGATACGTTTAGTGTTGATGGGGTCATCCTCACGTAGAGAATACAGGGTTGAAAAGCCAGTCCTCATGCACTAGCCCTTGTGGCGTCTAGATGTTCTCCATTTGAGAGCTTGGTAGTTTGTGGTCTTACCAGTAACACTAATAACGCAAGTCGCGTTTCAGATGTTAAAAATTACGCGCACTAACCCTTGCCTGCAGGTACACATGAATGACGCCATTCTAGGCATAGATATTGACCATGGTTATTAATGTACTCATCCTTGCCTGGTGGCAAAAGTAATCACAATGCATGCTTTGCTTGCCTCTCTTTGTAACTGACAGTTGTGAAAAAATATAATTGCAATACTTTCAAATGTCAGTGAAGTCCGTCCAGACGTGGCTATGGAACTGAGTTTTTAAACCGGGTTCTGTATTCCGTTACTCTATGTCGTAGGGTTACAAGTCGAGTCATCTCAGTGATATGTGTGTCTGCATCCTTGTTCTCGGAAGGACCTCTGCATAACATTTCTTGACATTTTAAGGTTACGGAGGTCGAGGAGTTGTATCGGTGCTATTGTGTGCGCATCCTGACATATACTCAAAATTCCTGCAGGATTCATCGTTTCAGGTGCGGCAAAAGTTTCTTAATAAAGTACACCAGTACTCAAAAGAGCGCTCTCTACACCAGAAATATTCTTCTGCCTTCGCCTTGGTTGCTGTTGATCCATCAAAGGAGGTCGTGACAGACGTAAGTAATTTCATCTGGTGATTTTTTCTTCTAGATCACGTCATCGTCATCTTTGTCTGGGAATAAAGAAACTTAATTTTGTTCTCTTTTTTATTGAATATGGCTTTTACAGGGAAAGAGGTTTTTAGCTGATTTTGTCGAGACTTGTCGGCGAGAGGCTCGATCACGTCAGGTTTCTCTTTCGGGACAAATCGAGGGAACAACCATAACGTTCCACCCTGAATATGTTCTTACGTATTTAGTTCACGTTCTTGCACATGAAGCGCACTTTCCAAGCGATATCGATGCAGATGTTTCACAATATGAGCCAGTGTACAGGTTAGTAAATCATGTTGCTCTTTCTTCAGTTCTTGGCTGTGCAGTATGTTTTGTGACTGGTTGCGGATGTGTATCTCCTGTCTTCTTATTTCTCGGTAACCGAGCAGGCAACTCTTGGCTTACCTACGGGCGTTAGTCCATCAAGACGGCGATGGACGCAGTGATCCTGGAAAGAAAGAAGATGTCGACAATCTACCTGCTATCTTAGCAATATTTCGTAATATCAAGAATGCAGAGGATCTCGTTGACAAAGATAAAACGAAGGTGTGTGTTATTACATAGCGACTTACTTTCATTTTGGTAGTAAGAGGTCGCCTTCATACAATCTCAGTGATAGTTGGTCGTTTATTTCACTGGATGAATCTAGGGTTTCAGTCACGTCTTCCTTGTTGGAAAATGATGAACATGTCTAAAAATGCCGTCTTCCCGAGTATGACCACCTTAACTGTTAGTCGAATCTCGCACGCGCACATCAACTAAACTCATTATTTTCTTGCTTCTCGTATCGAATCCGGCAATAGTCCTTTATTGCCAAATAAGGCATGACATCGGGATTTTCTCCTGTCTGTTGTGGCTTCGAAGACATAGTTACTAAGAGACAAGAGACATCATGTTATTTGAGGTGATATTTAACCAAGTTTCTTGTCCCATTCTCGTACGTTTCCAAATGTATTGCAGTTGCTCTACACCATCTGTGATATCGGAATTCTTATAACCAAGGACCTGGGCAAGAAGAAGCATTACTCTGGAGAGTACCCTGGCAATATTTCCTTGCCTGCCGCGTTGTACAAAGTTGTGGAGGCCGGGGAGGGCGAAGATGGAACGCAGGCCAAGGTACCATCTGGCTATTAACTTGTCAGCTATGCTAGACATTATGCTAAAGGTTGAGTAAGTCAACGTACTTGAAATGTTGATCTTTTGAGCTTGAACTCCTTATTACTAGGGGAGGGTTTCTAACAATACGCCTTAAGGTTTGCAGGTCGATGGCAGTTATTTGCCAAAATGCTTCACTGAGAAGGACGTACTTGCCCGCTTCCGTAGTGGTGGTGGTACTTCTCGAGCTGGTCAGGTATATAGCTCCTTGCCTTGCGTGTCACAAGATCCTATGTAGTGTTCCTGGCTATGGAACTAGGTTGTTTACAACGTGTTCTATAGCTCATTACTCAATATGCAGTGATCCTGGACTTCTCAGCCAAGAGACCGTTCACTCTCTTCCCACTTCGCTCCAACTCACATTTGTTGGTCTGTTTCACGGTTCCTATACAGGTTTTCTGCCCAGTCTGCCAATTTCAGTTCTGTTCATTAGTTTAGTTTGGGCTCGTTGGTCTTCACTTATATCTTGTCTATTTCGCTACATACTTTGCTTAGTGCTGATTGATTACATGATGAATATCTGTTTCTATACTGATTTTGATTAGGATATAGTGATATTTGGTTTGTTCTTAACCTTGCATTTAATCTATTAGTTGCATTAGATCTATTTATCCGCACTCCATTTGCGAGTAATGAGTTCTGGATCCCCCGTTCTTCGAACTGCTTCTGCTCTCATGTCCGAATATGCAGTGATCCTGTTAGATGTCCTTCTTGCTGGTAATTGGGAGTCTTTGCATCTAATTATTTACATTTTCTATTTGGTAGCCTGCAAGTCCTCGAGGTCCAAAGCGAGACAGAAGAAGCCTGGACGAGGATTCTTCCTCTGACGAGGGTGAAAAAGAGGACGATATTGATCCTCCACCAAAGAAGATAAAACATAGTGACGCAACTGATGAAGGGGCAGCAGAAGGTGATGAGGAGGACGCAGAGAATGCATCTCTTGCTAGTTCGAAGCCCACTCGGGGAAGGAGAAAGGCGAACGGAGATAGTCAGAAGAATGGGCTCACGAAAACAGCATCTAAGCAGAAGGAGACGGAAGAAAATCCTCCGAAACGTAAGAGGGGACGCCCCAAGGGTGCCACTAGCAAATCTAACCTTATAGAAGATGTGGTGGAGCAATCAGACGACTCTGCACCGGCTGCTTCTAAGCGAGATGATCTGGTAGAGAAAGGGAAGGGTAAAAAGCAGGTGATCGAGAAACCATCAGCCAAGAAGGACAGTCAAGATGCCCAGAAAACTCTTCCGGAGATGTTCAGAAAGAAGCCAATTCGTGGGCTGAAGGTTGGGTCCGCAGAACCTTCGAAAGATGATGCCCAAGAAGGAAGTAAGGTATGGAGTTTCATGAGTAGAAAGGAATTGCCTGCTAAGTTGGTATTTTTCCTGTAAGCCTAGTTGTTGATCTGGTGACATTCAAAGTAAAGCATTGACGCACTGTATCGTTGAGTTCCCATTTTAGCGCGACTTAGCAGTTGATGATTGTGTAGCGAGTACATCTGTTAACGAAGGAACAGCTGGTCATTATTGTGCTCCAAGATTTTCATGATTTACGCAGCGAAATCCAGTGTCAGAAATAGCAACAGATTTATGATCACCTTAATATCCAGTATGACCTCCTAGTCCCAGTTCTCAAGTAAAACCTTGGGCACCACCTATTGCATTTTGAGGAGAGTATGCGTCGTTAGGGAGTCTTTGATTACATCAGCTAATTTTGTATAGTTTCTTTCACCGTCATGGCGAGCAGAAGTTGATAGAGTCTACCCGAAGTCCTGCAATTACTCCAAGAAAGACACCGCAAAGAGCGAGCTCTTCAGCTGCAGATAAGGTGCGAAATCATTCGTGAAGCTCATAAACACAGTATTTAATGAGTCAAAAAAATAGGGGTTCACCTTAATTGGATTCAACCTAGAATTGTATCGGTACAAATTCTCAAACACATGTATAACGAAGATGCTTTCTTGCAGACTCCTACTCCGAAGGTTGAGTCAGACAGGCAAGAGGAGGAGCTTATTGGGTGTAAGATCAAAGTCTGGTGGCCCCTTGATAAACGGTATTTTCTGTCCTGATCTTGTTGCAGTAAATCGAAGTAAGCAGTTGAGAAACTTCCAGCTATGGTGCAAGAAATGTGGTAGGTTTTATAGTGGATACTGTTTGTAATTGTGAAGATTGCGTAATCGTGTTGTTCTGTACAGATACTACAAGGGAACAATCACGCATTATGACGCTAAGAAGAAAAAGCACAGGGTAATGTATCTTTCACTCTATTCTTTGATTGTCCAGGATGTAGTAACAATATATAACTCTTACAGACCATCAATATACCTTCTCATATTTTCATGATACGGCATCATCGTTCGATGTTCTGTCGGGGCGAGTCTGCAAATGAATGTAGTTAGACGAGAACGAGCGTCATATCAACTACTAAATTTTGACACGAAACTGCATGCAGCTTAAAGACTGCTGGTCGATTTCTGTCTTTTACTTGTAGAATTTGCTGTCAGCTTACGGGCCTGTAATCTTTTTTTCCATGCTTAACGCAATATTTTAGTGTCTATGAAGAATGATTTAGACGTAAAACTTTGGAATGATGGTCTACACAAGAGTTAACTCAGATCACCTTCTACTCATACTAAAGTGAGGTTTAAATTTAATTCTTAAATCAAGAGCAAGGGGAAGATTAAGTCGTGGAGAGAACTCGGAGGAAGTAAGTATCAACTCCAATAATACCAATGCGAGCGGCAGTTCATGCTTGTCAGGACGGAACTATTCTCCGGGGATGGGTCGAGTTCCATATGATCACACATGCCCTTAAACTCATCTCTAGTGGCACTCTCAGGTTATATATGACGATCACGAGGTTGAGAACCTTGTCTTGGCGAACGAGCAGTTCATAATTACAGACAGTTCGAAAGCTCCACCAAAGAAGGTGCGTGTTTCATGAAAAGAATTCAGTCAAACATCTCATGCAGCCAATACGCTGGTTCATCTTGATGTACACAAGCTTGCCCAACACGGACGCTCTAAGGTTCCTTGATGGTGCGGGGTGGTAGAAAGGACAATGGAAATCAAAGCTATTTCCTCACACAGAACTAAGAAATACTGCATTATCTCGTTTTAGTGTCCTGGAATTTTGAAAGGTCTTGAGAATCGATCACTTGGCCCGCCTACTCACTCATATTGTATTCAGGTTGTACCAGAGAAGTCCACTGTTGCACCGACTCCTATCAGCCAGTATGGTTCTCTCCTTATTGCTACTTTGACGCATTGACTTTCTCAGTGGGTGACTGATGTGGTAGACTTTGCTGTGCGCTCTCAACCAGAAGCCTTCAATATCCGTCTACCAAACTGTAGCGATGTTGCATTGCGTGCCATCCGTGATGTTGCCGAGCTATCTCTTATAGTGAGTCGCTGATTTACATCGTGATTTATGTGTTTGCCTTTCGCAAGGTCGGGCAAATTGAAGCGAAAAGCTGCAGGTCAGACAGTGGACAATGGAGGTCAAAGTCCCGGGCCTTCCGATAAGAAGTAAAGCAAAACAACTTTTCTACTCTTTGTTTGATCTATCATTTTTCTGACGTTGTGTATCGTGATATCAACCGTCAAACTTAACTGTACGCCGTCTGTACGGGGTGTTAACCTTGTGAATTTTTTCCCTTCATTAATCAGAGATTTCAGGTTGACCACTACAGATTTGTGAAACCTGGTATGTATGTCGTTTGTACTGGATCCATGTTAAACTAGCGAATTCCCAACCGATTCTTGCTTCTGACCCTCCCTGGGCGGTCATTAAGAGCCAACTTAGAGTGATGGATAATCCGTTAAATCACCTGAACTGACGCTTAGACCAGTTCAACCTCCAGCTAAAACGAGCGGTTTCGTCTAGGTGAAATAGCCATTTCGACTAAGACGTTAAACACTCAACCCTTTTGTGCGGTCGTAAATTGCTGATTCGTTTGGCACTATCTGGGCCGTACGAAGCCAAATAAACACGTCACCATGATCAAATATAAATCATCTGTTGTCATTGCCCAGTCTCTGTCCTAAATAGTATTCTGTAATTGTGAACAGGAGAGCCACCACTCCTAAAGGTGGAAAGGAGACTAGTGCACACAGTTTACAAGGGGTGGGAAGGGGCCTTGCCCAAGCCAAGAGTGGAAGTTTGTCGAGCCCGACGGCTAAAAACACCAAGAGATCAGCTTCTATCTCCGCCGGACCATTTGCTTTCAGCGATGAAGACCTTGAGGAGCCCGCAAGTGAGAAAGGAGGTGGGAAACAAGGAAGAGGTTCATCGACACAGTCTGCTATCAAAGGTAGAACCTTACCTTGACCTCTTCCTGAAGTTTTATACTTTGAGCCTGGAGCAGGGCGTGAAGAGATTCGGGAAGGGGGAGTAGTGCCCCTGATTGCAGTCCTCGGTCTTTTTCCGTGGAAGAACATAGGTAGCTAATGTTATACTCAAATTGGCGTCCATGGTCGACCTCAAGCAACCATCCTGCGTCATACATGTCCATTGCCTCTGGATCCGCGGTCCATAAATATAGTGAGATGGAATATGCGACCTGACGTTTTCTGCTCTAATGATCTGCATAAATTCGTCCAGACTAGCAAAGTCGGGTCCATTACGCGTTCTGGAAACAATCCAACCTGGTTCTTCGATCGGGCCATGGAGTCCATGGATTTTCTCACATCGCGGCCATATGATCTTTGCAGGAGTTACCAATATCAAGTTCAAAAGAAAGGCTGACAGTGAACCTGCCAAAGAGCCGGTTGAGAGCGACCAACCGAAGGAGAGAGATGCAAAGGAGAAACTGAAAGACAAAGGAGAAGGTGAGAAGCTCAAGGAGAAATTGGAGAAAGACAAAGCGAAGGAGAAAGGGGAGTCAGAGGATGTGAAAGATAAAGCAGAGAATGAAAGGTCGAAAGCCAAGGCCGATAACGAGAAACCAAGAGCTAAAGCGGACGTGGAGAAATCCAAAGCGAAAGCAGATCTAGACAAGGAAAAAAGCAAGTCGAAGGCGGAAACAGAGAAGGAAAAGTCTAAATCAAAGGCGGAGTTGGAAAAGGAGAAGGGGAAACTGAAGGCAGAATTGGAGAAGTCAGAGAAAGAGAAGGCGAAGGTGAAGGCAGACTTAGACAAGTCAAAATCAAAAGCTGAAGCAGAGAAACTCAAGTTGAAGGCCGAATCTGAGAAGACTAAATTGAAAACAGAGGCTGAGAAGACCAAGCTTAAGGCCGATGCCGAGAAACTCAAGCCGAAGTCTGAAGCGGAGAAGACCAAGTCTAAATCTGAAACTGAGAAATCCAAAGGGAAGGCTGATGTCGAAAAGGCTAAAGGTAAGGTTGACGTTGATGAAGAGAAGGGCAAGATTGAGCATGAGAAACCTAAGGAGGTCCTTGTTGAGAGTGACAAGTCTAAAGGGAAGGGCCAGGATGAAGTTACATCGGCCGAGGGCGAGACAGTCAGCTCCAAAGAGAAAGTGGACATTGAATCACCAAAGGAGAAGGCTGGGGATGAGCAACTTGAGCAACCGTTGGAAAACTCTCCCACCGAGGAAGCTACTTCCCCTATCAAGACCACTGACGAGGTTGAAGCGTCTGTAGACGCAGGGGAGATTGAAGGGCAAGCAGAGCCTGAGATGAAAGCCGAAGCTGATTCGCGTACTGAGGAACTCCTTTCAAACAAGAAGAGTCCAGAGGCTGAAGTTGATCCTAAGATAGACGACGATGACGAACCTCTGGTATGTGACCCAACTCTTGCTCCCTAAAACTTACACCAATAAGTTAGTCTGCCAAATCAAGACGTAACCAAGTGCTCACAGGAGCCCCTTACTTATCAGGCAAGAACTCCAAAGAAATAAATCGTTACAAGTAATCAAATCATAAGAATTTATTCGTCCTGTATGTGTGGTAGAATAAGCTAAGGAATCTTGTGTGACGCAGGGTACATGGAGGAGTCGAAGACGAAAGTTGCATTGATTTCCTATGATACTGTTAGGGTGCATATTATTTGGAGCCTATTGTGGACTTTTGGCACGGATCAGGGATTCGTAATCAATCGTTTAGTGGTGTACTTTCCTTAAATCTTTCTGCACTGTTTAGGATTCGGATCACCCTCCGGTAACAGATCATAGGGAGGTTGGGCATCCCTCATCGCGGGGATGAATAGGTTTCGAGTAGGGTGGAGTCAAGAGTTATAAACAAGTTGGTCTGCTCCATAGAATGTACTGGAGCTCAACTGACAATAACTTGATGGAAGGAAAGTATCATCTACTGGGAGAGGTTGGATCGTGTCTTGTAGATTAAATCTCCACAGATTATTGCCCCCATTTTTTGTTGTTCAATTAGTTTGTCCCTTCTTCGTATGTTGTAAAAGTCTTTCTCTCTTCCAGTAGCTGGGAAGAGCAAGTATTTCAGATAACGTAGGCAACACACAAAGCTTTAGAGATTTCGTGTGATGATTCATCTATTGCTTGAGTTTGTATATCATCTCCTTCCTTCCACGATTTGAATGGCCCTCTTTGAATCACCATTTATCTCCAGTTTATCTCCAGTTGGTCGTTTTCAACCACCACTTGTTTGGTTGGTCTTCAAATATGACTAAGAACGTCTTGTTGTTTAGTTAATGTTTCCTAGAATCGGATACTGTTCACATCCTTCAAAACTCTAAGCTCAAGAACTCTTTGATTATGCAATATCTAGTTTTTTTCTTGTCGTTTCCTCTTATGTCTGTTGCTTCTAAGGGATCTTTCCGAGGTGACAGTTTGCATTGATAGATTCGTTTGATAATAGGCATCTCTGACCTTTTCACCTTTTGCTCTGCTGGACGTTGAGTGACGAAGTTGGTATGTAGGATAATTGACGTTTACCATCGTTCGCTTTGCTGCAGTCATCCAAAGGTGAAGCGGGACATTAGCATTTTTTTAATTTGTACCCACTTCAAGGTGGTTCTGTGGCGCTCGATGACATCATTGATGTTTCTGAGGTCTCAAGTCTGGGGTTAACTCGCTGCCACAAACTTGATGTGTTTGTGAGCGAACCATGGGTTGACATGAGCTTGCAAAGCACATTGCTTCATGGAGTCCGACAACAGGTGTGCAGGATTTTAGTGAGTCACTGTAGTTAGGCTTGCATCTTGCTTGTGCTGTTCCATGTACACTAAGCACCTGATGTTTGGTAGAAGATTGCTGTATTTTCCTCCAATCTCCGATCTCCTGTTCGGGTGATGTCCTGAGTCTTTAAGGTCTCTGAAGTTTATCTTATGTATAGATGTCAGAGCAGTCAAATCTAAAGCCCAGAAGCATTTCGTGTCCTTCTCATGATAATCAAGGTTTCACGATGGAGAAGGTTCTGCGAACATATGAACTGGATGCGTCACTGTCACTGTATATTGCCGTGTACATAAGACTCGCAGCGTCCTTATCCTCAGGGGAATTGTGGAATTTGAGATCGATAGGAACCTTTATGCTTAGCTCATTATGGTGGAATGCTTAATCATGGAACCTCCTCTGTATTTAACGGCATTGTCTGCTTCTAAGGCACGAGGGGCTATGTTTGTAGCAGCCAAGAAACACATATCCCCCTTTATTGTTTGACTCTCGTGACAGTGATTTATATAGAAAGGTTGGCCATTATGCCACTCCAACTTCATCTTAATTTAAGATTGTTTAGATGTTCAAGCATGAGGACAATGTGCTAAATCTCAGTACCTGCTTTAGTAATTGAGCACATGTTCCATTTGGATGTTGTGGATCACTAAAACACTTCACGATTTGGTCTTGTATGTCGATGCAACAAAATATCTGCAGTCTGCCGATTTTATTGCCTTTTCAAAGACTTTATTATGCTAAAACGTCTATAAACCATGGAAACAAAAACTAACTAAACGTCAATCACAACTAATAATGTAGTGGAAGCTTTATGTTGCAAGTATGACGACATTTTCTCGTCTAATCAAACCTTTAACTTTTTGTGCCTTGCGAATGGAAAGTGTACTTGAACAGACAGCATTTGGAGTAGTCTAGGATTTCACTAAAATTTGTGCTCAGTAGTAGATAAAAAACTTTGTGTTGGATTGGATTTTGAGTTTCTTGTATTGTTTCAATTTCGAAGCCCAATTTACTAGATTATGGCCTAGTTTCAACACTTCAAGAAGTGTACATAATGTAGATCAATGAGTCCGTGTTTCCTTCGACGGGTTCCTTTGCTGTTTTATTTATTAGGCTTAGTAATTTTAAGATTTGAATAATTTATATATTATAAAGCAATAATGTGTACTTTCTTACTGTTTCGATGGGTTTCTTTGCTTTACCTTTAGTTCGCTGTTGTTAGATACGATTTGCTTTCCTTTTTAACTGCCTGTCTCATTTGAATGGGCTGAACATTACTGTTATTGATGCTCACTGTGCATGTTAGTACTTTTCCACATCAATGTTGGTGATGAATGTTACTGAAGGGATGTATCAATCTAAGCATTTGTTTGTTAACGATTTAGTTGGTGCAAAATGATCAAGGAATGCATCTATATTTATCTGTTCTTCAATGCTTTTCTTACATTTTGTAGGGATTTCACTATGCATCCTTTGTTTGCCTTAGCACTCCTGAGCTTTTCAACAGAAACTCGGTGCGAGGGGTACTCGCAATCGCCCAGCTACTTCGGCATTGCGTTAGTCATTGTTGAAATCCTTTAAGCTTTCGTGGAGGCTTACTATGACTCTTTCTGCTTCCTTCAGTGTGATGTATAATAGTTCTCTACATGTATTGCTCATGAAACATCTAATTATGTCTTCGCTTCGGCTTACATTCGATTTGTTAGATTCACTTCATCTCCTTTTCGGAATTACTATTCATTTCAATTTGTACATATAATGTTTACATTCCATCTGCATTTCGTATGCACTTATTGAGTTCCGGATCTCCCGTTCCTCGACCAGCTTCTGCTCTCCTTTCCTCATATCCAGTTCTTCGCTCCGACACCATCCAGTACTCTCCCACTTCGCCCCACTCCAACCTATCCTCAACTAATGCTTTGTATATTACTCTTAGCTCGATGTTTGTCTGTTTCTTGGTTGCTACCCGACTTTCTATTTCAGCTGTCTAATCCGTCGCGTCTTGCTTGGGGTTACACTATGTACACTAGTTCTCTGCAGATGTTAGTCATGCTTGTGGTGTTGTGTATACTAGTGCTTTGCAGATGTTACGCATAAGATTACTCATGTTCCAATTGCGTCTTTACTTCGTACGGCTTCGGCTTTCATTTCTCACATGTCTTTACTTGGACTTACCTTCTTGTTGTTAGTTTCACTCCATTTCCATTTCATGAGGTGCTATTCATTTCGATTTGCACAAATTTATATTTCATCTGCACTCATGTGCACTTGGTAGGTTCTGGATCCCCCGTTCTTCGATCGGCTTCTCTTCTCATTTCCCAGATGCATCCTTTGTCTGCATGTGTTCTTTCTTGCTTGCATTTTCATAATCTTGTCTTCGGTTCTGGATGATCATCAAAAAACATATTTAGTTTACATTTGCTTTCTGATAATCATAGCTATATTCCGTATATATTTAATTACTTTATTTGATTAGCTCTCTTGCATTCGCTGTCATTTTACTTCTTATTTCTTCCATTTTTCTCGGTTGTATTCGTCCTGCATATGCTCGGCTCGATTTTAAGTAGGTTTTGGATCCTCACCTCCCTATCGTGGTTCACATGTTAAAACCGTCACTACCGGAGGGATAATGACGGTTTTGCTCTCTCAACCTAAGATAAAGCATTAGGATATTACATGACTTTAAGAATAATCTGAAAATACATTTTATCACTATATATGATCAACTTTTGTGACAATTTTTTCTCATTTCAAATTATTTCATACATATAATTCTGGTAGAACGAAGTAAGCTTTTCCTTAGGATACGAGATAGGGAGGTATAGGAAAGTAATAGTACTGTTACTGTTACTGTTACTAAAGTACTATTAGCGAAAGAAGCTTCCTCGTGATGAAAATAACCTACATAACCTTGCGTAAAACCTAAAATGTCTTGCATCGAAGTTAAGGAACCTTCAAAGTAGCATTCGAGTAAGTTTTCTAACTATCAAGATACAAAGTTTATTATATGAGATATGAGAATGATCTTAATATCGCTCTTTTCGAAGAATGATAAGAATAAGAATGATCGTTCTTGTACAAATTGCATGTAAAATAGTTACAAAACTGTTTAATTTGATGTAAATAATATATAACCAGATTTGCGGGGACTATTTCTGCAATAGCTCTGCAGCTCTGATCGTAGATTTTACGATAAAGAATGTTAATTGATTGGTGTTGGATGTAGTCCTTGTTTAGATTTTTCCATACATTGAACATTAACGTAATTTATTTTTTGTTATCAAATGTCACGTAATTAATGCTGTCATGTTTTCAACGCAACCGCCCTTTTCTTTTATGTTATGTTATCAGATTCAATTTTAAATAAACTTGTATAAAATTTACAACAGATTATTAAAGACAAAGCCTTTGCCAAGGACACGGCTACGTATTCTGTTGGTTTTTAAATTCGGAATATGAAATAAGTATGACAAATGATTGTAGTTTAAGCTATAGTATCTATTTGATAATTTGCATGTACTCTTACAATCCAAATTTAGTAATAGTACTTTAGTCATTAGAACTTATATAGGAACAATTTTGTTTCCCGATTAAGCTGGTTTGTTCTTAGCTAATTTACACTGAAATTTAATTTTTGAAAACGATCAGAGAATCTACTATCTCACTAGAAGGACTTTTCTTCTAGTATCAATATTTTAATTTTCATTCCAGAATAACACTCAAAATAAAAAAATCGTAAATTTCCTTTAGATTGTGCATTATACTAAATATATGGTACTTGATCTCATCATATGTTAGTAAGAACCTTGAGAACGTGATAAAGTATTAGATCTACTTGCTCCAAAATTAACAATTGTACTTAAGTGAAAGTTGTAGATTTTTTATAATTTTTTGTTAAGATATTCTTTAGAGTTGAAATCTTACGATCTAGAAATCCAATAGATGATTTAATAATAAATATTTTACTTATGAAGTTTTTATTACTTCTAGATTAAAGACAACTTCAAGTAGTTAGTAAGGATTCTAAATCTCTTTAAATTCTAATTTAATCTACGTTGAGTACAAAATCTAGAGTATAAGTTACAAAGAACTAGAAGTTAAGTCATTCGTTTTCTCAAGTATCTCGTTTTAGACATTTAAAAAACAACAACTATTTCCGTAGTAAGAAAATGCATTGCATTTTATTCGTAAAGTATTGGCTGTTTTCAATCTGATATATATGTTTGAAGTTTTGAAGTCAAATGTCTTTTTTAAATAATAAAATATAAAAGATTTGATTGATGGAGTTTTGGTAAGTTCATGATCCATTGTTTGTTTCACGTTATTGTGGTTATATTTGAAAACTTTTTAACCTCTATACCTTGCAAGACCACAATCAAAATCAAGTAAAATTTCAATTCGAAGTATTGGAAATGACAATATAACTTGTTTTCCGTAGTTATATAGTTTATAATCTTTGAACAAAGCATAGATTTCAAATAATCTTTGTGAGTTTATTTGAAGGATCATATTCTGCACAGACTTCAATTTAGCTTACACTACTTTGCTATAACTTTACTATAAAGTTGCCTTCTTGTTGTTTTATTTACCAATTTGATTATCTTTCACATGTAAGTTTGACGTTTGTATATTTAGAGGTCGAGGTACTTCCTACGTTAAATATTTTCAATTTAAAGTATAATTTTAGGTGTTCTTAACCTCTTAGTTGAGCAGACTAACAGGTATTTAATTGCAACTAGTTACTCCCTCTACGTCCTGGTTCTTGATTGTAACTTCTTTGTTCTTAGTGCATTGGTACTTAATTAATCATTTTCCTTTTAATCCTTTGCTTATTCTTTCTAAATTGAATTTTTTTACTTTACTATGCTTATCTTCATGATGTTGCAATGGGCTTGCCAAGACTACACAATGGGATATCCAAGATGGATGAGACAACTCCACTTATATTCCAAATGTGAGCTATTTACTTTGTCACAAGAGAATCATATGCACTCAACTCAAGTAATTTACGAGGCCAAGTAGTACAACCACTAAATGTTTATATTGATAACATATCCCTTTATTAGAATGAATTAAGGCAATCACATACTGGTTGCTCACACTTGGCTTATAAGAAGTTGTCCACACCAACTTATACATTATATGACTTAACTATTGTGGCAATGACATGTGCTCTGATCATAGAACTATCAACCCGATGATTAGATTGAATATGTATATGAGCTCCTCAAATATGATATACTTATGATCCACATCCCAAAGATATTTGGATTTGAAACAACATCTCTCATCATTAGTCTTCTGTAGTACAAAACCAAGAATTGAAGCCTCCTTTAATATAAAGGCTTGAGCATGAAAGTCTAATAATACTCCTTATGGTTATAGACCTTTCTTGAAAATCCAACCAAACTAAAAATTCCACTCTAGTTGCCTAGTAAGTCAATCTCAAGCTTAAAACTAACTTGCTTTAATGTAGATCTAGTAGGTAACTCATCAAACCTATCACAAGGTATTTGTAGTAGATCTATATTCTGCAACCAAGTCAACTCCACTATCAACCACATCCATTCTAGAAACAACAACAACACAATCCTTACTAGTACAAAGTGTGGCATCCAATAGAGAGAGCATAATAGGTTGAGCCACTCGTAATATCATGCTAGACAAAGCCTTGGTATGAGTAGATGGTTGACAAATATCTTGTCCATATTGCACTCCATCTTTATCTTTATTGTTACACGCCTGCACTAAGATGTCTAAGAGCCATGGATGAGGTATGGAGTGCCTCAAAAATTGTGCAAGATTAATCTTATTTATAAATCAGGACGGATATAAAAGAAGCTTGACCTAGTTACCAACCTCCCCTCTATAAGTAGAACACCACTTAACACCACATTTTGCATTACTAGTCACTATAGCAAATATATCTATTTATGCAGATTTGCACGTGAAATCAAGGAGATCTTTATCACCAACATAAGATATGGGAACCTAAGCCCCCAAACTTGATCTCCTTTGAGCTAAAACTATAATAGCCAACCTTTGCTCAATTGAAGAAACTATGGTTGTGTTAGAAGTAAGAGCAAGTACTATGCTCCTACTATGTGTGTGCACTCTTCAACAACCTCTACCACCTTGACTTTTGACCCGCTTATACTGTCCACTCTACCCTTTAAAGCCAACATGTGTATAATATACATGGTTATACCTTAGAAAAAGCAACAATTGTAGATGAAGTATCTATACCAAATAGAAATGTCATCACTTCCTCCTCCACCATGTGAGCTCAATATGCTTTATCAAACTAAAGAGAACTACCAAAGTTGGTGAGTTTAACTACAATAAGGTGTGCATCTAACAACATCAATCTAAACTTAGGAATATTCTTGGAAGTCCAAAGAATGACACACTCTTCCTTTGTCAAGTGGATTCGCCCAATATAAGCCTCAAATGGTATCATATATACTAGATAATAACTCTTTTTGTAATATATCATACCAAAACTAGACAACGTATGACTTATTAATTCCTTAAATGAGATTGAAATTGAAATTCCTTAATTGGCTCATACTACTATATACTTCATGTAGGTTCTTTGTGGCTTTCCTTGGAACTCTTACAAGCTCTTTAGCTTATCAATGTTCACTCTTTAGTTCTTCTATGTCAAGCATAAAAAGCATATCATGGTGAAATCTCAATCCTACACCATCTTTTACAGCAATACTACCATCTTAGTTGCATTATTTCCAAATTGGATTCACTAAAATTATTAGAACTAAAACTCATGCAAATTATTTATGTACCTCTAAAATTTGAGCTTCAGATGAGTTTGAAGACCAGTATTATCTATATTAGTTGGCTCAATCTCTAAGTCAAAACCAACTTGTTTGGCCAAATCCTTTATTGCAAGTCTCATTCTAGCAATCTTTCTCCATCCATGTTTAATGTTTTGAAAATACAAAATCTACTGAATTTTTTTGAAATTTAAGCTTCTCACACTCACATTGACCAACCAAATTTATTAATTAGATACTTTTGGTTCCAAGTTTTCACTCTATTTTCTAAATCAGCATCTCAATTATTAAATTTCTAACACATGGGAGCAACCATTCGAATTGATGAACTAATTTTATCAATTGGATTTGATTTTTAATTTTTGCTTCACTTACTCAAATTAAGCAACTAATTTTATCAACTGAACACCTTTGACTCCAATTTGCTATGCCATTTTTCAAATTAGCATCTCAATTACTATATATTACACACATTATGCAACACTTCAAATTGATAAACCAACATTTTCAATATGATATTTTAACTCCAATTCTTCACACCATTTTCCAAATAAGAATCTCAAGTATTTATCTTGCATTTTGTAATGTTTTCCTCCCAATTTCACTTGAAAGAATGAGAGTGGAATAAGAAATAAAAAATCTCAATATACTCTATCAACATACATTTCATTATGCTTATCCAAACCAACCTACTCTAAAAAAAAAAGATCCAAGTTACACTTGCTAGCTTTGTCCACCATAGCCAAGACACCAAGAAGCTAAACAATAAAAAAGTGAAGTATTTGAAGCTAAACTTTAAGGTATATTTTCCTTGGAGAAACGAATTACTCTAGTCCTAACAACGAATCCAATGGTATTGATAGTGAAAATGGTAATTTAAAAAATGTAAACAAAACAAATTGTGTACAAAGGGATGTCATTAGGTAGTCCATAAGTGATTATTAATAAATTTATTATCATCCATCCGAACAAATTCAAGGCTTTATAAATATAGTGATAATTAAGGTATATATAAAACAATTTGGGAGTGATTTTAAAGGTAATGATAATTTAGAAAAGTAGACAAAAATTTGGTTGAGTATTTTAAATTATAAATTAACTCTTTAAATAATTTTCTAGTAATTTATTCTTAATAAAAAATTTAGTTTAAGAGAATAAAAATAATGGATAATAAAAATAGAATAATAATTTTATAATATTATCATGATATATTTTATTCATACATATTTAAGGCTTTGGAAAAAATTACTTGATTTAAATTATAAATTAAAAGAAAAAATAACTTTATTGAATCATTTACTTTTAAGGTATTATGATGATAGAAATTGGTATAGAAGTAAATAGTTAGTTGTTAATTCCTTATAAAATATAAAAATATATAGTAGTTACAATATTAAGTTTAATATTAATAGTCATCATAATATACAAGATGAGATATTTAGATCTTAGTATTATAAAGAATGATCCTTAAGTTTAAGATATCATACTATATTTATTCAAAATGTCTCCTTTGAAAAGGTTAATGATGAGGACCTTTGTCTGAATTTGGAGCAAAAATAAATTAGGAAAGGATTTTTTCCTTCTTCTTTTATATTTATTATTTGACATCAAATTCTATTTTGATAATTTATGGAGTACTTTGATCTTAGTTTTTTCAAATCTTAACATTTTGTATCCTAGTTTTTTTTGTTCTAATTTTATCTTTATATATCAAGTTACAAAAAACTATTGTTTAATTGGAGTATCTATTATTGATATTAATATTGATATTGCTATCTTCTGGAGTAAGGGAAATAAGACTATAATTCTCATCATTTATATGAGATATTTTTGGTGCTGATGTATTTTGACCTACCTTGAGTATAATATTACCTTTTTATCTCATGATTAAGCTATTAGAGTTTTTGACAAAATCAAGGAACTACTACAAGATCATTAAATCCATTGTATAAGAAGAGCATTGGAGGATCTTTGTACCTACCAGGAGGTTGATAATTTATCCAATGATACTAAATTATACAATTATTTTTTTGGATCACTTATCTTAAATATGCATATAAGTTTTATCTTATTATCATCAATAGGGAATTCATCCTATGCATAGTAATATGCTTTCAATACTTCAATAAAAAAAATTATTTATTCAAAATTTACAGCTTTTTATGCTTGTATTCTTTAAGTATTTATTACTTATATATTGATTCATGTAGAAAATGCATGAGATAGAGAATTTTATCTTTTTGCTTTCTTTTTGTGCAATCTATATGTCATATGCCATTACAAGAAGTTATGCAATCTACGTCTTCCATTAAAAGTAGTTGTGCAATCTATATCTTTTGCTTTCTTACTACTCCTTCATTCCTTTTAGAATTCTGATTGTGAATGTTTTGTCATTGATATTCTCCTTTGTTTTAAGAAACAAGTGATCATCTATGCTTTCTTTATCTTTAGAGTATATAGAGAATATTGCCTTCATAAATATCATGTATCTGTCTTATCTAAAATGAAGAAGTTGTTCTAAAGAGTTCTCCAAATTTGCATCTTCATTGTTCAAAGTATGAAGTGTCTACTCTACTTTTACTTATTTATCTTGATGTTAAGTTACATTGATTTGCTTGTGGTTTGGCTTTCTTGGATCAAAGAAAGTTTGCTTGTCTTCACCTAAAGAGCACACCATGAACTGATTTTTATTTTCATAATCATCCTTGGCTTTAATTAATTTTATCATCCTTTCCTTTCAGTGAGTCTAACATTTTTGTTTATTAGATTGTCTACAAAAGTGTAATGACCTAGTGGTTCCACTTCAAGTATATTCAAATTTGTATATATATATAGATATATATATATATATATATAAACTATCTTTGGTTCTTATTCTTAATATTTTGTGTAAGCATTCTTGGCTTTTGGTTGAGATAGAAGATCGAATTTTAGGCTATTGGTCTCTTTTACTCATATCATAGATTATATTCATATAATAATAATCAGTATCTCTATCCTAAAAATGGATTTCAATGCAGCTTTTATAGGTTGATTTAACCATTCCACATTTATTGTTTTAATAACAATTCCATAAATTTTTTCCTAATGTCTTTTGATATTTTATTTGGTGTGGTAAGAGGTAACCTTATATTATTATGACTTTCTGTCTCTATTTGTAAAATCTTATCTATGGAAGTATGCTCTAAATTTTTTGTTATTACTTATATTCTATATCTTGAGATCTCACATGAAATCTTGCATGCGCTACTTATTACAGTATATGAATTGATGCTGAAAAGGTCTTACTAAGTTATGAGGTTATGGTGCAACTATTTAACTTTTCTCCTTTATTTTAGTTAGTCAATTCAAATCCCATTTTAGTTCTTTAATTCAAATTCTTCCCATCCTTCGTGTTTTCTACGTGGTCGCCTCATTTATTTTAGTTGTTTAATTCAACTTGGGCAAGATTTTATCCAAATTATACTTTTCATGTGGTATCCTAGTATAGCATTAAATTGTGTTAGATTTATAGGTCTCATAATTTAGATCAGCTTCATTATTTTATTTCATTTTATCCTTTGAAGCATATTCCAGGTGTGATGGATCTTTAAGTTCTCACTTCGCATCAGCTATTCATCAGCTATTCATTTTAAATAACCATCACTACTTATTTAATATGATTCTATTAAAGTGCCCTATTCAAATCAAAAAGTCGTGCTACTGTATACAGTAAGTTCACTTATCTCATGTTATGGCTAAGGTATACTTTAGATAGTAACACCTAAAGTATAATAAAACCTTATGGTATTAGTTGTGCTAAACATGATGCACACTCCATCAAGGAAATGTTTCTCTCAATGTTGGAGAGAGAGGCTATTGGAAATACTACAGACTGAAATATTGAAACCTGACAAGAAAGCTGTGCAAGTCATCCAAGTATTAGAAGAAAGAAGTGTCAAAAGGAGCATATGCAAGTAAATTCCCCATTTCTTGAAGTTGTTGTCTAGGCAGCACTGTAAAGTGCATGAAATACACTTGCTTAAGATACGAATGGCCTGAACTGCAGGGGGTTGGCTTGCGAATGTCCTGAAGTTGTCGTCAACACGAAGGTACTCAAATCTGAAGTGCAAGGGATGACTTCCCTTGTAGTTGTTCTGAACATTCTCCCCCAACGCATGTACCGAGGTGTTTTACATTTTCAGTTGCAAGCACTAAAATGTTTTCCTCTTTTCACTTGATTCTGAATACATCACGTGACTTCGTGTTTACTGTGTAGTACTCTTTTGAGGAGCATGAGCTAGTCCTGGATGTAACGTTGAACGACTATACATGGCAGGGTTATTTTGGATGCAAAATGAAAGTTGAATGGGATCATAGCGTTTTATACGATCATGTACTCGTTTTGCTATTGTCCTATGTGATGTTAGTTTTATATCTTCATTTACTCACTTTGACATTGTCCACGCATGGTAACATGACAGGAATGTTATCAAGGGTTCACCCGCAGGTTGGAAACTTATAATACCATGATGATAGAGCAATGCGTTCTGGGTGGTCAGCCAGGCATAGGTGGAAAGTCGGTGTCAATGAAAAACTCTTCGTATCTTCTATTATGATAACCAGAGTCAAAGCCGTATATCTTCAGTAACTCACTTGATTAGAAATCTAGCCAGATTTGACTTTGCATGTAATTTGGCTTCTATTTTGGAGAGTCCAACGAGCGTGAATACTTACGGTGGCTTGCTTGTGCTTTTCCTGATGTCAAACTTTACTCGAGAAGACACGGCCAGCAGGCTGGCAGTAAATACGCCCTTTGTGATGGTGGTAAAAGTAGGTTTTACCGATGGAAACTTATTTGTAATGTCACGTTTCGGGGACCATGTACACTTCCGCTCTATTGTCACAAACAAACAAGTAAAACAAATCCACACAAAAGAGATTGATAAACCTCAAACCATGTTGGTGCGGGAACATCATCAGAGCAAAACTGTACATTACTGAACATAAGAGGGTGACTTATCATACATTCTCGACATCATACATTCTGCGACTTCAGCGAGAACCATTCCAGTTCGAACCAGTCGAAATACAGATATAACATGGATCTGAGAAAAGTAGAAGCCACAAGTGAATCCCAAAAGTTTCTTTGTGACAGGCAAGTATGCTCATACTCGCCACGTCATTTACTGCTCAAAGTCCTAGGCATTGAGCACCACCGTGCATATCCACTAGGATAATAGACCCGCAATAATCCTCTTCATGATGAGGTTTGTAGCTTTTTTTCCCCAAAACCAACGACCTCTTAAACGAGCAATAGTCCAAAATATTACTCATAAACAGAGTAGAGTGGAAAGAGATCGTCGTAAGTTGGAAGCAAAACATTCACCGCTATAATGCAAAACATAAAATACACCAGAGGAAATGTAGCGGACACTTCAGGCTTGAAATAGCTACCTACAATGAAGGTTTACACCTGCTATCGCAAACTCAGACTAATTCCTATTAAGGCCTACAAGTAACTAATTGACTCAAAAGGTGGGAGGTGTGCACAGTTGCTGCAACTCACCAGCCTGGAATGAAATACTATTCACGGAGATTCAATGTACATCCGCTAAAGGTCCAATTTGTAAAGTTCAGCGGCTGATATCAGTGCCTCCAGGAGCCCCCGGGAGGAGGGGCATTATGGTAAGTGCCAGAGGCAGGGTTGTAATAAGGAGGAGGCGAAGCATTTTGCGTACTTTGCTGAGTGGGCTGTGAAGCATTATAGTAAGATCCTGCCCAGCCCGGATACGGAGGTTGGCTGTAGTTGTGATTTTGAGTGGGTTGTGGAGGGTTATGCTGATGTGCCGAACTATGACTATGAGCATAATATGGTGGCGGTGTGGGAGGGTTCTGCTGTGGGGGAGGGGTGGAATAGTATGGTGGTGGAGCGCCAGGCGTAGCTTGCTGAGGAGCCTGATATCCTGGGTACTGACTCGGGGGTGGTTGAGAGGGTGTAGAAGAAGGAGCACTTGCCCCATAGTACTGGGGATGCGAGCTAGGAGGAGCTTGATGCTGCTGCGGTGGGTAAGGGACACTCTGCGCGGCATTAGCGGATGCTCTTTGGGCAGTACCCACGGCCGGATAGTTACGTGCGGAGCTATTACTGTCACTGAAAGAGAGGCCGGCAATCTGCCGCTGGAGATCTTCCATCATCTCACGACACTGGATGTTCCGGGTCATTACATAGTCACTGCATTGCTGTTTCAAATTTGTGATAGCATCCTGCAAGACAAAAAACATGTCATTGACATTCTCATTTACTACGTACTCTGATTACAATTGCAGAAAGATACTAGACACCGGCCGACGTCATGGTTATATTGGCAAGTACGACTCCTTTCAGTATAGATGAAAATCAGAGGGGAAAACGAGATAATTTATTGTCTCTACAAGTACCTGTAAAGTCACATAGAACTTGAGGCCCTCATTGATATTTTCTCGAATCTCACGGTATTTTCCAACAGCGACATGTATTTGCTTGTAAGCCTTCTCACGATTGGCTGTATACACATATTCACAAGGCAAGTTAACAAAGCATGTCGTTCCTGAATGAAGAAAGCTACGCGTCGTCTTGCTTAATATAAGTGCATATATCTGAAATGACAACGGTTTAAGTACTTTGGCATAATACTCACATAAAACTTACCTTTATATTCTTCCAAGTTGAAAGTAGCTGCGAAAGCATCATTTTGAGCCTGATAAAAAAGAAACAGCGATACTCGTTAGTGTCAAAGAAACTGACGCTTACGGTAGGAGGCAGGCAGACTAGAGACTACTTTGAACTCGGAAGTTCCTGAAGGAAGTATAAACAACAGAGTCCTACATCCAGTAGACAAAGGTCAGAACACGATTGATTGGTCCATCGCTGTTTCGTAAACTACTTGAGCACGAAGAATGACTCACTTTAATTTGATGCAGCAATCGCTCTTGTGCTTCTACGTTTCTGGCCACTTCAGCGCACACGGGATCAAACTTGGCTAACTCTTTCTTGAAGAGCTCTTCGTATGATCCTGACGTTGTCATCAACTTTGGTAGTATGTTATCCTGTAAAGTGCAATAATTAAGAGCGTCAACGATAATACTATACTCTATTACGTTCCTGCCACGTGAACAAGTTCTACATCTACATATATTAACATCTACATATATTAACAATGCTGAGTTTCTGGTCACCTTGCGCTTCATATCCTTAAGCATATCCTCCAGGCCAGCACGCTGTTGACCAAGCGCCTCTAACTCCCCCTAAGTTCAAAAAGCACTTCGTAAGTCCAAAAGACACCTCGATATCAGACCAACCCTTTACAAATATAAGGTAGAATCACGTCTGTACTTACATGATAGCAATATCCGATTTCCTTCTGATAAAGGACTCCTACCTACTAAAGTCAAAGCTTATCTGGAAACGGAGGGAACCAAGAAACAGGAGAAGGACGAATTCTAAACTACACTGACAACAGAACCAAATTCTGGCTATTAGATATCGGATTATCAATAAGCTGATATAGTGAGTTATGAATTTTGTAAGGCAGAAATATAAATGAGTAACGAAACAAGTTACACACACATACTCCTAAAATAAAACAGCAAAGAGAACGAGAACAGACTAAAATTACAACAATAATCAATTTACTTACGAGTTTTAATCGAAGTGCACCAACAATTGAATCTTCGTCCCCGTTCAAAGACATGATTGGTCTTGCAAGACTTGGTAGGGCAGCTTCTATCTGCAAAATATTCTCTTGTACTTGAGAACCAGAGATACTTATTAAAGCAGAGTAAAACGAACCGGAAAAGTTTCCTGGAACTAAATGATAAGGTGCATCAAGGAAGAATTTGATGGCACATGACTCATATTACACCAGCAAGTTATTTGCTGTCAACTCAGTGTGTTTACATACTTTAGTACGAAGTAGTTCTTCCCACCTCTCTTCAGTTGGAAGGAATGAAATAACTGAGTTTGCATAAGGTAGTCTGCAGTAGGGTTGCATAACGTGCATGATTGCATCTGAACTAGACTTTTGTGTTGAGCATCTACTCGGACTGTTCGGTAAAGAACAAGGTTCATTAAATATGGCACAGCTTAAATCGGTACCAGTCTGTGCTTATGACAGAGCAAACATTCACTCACCGGTCTAGCGTCCAGAATCGACATAATGTGCATATTGTCTCGTATGGTCCGTTCAATACGGGCATCACTGTCTGACGCTTGCTTTAGATTTGCAGCAAAGCCGTTGGCTCGGTCGTGGAGATTTTTTGTTAGGGTACTCGACTGAGGCCTTGTCCACCTCGTACCAAATTGCGTCCTTATCTGGGCATCCTCTCTTGCCTCCTTCTCCAAAAGCTCTTCTGTCTGTACCAGTAGCTCTTCATTCACACGCCTCAGATCTCTAAGCTGCCTCATTTCACTCTCAAGTCCCTCAGGGCCACCATCTATTTGAACAGCTTCTACATCATCCCTGAGTTGCTCAGGGAGAGATGCACTTCCTTCCAGTGCCTGCAGCGAGTCTGGTAAGTCCATCTCTCGCAGCTTCACTCTTGTTATCTCGCTCTCCTGTTGTAATTTCTCCGCTTGAGTTCTGATAACGTCATCCAACATCTCCGTGTATTTTGACAGTGCCTTTGCACTGCTATCGGGTACAAGAACTGCAAACATTTTCTCCTTAGTGGCATCCAGAACGTCTGCCTGAGGAGTCGAGCGTACAAGAACTGCGGTAGGCAAGGGAGGTAAAGATTCGACAGCAGGAACCCTCATCAGATAAACCCTATCGTTTTCCTTGTTGGCCCGCTCTAAATTGCGGTTCACGTTTCCCTCGAGCTTCGTGACAGCATCCAATAGCGGTCCAACGACACCTTTTCCAGATTTCTTAGCTTCTGAGAGCATATGACTGGCAGACTTAAGCCTGGCAATCTCTTCATCTATTGTCTCCTTGTCATGAAGCTCAAGAGCAATACGATAGCACGCTTCTGCTTGAAATTGGGCAGCCTTCAGTTGTACATGAGCGACCCAAGTACGATCAAAATGTTGATTGAGGGGAGGAAGCACCAAAGCTGCAAACGCTTCCTCGTAGTAGAGACCCACTTGCTTAGCAACCTTAGAACACAACGCAGCAGGCTTGCTATCGGCCAAAACCTTCTCAAAAAAGCACTCTTGGGCCTGGGCGAGCATTAACCTTTCAAGCATGCCGGCACACTCAACAGTAATATCCACAGTTGAAGCAGATCCACTAGCTTTCATTGAAATATTGTCTCTGAGAAATGCAAAAGCTCCTGCAGAAGCTTGGAAGCAATTGCAAGCTTGCTTCAATCCATTGGCAGATGATCGATCCGCAGATAGAGCTAACTGACTCTGAACTGCACCTAAATTGAAAGCAATCGCAGCCTTCTCGAAATGGATATTTTGCTGGCTTGCTTTCCTGCCCTGCTTGAATGCATCGTACCATGTGAACGAGAGATTAACGTGCTCCTTCTCATTGGATATTGGGAACCGGGATTCCATCACCGAAAGAGCGCGAAAGTAGCGTTGCAGAAGATCCCGTCGGGCCTCTAGTGAATCTGCTGCCTTTTCTATATCATTCCGCATCTGTTGAACCGTTTGAAGGTCATCTTCCATATCCTGTGCATCCCTCTCAGAGTAATGATGGACAATGTACTGCCGTAAAGGCTTATGCATATCCACCGACGTGGTTTTTTTGGCGTGAATGGCGAGCATCACATTAATTGCCACCGTCGATGCAGCCATCTTTGCTCCTCAAGTTCAATAACTTTCGAAATCCCAATCCGTTATTGAGCCCGTATTTCCTCTCCGCAGCCTTCTACGTCCCTGTGTCCGTACCTGACAACAGAGAGTGCCACATCCACTGTTCGATAACCCCAATTTCAAAGCGGACTTCAAACGACGACTCTCCCTATAGAGAAAGCTCAGAAACTAGAGGTACATGGATACGGCACAAAAGGTAGACTTTTGCACAAAGTGTCGCCTTCTAGCACTGATTTCACAGCATCCAATCCCCAACTAATCCATACCTGCATCCATTCGAAGCTTACAAAAATCAATGGTCGCACGACACTCCTCTGGAAATTTAACCCCGTGGATCGATCTCTCTTTGATCCTATTCTGCAAGATTTAGGGCTTCTGTTTCTGGAAAACAAAACACGAAACTCTGTAATACGTTCTAGGCATGACCATATACACGAAGCCTCATTCGATGGGACAGTTCCGGCTTGTACGTCAGTTCTCCCTCCCTCCTTCGTTCGTTCCTTCCCTTCTTCTCAGCGCACTGTCCTGCTTCTTGAAGCATTCAATCTGTGTGTCAATGTTGCTCTACGATCCAATTCCTGGACCTCCACTCTGTTCCACTGTACAAGTTTCCTTTCCTTTCACACCTTCCTTCCGGTCCCTCTGACTCTGACCGGATCCGACCAAACTGAAGGGCACTGCACCGTAATCCATCATCCACCCTCCAAGGTTCAAACACGCGACTCGGGGATACTTTACCGTCCGGGAAGACAACACCATCTCTTTGTCTGACACCTGTCCCGCGGCCAAGCAAAACCAGCGTTGGTGACTGCGCCTGCTGACCTACATACTGACGCGTACCGAGTTTCTCCTGTATTTAACCAATTAGAAGACATGGAACCATCACCGGCGCGACGTGTGGACTCCATATCGCGCCGATGAAAACGGGCCATGGCAGTCGCGACTTTCAAGTCGCTCGAGTTACCATGTTACCTTTTTTGTCTCTCCCTTGTACGGCTTGATGGGGTCTTCCCATCCTTCATTTTTCCTACGCGGTCGCCTTTTTTCTTTTAGCAGCGCTTTTCACCAGGAAAGGTATGAGCTTTGCACGTTTCCTTCGATGACAATTCTTCTCTCGAAGTTGAAATTCTCATATCATCTCTTTGGACTGTAGAGGACGGAGTTACCAACTAAACTAACTCGAGTTTCTAGTCTAAACCACCCCGTGACGTGCCAGGTGTGCTTCTGGGAACATACCAAGTCGTCCCTCGAGCTTGAAGGAGATTTCCTTGTTTCAAGCTCGAGGAAATCCTTGTCACGAGTTAATTATATGGTTAAATCCTTTTAGCAAATATGATTGATTATGTTTTCTTGAGTTATGTGAACTGGTGAATCCTACCCGCACAGTCTTCCATAAAGTACTATCAACCATGCTTGTATTTTAATGAATCTCCAGATTTTGTTGACCGACATACGATAACGACAAGCTCACTATCATTTAGACTTTACATTTGATTAAACTAGTCACATTTGGGAATACAGAGCTTGACTTGTGATTGCTAGATTTATCAACATTATTTGAGATTGAAGAAGTGTAAAGGTGTGAGATTTTAAAGTTAACAGTTATTTAATGAGCTTAAGCAGACGTTCCAGTAATCATTTCTCACCACAGGTGTTTTGTTGAGGTCGTAAAAATTTCCAGGCAGGGCACAGGTACATATCAAACTACGAAAGAAATGATAAGAAAAGGAAAGACATTCCATTGCTCACCAAGGCAAGTCAATACATTAGTGCAGACATGTGATAGTATGTTTAGTCTACATTCAAAACACCAAGGTGCAAGTTTTGTTCTGCTAAACTCAGCAACTTTTTAGTGAAAAACGAACGAAGAACAATCTTTTCCTTCCTACAATTGACCTGGACATTGTAGAAGGGGTGTATAAGGGGAGCAAATGCAGACTTAGATGGGTGAGTCGTATTCGATGTTTCTATGCATTTGTCACCACCTTCTGGTACTGCGGTTACCTCGCCCATATGGAATCATATATCTATTGTGGATAATGTGTGATCGGAACCATGATCCTGGTGAGAAGACGGAGACAATGAAGTAGCAAACAATGGAGCCCAAGAATCACTTCATGTGTATTTATTGCACAAGGGAACTGCGTCAGGGCTGGACACTCGGATACATAGCCAGTACTGGTGTACTTCAACGAGACGAGGCAAGAGCAACAGGACTCTTCGTCCAATATGGTGTTCGCTCATCCTCAATTGTATATGTTCATGATCTGTTATGTCAACAAACATATTCCAACACTTTCATGCAGTCCAATTGCCAACGTTCATGCATCGACCAGAATCAGCATTCTTTAGATGGAGAGACTCAAAAACTTGCACAGATTCAATGAGCTAATAAATACTTGAACCCGTCCAAGGTTTGACAATGTTCTATCTCAAAATTCTATTCATCGTGATGAAATCACACGCTTCGAGCAACATCACGCCCAAATATTGTTCCAATCTTACGAATGGACTTGCATAGAACCGAAGTCAAGTCCAAGATATGAAGATGTTCCAAACTTCTTGCCTCGTGTGATGAATGGCACACTTCCAACCTTACAGCTAGCTAAAACATACTCAGCTCAGATCTTATGAGAGGACTTACCTTGATCGAACCGTCAAAGAACCGCTAGAGTTGTGATTGAGATAGCCATGTCGTCCGAAACACATGTTTTGATGCTGAATATGCACATGGACTGCCCGCCGCTGCAAAGGGAAAGGCCAAGCAGTACTACCGTAGTAGGTGGGAGGGAAAAGCGAGACCATGGCTTCTTCTCTATAACATTGCCTAGCTTCCTGCCTCTTGTCTGTGTGCGGAACGGCCGCAGAAGCTAACATATGCATCTACGTTTTGATAGCGAGTGCAATTTCGGGATTATTGTTGTTATCAAGCTCTTTGAAGTCGCAGTCTAGCTCTTTCAATTCACGGAAGGGTTCGGCACCGAGATTTTGGACGTCATCATCGCGAGCCACTTCTTTGTACTGGAACCATTGAGCGCACTTGAGATAAATGACGAAATTTATGACGCTGAGCCCTGCGAGTAGCCAGTAGAAGTTATAAAGCTTACTGTGATTTACTTGCTCGGCAATCCATCCAGGTTGGGAACCGTGTGCAGTGATTGTGTTCACGATTTCAACCAGGATTGTGCTAAAGAAGAACCCGAATGACATCGACCCGAAGGAGAGGGCGCTCGACAAGCTGCGCATGCTGTCAGGGGCCTGTGTGTAGAAGAACTCTAAAGAGCCGGTAAACGCGAACAAGTCGGCCAGCCCAAACACGAGATATTGAGGAAGGAGCCAGAAAATGGAGTAAGGGACAGTGGCATCTACCATATCAAGAAGGTTGTGGTCTGAAGCGATTTGTACACGTCTACGCTCCACCAAGGCTGCTATACCCATGGAGATGATTGACACAAACAATCCTACTCCCATACGCTGGAGCAGCGTAACTCCCTGAGGATTTCCTGTAATCTTGCGCATTTGCCTCACAAACACACGTTCGTACAGGGGCACCATGATCATCAATGAAGAAGCTGGGATGACCACCAACGTTGGCGCGGAGAATGTAAACGACCCTATTGATCTGTCCATCGTTACACCCTGTGCGATGGAGAAAGTTTGAAGTTGAGCGACGCAGGTGTTTAGGACAATGAACGGTGCCCATATTGGCAGAAGTTTGATCACGGCCTTTGTTTCCTCTACCTGAGTCAATGGACACAGCTTCCAACGACTGGGGACCTCTGAACCTCCGACTTTTGATGTTTGCCGAATGGCTGCTTTGTTTAAAAACCTGCAGGAGGATATATGTCAAACGACGAATTTAAATCAGCTAAGAAAACAAACTGTGACTGTCTCCATATGACTGATCGAAAACATGAGAACAAAATCAGCAGAGGAGAGTGCAGTCTCAACTGATGGAGGTATATACGATTTCAGATTGCTTTGATGCCTGGGTAGAACTGTACAATATTTATTAATTATCTTCAACTAGTTTGGAGTTCCAGATAAGAGGATGGAGAGTACTTTCATGATGTGATGCCTACAGTCGTGGGGATTTCACCAGGGACTCGTCAATTGTGATACTTACATCAGCTGGTTGGTTCGCGGCAGGTTCTTCATGGCATGAAGAGCAGCTTCATCTTGACCAGTGTAGAATTCATCCTCATTCTCCGGGAGCGGAAGCCTCCAATTTCTAATGGATGCAACCAGGACCTCGGCTATCCTCGTCAGAGGACTTCCATCTGGCAACTTGTTTCTGAAAATTGGAGCACCTGCAACAAAACACACAACGCCTGATAGCATAATCCCAGCCGAGATGGCAAATCCGACCTGGTCGCTGATATTGTCATCTATGTAAACCAACGCTCCCACACCCACTAACGCGCCCGCGCATATGCAGAAGAAGTACCAGTTGAAAAAACGAGACATAGCATCCTTCTCCTTTGCATCGTTGGGGCTAAATTGATCCGCTCCATGGGACGGTAAGTTGGGTCTGATGCCAGCGGATCCAAGCGCCACGAGATACAGGACAAGATACAAAACCGCTAGACTCAGCTTTGACACTTCTGGACACACTTTTCCACTCTCGGTCATCATGCATGGGTCGGGTTTTAGCTCTTTAATGGAAGCCGAGAGGGCGAACAGCAGCATTCCCTGCGAATCCCGGATAGTATGATGAGATTGATTAACATCCATCAAGTTTGTTATCAATTCATAGCTGAGAAGCAATTTATTGTGGATCCAGGAAATTTTCAAATTGAATATAGTACCAGGAACTCGACAACGCCAAACACAACAATGGTCCAGAATCGGCCCCAGTAAGTGTCCGCAATGAATGCTGCGAACAGTGTTAGCAGGTAAGAAGTACCCGCGAAATTGGTGTACGTATTTACAGCATCGGCTTGCTTGAACCTCATAGTGCTCATCATGTAAGGCACCATATTCAGCGCCACGCCGAAAAACGCACAAAATTCCAACCCCGTAATTCCTGCAGAAACAGCACAAGTTTCTTCGTTTCAGGTCTGATTCATGGGAAATGTGTATTAACGTACTTTAAAGTTCGACAGAAACGATCTCAATATTGATTGATAAACTATTCTTCATTCGAGGGTTTTGTTCGCTCGTTTTGTTACTTCGTAGGGAGGGCAAGGGAGACAAGAAAATCAAATTATCCACTTATTTCACTAGAACCAAGCGATCTCATCTTGCTACAGTAGAAAGCCTGGACCGAACCTATCTACCTAACCAATTGTAGAAATGACTACACCAGAGTCGTTGTGGATCATACAAAACGTTTATTAGGGAGCAGGAAACTAGCTAGTCCGTCCGACCACTACGTCCCACCATGTGGACATCTCGTAAAACGTAGAACCATTTGACTGACACTTCGTGAATGTGTCGAGTTCATACCGAAAATAAAAGAAGATGCTCTCCACATCCCAGACAAGCTTTTCCTTGAAGGTCTACCCCTCCAGTCGACCAGCAGCTCAGAACTCAGTTCGTCATCGTCCTCGCTCAAAGGGAAAATGTCCATCCTTCTGTTATGATCTGTCGTATCCTGTGCAGTCCTTGGTGGGCTATCCCGACTCATATTCTAAGTGGAGACGCTTTCTGTGTAGAATCTTGAATCAACAATTTGCAGACAGAAAAGAGACCATGTCACTTTGGTAAAGAGACACCCTGACCGCAGTTTGGATTGAATGACATTGTCCCCTTTCTTAAGGAAGAGCATGTGCCCAGATCTTGGTACTTGTCTAGCTGGCCCCTGTGTCGAGAAACACTCAGAAGCCAATGATCTTTGATCACCGATTACGAACAACAAAAATAACTTCAAGTTGAACAAGGATTCGTAGTGAACAAGAACCGATTCTAGTTATTCCGCATTTGATAAATAGAACATTTATGTCTTGCACAGCAGCATCTGAAGATCATTCCCATGTTGACAATGAAAGGTGGAACTTGCTTGAGTCCAGCCTTGAAGTACCAACAACTCGAGGTGTTAGGTGTGCGTTAGAGATAGACAAGCGCGTCACCGATACGGTGGTTTTCAGTTTCACAACCCTTGAGTCAAAGTAACTACCAAAGACCAATACAGAGAAATATACAAGATTTTGGTGGGAGTTTGGGTGCTATACGGTAAGTCTACTCATGCAGATCTAGATTTGCAGACTATGTGATTTCTCCACCCGAAAGATGCCTGGCAATCGAGCCGACAAAAATCTACGGTGAAGTCCACGACTGCTGCCAATACATCGTGGGATTTGCGTACTGTATGTATCGGATCTTCAAAATCGGATTTTCGAGCCATCTCTACAAGCTACAAGAACAGCTTCCACTGGCCTGCACAGGGTTGCGAGGATATCCTTTCTTGGCACAACGTGGTCTTTGCAAGGACTGCTCATAACGAAGTCACGCCGCTCTATCCTATGATTCGTTCACACACTGCCACTCACTGAAACTCGTGAATATGGATTTTGTACCCACTCTAAGCAAAGAAAGCATCGTATAGCTGAATCATGTACCTTATGTAGCCCGGCCTTACATAATGTGAAATACAGCAGCATCGGAAGTCTAAGTTACAGATTGACAGATGCATTAGCCTGAGATCCTGGTCACATGATTTCCAGTTGCGTTCTATTTCCAGGGTGAGGAATACCAAATGTACTTATCATCTCCATGGGCAGTAGCAAGGTTCTCAAAAACATCAGCATGCTATAAGGGGCTATCTACTACAGCAGAGAGGAGATAGACCTTATCTTTTTTAGCTATGTATTCTGGGTACAAGGGAACCTTAACGTCTCAAATCTGAAACTAGAACATTGTCGCCTGTAATTGGACTCTTTCCAAGCTTTTCAACCTTCCAGTACTTCGAGCACCCTCCACTGTCTAACAATATGAATGCTATTGATGTCCTGATTGTAGAAGATTAATAAAGAAGACAGGTCGATCTCAAGAAATCCTCAGATGTTGCGAACAATACATACGATGGATCGATTCTGAAGATGCCCTGAAAACAGTCAATGGCATCTTGTTCATACTCGATTGCTATAGTGCAGTAACAGTTAGTTCATCATGAATCATATCCTACTTGGACAACAACCCGGATTTTCAGAAGCATGCATCCTCTCTTACTTCGTACCTTTCTTCTCAACTACCCATTCCAGTCTTTCTTGTACCACACCCCATCCTCTAGTACTTCCTTCATTGCTCTTTCACTCCATTGCCCTGTCCTGGCCCCCGTGGACTTTAAAATACGATCGATTCATTCATTCTCTTATCGAGACAGCTACTCGTCATATCCACCATGTAACTGTCCGTCAAGGCATGCTTTACGCATTGTCTGTTGATGTCGGCAATCTAAGTAAGTGCTCCTTCGTCCAGTTTTTGCTAGTCCCTTGAACAAATTGTGATGTAATGAGAGACCAGCATCATAGAGCTTAAATATAAACTGTTGTGCACTGGAAAAACTAACAGAAAGGACATTAGAGTTGCTGTCTCCTACGGAATAGCTGATCGCAGAGTAAATTGGCCACCAAACACACTCAGTCTTCCCTTGCGAACCTAGACAACTATGCAGCTTCCGCGTTAAGAAACTCAAATGTCTGTCACGTAACTTTTTCTCATGTTCTTGCATTTAGAACCGAGAGTCAAATTGCTCTTGCATATCCGACACTTTGTTTCCATCTCTTGTGTTGCATGGTACATAGATAGAATGGATTTCCAAATGAGTTTTTAAAGACGGTGCAAAACACAACGTTGGCGAATCCCTCGACCTTGTGTATAAGTTTGGTGCCAAGCTGGATTCTGGGAAGTACATCTAAGATCAGAAACAATCTACTTCCGTTCTGCGCATCATTGGTTTCTTATCAGCATGCTGGTTGGTTCACCTTGTAGTAAAAGCATATGCTTTAGCTCTTGCCATCAATTTCACCAGCTTCAACATGGTGGATTGAAGATTCGGTGAAATACTGAACAAGGTTGCAACCATGTTCTACTCCTTTTGTTGTCAACCACCATCGTTACCTCCTTGCTGCGAGCAGCATTCTCTTAACCATTCAGTTGAAGCGCCGAATTCGTTACTCTGGCAACATGTATCCTCCAGATTCATTGTTCTTCTTTATCATTATACGGAGAGGAGTACCTATTCATCTGTCGTCCTTTCCCAGGAATTGTAGACAAAAATTAGTTGAAAAGTGAGTGGGGAGAACTGATGTTTACAGTATACTAAGAGAATCGGAAATCCGAAAACACATCTAGGACTTTTTGTTGGTATTTCTAAACATAGCCAAAAAGACTGCAAACGAACGATTGAGAAACGCAGCGCCATATTGCTAGAGTGAGGAAAAATGTAGCATATTGAGCATATACATCCAAAGATACAATCCACTTGAAACTAGATTCGTAATGGTGGATGCATCTTGTAGTTACGTACGTTCATTGATAGGTCTATATCGTCTGGTAAACCGGAATCACTGGACATGTATGGTTTTCAAACGACCTAACTTTGCAGTATTTTAGGCTCTATGAATCAAGTGCTTTCAGAATATTAAAAGCTCTTAGACAATAAGAGTTGCTAACCAACAATTCTTTATGTTTGACTAGTATTAGCCCCGTGCATGATGCACCAGGCAAAAAGGACCCTCTAAAACATATATAACCCCCCCCCCCCCCCCCCCCCCCCCACCCACAAAAACAATTTCGTCCGTCGTCTCTCTTCCCGTCCGTTGTCTCCATGCCCATCCCCTTACGTAGTATCGGCCGTTATCTTAGTCTCCATAGATATTTCCGTCCAAGGTTCCCATCCGTTATCCCCGTCCCCAGGAACACTTCCATCCCCCGTCCCCTAGGTAGTAGGCGACAATCACCTCTTAAAGGTAAGTAAGATTCTGATAGAACGATGACCATTGAAATCATTGGATGAAATAGTACATAGCGTACGAGTTCACTCGTGTGCGTCCAGATTCGCAACCTGTAATTTATCTTTGTTGGACCTGTTTGAAACGTCATTAAGCTCAAAGATGTGAAATTACGAGTAACATTATCCTTTTGCCTGGTCATGTGGCACTCAAAACTAAAGCTGACCACGCAGCCAGCTTATGGGGACAATGTAATAATAATAACAAGGTGCTTTGCATCCCTCCAAAATAGTTACATTCACGAGGAGAGAGTCTTGGCCCAATGTTGCATGCAACTGTTGGGCCTTTTAGTGTGTACAGGGAATTAACCCATGACCAGTTCAGTGTTCTGTGCTACATTCCACGCTTCTCTTAGTTCACGTGATTGATGCTGAGTGTGAAATCAGAGAACAGGACGTCCACATGGTGTGTTGCTGTTTGTCCTCTTCGGACATATACATCAGACCCAGAAACTTCGATGATTTTGCTAACGTGAGCTAGTGATATGAATGTAAGTAGGATTCTCATAGTGCTGACACGGACCAATCATTACAGGGATATCCGTCGATGAGGGATCCAAAAATATATCTAAGAGATTTTTATCATCTTTGCAAGTGAAGTGCTCGCACCGTCTCCGTGCAAACTCGATGCACACCCATCGTTGAAGTATAGCAGGACCACGTACGATATTCCAGTCCTGGTGCAGCAAACACTGACTCATGTTGATTCGCTGAATCACTCGAGCTACCCGCTGCAACTCTTCTTCATTGTGTTATTCTACTCCATCACTGCGGTAACCTCGGCTTGCACAGCAATGAAGACCAGGTATTACAATAGGAACGTTATCATATGTTCAAGTAGCTGGAATAAGGCCCCTTACAGGGTTGATTACGATACATACGACCGGTCGACGCATAACAGTGATCAAGTTGAAACTCCAAGTGTCCGCGCTGCTAGCATTGTAGTAAAAGACACCACCCGCAACCGTACTGCTTCCCAGAGCAATATTTGCTCCAGTAACCCTTTGCAGCTAAGGTCCGTACCGGCCCCATAGATGCTGCAAGGACGTTTCCTGGGCGGCGACACGACTCTAAGTGGAGCTTCACTTCGCCAATCACAAACAATGATCAAGAAACCGTCCTCGAAGATGGCCATCATACTAATGTATGGAAGCGTATGCTTGTTCTTTAGCTTCCTTTGGCCGAAGACTGTTTAGAAGTAAAACAAGAAGGTAAACTCCTGAAATGTATCTCAATTACACAAACACGCAATTCTGACCTTCAACCGACCAGGAATAGATACCTGGGACATTTGGATGACCTTTACTTCCACCACCAGGGAAACCCATTTGATACGAAACATCGCAGTTTGATATTCCTGCCTGAAGCTCTCCGCACTTCAAAATTCATTTACATCATTGCTATGGCACAGGGAGCTTAAAGATACCGTTGAGCCTTCTCTCTTCTAATTAACCGCCGAGTTGGGAAGCTCAACGATATATCAACGCAAGAGTCAGTGCAGATATCTCCAGCCAGAGAGGGACAGAACATCAGCGTGCATAACTTGCGCTGTCTTCAGCCGAAAGTAGATGGAACTGATTGCAGAAGACAGGACTGCCACGAGTATTCAACCTTCTTCACGCTGGAATGTCCTTGGCCGGTATTCAGCCTTCATGTTCAATAATCCGAACAGCATATTGGAGCTACCCTAAGCATAATAGTTCAAGCTAGCCTTCTTCTTCGCTTGAACTTGTATGATACCCTCATTGAAGTCCTCGTGAGTGACCTGCAGGCCGATATGCAAAATGAGACTCGAAAAGAATATCAAGGGGCCGGTCTCCACTTAGAAACAGTCAGACCCACGACACAACTACAGCGATTGATTGATAAATAAGAAAGTCTGGCAGAATTAAGTTCATCTGTTAGCAAACTCTCACATCTGATCTCAATATTTCAATCTCGTGTGAGCTCACCTCTGTGGCGTCTCGCCGCAGAGCAAGCATTCCTGCTTCGATGCATACAGCCTTGAGCTGTGCTCCATTAAAGTCATCCGTGGAGCGCGCAAGTTCTTCAAAATTTACATCTGGTCTCACATTCATCTTTCTGGAATGAATCTGCAATAACGCAAACCAATCAAACAGCCGCACTAATATCTAAATTGATATGATCACAGCTGATATGAAACGAGCTAATTTCCAGAAAGATATCAAACTGTCTTTTCTAGAAGGCACAGAGCAATTCCGATTCCAGAACATCCGGCCGGCCAGTAGTACAGCGTTTCATGTAAGTTCATCAAGTGGTAGGAATTCAATCCTTGATGAAAGAAGGATCCAAATCTTTTTAAATAATTCACATCTAGACAGACAGGGAAATTCACTGCCAGAGGAAACGTTCAAAAACACTTCTAGTTGCAACTGACATCAGTCCACACCTGTAAAATACGAGCACGAGCTTCTTCTGTGGGATGGGGAAACTCGATCTTTCGATCAAGACGACCGGAACGCATCAGGGCTGGATCCAAGATATCTGCACGATTTGTAGCTGCGATCACCTGAAGACAAAAAAGTAACCATCACATCACTTCCGCTGGTTTACTTGGGGCAGAGAAGCTAGCTGAATATTGACTGATAGTTCAAGGTACCAAACTTGCCGCACTTTAATCAGAAGAAATGGTCGTGCGTTAGAATAACAAACATTTAAGAACGTACCTTGATTCGGTCGTCACTACTAAACCCATCCAACTGATTCAACAACTCCAACATGGTCCTCTGGACTTCACGGTCACCACTCACTTCACTGAAGATACAACAAACACATAATGTCAACCTATCGATTATTTCAACCCATGCTGTTAAGAAAATGAGGCCAATAACTGAAAATCCACTCAGTTGCTACCGTCAGCCAAGACCTCCTATTCACCACTCGAAATAATTTTCACTGTCGAATTATACCCTCGCGCTCTAAAGCAAACGAGATGGACCCGCTAGTAGCTGAGTTTAAAGGAATTCTTGAAAGATGCCGTATTTTCGTCCATCTGATTATGGAGGACTTGATGGAGAAGGCTACCCTATCGACGAAAAATCCTACGCTGAACACTCTTTAGCATATCTCGTAGACGAGCATAAGATTTACTCCTTCATCTACAGCACAAAAATAAATTTCTGCGTCTTAAGCATGAGAGGGAGGTATATTTCTTTCTCACAATGACAAATAGGACCCAAATATAGGAGAAAGTAGAATGCAGTTCATGTTACCTGTCAAATCGCTTTGTTCCAATTGCATCTACTTCATCGATGAAAATAATGCAGGGGGCCTTCTCCTTAGCAAGCTGGAAGGCATCCCTGACCAACTTCGCTCCATCTCCAATAAACATCTGCGGGGAAGCAGATAATTTGTCTTACGTGGAAGTTAGGCTACCTTTCAATATCCAGAAGAAGATAATCATGTTTTTGGAGGGATGCACAACATTATTACGATATGCACAATAATATGCACATTGGTGTCAAAGGAAGAGACTGAAGAATAACAGACATGTCGTTAAGTGGCCTCAATCAAATTCATAAATTGATGTACAGCTAGTACAACAGAAAGGCACCTGAACGAGTTGTGGACCGGCAAGTTTCAAGTATGTCGCATTTGTTTGCGCAGCACAAGCGCGAGCCATAAGCGTTTTACCCGTGCCTGGTGGGCCATAAAGCAAAACACCTTTCGGGGGCCTAATACCGATACTTTCGAATCTCTCCTTATGTGTCATAGGAAGGACAATCGCTTCAACAAGTTCTTGGATCTGCAGAACAAGATGAACACTTTCAATTTCTAACCAAGCAGAACAGAAACTTGAACCACTACCACTAGGTTACCAATCCAAGTATATTCAAAGCACTGAAAGATCCCGTCACTCTCACCTGTTTGTCAAGACCTCCGATATCACTGTAGTCTTCAGTTGGCTTCTCATCGACCTCCATTGCCTTCACACGGGAGTCGTACTCGGACGGTAGGGTATCGAGTATCAGATAACTGTCTTTGTTCACACCCACTAAATCTCCTGGCTTCAGGATGTCCGGATCTACAAGACCAACTACAGGTAGGAAAATAGTCTGCGCAAAGCTCAATGTTAGCTTGGGCAACTACGGAGAGATCTTTCGGGGGTGGAGAGAGCATCAACACTGTTCAACTGAAAGAGTATCACACAAACGAGATGAGATGGCAAGATAGCTTTCAAAGTCGAGGGTACGTAAGTACACAAGGACAGACCACAAAATAGGCAGACTTGCGAGGGCAGGAGTACAGCCCGTAGAGAATAAATCACTCGTGGCGAGTGTTGGTTAATGTGAGCTCAACTACAACTTCAAATACAAGAATCAGCTAGATCTGTTCTTGTATCGTAAGAGATTGTAAAGCATTCGTCGTCACCAGTATCCTGCCCAAGAGAGGTGTGGGGTGCGGCTGACTAATCAAGGTACTTACTTGTCGGGTTGAAGTTTTCAAAACCACACATTTTCCTTTCCTTTGAGAGTCTAGATCGACGTTTGCCCCATCTTCCTCTGCTTCGTCCTCGGGACTGACGTCCAGTATCTGAGGCATAACATTAACAACGACTCCATAGCTTGTTAAATGCAGAGTGCGAGATTTTTAACATATTCAGGCACACAAGAGTTTGCATCCTTCTCGTAATATGCATAAAAAACAATTTTTAATTAGCATGATGAACGTGAAAGACTATGAAACCGGGCCAGCTGGACTTGGGAGTCAAATCGCCACATTGTCTCCGTGCCTGTTTTTAATCTTTGAGACTAGAACTTAGCATCTCTCAAAGCTGTCATTGTCTGACTCTATAGAGCGGTCATGCTCAGCATTTGACGAACCTTTCGTCCAAATAAGTTTTCCCATTTACTATCAAGTGTTTCAAACATGACCGCAACCGATAGAACAATATGAAATCAGAAATCTTGTATAGGAAGAAGCACAACTTCGCTGTAACTTACAATCTCCCAGTGAGACTTACACGAGAGCAATGCATTTGTGGGTCATGCGAACGTCATGGGCACCTAACAAATGAATGAGTTAATTAACGAGGGAGAACTTTGTACACAAATACGTATGATAGGTATGACGGTCAACTAGAAGAAGGAACCATGAGCCAGGGAATGGTGGCTTCAAGTCATAACGTAACTCGAAACCCATAAGCAAAATGCGGGTGCGGCGCAGTGCAATTTAACGGCAACTCTACTATCCTTTGAATGACAGAAGTAGAAGTACCTCAACAACGTTACCAACCAGGTACGGTAACTGTTTGTTTAGCTTGATCTTCTCCTGGTTCTCTTTTATCTTCTCACGAGTAGCTTCGTGCTCTAGCTGCAGGCGCTGGAGCTCGTCCTTCACGTCGGCAAACAATCTTACGTCAAAACATAATGCTTTTTGAGAGCCTCAGATGATTCAATCAAAAGCTCAGAGGACAGACATGCGCAGTACTATGCAGACATTCTACACCGAAGGATAGCTCTATGCAATCCCAAAAAAACTCAGGCAGTAATCCTCGACAGCAATAGCCCTTTCGCTAAGGGAGATCGCTAACCCTAATATAGATGCATACTAAATTTCACCAAATCCGCCACTAAACTTTGTCACTAATAAACAAATTCAAGCACGATTAGCTTGATTTAAAAGCAATCGCGACCAACTTCGTCACCTCGAGAGCATGACGATCAAGCCATATTATATTTGATGCCTCCTACCAGCAGATGGCAGTAACAGTTGATTCATAGTACCTTCTTTACCCTCGCAAGGATACCCCTAACCCTACTCCAACACAGGCTCTGATGGCAGAAAGTAAAATGCACGAAGTACATGTGAGATTACAGCATGAAATTGTCACGCGGTTTAAATACAAGCACGGTCCTGAGCAATCAAACCTTCAGAACGCGAATTTCATTATCAAGGAGCCGACTGCGACGAAGAACATCGTCAGTGGTCATTCCGGCGAGCTCGTCCGTGGAATCATCGAAAATATCTGCCTCGCTAATATTCGCCATCGCGGCCACCACACTCCACGTAAAATCAACAAGTCGAGAAAGAACAGCTTGATCAAAATCTGAAAACTAAACTGTTAGCGATTCCGAACTCAACAAATTGACCAAACAGAGCCCGCGAGAACGCAGCTTCCACCAACCAAGAACGATTGTTCATGCCCTTGGAGAAATGAATCATCAGCAATCGCGATTGCTGTCGATTACCGACTAGAGTCCGAGAAGAACAGCGCTGCGCAACATCGGTGCCAGGTATCTGTGCCTCTTAGCAGAGACCCACTTTCACCGTGTAGTAAACTCCGTCCAGTCTGAGAAGGCCTTCCCGTCCTTGAATGTCCTGTGAGAGTTGACAGAAAGGGAACTTTCTGTTCAGGTTGGATGTAAGCAATGAAGGAGATCCCATACTTGCACACTTCCTTCAGGAAAAGGTTACCATCTAATTCATCAAAAGCACAGAAATCTTTCTGGGACTGCGACGTATGTGGTGTGCATCTGAAAGTGTGTTTCAAGATATGGAGAATGAAAATAATTTTTTTCTCCTCTCTCCTTTATAGCACATTAGGACAGCACGATGACCACGACTACATGTCAAGATGCAAGACGGTCCACATGTGGCATATATATATCGCCCCACTTATATCTACCTATATCGCCCTACTGATGTTGGATTAGAAGACAATCATCTACGAATTGTTTGTGGGCATAAGGCTTTCTCCAACATTCAGCCCTGCTAGACTTCATGTTGAGGTTTTTATTCTTTGTCATCTTTAATTCTACCTAAGCCCCTTTGTTCAGCAGGAGAGGTCAAGACTTTACATTTTCACTCTCTTATAAACAAGAATAAATTTTGGTTTCTTAAGTACCATCCTTCCTTCACAACTCAATTCGCAAAATATTAAGTAAACTACTATGATAGATTCCAGAACACAATTGTAAGAAATTCACTGTACACAGATGGCATTATCTTCATCTAATCAATTAACAGAAGACGAGATCTAGATACGACCATGGCAACAGAGCCGACCTATCTAAAACCTTTGAATCTGTCGACTTAATGAATAAGAATGTGAAATGAGTAGCTTCTCACACTCTCCCAGATTTTGTATTTCGTCCAGCCATTAATTTAGCTGGATGGTTAGGGTACCCAACTAGTCTATTACGCAAGATGGGGCATAAGATCTATGAATCCATCGATTTGATAAAGTATAATTTGATACGAGCTAAGCAAGCTATATACAGCTAGTATAGAATTTAGACTCTCTTGAGTAGATTCTCGTGTATTAGCGCATAAACGAGAGTTTGAGTTTACACATGCAGTAAATGGAGGATAGGGTTTACAGGAAAGCAAGGACTCTCATACACTCGATATCAAATTTGAGCTAGTCTCCGTGATATTAATGGAAGATAAGTAAAGGATTCAGGAAAGCAAAGATTGCCATACACTTCATCTCATATTTGAGCTAATTCCATGGTTCTAGTAGAAGATATGTTCAGTAGAAAGCCCAAGGATAAGAGAGACATAAGAAATCCATAGAAATATATCCTATTTCAAAGGAGGGTTTAGAGTTTCAATATATTTCACACAAATTAATACTATGTTAGGGTAAAGGGAATAAAGTAGAGTGGGATATAGACATGAACCTATATAGTTTTTTTAGTGTACAAGAGTTAGTAATATCAAACTCTTTAAGGAGGTGGCCTCGGACCCGTTGAAACGTTGAAGGTAAAGTGGTATTTAGGAAACCATTAAATAACATTCATAAAACAATTAAGTAAGTGGCACTATCAAAATTTATATTTATATGATTTTTGATAAATAAATATAAATATCCCTTTCCCTCATAATCATTTACGTGGTACAAATTGAATCTGGATTTGTTTTCACGCCTTGCTGACCCTTAGCAAGGGTACTTGTAGTTTCTTTAACCAAAGCTATATACCTGTTGACCTTTAGCTACCCTTGCTCAGGCTAGCTAAAGTTTAGGGTTAAGCTAATTCTACAAAATCTGAAAATAACAAAACCACTACAAATTAGAACTTGGATTTTGAACAGTATTCAATGATAGCTAACTATTTCCGGCTAGCGCTCACATATGTGGATTTCGATGAAGAAAAAAGAAAAACACAAGCTCAATACCTTTTTATAAGTATGGTTTTTCGTTATTTACATCTACATGCTACCAAATATGTGAAAAGATCAAAGATAATATAAGATTCATTCTAACCTAACCACAAATGGGAATTAATATTACTATGGTCTAATGATATAAGATGATTTTCCTCTATTTCTTGTATATGCTATTGTATACTAATATAAAAATATAACTAATTATTTATAACTATCAAATTTCACCAGATATCCCTCTTAGGTAATTCAAAAATTTAATTGGACAAGCAATAAAATATCAGATAGAAACATAAGCTATCATAATATAATCTCCTACAAGTTTCCAATATTTTATAGGTGTATATTATGGTCTTCAAATTAAGTCTAAACTGATAGATATTTCCAATCTTAAATGAATATAATTATATAACAAAATTTAAAATCTGAAAAATTCAAAGTTAGATAACAAAAAGAGGTAATGATATTTTTAGATTAAATAAAGAAATGTCACTTGAGTTCCAATCTCAAGTCTATGGTTTCTAACTCACTTTATCAATATCATTGAATATAAGTGTTATAGCTATATGTATGATTATTTTAAGTGTAGTGTTCAAGGTTTGTATTTTAAATTATAACTAACAATCCTAAACTAAAGAGTACTGAATATGAATATAAATTATACTTCAAAAAATACATCTATATAATGAATTTTAGCATTTTTTCTTGTAATCAATGTCTTATTTATTTGGTTACTTTGAGTATGATCTATTATGTATTTTCCACTATAATCTTATATATCTTATTGCATCAAGTTGCCAAGAATATTAAAGAAAAATATATTAAAACCATGCAATCTAAGCTACCAATATTTCATTCAACTTGAAGTACCAAAAATGCAATGATAATTTTACTATTTGCTTTTAATGCATACAAAGATAAGCAACTTTTCTTCTAAATATTTTCTTAACCATTTGTGCAGATTTTTGTAGATAAATATTTTAGTTTTTTAATAGCTTCACATTTAATATATTTTACTATTTATGATACTAAGTGAATGCAATAATCTAACAAAGTATATATTTAAGAAAATACAAACATATATATTTATACTCTCACTTTTACAAATATTTATTCCATTGATTTCAAAAAGTCTTAAGACACCATAACCTATGCAAAGCATGAGCATGCAAGTAATATTGAGTAAAAGGGAGTATCATTTGATATTTAATTGATATCAACTACTTTTAATACTTCTGTGCATTTAAGAACTATTTAAATATCTCAAATTACATTTAACTTTGTTTGTATCAACCTACTAGAATGGTCCAACCTTCTTTCTTTAAGTATCTATGCTTGATTGGAAAGTGTTAATTAAAACTTTCATTTTGTATATTTGTTCATCAAATGAGCAATCAAAGTAGAACAAAACTATATTTTATTTGGACTGCTTTTAACCTCAAAACTTACTTTTGATACATTTTTTTCATTTAAATACTTATACCCAATAACAAAATATAAAAAGATAACAAAGCACTTGATATTTGGAACAAGGAAGATATTAGTAAGAAAAAGTAGAAAAACTACTATTAGGAAGTATCTTTAAGTACCAATCAATACATTTTAGATTAGAAATAGATATTCAATTACTATAAAATTTTAATTTGGTAGGAACTATGATTATGGAGTATTTGGTGATTTTAAGGACATAAAGGCTTTACTTATAAATAATCAATAGAAAATAGTCTATTTTAAAATGGTAAAGGCTAAATGAAGTCTATAGACACTTTGGTCCTTGAGTCTCCAAAATTCCAAATGAAGATATCAAACATTTAAATATATTTTTATCATCTTATATGTATATATTTATGCTCCACATTCATGGTTATAGTCTAATAAAATGTAAACTTAGATTCAAAGAGCTTCTTAATACAAAAATAACCCTTTAAATTAGACACTCAGTAAAATAATTAACAAATAAAACATTTGCATTCTTCTAGATCATACTTCAAAATTTGTAACAATGAGATCTTATTCTTGAGTGCTATGGTTTTGCACTTTGAAATTATGAATAAGTACTGAATAAAAAATTAGAATTTACATTGAAACTTTGGTTTTTATAATTTTAGTCTCATTGGATACAATTACAGTAAAAATCAACTAAATTATATCACAACCATGTCAAACTTCTATTCTATAAAAAGATCACCAAAAATCTTAGAGTTATTTAAAGTTTTAGACAAGCTTGTTATGAATCCTTCAATCTTAAGGTTTGGATTTTGAGTTAATAATGATGTATTTTTAGGATTTATTTTAGATTATTTATTAGCCTTAACTTATATTTGGTCTTTTCTTTCTATGATTGTGTATGATCTCATTGGTCTCATTGATGGAAATTGAAAGAGCTCTCTAATGTGTTAATGATCAATTGAAACTAACTCTATAAAATTCAGATAAACTTTAGAGTTAAATATTTGATATTATCTCATTTATAAATTCAGCATTTGAATTATTTATGAGTAGCCTTTGATCCTTAACTCTAAAACCATAATATACCAAAGTGTTAGAATATTAAATGTCAAACTATTACAAAGGGAAATAAACACATATATTTTATGATTATTTATTTATTAATTTTATTTAAAATATTATATAAATTATTTTGTATGATAATTTTTTAATCTAATGCAAATTCAACAAGATTTTCAACAATTTACCATTATTAAAAAAATATAAGTTAAAAATAAATAAGAATTAATTTTAGTTATAAAAATTAAAAAATTTTCATTGTATAGCTATAATATTAGTAAAAGTGAATATATTTAGTTGTCTCAATAAAGACATGTAAAGAATTATTATAAAGTTATAGAATAAATGAATAGTTTATAAATGATGATATGATTAACATCACTATATTTTTTATGGTATTAGAACCATAGAAGTATGATGACCTTTTATATATATATATATATATATAAAGCATTAATTTTTATTAGTTATCTTGAAGGTAAAGAAATGAATGATGAAATTATAATTTAAATACTAAAATACATTATTTAAACTAGTTAACTTAAAAATAAGTTTTAGTTTTCATATAAGATCATTTAAAGGAAATATGAAACATGGAATTTCCTTCAGTTTTTGCTCTATTGATAAATAATAAAAGATGTAAGCTCAAATTTAATTGAATAATAAATTTAAGAATACTTTTTTAATATTTTCATCCAGTTCTACATTTTAGAGTTTGAATTACAAACTTCAAAAACTAAGATCTTTTGATAAAAAATTATGGACTCTAAATAACAAGAACACATATAAAAAATAATAGTATGTTAAGACTTTGATTCAATTTTATTTTCATACAATATAATCTACATACAAGTTTAGTGAATATTTTGGTGTTAGTTTCAATTAATTTAATAATATTAGTACAAGTTTTAAATTTTTGATTGATGAAATAAAATCATTATATAATTGAATAACATTTAAGAATTTATGAAGAAAAGAAGTAAGTTGTTCTTTGAGGTTGTGCATTTTATGGCATTCTACTTTCTAAAAGAGTAGAAGTTTGACTCACATGCTATCTTGATTAGGAATATATTTCATGCAACTTTTATTGATCCATCATTTTCAATTCATCTTTCATATATCTAAACTCTAAATCGTAACATACAACAACATGAGAAAATCTCAAATTCATATCAAATATGATTTTACACTAAAGTTAACTCTCATGAATTGAAACTCAATATAAATCATTGCAAAACTTAAGTTTATCCTTAAGTTAATCATGACCTCTATAACATGAGGTTTTGAATATATTTTAATTTTCAATCCACCTACTTGGACCTCTATAACATGAGGTTTTGAATCTATTTTAATTTTCAATCCACCTACTTGGACTTCGTATGATATTTCACTCATGAAGTCACATTATAATTGTCTTTATAATAGCTTAGTGCACTCATTGTTCTTAGGATTAATTTTGAACTCTTTGTTCCTTGTATCTTAAAGTACTCAAGATATAAAGATTTTAAAAATTTACTATTAGATATACTAAAAGTAAAATAATATTAGAAAAGCAATTTAAGGATTACTTTTGAATTTAAAATTAAGTTTGAATTTAAATAATCATACTTAAGTCTACTTAAACTTATTAGATTTGCCTATGCTAAACTTTATACAAATATCCTTGAATGGCTACTCCAATATCATCCAATATCTCCACACATACATATATATCCACAAACCCAGCGCTGGAGCGTACCCACATAGCGATTGTGAGAAAATAAGTGTTGTGATAGCTCATATTCAGGGGAAACTCGTCAAAACGCGAGAGCATATTGTCAAGTAGCGTATATATCGGGCTACGTATGTAGCCCGACCCCGGTTACCAAATGCGCAATAATAATGTCTCCTAACATACCAAAACTTGCTTCCTTGGTAATGTATCTTGTGTTAAACTCATGACCTTGTGTTCTTAATTTGCTTCTCTTTGCTTTCTTGTATGATGTGTGATAATCACACTATTTGCAATAACAAGTCACTCTTTTCTTGCTTTCTTGTATGATGTGAGATAATCACACTATTTGCAATAACAAGTCACTCTTTACACTAATTGAGTGCACTTGCACTATAAGGAACGGAAACATTCTTGGTACTTGAGGTGCAAGGAAACATCATTGGTACTTGAATTGCAAGTCACTCCTTTACATTGAATTACAATTGCATTAATCATTATCACTTGAGCATTCATGAATGTGTTTTGGCCCAATGTATTTAGTATCATTATTGTAACAACATACTATTTATATCCATTGTAATATATGCGTTGGACATGATATTCATTATAATTTTGATTTCTATAGTTGTCTTCTCCACTTTTGCTAATTCTAGAATCATAGAATGAAACTTGTTGGATTTTAAGGTACTCTCTTCAATTATCTTCCTCTTTAATTTGGAAAATAAAACTCTCTTTTAGTCATAAATTCTCCATCTTGGAAACCTTTTGTGCTTCAATTTCAACCAATTTACATCTCTCTTTAGCTTCAACTAAATTGCTCCTCAATTTGGTCATATGTGATAGATCTTGTGCAAAATCCAATATAAAAGCAAATAAATGGTGTCTTGGTTCCTATTAAAGAAGTTGTTTAGTTCAAGAAGCTTTTATTTGTTTTTGAAATTCAATATCACTTTCTCCATCCCTATCATTGTAAGGGTCTCTGTTTATATCTCTACCTGCTTCTTGTTGTGGTTCATCATCTATAGATGTTGTTGGTGGAGCCAAAAAATCTTCACAGTCTGATCTTGATTGACTCTTTGCTTCTTGCTCATGCACATAGTAATCCTCAAGGCCATGAGAGAATGGTATGTAAGGAAATGACTCTTGGGTACTAGGAATAGAAAAACCTCGTGTTTGCAATGTACTACTTGGGTTTTGAGTGTTATTTTTTGTGGTTCTTTAACACACTCCTCTTGCGTGAGTTCAAATATAACTTGGGATCCCATTTCCTCATGTATGACCATCTCAAAAAATTCATTTTCAACTCCTAAAGATATAAGGGTAGGTGGACAAAATTTAGCTCTTGCACCAAATAGAAGATCCATTCTTGCATAGTATATACACTAAAGATTTAGTTTATCTTCAATGATCCTTCATTCTTAGTTTGAGTTCTTTATATGCGAGTCCTTCTCTTGTGCACTTGCCCTTCCAATTCTGAGTAGCACTATAAGAAGCCATGTACTGAGTACACTATTTTTAGAATCTTTCTACATTCAAAGATTTGGGAAAACCTTTTCCAAACTTCATGAGATAGGTGGCCATGTAATTGAAGGCTATACTCTTTTGGACAAGTTTCTTGCGGCAAACTCCATGGATTTGCTTGAAATGATCCGGGTCCTCTAGATAATCCTAATTTTGACTACAATGATGAGATTTTATTCTAACCTATCTTCATCTTCTACTTTTGATTTCAAACCCAATGAAAGTCCATATGAACCCAAGGAAACCATGTTTAAAAGTTCTTAAAATTTCACTACAAGAAAATGCGATGCAATGGTAGATTTTTCAAAAGAAAATGATGTAATGATTGAAGAATATAGATTGAAATAGAATGGAATGGAAGTTGATACTAGATATAGAGACTCCACTTCAAGGAGAATGATTTACATGCACTCCATATCTACTACCCAACTCCACCTTCAATTCTCAATTCCTTGCAAAGCCAATGCACTTACTTTCTTTCTCCACTCCCTAAAATGGATAATTGCACACTTTCAAATCTTACTGCTCAATAATCAAAATTTAACATTTTTTAGTGCAGTTTCAATCCAACAAACTCCAAAAATAGACCATGAATTAAACAATTCACAAAACCACTATTAATTCTCATTAATAATCTCACCATGCACTAACTAAACTACTCAAGAAGTGAAATTTGGAGGGAGAGATGAGGAAATCCTTGGTTTATAATTTTATGCTGGTAATTTTAACCAGATGATGCAAGGATTAAAATTCAAATTATACTCAAGAAGTTTGCTGTTTCCATGTTACATTCCTTACTCGTTTTGGTACTCATTTTGAATCAGACGATGCAAGGATTACAATTCATATTATACTACATTATACTCAAGGAGTGTGGTTCGCAATGTTACATTAGTTATGGGACTCTTGTGTATATAGTCCCCTCTCTCTAATCATATTTTAACCTTATCATTAATATTCATCAGACATTGTTCTTGATTTAATAAACTTTAATCTTGCAATGCAAATGGAAGAGTGGCAACGACCAGTAAAAGTAAAGTAGGTGGGGTCCGCAAAACTGTTTTACTGACATTTCCTTTGTTAAAGAATATTTTTGGACGGACACTATTAAACTATTTTACGGTCCTCTTCCATCACCACCAGTAAATAACCCGCGAAAGTTATTTTTGAGACCCCCTATTATGGTTAAACATAGTAGATTAACGGAAGCTGATCAAGAGCCTTGATTGGATTCGAGTAGGATTAAACCTAATCACTTGGCAATGAAGACAACCTAATCTACCCTACATGGGTTATGCTTTTCTTCTTTCTTCTCTTTGCCTCTAACAGGGGATCCGGGGAGGCCGGACAGGGGCAAATGATTGAATACTGTACTTGACAAAGTCCGTCCATCCTGATACATCCACAGCCACCACCAACTCTACCGTCGTCTGCGTTCGAGCTCCAAGGCCAAGGCCGAAAAAGATATCGTGTCTCGTTTTGCCCAAAACGAGACACCATATCGATGAAGAAGACGACCGAGGAGTCGGTGTATCATGGACGGGAGGCTACTGACTTCGGGCTTGAGTCATAGTTTGTAAGTCAAAGTCAGAATGTCCTCCAATAAGACCGACAAGTTACAACGGAGTCCGTGAACAGATGGGGCAAGAGAATCTAGATGCATCCAACTCCGTCCAGTAGGTGATATCAAAGCGAAGAATATGGTCGTGGCGAAGTAAGTCAAAAAAGAGGAAATACACAAAGACAGTGTCTGAGAGAAAGGAAAAGAAGAAAGGAGGAGGAGGAGGATTGAGGAGAAGGAGGTGGTGATCACGCTCGTCCACTTTCCTCACGCATAAGTCACAGGAAGGAGAGAGTGCAACATGATCATTTGATTGGTGTCTCATTCTGCTTGATGTAGTCAGGGAGGGGATGACGGGATGGCATGCAATGAGAAGAGCATCGTCATTTGAATGAATCTGCGGTGGTGAGCACCAGTTACATTTGTTTGATTGTGGAAAGAAGACGAAGAATTGTGCGGACAGCGAGAGATGAGAGTGCAAAGAGCAGACAGAGTACAGCGGAGCGAGAAAGTGACTGAAATTGTACAGAATCGACTTGTGTTTCTTGCTCCGAATTTTGGTTGATAACGGTAGAAATAGCCAATTGCAGATGCGGAGGCCTGGAGAACTTGCTGGAGCACAGGAAGGTGACAGGGATGGCAATTCAGTCACTGTATGGAACTCCTAGGCTCTGTCGGGTAAAGGACGATACCATAGAGGGCCAAAGACTGACCGACATGACAGCCGGGTCAGAATTCAGTGCAAAGTAGTTGTGAAATCGGCGACGTGATCTATGGGAGGAAGAAATCTGCAGAGTGTGTCTACAATCGACGATGGGTAACCGCTGTTATTACGACTCCAGGGGAAGTTGGTCAAATCCTCAAGAAAATCTGCTGGTTCCGTAGATTGATGATTGGAAACTTAGACGCAGGATTCGGTAAAAGATGTTCTTTTCAGGGGATCCCTCCAGTAGGAGGAAAGTCGACTTGGGAGGTAGAAGCAACAAAGAACCCGATCGGGTAAAACTTTTAGAAGAAGCTCGCGTGGAACGAGAACAGAGAAAGCGCATTCGCCTGCACAATCAAAGTGCTGTCCAGATTCAGGTTTATCTCTTGCTTTACTTGAACGAAATAAGGGCAGTTTGCTGATGAGTTTGACGAATTCAGAAAACGTGGCATGTTAGCTCGGCTAGCTTGGGTACTGTAATAGAATACGAGTTCCTTTGAAAACCTTATGCCCTTTTCTTTTGAATGGGAACAGTCGCAGCCGCCATAAGAGCAATGCCAGGACAGCAGTTCTAGAAGTCTCTTTCTACCTTTTCCTTTTTTGAATTTATAGCTCTTCGAGAGAGACGCGATGTTTAAAATCCAAGTCCGGGAGCTGCTAGGCTAGACCATTTTTCAATCTCCATATTGCATGACTATGCGAGTTCTACGTATTGAGAACGTTTGAACTGCCAAATACTATCTTGACCATAACGAGTCGTACGCCACTAGTTACAGCTCCATTCTTGCCTCGTAGTCGTGTCACCTCTTATTAAGGAGCATTCTGCGTCAGACAGAAGTATCTGCCACAGATACAGCAAGTCCATGAAGCCCGAATGACAGAGCAGGGTCTCTGTCAGAAATGCTTGCCATTGTGTTCCTCGTTCTTGGCAGATTATACAAGCATCTGACATCTGACACTCACTCCAGTTTACAATCTGAAGGTTAATTTATCCATGCCAGAACATGTACTTCACGTACATGTGGATTTGTACACACGTGAATCACTAACTCAACTAGAACTAGGACGAGCATCGAATTTCTTCGAGTGAGCCAGGAGGTTTCTGGAGGTCTCCACTCTCTGAGGTCAAAGCCTGACGTACGGTTCTGAGGGGAGCTGTGTTGAAAGACCTGACTGGTACCTACTGCGAAAAACAGCTCACGCTTTTTAATGACCTTCTTCATAGATCATTCGTACAGAACGCAACTAAACACGTGAAGGTTAACTTTCTATCATGAGAATAACTTGACAAGTAGTGTCAACTCCGGAGCGACAATGTGGAAGGAAAGTGAGCGGGGTGCAAGTCGCACATTTGCATCTGTTGTCACTTTTTTTCTTGTTCAAGTGGCTATGTCAGAAATCCAAGCATGGATCAATATCGGATTCTGATAATTATGTTCAACAGAGATGCTTTCGTGGCAGAAAAGTCGTTGAAAGTGCGCGCCCAGCTGTTCGGAGGGAATTTTGCAGTCTTTTTGGCGAGTTTGGAGAGAAGGCAGACAGGTGTGGATCTCGAACTTCTCTTTATTAAAGTTCAAGCTTCAAATCGCTGACAGCTTATCAAATTATGTTCTTAGACCTTGTCCCTGAATCTTACCCAGTAATATTCATTTCTAGTACACAGGAATCACTACGGAGCGCTGACTGTTGTGTTTAGTTACCGATGACTTTTATTTAGCTTACAGTCTCAGCCGGAAGTATCGTGCTTTCTTATTCTGCTGCTGCCTGTTTTTTTCTCTTTTGCAGCCAGGTGTTCAAGCCATCATCAAAGTATCTACCTCAACTATTTTTCTTTTTCTATGAGAACGACGATGGTGATTGCCAGCGCCTCGTTCAAGCATGTCGCTTATTACAGCAGGCATTAGGGACGACAGGTGGGGTGTTAGTGAGCATGTTGGAGGCTACGTTGCTCTTAAAGGCAGGATAGCTATATATTTTGGCGTTCTTCATAGTTGTGCAGATTGCAGTCGAATGTTTCGTGATTGAATTTCTACCGTCGTCTACAGGACAAGTCCGTAAGCACGTGACTAATAAATGCGTGAAGGAGAATAAATTTATTTTAAAATAATTGACCGGGGCTTTAGGAGAAGCTGTATAGTATCGATCTTTCTAACAGCATTGAGTTTTGGTGCTGATGAGGAAGAATTGCGTCGCTCTATTGCTGAAGAGTGACTTTTGCTTGACAGATGACGTTTTAGCTCTCTTCTCCGAAAATGGTCAGATCGATGGGCCTTCGGTGATATATAGAGTCAAACGGCTTGCAAGGCTCTGCATGCAAACCCTGCACTTTCATCGGTGAGTTCAACGCGCTGCTTGAGTTGTCCCAGGCTATTCTTACACAATCACTTTGGATTGACATATACTAGAAATTATTCTCCAGTTGTGGTTTAGCAACTACATGAAGAGTGTTAACAGTAGTAGATAGCCAAGACACAAGCTCATGATAACAAGACCCACTGAAGTCAAAAGCACATGCGTTCGTCGCATCTCATAGCCTGTCAAGATGTTTGACGGGGTTGCAGATGTGGAAGTGCACCCAAGTTTAGGTTACCATGGAGACGTAGTTCTTTTAGTTACATTGGCTCCAGTTCCGTCATTCACTTGCTGAGATTTTCGTTAACAATGCTGAAGCCATTTTACTGATTGAGGTCTTAAGGTTTAGTCTTTATTGGTGCTGTTAGAATGATCTGGCATGGAACAATTTGTTACTTTTTGCTCTCAAGGATGCAAGAGGGTGAGGGAAGGTCAAGGAGTTGGTTGATATTTCCAGTTATGAGACTCCATACCGAACACCCCCGTGATGGAGCTGAATGGCGCTTTGAAATGTGTTACTACCAACTACTTTCCTTTGATCGTCGTCGAGATAATAAACAGTCAGGAGTATGACTGTCGACCTGGCTCGTGTGCAGCGCCTCGTTGAAAGCAGAACTTTTACAACCATTTCAGGCATTTGGCTCCTCGAGCAATTCAGCGACATTGCTGCTGAATACTGTTCTGAGTTTGACGGGTGATAAAGTTCCTTGGTCTGAAGTTATTCTAAGCTATCTACTTCGCTACAAACTCTTCAGCCTACTTCGGGGTGTTTTCCTCATCGTGGTACGTGATTTTAGCTGACGTGTGTCCTCGTCACAGCTTCTAGTTGGCTTGATTCATCTGTTTGCGAGGTAATTGGTGTTCAAGCCTGAATTGACTTTTAACTCGTTCCCTACACTCTGCCGTCATGTTTTCTGATTGACAGGAGCCAAAAGAAAGGCCTACGAAAATAACCTGCATCGAGAATGCTGTGCTAGTACTTGCTTCTAGGCATTTACGATTATTTTTGGGTGATAACAGCAAACTTGTTAAGGGGAGCTTTTCAACAGATATACTGTCTATACCACTTCTTTGGCAGCGATTTCCAAATTTTAAGCACGTATGCTTCTTCAACGTCTACGTGATTGATGTCGTTATGCCAAAGCATCTATTGTTTCTGGAGTTCATCTGTTAGAGATTCTTGCATTTCTCGTGATTTACATCAATGTCAGGTTGTCCGGTCAGAGATATATGACGGAAGGACTTTTACTTTGACCTTAGACTGGTTGTTTTATAACCTTTACCGATGTGATCAAACTTTGCCAGGAATGCATCAGGGAGAAACTCTGGGCGCATTCTGTTCACCAGATAGCTTCTTCTTTGTCAGAGTTACCGGACATGTTACCGCCAGACATAAGTTCAGGGTTTCCATCGAGTGTCTGTTTGTTGGGAAACTTGTTGGAGGTTGCTGGAACAGCTATGCGTGGGCAGGATTGTAATCTCTCTTTGGTTAGTTACTTTCACCCTCCAGAATGGTAACCGGGCTACAATGCTTTAGCGCCGGTTTTAGAATACGCTAGTGCAGGTCACGTACCGGACAAATGTGCTTTGCTTTCATTTCTGTATATTTTGTTCTTGTCTCTACATATTCTTGTATTCTTTATTGTCTTAGTAGAATATACAGAGAATATCACGTTGTCGTGGTGCACTAACATGAATTCGAATCACATTTTCCTTCAATGGTATACACATATGTGGTGTGTAACTAGATATGTACACATTGATCCCACAAATTTCAAGATGCAAGGCTTCCATGTTAAGTACTAGCTGAGTAAAGAGTTCTTGAATTTTTGTTGGGTCCCATAAGGAATGGCGCATAGTGATGTCTGATCTCACAAGCATGGGGGGAACCTTGACACCTTGCATGAAGTCTGCATTTTCTCTTCTGACGCAGAACGTTGTGTTCCGTTGTCCTTGGGCTCCGGCGTATGCAGGCATCTGATTTTGCTCTTGTAGCAAGATATCTCATGGAGCGTCTCCCTTCAATGTTTTACAAATCCGTTAAACTTGTGGACGAAGGTAAATTGGCAAAATAAATGATGATCGGTTCAGAGTCTCCTGCAGTATCATTTCTTTACAGCCCGATGAAAGATTCAGCGTTGATTCTAGATAGTAACTTCAGACTTTTGGATTGCAATGTGGGCTCAGGTGATGAAGATGAGATGGACATTGATGGTAGTGGTAAAGTTGCGAAACCGGAACCAGCACTAGAACAGCAACTCAAACACGCCGAAAATTTTGAGCTCCTGAAAATTTTGGTACTGCTGCATACTGCGATGTCAAGTTTTCTGCTCTTGACAATTCGGTCCTTGCCTCACAAATATCATGTCACCTAGTCATAGTGGTAGCAACAATTGGTTTCAAACTGCTCTAAGTTGTGATTTCCTTGTTTATCAGGCAACAAATAGTAATTTCCTTTTTGAATAAGAATACAGATTGCAACTTAGCATGGTACCCTCGTGTCACAGGTTACTGTGACGTGCTCAACAAGTGCTTCCTCGTCCACACAAGCACCATCATCGACTGAAGCTGCTGCTGTTGGAGCAGTTTGCGCGTTCTTATATGCAACTTTTAGAGTGTTGCCTTCCAGTTTGGTCATGACAGGATTGGCCTACAGGGCAGAACTGGTTCCTCAGCTGTGGCATTATATTAAGCGTTGTCATCTTGCACGTTCTTGGCCTTCTTTAGAGCCCGTGGCAGATCATAGTGACTCTCACTTGCCTGCTGATCTACTGGGTTGGATGCTGCCACTCGCAGTATTTTGCCCAGTGTACAGGTGGGAAACAATCCTTCTCTTACAACTATCTTCGTCAATTGTTGATGGCTATTGGTACCTGAAAGTTCACTGTTGTCAGTATATTATCTAGTGATGCGGAGCTTTCTCTGTGTGTTTAGTCTCATTTACCTGCTTTGTTGACTCATGAGCTATTTGGATTCCCGAAGAGTTTTTCTCTCTCCAGTCATTGTATGCCTGCAGCTTTACCATCATGAGTCAGAGTTAGTCCGGTCAGACGTGGGTTATGGAATTGAGTTGTTTACCACGGGTTCTGTTCTTTTGTACACAATATGCCTGCAGCTCATAGAGCATGCTGCGATATACACAATTCAGTACTCTCACGCTTCGCTCCTACACAGCCAAGACACCATCCACTCCTCTCCCACTTTTCTCCACTTCACCCATCCTCAACTAAAGCTCTGTCATTTCCTCCTTGCTCGATGTTTGTCTGTTTAAAGCTCCTCCTCTGCTTCAATTCAGATGCTTAATCTGTTGTGTCTTGGTTCTTATTCCACGATGCATACTAGTTCTCAGCAGGTGCTACTTATGAAATGGAAGCAAATACGTCCTTACTTCCGCTTATCTTAGCAATGTTAGGTTCACTTACATTCCATTTGCTCAGATTCAATTCATTTCGATTTGCATACGGTCATGCATTCGTTTCATATGCACTTCATATGCACATTCTCGGTTCTGGATCCCCCTTTCTTCGAACGGCTTCTAGTCTCGTTTTAATGTGCCTGCAGCTCTTGTGCTTTTAGATGTGAATGTCATCTTTGTAGAAGATATGCAACTTACCGTGAAGAAAATCTGAAATATATGCATGTGTCAACGATGTGAAAAATACTTTGGTCTTTAAGTACATATGCTATCGCTGGATGAAGCTACGTAACAACTTGTCGGTATATTTTGCAGTTATCTTTTAACGACCATCGATAATGAGGAGTTTTATGACCAGCAGAGGCCTCTCTCTCTTGAAGATCTTGTACACTTGGTCACAATCCTGAAAGAGGTATCCCACTCTTATCCCCTCTTATTGAGCTTTTATGTCTTGGGTGCGGGAAATTAGTGATGTTCGCTCCAAAATTGGAAGCGGTAGTTGCACGTCAATTTCAGTCGGGATAATACATGTTTTAGGGCTGACTTTGTCACAATTCTATCATGTGCCTTCAACCATAGAAACAATATGCTGACTGCAAAGAAGACCCGGGCTTGCCTTGGCCCTCATGAGCAGAAGTACTGAAACTCGGGACGAGGGGTACTGGCATTTGCATCCAGCTATCTCCGCACCGCGAGGGCACTGACAAAGTCGTGACTGTTGTCGTGCAGACTTACTGTGAAAAACTGGTACTTCCTTTTTGTGTTGTAGTGTTGATGGGCTAATACTGACATAGAGCATGCAGGGGTTAATCCCAGTCCTCATACACTCGCTCCTGAGGCGTCTAATATTTCTCCATTTGGAGAGTTATGCTTTTTATGTCCTATGCACTAAGACTATGATGTTGTAAAACGTTATGCCGTTCCTCAAGGTTGAACTTGCTTGCACTATACCCTGTATGTACTGCAGGTACATATGTAACCTTAGATAACCATCAAAGGCACCATGCTACTAGCACTGTATGAAGACATACGCATGCTTACCTCTCAACGAACTGACAGTTCCGAAGATCTTTACTGTGTTACTGTCATATGTCAGAGTCAGTCCAGTCAGACTTGGTCATGGAACTGGGTTGTTTACAACGGGTTCCATATTCCATTAGCCGTTATGCTGACTGCCTTTATCGGATGTACAGGCACTGTGGCAGCTTTTGTGGGTCTTGAGTGCCAAGCCTCCTGCAGTAGTGTCGATGCATAAGCCAGGTCAGGCATTACAGCACCAAATTTTTTCCTCCAAAGCAATTCGTGAGCATGTTGCCGATGTGTCTGCTAAGCTTTTGGCTGCGGTAAGTTAACTCAGTCTAGCTTCGTATCTCTGTCTTGGCTGATTTGTTATACGTTATATACACTGTACTTCTCCTTCGAATAATTTGGTCACTTCGTCACATATGCTGAAGGTTGCATGGACCCTGGTATTATTTTCAGTTCTTTTGGCTTTTTCTATTCTTGGTATTTCCCTCCTTGAACATAGATGCAAGACTTTGTAGTGAGAAAAAGCGACGTGATTGATTCACTTGTTTACAGCTACATGACCGCAACAGTAGGAGACAATTTACATCACCTCAGCAATTTCATGCTCGAGAAGCCGTCGATGAGAATTTCTTTGCTCAAGTAAGTACTATCTAATGAAGTATGGGTTGTAGATAAGTTTTTGGCAATACCGAGATAACCTTTCCCATTTCTTTCTCTTGTCTACTGCATATTGAAGGTTTGAAGAGTTTTATTCGACTAGATTGAGAGCATTTACGAGGTCGTACGGTGGTTCGTTTAAGACTCTCTGTGGTGTTATAGGCATGTTGAATGATCTGAGAATTTGCTACACTGGCGCATGTGGTGCGGATCCCTACCAGCTCTTGCTAAATATTTTTGTTGAGGGATCTGAAAAGCTCTCCAATACTGTAAGACTCTGTGTGGGTCGTTCATCTCACCCGAGTGACAGTTCTAGTTGCACTAGACTCCCATGTGATCATGTTCAACTCAGGACGCTACCTTCGATCTCTTTGGCAGGCAGAAGGGGAGAATACAAGGGCGCAGTACCTTCTACGGGAAGCGCCTTTCTTGGTCCCTTTTACGGACAGAGTCCGGATTTACACGGTAGGTCCTGGGAATGCCGATAAATATGATTCAGTTTCAGTTGCTTAAGATTTCGCAGCATTTAACCGCTTATATATTTGAGTGGTTCTCATGAAACAAATCCAAGTAAGTGGCATGTACATTCGATCTGCGGTTTTGAGAGAAGGAGAACTTGGAATAGCTGACTCCTGGATTGCCCCAAATTTTGCAGTCCCAGTTGACTTCTGCCAGGAACCATAGCAGTGGTCTACCACCGTACTCGAGGTTGCGAGTGACAATAAGAAGAGACCGGATTATAGAAGACGCGTTTGCACAACTAAATTCTCTTGCAGAGGAAGCCCTCAGAGGCACGGTAAGCAAGACCGCTATATTGAAGTTTGGTGGTATGTAAGGCTCTACATTGTGCATTGTAGTGTGGACGGGCTCATGGTGACATAGAGCATGCAGGGGTTAATCCCAGTCCCCATTCACTCGCCCCGTGGGCATCTCAAAGACTTGTCTTGAAATTTGTGCTGTTTGTGTCAATACACTAACACTATGATGATGTCACAATGTTATGCCCTTTTCTCCAAGGTTTTACTTGCTCGCACTCTTTACTGCAGGTCCCTATGGATCACACGATGATGCTAACCCCTGTCTGCAGACCTACGCATGCTTACCTCTCTATTTAACTGACAGTCATGACGAGCTTTGCTATGTTACTGTTGAATCAGAGTCTGTCCGGTCAGACGTGGGTATGGAACTGGGTTGTTTACAACGGGTTCTATATTGTTCCACACTCAATATGCATGCTCTAGTAGTGAAGTCGTCTGCGACCCATGAAGGAAGGCATTATATGAAGGATGGAGAACATGTATCAATTACTACACAGATAATTTTACTTACATTTGTCGACCGTCCTCTTTAGATTCGCGTTACTTTTGTCAACGAGCTCGGAGTTGAAGAAGCTGGTGTTGATGGAGGTGGTATTTTCAAAGATTTTATGGAGAATATCACAAAGGCAGCTTTTGATATACAGTATGGTCTGTTCAAGGTTTGTTTTCAGGAACCTCTGCTTATTCTGGATTGTCTGGAACATTGCATGTATCCTATTTTACGACTCATTTTAGGATAGAGCATGCAGTGATATACACTATTTCATCTCCTTTTCGGGTGTATTTTTCAGTCAATTCTGCTTTCATGAGTTCTGGTAATGAGTTCTGGATCTCCCGTTCCTCAAACAGCTTCTGTCCTCATATATCCTTATCCAGGCCTATCATGTGTTCATAGCACATGCTGCAATATACTCTATCTAGTCCTCTAATGCTCGCTCTACTTCCCCGTTCTCTGAACGATTTCCACTCTCCTTTATCATACCCAAACTTGTGATTGTTTCGATCAGTCTTATCCATTACACTTTAATCTCCTCTCTCACACTGCGCTCCACTTCAACTTTCCTGACCCAAAACTCCTTCTAATGTGGTCCGCTTCATGGTTCCTACCCGTTTCCCTACTTCTTGTTTCATTACCTGACGTTTGCTCGTAAACTGCTGATAAGTCAATGTCCTGCTCATTGGTCTTCGTTTACAAGTGGTTTACTACTTCCTTACATGTTTTGCTTTACGTTTACCTTGCGATTAGGTTTTTACGGGATTATACATTTCTGTATTAGTCTCGGTTTGCAATTTGCTTTCGATTCATTCAGTTTGTTTCCGATTGTTTTACATATACTTACTTCGCTACTTCTTTATATGAGTTGACTCTTCGTTTATCAGTATACATTGGTTGACAGATTCTCTACATGTAGTTATATGTGGTCGATGCTTGATAATACATGCTACTTATGAATTACATTTCATCTCCTTTTCGCATGTATTTTTCAGTCGGTTCTGCTTTCATTTTATTGCCATTTCATCTGCACTTCATATGCATTTAATGAGTTCTGGATCTCCCGTTCAAGGAACGGCTTCTGTCCTCATATATCCATATCCAGGCCTGCACACGTCCCCGAGCCCAGCCATCATCCACTAACGCTATGCTTTCTTACTTCTTCTATGCTTTCCCTTTGCTTCTGAATGTATCTTCCTACTTGTTCGATGGTTTTCCTCTGCCTTCAGTTTCAAAAGTATCCTCTAATTCTGATGGAAAAGACTCGCTTCCTTTCTTACATGATGCATACCACTGGACTGTAGATGCTGCTCATGGAATGTATCAATTTTCGCTTCTGCTTTCTTTCGAGTTTGCTTGTTTTCCGCTCTGTATTTACTTGCTTAGATCAGGTTGACTTCAATTTGCATCCGTTCATGCATGCATTCCATTTCTTCATATGCATGTTTTCGTTCGTATCAGGTGGGTTCTGGATACCCCGTTCACCGAACGCTTCCCGGTACTCATATATCTTATTGTGCAAGGCCACCTTCTGCTTCCCTTATTTGCTTAGCGTTCCGGGACTCAAGCGTCCATAGCGCTTGGTGTGAGACACTGTATATCCTGTCCTCTTTCGCTTCGCTCTCGTTACACTGTTACACTTTGATATGTCTCTGCAGAAGGACCATCCACTAAGCTCCCGCATTGTTCCACTCCTCCCTTCCCCAGCTAATTCCCTCCCTATTATTTTTCCCTCGTTCATGGCCTGCTTCATGGTTCATTCCTGACTTTCGACCCCCAGTGTCTCCAGTGTTCCTGCCCGACTCCAGCCTACAGTTTAATTTTCTTCGTTCATGCACTGCTTACTTACTGGTGGTCAATTACACAATGTTTTATATTTCTCGAATTCATTTGAATAGCTGTTATTGATTTCAAGTTGTTTACTAGTCCTTTAGATATACGTTGTTCTAGATTTGTTGCAATTATACCTTTGCTTCAGGTTACATGCAATGCATTCTACTTTATGGATTTATCACTATTCTAGCATTGGGCATAAAGTACATCTTGGTTACTGATCATATGCATTTAATGAGTTCTGGATCACCCGTTCCTGGAACGGCTTCTGCTCTCATCTACCTATATCTTATTGTGCAAGGGTTGGATAACTAGATGCCATGGACGACAATTGTTGCAGGTCTGTTGCAGAAATGTACAGGATACTAAAAGGCTGTTTTGTGCCAAAATTACAGGAGACTTCCGATCATCTTTTATACCCTAATCCTGCATCGGATATGGTACACGATGATCACCTTCACTACTTTGAGTTTCTCGGCAAAATTCTTGGAAAGGTATGAGTTTTCAACTTCTATTTGGTTTTCTTACCAATTTGTGCAGTGCTTCTGGGGATTGCTTGTCTGAGGAGCCAGTGAACATGACTGAACTGGTATTCTTGGATGCAGGCCATGTTTGAGGGAATTTTGGTGGATATACCATTCGCGACATTCTTTTTGAGCAAACTTCGTAACAAGTAATGGTTCTAGTACACCGCTTGCAAGCGTTCTGAAAGCTTTAATATTTGCAACGTTGGCGTGGGTCGGAACCCGGTTCTCTATTTCATTATTTAATATTCTATTCCATTCCATTATACAAATATGTGCAACGTAGACATGGGTTCGAAACCCGGTTACTTTAAGAGGTTCTCTATTCCATTATTCAATATGTGCAATCTATTATCTATTATTGTCATGTCACCCATATGAGCAGTAAGATCAATATCGCATCGAATGTCCTGAATGGTTGTCAGACACCACAGGTATGCAATTATCGGCCTTTAGACATAGGTCGCGTTGTTCCTTCTAGATCCACTTTCAGTCGTCTGAATGTGTAAATACTCCTCTTTTACGTGACTACAGGCATAATTTCCTTCACGATTTGCCGTCATTGGATCCTGAGCTTTATCGCAGCCTGCTCTTTCTCAAGGTATGATTCGTTGAACAAAGCATTAAATTGGGCAAGTTTTTGTGACTTTGCTTACTTTGCAGGTTTAGGACCGAATAGAGCCTATTGCATGTAGCTGCTGCATCTAGCCTGTGCTGAGAGTTGGAATATCCTTGAATGTTGTAGGCTGGAATATAATATCTTCATTTTTCTGTGAATTCAGTTATAGAATGATGAGAAATATTGTTTTTGCTCTTTGAAGTAGAAGGTCTGTCAGTCATTCTAACCTCTGATGTATCAGACATCTTAGCACTCAGATTCTTCTGGTCTCACCAGAGTAGACACCACTGATTGCACTCAGCAATACTAGACCTCTCATTGCGTTATAGTTTTCAAAGATAGCACGCAGAAGTTCACTCACGCAACATTAATAACACCCAACACTGAAGTAACATAGAACACACTTGAGATGATGCTAAGCAACTCAAGACTCCACGAAATGCAAGGTGTTGATGTTGGGAATAATTATTGTAGAAGAACTAACTCGAACAAGCTCAGAAAACACTCATATATACACAGAAGCAAACCCAAAGAGGCTACTTTGCATAACCCTAATTTTGGTTGCACTCTATTTTACCCTAAGCAGATGGTAGAGTTCTAGAAAAATCTAACAAAACCATAAGAACTAGAAAATTCATTAACGTAGAGATAAACTAAAACTAACTTATAATCTCACACTTTACGGAAAGAATCTTTACTCGTTCTCCTGACATGCATCTTTGGAATATGCAGCACTATACTGCAGATCTATCACAACTTGGTTTGTTTTATGTTATCGAGAACAATGAGTATGGCGAACAAATGGAAATTGAGCTTCTGCCCGGTGGGAAGGAAATACCTGTAACAAACTTGAACAAAATCAACTACATACATCTCGTGGCCAATCACCGTCTTAACACTCAGGTAAGGCGACATATATCGGTAGTAGAACTAATCCCATCCCCTCGCATTGTCAGAGAGAGTCGTATTTACAAGATCAGAAGTTCAAGATTGTCAAGGAACAAGTTGAGAAACTTGCAGCTTCACCGGATTCATTACACTTGCTCACTGTTCTCCATATTGTGAATCTCAGATTCGACCCCAAAGTACGTACTTCTTACGGGGCTTTCAGCAACTCATAAAGATGGAGTGGATAAATATGTTCAACGAGCAGGAACTGCAGGTGGCTATATAGTGCATTGCTTGCATGATCATTATTTAGGAAAGAGGCTTAGTTTGTGCATCAATTCGCTTCTTGAAGTATCTTGGTAGCTCTAATGCAGCGGCCTTTATTGCTTCATATGAGACACTGAGGTGTTACTGGGTGTTTGTGTCTGTAATTCGTAATTCTGCTGATTCGACCGTTCTCGTGTTTCTTTAGCCTGCTTGATAAGGACTTTCTTACCTGATGTGTGTGACGTGGACCTGCAGATTCTCATATCCGGATCGCAGGAAGGAATGGATGTTAATGATTTGCGTTCCAACGTCCATTATGCTGGTGGTTACTCTGAGGTAAGGTGTTCATAGGACTTGGTTATCTTTTTCGAAGTCAATCTTGAGTTTTGCACAATAGGGGTTTCCTCATATTGGACTAGAAGCGTACCGTTCGCTATGTATTAGTTGAACTAGGAAAGCATGTGGCACAACTTCGGATTACAAGTTTCTCAAGTTCAGTGACGGTTTTTTCGCGGTGGACGTCAGCATTAATTTTAGCATCAGGCTGCCGTTTTCATTTAGCTGCATCAGTATTAAGTACCAATCACTAAATTTTTCTAGATACTGCTGAATGTTTTGAGACTCATAAGCATCTTTTGCCTGCCTTAGACCCACCCTGTGATTGAAATGTTTTGGGACGTCGTGAAGACTCTGGATATGGATCTCCAACAGAAATTTCTCAAGTAAGCTCCTCTGATAGTAGAAGCAGGAGAATATTATTTTCTATATCGATCCGTGCAACTAGTTGTCCCAGCGAATGTAATAGATGGCTCCTTCTGCAGATTTGTGACAGGTTGTTCACGTGGACCTTTGCTTGGCTTCAAGTACCTAGAGCCACGGTTCTGTATTCAAAGGTAAGCACCATTGTTACCTGTTCCAGTATTCGTCTTTTAAGAATAACTAAGTATTTCAGAATCCTAGTTTTACCCATCCCAGACTGACCAGTAAAGCATGGCTCTACTTTATCTCAATGCTACTTACCTTCTGGACGCTCTTGCCCTGCATCCCGGTATCACACGAAGTTGAAATGGGTTTGAATGTAAGGGCATCTTATTTCGTTATCTGGTATCATATGGGCGATGTGCAGAGCTGCACCTGACGACGCCTCAGAGGAGACTCTTGATCGGCTACCCACGTCAGCCACTTGTATGAATCTTCTCAAGCTACCACCGTATCGCAGGTAACCCTTGATGTACACACGTTGCATTTGTTATCACTTCTCTCCTTATCCGAATAATTGCCTTCGGTCTGTCTACCATAGAATTCTCAACTAATGTCATTCGGCTGTTGCGCATGTTTCCCTCTATTTACCAGCAAAGAAATCATTCAAGAGAAGCTGCTCTATGCTATCACAGCAGGTGCTGGTTTTGACTTAAGTTAAAAATACAAGCCACCCTCTCTGTTGATAAGGGATGTCTACCAGCTACTGTCATTGAAGAAAGGAAATTCCTTACTGGAACCGCAAGAATCGCTGCGGAGAATGGAAAGGAGGCGCAAACACCTTGGTTTGACAAGTCGTCTCACTTCTCTAGTGATGGGGACAAGTTAAAATGAGCCAAGGTGTAGTTTCCTGGACATGTCGTTTAGTCGGTTGATCAGAGCAACCCCACCAACCGGACCACAATTGAGAAGCTGGTTTACGATGGGAGACCTGGGAAGTTTTGTGAAATTTGGCTTGGAACTTCTCATTTTCACTCAAGTTATTAGGGTGGTTCCAATCTCAACTTCCGCTGCAAGATAAGATATGGAATTGTGTTCCAGAAATTTCGAACAACTCCCGAAAGAGAGCATTACCCAGAATGGGTTTTGTTTTGGCGATGCGTAGCAAGCTAGAACCGCCCTGCTTTCACGTATACCGTCCACTGCGCTGTCTATGCGGTCCACTGTAAATTTGATTTGCCACGTCACAGCCGTTGATCACCATCACAACCTTTGTACACTGGAATGAGCCCTGCTCGAAATGTATATCCATCCACGCATTCACTGTGCGTTAGGTTGGCGTCCTTCCTGTGAATGTGAGTTTTGCTCCAAAGTTCTGTTGACATGTATCCAGGGGGAAAGGAAGTTTTTCTCCCTGTTAACTCCCAATAAAATCCACTAGATGGATAAATCATTCTAGCATCCTCAGTAGCAGGAAGCAAAGGTCTCTGTAATTCCAAACACTTGAGAACTAGTTAACTGCTGGTGGGGGTCAGAGCTCACGCCTAGCGTTTCTCATTGTCATGTGTGTTAGGTGAGGGCACTTTGTTAATACAAGTACTCACCAACCGCATCTTCCCTTCTTGACATCCCGTCAGCAGCGCACATCGGCTTACACAATTGCGAAGTAAAGTGTGCTTTAGTGGGACAGTTTTTAGTCCAGATGTGACTTTGACCGCGTTCTCTTGCCGTCATGTTATATGTCCGTCCGTCATTTACCGGAGGCTCTGCTCTCTGTCACCATATATTCACTTCATTTGCACCTCATGAGTTCTGGATAACCGGTTCCCAGAACGGCATCTGTTCGCTTCGCTCTCGTTACCCTGTTACTCTTCGACAGGTTTCTGCAGCCACACCATCCGATAGCTCTCGCATTGTTCCACTCCTCCATTCCCCAGCTAATTCCCTCCCTATTATTTTCCTTCGCTCTTTGCCTGATTCATGGGACCTCTTGTGTATACAGTGTTCCTACCCGACTCCAGCCCACGTTTTTTATTTTTATCGGTCACGCACTGCTTACTGGCAGTCTTTTACATAGAATTACCTATTTCTCGCAGTTGTTTGCATAGAGTTCTTGATTTCATGGTGGTTTACTAGTCTGTTAGCCATATGTTATTTCTCAATTTGTTTCAATTATGACTTTGCTTCAAGTTACATTCGATGCATTCTACCTTAGGGATTTCTCACTATTCTAGCATTATGAATTATGTACATCTGGCTTACCGATCATTTGCACCTCATGAGTTCTTGATAACCCGTTCCCCGAACGGCATCTCTTCTCGTATACCTATATATTCACTTCACTTTCCACCTATGCTTGACGCTCAGCGACAAAACGATGAGTCCCTTTCTCATTCACTCTACCGGTGCACTCTATATTCGCAGCAATCGGAGTCAAGTAGTGTCTGTTTGCTTTCCAGTCTTTCCGGAGAGAGAAGAAATTCTGTCAAACGCATCAACTAACCATGATAGACACTGGGAACGTGAGTAACGAATACATTCCACCGGACCTGTGAAATGAAAACCTCGCTCGACACGATTAGTGCTTGGACCAGAGACTCGCCTACTTTGGTTGGTATTAATTGATATCATTACAGATCTTTTGCAGGCCAACAATGGCGATAAACTTCCTGCAAACATGAGAGGAACAATGGAAAACCTGTGATGAAGTATTTCAAGTACGATATTTAAGCAGTGTGTTGCCTCCAAATTAGATATCAACTGGTGACGTCCATCGCATTTCTAGCCTACTTGAGAACCGGTTTTGAGAAAGTCTGGGTCCGTACAGGGCGGAAGGGACTTAGTTTTTCTTATCGAGCTGCTGTACTTCACGTTTGAAGCAAAAGGGTCAGACGCAATATTGGAACTCTCAATTTCTTGTGGGCTGGAGAATACAAGCATTCTTCCCCTGTTCTCACTATCACCTCAGGACGGACAAGTCACAATTTGTCCCGATTCTAACAAATCTACTACTCCCTGACCTACCCATTTGCATATCGCCATACAATGAGATTCAGCTGTGATTGACCTACTATGAATCGACTAATTCACCCATTGCATCTGACAAGCCAAACCAAGCTTAACCAACATCTACGCAGATGGTGAAACCTCCTATTTCGAGCATCTCGAGCCAAGTTATAACCTTAATTGACATAGCTAATATCTTGGCTTTGAAGGGTGAGCAACGGCTGAATTCGTAACAATCGGACAATATTTACGACTCTATTAAGCAACCGGTAACTAGCCCAATTCTATCCTGGAAAGCTGAAAGTATTACACCAGGGCACCTCAATGAACGACTAAAAACGTGTAAGACTGGGATAGCCCTTGAAGCAAGGTAAAACGACTACAAGCATAAGAGCGTTTTCTAACAAACCATATGAACGACTTTTTTAACTGAAAGGCGACCACGTAGAACACATGAAGGATGGGAAGACCCCAATGGGACTTTTTTATGTCTTTTTTATAAGCGAGCAGAACATGATAAATACGAAACTCTTTAAGGAGCCACTGACAAAGTGAGTGCCTAGTTAATCAGTGCGAACGATTGAAGCGTGGCATAAGTTCTCAATATGTAGTGTGGAAAAAAGATTAAAAGCGGAAGAAGGTCGGAAGCTCCACCGGGGGGAGAGAGAGGGAGAGGCAGAGGGAGTGAGCGAGACTCTTCTCCCTTACGAGAAAGCAGAGCACGGGAAAGGAAGGAAGAGCTGCTCCTTGTTTCCGAGTTTCGCTCGCTCTTTCTCATCTTCAGTATTCTCACTGGGGGAGTGAGTGAGTGTATGTATGGGGCGGTTTGTCTGGCTACGGCAGCGGGGGTAAGACGAAGTGCAGGAGGAATGATAGATCGATGAGAGGCTAAGTTGACGATGCAAGAAGGGAAACGGATAGCAGCAGCAGCAGCAGCTAGATACCAAAAATTGCGCGATCGAGGAGTGTAGCTTGAGTTGAAAGGATTCGAAGCAGCGATCTGCGCGATGTCGGCTCTAGATCCGTTCTACCTTGTTAAGGAGGAAATCCAGGATTCGGTGAGTTAATTACTCGTCACTGTAGCAGATCAGCGAATTAGTCTTTGGAATACAACCCTCCATCATGTTTCGTCACAAACGGATTGAATGCATATCGTTAGATTAGTTAGAGCCGATTCGGATTGACGTATTTCGTCGTCCAGGTGAACAAGATACAAGCCGGTTTTTCCAGATGGGAGCAGCTTCCGTCCAGTGCGATCCAAGAGTATCTCGACCTAAGCAAGGAGCTTACTTCGGGGTGTGAAAGTATAGAGTGGCAGGTGAGTCGAGCCAGCCGTTGTTGGTGTCGTACAAGTCCGCATGAAGAAAAATTGAACGTCTTTCTAATGGAACAGAACCTCATCATATGAATGTAATACCATTTGTCAAGCGCACTCCGTCGTTGAAAATCTCATCGCTCTTCTCTTGTTCAAAATTTCCCTGGTAGCTGGAGGAGGAGTCCCTTTTCTGATGCTTTTGTAGTCGTTGTAAAGGACACTTCTATTGTGAGCATATCCCTCGCTATAAACCAAAATTTCGTTTTATGGAGCGACAGGTGGATGAACTTGATCGAGCCATCGCTGTGGCAGAAAGAGATCCTGCCAGATTCAGCATCGATGTGGCAGAGATAGAGAGGAGGAAGAAATGGACATCCTCTACTCACAGTCAGGTATGTCAATTATCAAATTTGTGGGACTTGGATGTTCAAATTTTCAGCTGGGAAACCTAGCGTGTTTGTGAAACTTTTAGTCTCTGAGCTTTGGGACTGATGTTGTCTTGCAGAAACTGTAGAGGAGGTTTAGGCTAATATTCTTCAAGGTTTTAGGCTACGTCATCTCTACCTTCTATGCAAAGTGTGATTGATCACAACAAAAGGAAAAGGTGTGCCATTCATCCTTCCTTCTGTTTCAGATTACTACAATAAGGAAAGCTCTCCAAAATGCTCCAGACAAGTCTAGAGCAAGGGGCGGACCAGCAGGTGACAATCGACGAGAGCTAATGCGACTGCCCGAGGAGCAAGCCGCAAAGTCTAGTCGAACGCCAGCTCGTAAAAATGACAACTTTGACTTCGAGTCTGACAGACAAGCTTTCATTCTCAAGTAAGGTCATCAACCTGGTTGTTAACCCAAGGTTATTTTGATACGTAAGTTTCGTGTTGAATAAGCGGTTAGCAGGTAGAATTTCAACCTTCATAAGCCTGTCCAGCTTCAGTGCGTCTGTTTCTCCAAAGACAGTGTACGTTGTGCGAAAGGTTGAGAAGAGCTACCTTCAATAGCTTGTTTGAGACAAGTGCCTTCAGTTGCACCCTAGTCAATTTAATTAAGGAAGTCTTGACATTCTTAGGGGGTATCAATAGAACTGACAGAAGTGACATCCGTTTCACAGAGAGCAAGACGACGATCTTGACCAGCTCGAAGTGACTGTTGGAAGATTAGGAGGTATTGGCCTTGATATTGCCAACGAGCTGAGTGGACAGGTACTTATTCTTTCTCACTGGCATAAACTACATAATATTCTGCTCTTACACAGAAGATGAGTGCTCACGTCTCGATGGGTACTTATCTAGTCATGAACTATACATTAAGGAGAGTGTACTATCTATCTTCAAACGGCTTCTGCTCTCATATCCTATATCCACCTTCAAAGCTTTGAAATTTTAAGTGTGTTACGGACAAATCTATGTTCAAATGTTGCAGGAGAGGCTTATCGATGATCTGAATCAGGACATGGATGGCACTGCTACCAGACTTGACTTGGCGCAGGTATCTATATCCAGCCTCTGGCTATTTTACCAACCTAATTATTCATGTGGTTTGCAGTTGTGAGATTTGGGACTTCTGAGTTCCATTTAACACGGCTTAGGTGCCGTGTTCATTTGGGTTTCTTGTTTGCTTTGGAGGTGTTAATACCGAAGTGCTACACCAAATTACGCTGGGGTACAATGTCGCTTGGAAGGAGTTATCTTCACAAGAGCTAATGATTTATAGGAGTGATGCATGACGTGTGAAGCTATTCTTGTTCAACTGAAGATCTGTCTGAACTCCACCCATTTATGCTTCTGGCGAATTAGATTGTTTAATTTTCTCCCTACAAGAAGGAAAAGGTACTAGTTTTGAGGACTGCACTGTTAGAAACTGTATATCTATGTTCCGGTGACTCCTTAGTAGGGCTCGTATCCTTGTCTCATGCAATGCCACGGTATCGTGGTCGATGATGACATGCTAACCATTACTGCGCTTATCTGCAGAGAAAACTATCAACTGTGATGAAGAAGGCAGGGTGGAAGGGCCAAGTATGTACAATCTTGGCTTTGATTGGCTTATTACTTCTTTTGACCTACCTTGTATTCAATGCCTAGAGCGGCACTGTGTTCCATATTGGACATCGGCCTTTGTTTCCATATAAATGGGGAAGAGACGAGCGTAATTAGAGTCTCAAGTTTACGAGTCACCGTTGTTGCCATTGACGACATGTCGTCGCCACCTTTTCCCTTTGAATAGAACCGTGCAATAGGGCTAACGAATGTTAACCGAGAAACTCATATCTCAAGTTGAGCGTGCAAATAGTATGTGAACTGATATGGGTGTAGCTGAATAGCAATTTTCTACCCCGCCTAGAGGATTTTGCGGCTTCTTTTGCCTGCAAGAACAGATGAAACTTATGTCAAGTACATTCTCATTTTTCTTCAACTTTCCGGCACTGAGTTGAGATCAATATCAATCAATTTTCTCTCGCATATAAGGTTTGGAGCTTTTGTAGTTTGGAAAGGTTATGGATTTCACGCATCCAAGAGATCCGGGGGACCAGCTGGAATCAGGACATGTTAGCTGGAAACAAAAGGCTGTCTCTGAGTTGAATCGTACCAGTTTATTGACCTGCGTTTCTATACTCCCTCTGTCGACGATTTCACTTAAACTACAGTGATCATAGTTTGATATTTGAGTGTTCGTGATGAGAAAGGTTGGCTTGCATGAAAGTGGAACTGTCTATATAAACAGCTCGTCATGGGCTGCACATTACAGAAGTAATTCGGAGGAAAACGCAACTGTCACTGGCCACAGTAATTTTCATCCCTTCATATCTGCATGTGGTAAAATGTCGGAGAAAAACGCAACTGTCACTGGCAACAGTAGTTCTCATATCTTCGGGTCTGCATGTGAAAATATCTGATATATAGGCATTTCCTGCCGGGGTTGAGGCAGTCATAGTCCCCTTCCTACCTATTGAAACAAGTGAGAACGAGAACCTGCAAGGAAGGAATGTCTACATTGAGTATATTCCATTTCTCAATCTGAAAGTACTAGTTCTTGCAACAACCGAGAGAGAAAGAAACAAGGAATCCACACGATCAGAAAGGGCGACCGCGTAGGAAACACGAAGGATGGTAAGATGGGGCTAACCCCCGATAGAGTCGATCCAGGTAATTAACAAACACCTTAATAAGAATGTGTTTCTTCCTACAGCGAGCATGTACACAGTCATATACATTGTTCCTGGCATTAGGCAGTATGCGAGGAGAAAGGGGCTTGACGAAGTGTATGATAAGTTGCGGGCACCCGGCACAAGGCAAGCCAAAGGATGGGGTCTGAATACGAGACGCACAGATACTCTGCTTAAGCGAGCAGGTAGACATCCAGATGGATCTATACCAGAGTAATACTCTGGAAAACAATAAAATCAATTCAGCGGATTGTTTTGCAAAACAGTAACAAGAACTCTTGGCAAGTTGCGAGCAGAGGTGATTGCGAGTCTTAATTTACATATTTATACGGTAACCTCGAACAGCGAGACTGGCGAATAGGTGGAATTTGAATACAATTCACAGTGACAGGATCATTGGATGCCAAGCAGCAAGGCGGATATCCTGGACTGGCAAGCAAATTTGTGGAGTCCTACACCCTCGAGTCGAGGAGTTCAAAACATTGCCACGATGGACTTTTGCACTGATGCAGAGTCCCTACAGATCCACTAAAGGTTTGTTCACTTCCTGTTCGTGGTTCCCAGATTAGTGCTATCCGGTCTTCCGATGGACGCTTGGAGAACATGTACATCGTTTATTTAGACAGACACTAGTTCCGATATGAAAGTTCTTACTTAATTCCTTTGCAGTATCTACACCAAGTCATCGGGTTCACTTTACACTCTCGAGACCTACAATTCCCAGGTTAGAAGATGACGAAGAATCAAGAACGTGTAGCCGTTTTGTTGCCAGGATACTGTAGCAAGAAGACCAAGATCAAGCGCAGACCTGCACTTGTGCCCTTGTTCTTTTCGACCACCAACAGTACTAAGTTTGAGCCCACTCTCCTCCATGCTACCAGCTCGCACCCAATCATTTCCCAACAAGATGAATGTTCTTGGAACAGGGAAGACATCCAGCGTTCTTCAGGAAACAGCACACAGGACGAAGAAGCGACGACGCGGGCTGCAATCAACTTCCTCAATCATTGCATTATGGAGAAGAATGAATATCATCCAGAAGCATGAGAATGAAGAACCGTGAGGTTCTGTGCCCAATTCCCATCGCCGATGACTGAATGATTTTCATCTCATTAAAGTATCAAGACAGAGAGAAAAAAAAAAGTGGTTCAAGACTTTATGTCTACTGTGGCAGGAAGTAAATAGGTTGGGAGAAAGCTTCGTACAAGTAGCCCATGGGAGTCCTTCATTAGAAAATGATTGTGCGAGTTCTTCGTTTACTTTTTTAACGTTGAAAGTTCTGAAGAAAACCAATGTGCTCTGCAATTGAGAAGCTACCTCTTTATCAGTCATTAGTCTCCTATTCTTATCAAACTTATGCAGATATAATCATAGATTTTATGTCATTTGGAGTGGACTCTACCTCGGTGAGTGGACTCTACCTTGCCGATCAAATATACCCAAGAAAAGAGGCCAGATTGAAGAAATTATCTTTATGATCCACCCAAGGTACTCAAAGAAAGAGAAGAAGCAACTTGCAAGAGTTTTCGCAACGTTTAAGTTTATTGTGTTCTCCTAGGATATCATCTCATTATTTTATGTCCTAGTTACGACTGATGACTACTTATTGAAACATGTCAATAACCTGAAGTTACCTAGCTTTTCATTTTATTTAGAATGCTTCACTTTCGGGGATTCTATGCTCTTCAATGAAGAGGACGATACAAAATTAGACTCGTTTTGATCCATTGATAGGAGAGAAAAGAGCGACCAAAATATATTTGCACCATGTTCTCATCATTACTTAAGAGCCCGCTTGTATTATCTAAACGAGTTCACTCTACATCATTAGCCTTAGTTAAGAATCAAACAAGGTCCCGCAGTATAATCTTTTGCTTCTCTCTCTCTCAAAGGTCCCACCAGATTTCCCTATTTCTTCTACCGCCTTGCAATAAGATCAGATCAGATAAGAGGTCATCATTTCGGTGCACTATGACTCCCTAACTCATCAACACAGCACTTCAACTTTTTCTCACTGTGCTAAGTACGTACGCTAAACACAATCAAGAGACTCAACTTAAGAAGAAATGAGGTGTCGAACACCCCTCGAGCAATGGGAAGGAACGAAGACTTACGGGAGCAGTTGGGCACGGAGGAAATGATTAAACAATAGCACGTGTTCGGCACACCCGATGTAGAGTAGAATATCGTGGACGTGTACAGCACAGAATGAAAGGGTCCACGTGGTTAGGACTAAACTACAGTAAAATAAGGTACAGTAGTGTACAGTCAGTCGCAGTACAACTGCAAAGGAGAGATTTGACCGAGAAGATGTCGGTGTGTCCGAATGGGATAAAGTCCCGCTAAAAGAGTCACGACCGGGAAGGAATAGAAAGACCTAAAAAAGCCGCGAGGTCGAGGGAGAGCTGATCTTGCATCCGCAACTCGAGCCAGTCAGTAGGGAGGGTACGAATTCCGCTGTGGAGGAGGATCTCGTGGAGCTCCGGGCACGTTTTGGATTAGCCTGCTGCTGCTGATGTTGTTGTTCTTGTTGGTGGCACTTTGATCGTTCGGTTCCATGCGTTGAGAGGAGAAGAGGTCGTGGTGTTGACGAGGTGTATCGTCGGGAATTAGAGAGCGGACGAAGATGCCCAACATTTGCAGGCGTCTCTCGGTCGGGGGAGGAACATGATGCGCGACGCTGGTAGACTTCGGATCTCCTTAGCAGGCGATTGTTTGCAGGAGCTGCAGGTTGTGTTGTGGACGACGGAGTGGGACTCTTGACAGGCGAATCGAATCGGGGCGGATAGAATTGGGAGAGGAGAAGTGGAAGTTGGTGGTTTGTTTTAGAACTGGTGTTGCTGTTGGCTAAGATGGCCGCCCGTATGGTGTCACAGGTGACACTCATGTCACATTCCGTGTTGGCTGTATCCGGCCAAGCTACTGTTGGATGTTCTGGGGACCTTGCAGGAGCATGTAGTGTTGAAACTCGTCGAAACGCAGCGTTAGTCAGGCCCCCCTGTCTCCAGCTTGGAGGTCAACACACCCGTAGAAGATCCCAAGTTGTAAACCGACTCTCATGGGTGAAGTCCGAATTGAGTGGTCCTATTCCAGTTCGAGGATTACAGTCTAGGTCTCCCGGCCGAGGATTGGCCAGAAACTCGCCCAAAATTGTGGCTCACATTGGAGCAGAGAACGGTTCAAATTCTGGTGAAAGCAGTTCCGGTCCTGAAAACGGAACCAGCGGAGATAAGAAATTCCCTTGGCTTGGAACTTTGGTAAGCTATTTCATGCCTTACGCACCGTGAGTCCGATTTCATGGATGGCATCTGATGGAAATCAGTGGCAAGAGAAGTTGACGCGTTTGGATGTTATTTAATCATTTGTTTTGTTCACGGGGTGACCAGACTTCATACCGTGAAGTTTATGTAGTTGCTTTCAATCTTAGATCGATGTGCAACCTGATGAGATGTCTTTTTGTGGACAAAGGAAGGCGACGATGTGTGAATCGTTGCATAAAGTTGAGTCAGTTGGACGACATAGGATTGGCGTTTGTGTCGAGAAGAGTTTTATGACATGCGTCTTAAGTGAGGCGTCTCAAATCCCTTGCGATTTTTCTCCAATTGACATACCTTCTATCCTAGCTGCCGTCTGTTGGTCATGTAGAAGTTTTGAGACTTGGACTTGGACTTGGAGGCCCTAGCATCTCTCTGTGATTCGTCAATATTGAATGCTTAGTTGCAGTGATTGAGGAGTTGATTCAACGGATATATCTCTTGGAGATTCGACGCTCCTAACTCCTCTTTTTACTCAGCTTGGAAGTCAATCATCTGCTCTCTATGCTGCCTGTAGAGTTGGTGGAATCTCCCGCAGACATGGCAGGAGGTGCATGAGATTCTTTCGCCGATAGACTTGGGGCAACGTGCTCCTCCTCATTCTTCTGGAAGGAACATCAATGTAGTGCTTGTGGAGTGAAGCATCTTTTGTGTGATGATGGTTTCTTTCTCGCAGCTCGTCGCCGCAGACTGCATAATATTTTCCAAGAATAATGCATTTTCGTGCTTTATGTCCTTAAGTCTTCACACGGTTGTACGTTTCGTTAGCTCTACCTTACAGTGAACAGGTGTAGTTTATCATCATTCTGGTTTGTGTATCAGTATTTTTAGGAGGTAGAATTTGATTGTCAGGTCTGTGGAGGACCAGATGAAACTTTGGTCAAGTGAACTAAACATGTCCTCCGTACGTTGGCCTTTTCAGGGTAAGACAGCTTTGCCACTTGCAGTTTTGGCGGTAGGCATCTTGTTGCGGACGAGGCCAAGTCTTGCTCTTGCTAGCAATGCTCTACAGGAAGTCGCCGTAGGGCCGGCCAGGAAGCAACTACTCGCAAGTGCTTGGACTGGACTGGTAGCTGGGTGCCTACACACTTTAACAGGTCCTGACCACCTCGCAGCGCTTGCTCCATTGTGCCTTGGACGCTCCAAGTTTGAAAGTGCCGCGGTTGGAGCATTATGGGGCTGCGGACATGACACTGGTCAAGTAATATTCGGTATCGTCTTCTTGCTGCTGAAGGACAAATTGCACCTAGATCTCATCCGCACATGGGCTGCCCGAGTGGTAGGCTTGACTTTGATTACAATCGGTACCATGGGGATCATTGAATCCCATGAAATGCCCGTCCATGCGTTAGTAGAGGGAGGCGGTAACGAAGGTATGGCCCAGGAAGGAACGAGGGTGAAACCGCCCCGGAATATCGCGACCTTCGCTACTGGAGTTGTTCATGGCTTGCAACCGGATGCTCTTTTGATGGTCTTGCCTGCACTAGCTCTCCCGTCTCGGGTCCTTGGAGTTGCATACCTGGGTATGTTTCTAATAGGGACAGTGGTGGCAATGGGTAGCTATACCCTTTTTATTGCTTCATGCAGCGAGGCATTACAGAAGAAAGTACCAGGCATAACAAAACGTCTCACCTTCGGTTCTGCCTGTATTGCCATCGCCCTGGGATCAGCATTCATTCTCGGGGAGTTTTTAGGCATCAGCCTCTTCGGCTGAAAAATGTCCTGAAATTATCCATGAGCCAACCATGTGTCTGAGACACGTACTGAAGGTCGTGATTATGCCAGTAACTCCAAGCATGTCCTTGCTTGGCGATGTCAACACATCGGAAGGAGCAGAGATTCGCAACCGCATAAGAACGACCCAATCAGGTTCAGCAAGAACTTTTTTATTTGCCGTTGAACCTTCACGATAGTAAGGCGCTCTCTGTAGATGAAGGGCCGTGGAGCCCTGTAAACTCCGGATACGTAACTTGATTCGATCCACATCCAGATCGGAGAGTGGGTCCTCAAATTGGAGATCAAAGATGCTGCAAAGCTGAAAGAGTATGGGTGTCCGGAGGTGAAGAGTGTTGCCTATAATCATAGTGAGACAGCGGCCTGGGTTATCATACATGAAAAATTTTGCTAGATAAAATTGCCGATAATAGACTGTATTTGTAGAACCAGAGGGAGGCTAGTGCTGTACCTTCTCTGTCACAACTTCATCTGAAAGGTTTCATTTACGTGGTTCTGGTAGTAACGATCTAATCACACGAAAGCCGACATTGGCATCTTGAGTCGAAGAAGGTTGTATTAGGTTCGGAGAGGTTGTCATATGTTCATCCAGGTTTATCTTTCGTTGGTAAATTCTTGGACTTCGTTCCTTCTGTTTCATTCAGGTTTGTGTTGTCTTTCTTCTCATCGTGAGGAAATAAATAGTACATCCATCAATCGACGTGACAGCCAGGTGTCGACAAAATTTACTCTCCAAGTCTCGAAGTAAAAATCCATTCTTCCCTGGGGTATGCACGGCTCTACTGCCCGCCAAGCTCAGGGCACGGTTAGTCGCCTTTTGTTAGAAAAGCATTGGCTGCCATCGTTGGACCTTCGTTTTCTAACAGTCCTGAATGATCAATCTCCTAGGACCAAAGACATGGCTTTGATCAAAAGACGTCAGAAAGCTCGGGTGTCGGAGGTGGCTGCTCCATAGCAGCGATGAGCTCACCATTGTTATGAGGTAGCGACAAACACCCAGGATGAACTCACCATGTCGACACCTGAATGTCACGTCGAGAAATGTCTCATACAGTTAACTTGAAAGCATTATCCAATTTCCCAACAGTCAGACCTGTTGACGCGTACACGGCAGAGGAGACGTGTTGTGCTTGTTGCCTTTGGCAGCAGACGAGGATTGCCTTGTGCCTGAGCTGGCGCTGCATGGCAGATCAAGCTTACGGCTGGGGTTGAACCGCAGTGAAAACCGAATCCTGCTTTATCTTCACTTTGCCTTCGTCAAGGCTTTGTTTCTCGGCTCACCGAGATCATCAAGACCATGCTGATGTTATTTGCATACAGTTCAAGTGACCACCAGAGTGTTCTTTATAATTCTCTACGAAGTGTGGACCGCCCACCTCACGAACTAGAAGATATGTGAAGGCAGTGATAATTCCAGACAAGAACGTCATAGAACCAACCCACCAACTGCACTGTAGTAGGCATGGACGAAAATTTACGAAGTAGACCTTGGATGGCACTTGTATTTCCACATAGAGAGTGTGTCACGTGGACAACTCGAATTCGCATCTGAATCTACACTCATAAATCAAGTTCATATTAGTAAAGGGTGCATCTATGCTCTACGTCTCTGAGAGACCATCTCTGATCTAAGACTCGTGCGTTTACTTCGACACATTTCAATGTCATGCACGCGACACTGTTAACACAACAGTGAGACATGCATATGCCGTCACCCCCCCGGTACTACGTACAACATTAAATGTTGAACATACGCTCATGTGTTACGCTCAGTGTCCACCAGAACGCTTTATAACGGCCCTCTTGATACGGTGATTCAGTGCTCCCAAATGAGATGACATTCTCGTGCTTCGGCTGACAATCATCCGTTTATAAATGAAAACGTAAGTCGTGAGTGGATCATGGATCAGATACATGGTTCTGTATCCAGAATTCTCGGGCTTCCAATGTGATAGTCGACTCCGGTGTTGAGGATCCCACGACGTAAGGTGTTCAGGTGTATAATAGTGTAATTATACCTCTCGAAAGTGTGACTTATGATTCTCCAAATCCCCAAGTCCGAGTGTTACGACCATTATTTTGCACATTATGATAATCACCCCGTGACTCGAGGAGAACTTGCACAGTTTTTGGCCTCCTGTTTCCAGTGTAATTCTCGTGAAGCTACTGTAAGCTCTCGTGAATCGTTTCTTCGCCTTAATACTACGTTGTCAATTCCTTGCAAGTGTCCTGAATGATGTTCCACTTTCGAGGATAAGAAGCGGTATGCTTAACTACTGTAGCTACAGACTGACTCCATGATGGTCATGTGTGTGGGGCACTCAAGTTAGAGTCCGTCCCGTAAGATTGCTGACCTGTTATGGTCATTCGTTTCCTGCTTTCAGAACGTTTCTCTAACGACCTGGATAGAAACTCAGGAGCTCGGGTATCGAATTAACTTCTTCTCTGTCACGGAGCCACGAAGCCTGCTTTGTTACTCTCCGTCTTCTGCTTTTTAGTTTCCAGGGTACTACTTTACTGCTATTCCTTCGTAGAGCACTGTACAAATGTGCAAACTACAGTATGCCAGTGGCTGTATTCGGCCAACATGCTTGTCCAAGGAACTGGGTTGATCGTAGGAACTTAAAAGCAGAAGAACTTAAAAGAACTTAATGCACATATTACAACTTAAAAACTCTCAGTGAAATGTAGGATTCAAAACACAAGGTGTATCACTTTTGGAACTCTGAGAAACATGATACATGAATGGAAAGTACTGCTTGGTGTGGAAGGAAAGTAAAATATATAATCAAGAAAGAGGGGCTGATGCTGTTAATAACGACAATTTGAGACTATGCTCGTAGAATATTGGACGTCCATGTCTGCCTTCAGCTACAGTGAGCACCATGATTACATCGTCGATCAGTTCCAGCTCCTCGGATACTTCTGCAGCCCGGCATATACATTCCAACGTTATCCTTTGATTTTGATGTTGCAGAGTATCTGATCCCGGGGGTTTTATGTTGTTCCGGGGCAAAAACTAGCACTCACCTTGCTTCAAAAGGGTGGTGAAGTAAAGATAGCATGTCCACACTACATGTCTAGACTAGTCAGATAGGATCATGCAGTTTTGGCAACTGGTTGAAATCAACCATCACCGATGAGTTTTCTATGTACTTACTCGGATAAAGAAGCTCCAAAAGCTTGGCAGCACTATGCGTCTCGCACCAGATATGCAGAATGCACTTGGAAAAGTTATGTTTCTTCTTGACACCATGTCGTGCCACGACCTGAATTTGAAACGAAATGGCATAAACACTTTTAACTCTTTTGAGCTAATACATGCTTGCAGATCTACAAATGATTGCAATTCCCATTTGCCATATTTGACCATGAACGGTACGATCTAGACAAAGCTCGCAATTTCAGTTCTCTCTTGTGGAGCTGAAACACCAGGTGGAATTTCTCCATTATTCCAATAGATGTTTCAGTTGCAAGCTGATGCAAGTCTTCATCATTATGGAAGATAACATATATTTCTGCCTCTAGCCAGAAAATGGTGATCATAAGTCCATAGTTCGTGATTTGCACGTCTTACCAGCCCAACTGGAATGCAATAGGATCAATACGTCATGCTTTACTTTACGGACATCTCGACTCACCAGACCAAATAGCTTCTTGTACAGGAGTTTATAAGCTGACTCCGCAGAGAACTCATTTGGATTGGGATATGACATAGCTCGAGTTACCGACACGCCCACCCTGTCCCCATACAAAGTACATATATAATCCACTTTCTTCCAGTTCTTCATGCAGTACTCCACCTGCACATATATAGTTTATCAGGTATCCGATCTGTTTTACGCTGGAGAACTAGAGTTCTATCCAGTGAGTTCAGACTTGAACTCGGAACAACCTTACCTCCATCTCAGTCACAATGTCTATCGCTTGAAAACGTCGGGCGAAATATTCCACTGAGAGACACTGCAACGATCACATATTGCATATGATTAAATTCTGAACGTCAGCTTCAGCTACATCAAAACCTGGGAATCCGTGTCAACTTCTAAGATCTCGAATTCCGTGAGATATTCATACCTCGGAAATGGCGGAGCTACCACCAGCATTTGGTTCATACAGCACTCGCCGAGCATCTCTCCCCAGTTTAAAAGCAACAAACGCTGATAAGGCTGTGAAACTTCCCTTGAACACTTTTGGAAGGTTAGTGATGTTTTGCTTCGTAAAACCACCGTCTGCCACCTTTCCACTCAACGCGATCATGAGAAGTAGATGTTCTTGAATGGATGTTGTGACCACGAAGTCTTGGCCGAGCATTGATATTCTAGGCCTTTTGTCATCATGGTCAAGCTGAAGTTTACGCAATGAGTAGATTACATCCTCAGAAGGCGAGGAGAGAGCCTGCTTGGTTGAAGCTGCGGCTTTACGAATGCAGGAACTCTGGTATGATGTAGTTTTCAGCCAATGCCCTGGATATCCTCTGGTGCCATTACTGAGGGCGGGCCATTGAATCTTCCATTCGTCCAAACTAGAGCATCGACCACCCATCGTGTGCGTAGCTCCTGTGTTGAGGACGTTTTTAAAAATGCCCGATGGCTCAACATCAGCGGTAGAGTTGGCTTTCTGCAGCGAGGGCCAGTGCTCATCACAAAACGACTCACTCCCAGACTCAAGTGCATCATTTGAGTTGCTACGGTTCGAGCAGCTTCCATACTTATTATTAAAATTGCTTCTCGGATTCGACCTGGTTTTTATAGATGGCCAAACTTCGCTACCGCTACTACTGCGACCGATCACACTTCTATGTTTCCCATATGAACTGCTCGTGTTTCCGCTTGAGTGATCAGAGCTTCCTTCGTTGAAGACGTCAGTGTTGTTGTGGAAGCTCTCCACATCAAGGTTGCCGGTACCGGTACATCTACATGCATACGATTGTTTGGCTTTCGAATTTCCAAAGTCCCCACCCGGACTCAGGCAAATCCGGCTCACAAATTTCTTTTTGCCCCTCCTCGCCTCCGCCAAACTTGAAGCAAGACACACGCAGGCCTCTACACCCGGCGCTCGAATTGCTCGACGCCTCCGTCGTAGCTGGCGTGGCCATGCATATCACGGACATGTTCGAATTGCTCTCCATGGCGTTTGTGTTCAAAAATCTGTGAAGGAGAGATTGGCCCGGGGATCCAAGTTTGAGACACAACAAGCAACGACCAAGTGAGATCAAGGAGTCGTACACTGCAATTCGTGTGCCTCGGGATCGCTGAAGAGAAATTTCTAGTTGATGATGGTTCATTGTGGATCAGCCTGGAATTATTTATAGAGTGCGTTAGAAGATGTCAATAGTACTATTAACGAGGTCCAGTTTTACTTAAACGTGCACTCCAAGTAATCTGGAATTGATGACTGTCACCCGAGGCATTGACAGGAAACTGAAAATAGATCGTCCGAATCACACGAACTCATAAGTCGTCGGCCACTCGATGCATACGACATTTACATCTTGCTTGCACCCCAAGCAGGGAACAGTATCAGCGCGCTACCGCAGGGGTCGTAAAGTTGGGGTAAATAGGTCGAATGTCTTGATCATCTGATTTACAGCGACAGTACTGCCTTCGAGAAGAATAGAGTGAGAGGACCGCCTGGCACGAGAGCCATGCTCCTGTAGTCTTTCTTCCCACGAGGAAGAGAGGAGAACAGGATAAAGGAACCCTCGGGCTGGCATTAATATGGTGATCTCGAAGGGGTGTGACGCTTTGGTGCTGAGAATTGTCCACACTTCCTCTAGCTCAACTCGTTAACCAACTGATGCATTACAAGACTACATGCACAGTTCATCGTTCTCCTTCTGCTCCTCTACCTGGGCTTTTACCATATATAGTCCATGCCATTGCGTTTTTAAGCGAAATATGGAAGTCAATTGCAATCGATCGCTGGACTCCCACCATTGCGATGCAAGAAATGCATTTGCTCGAAACACTGAATCGCATTGCTGCTCTCACCTTTGACTATGCTTTACCGACAAGATTAGAAAAATTATAATACTAACATGCAGTTTTTATCTCACTGACAACTACTTCTGCTGGACGTGTTGAATTGCCAAGTCAACACGCTTTCGAGATCGACTACTTGTGCCATAGAGTGGTCTATGATATCTAAATTTGAATAATTCAATGGTTGCCATCCCATATTTTGAACCTGTGGTTTTATCATGAGCTATTGAAGAAAAGATACAAACCAGGATGCGCGAATAAATTCATCCAATGGTACTTGGAGATAATGCGTTCTACTCACTGGCATGTGCTCGATCAATCGCAAACAACATCTCAAGAAGATTCTCCTCATTGATACCCAATAGCTTTTAAAATATTTCATCACATGCTCTTTAATTTATAGATTTTTAGATCGACTTTCAAAGCATGACATAAAAGATGGGATGGAACTCGTGCACTACCAGCTTGGTCCTTAGTCCACCGTCTGAAAGTCCTGAAATATCTATTTCTCCAAAGTGAAGCTGATTTGGAGAAGCTCCATGAGATTCTTAAAGTTGTCATCACTGAAAGACCGCCGAAAGGGAAATTTTCTGATCGATCTGTTACAATGCAAACCTTGTAACAAACGATTTGTATACCTTTCTTGGAAGGGCTAAAGATCCTCATCCTCATTACTGATTTGTTATTTTCTACCACTCTAAGGAAGACTCAATGCTTGTTTCGAAGTAAGTCGGGGTGTCCTACGACCACATCGAGATTTGTAATGTAGCTATTGGAAATGGCCTTCTTAAGAAAAGGCGCGTTTGTAGTCTTCTGCATCTGGATCCAAAGAACATCTAAAATACCGACTGGACTCTGTTGGCTTGCTGTTCAACCTCGCGCTAAGCGCCGAACATCTGGTGATTTGAGTTTCTCACATATCGCCCCGAATCTGAAGGATTTTAGTGTGGACACCTTTAGGCGCGAGGATCCGGTTTTTCGCCATTCATTCAAATTGCAACGGGCCAGAAGCACCGTCATTACACTCGTCAACGTCCACGCGACATCTATTTCCCGAAAGGAGGGGAGGCAATCCCACTGCCAATCGTTTCCGAGGGAACCTCAAATCTTGTACTTTCCAAGGGCGTACTCGTGCACGATCTCTCGACGTAAGGCATCCGTCACTCTCTCCATGAAATCCGTGTCCTGTTATGCTGATATCCTCTAAACTGGTAGAAGATAGCAGCGCCGCTTCCTTCAAGTTCACAGAAGGTTGAAAGGCATAGTGTCCCAAGTTGCGATGCGCATGAAATCGTTTCAGTTTTTCATGAGTGCCGGCGTGGCTCAGCAGTGCCAGACGAATTCGAAAGTACGAACCAGCTGCGTTCCGGCAGTAATCGCGCGACACTGAGCTTTTCCAACAGTGGAAGGACTTCTAAGCAAGCCCAACACTAAGATAGTCGCAAACATTGGCCCAATGCCATACTACATCTCATTAAAATCAGGAAGCGATCTCAGATTGCGGGCTTTTAAGATGACATTCTCCCAAAGCCTCCCAAGTTCCCCCTCTAGATCTGTTCCCTCTGCCTCCTCTGTCCGACGCAAAAGGACGACAGACTCTATCTAGTAAATATTTTCCAAGGCTGTGTTAGATTGCACTGCGATCAGAATTGCTTCCCATTCAGGGACTGAGATTTCAGGCACGCAAAGAACGAGAGCTAAACTTACCGTTACAAGTAGTGTCTTGATATACAAAATTCTTGTGAACATTCTCACAGAATTTCACAGGTCAAGTTTGAACACCCAAAAGTTTCGAAAGTCTTGAACCCAATACCGGTATACATACTTGGACTTCTAGAAGAAAAAAACGTGAACCTTCCATGGTCACAGCTATAGCGGCAAGTTTCTGATTTCTGATCGAATCAGCTGCTCTTTCAATCAGAAACAAAGCACTTGGAATCTTGCAATTGATAGCGTGGAGCCCACCGTGGACCGATTCCAGAACTGGTGCTAGTTCTTTCCTAGCACAAACAGCTAGATCATCAATCTCTTGGCTGTAGAATGCTGAAGCTGGTGGAGTAAATTGGTTCTCCATATTTCCTTCATCTACTGCTGTCGCAGATTCTATAGACATCGTCAGGCTCTTACTCTGAGCCCTCAGCCTTTATCGTACTTTATCCCTAAGAATTCAGAGATGAAACACGAAATCTAAATGTCCCATCTACCAGTGACAATGGATTCGCTGTCCACTGCCACTTAGGCTAGCTAATCTCTTTTCCTATTATTCTGAACCAACCAGAATGTGAACAACATTGATAATTTGATTAATTTAACTGGGTTAGTAAGACATGCAAAATGAGATAAATAATTAACTGAACCTCGAACTTCTACACACTCCTATACACCGTGTGAACGAATCCAGAAGGGCATTCGATCTCATGCCGGTGGTGGGATGTAAGAGACTTTTCGCGTATTCTGCTTCAGAATGCCACACAAATTGCCTCATTCACTTCAATACAAGCGTTATGCCAATCGGTACATAGTTGGGGGATCGGGATCAGGATTTAGGGTTGGATCTTGGCAGGCGGCCAACAAACTCGTCAGGGGAGCCATAGTGATTCTTCACGACACTTAGAAGACGACACGACTGTAGTCTCTCCCCCTGCATGTGCATCTTTAATTTATGAGAAGTGTGCCCTATGTGTCCCTGCTCAAACCTAGTTCTTCCATAACTATGGAAGAACTTGCTTGAACTTTATAGAGTTCAGGCAGCAATCGGAACCATGGTAGGAAAGATGCAAGTGGCATCGAAATCTCAAAACCATGCTGGCCTTTGTCAAGGAGTTGATAGGTCGGGCAACGTTTATATGGAGCTCGTTAGACAACGGGTCATCAACTTCAATCAATGTGTAGTATAAAGCTGAGAACGAAATCGGATGTGCAGATCAGATTGTTAGACTCGAGCAAGTTATGCAACTTGGAAAGAAAGGCCACAGAAACATAAAACATTCTCAGTGGCCTCGCATTGTGTATTGCACACTATCACCGCGTCATATAAATATTCATAGAGAGGTCAACACGGAGAGGAGTACTTCCATGTAAAGTACAACGTCAACTATGTGTTCTCAAATTCCAGGGATCCAGGAAGCTTCCGTAACATGCCCCATCCGCAAAGAAGGTCACAACGACAGTTTGATCAATGACTCAAAATCTACGATTACAAGCGAAGTTTTGTATTGACAAAATGCTTTTGCTGCAAACTAACCAGTATTTTGGTTTGCTACGCCATTCTCTATAGCGCTGCTGCGCACTCCCGGACCTGCAAATTAAAGGTTTTCAGTTATTTATACACCACGCATTTCAGATCGTCCTGGGTTGCATCAACACAATGGCCATTCGATAACATCGGAGAGGGCATTAGCAAAGACTGAGCCCACTTAGATCACACTTTCTGCACCTTCTGTTGCTTCTGGTTGATAAATTGTTTATATTGAGTCTACAATTACAGCTTTGGCCTCAGGATCTGAATTGCTTCCAGCACAAGCTTTTCATAAAGAAAAGAGACAATTATCAGAAGTCATTGTTTCAAATCCTGTATCTGTATTGATGCGCGATATCTTTCGCAAAATAGAAAAGCGAAGCATACGTTTTGAAGATTAGTTTTAGGTGTGCATTATGTCACCATGCGTACTTGTCTGAACATGTACAACTGCCAACAGGTGAACATTCTACAAATGTAACCGCCTAAATTTCTAGATGGCTTGAACCGGGTAACATCAATTCTACAGTGGCCATAAAGGTGACTTCGATGATCTGCTAGGTGATTCAAATCACCAACCAGCAAATTCTGCCTATTCAGACATTGTTTCTCCGAGTGAAATTATAGTCGTAAATAGGCAGAATGTGACTCTCAATTGGTGAGTCTAAAAAATATCTACTTAGAGACTTCCCGTAAGGTGTAGATCAGAGAGATCACAGATCGTCCGAGAACCCAAATTCACATGAAATAGGACTTCGGAGTCCTTTGTAAGGTTCAAATACTGTAGACTACTTAGACATGAAGGGAAGGCGGACCACTGGGATGTGTGGGCGATAAGAAGCTCGAGATCAGTGACCGAATATAGAAACAAGTCATGAGCAGAAATTTTCATCCTGCCGCCTCTGCTTCTAATCTGCTCCACAATCTGATAGTTTGAGGGGCACACAGAGTGATGAATAGGAGCACTTTGCAATATTCTCGAGGTTAAGGATGATACCTTTTCTCGATTAAAGAGTACGAACAGACCATAGCATAATCACGTTCGACCACTCATGACTTGCTTTACAGATATGCTCCGATCCTTCTCATGTAGCTAAAATAAACTCAAAACCACGTCTGCTCCGGATATAACAAACAGGGCCAGCACCCACTGTCAGCAGAATCAACTTTCCAACTTGGAAGAATGACATCCGGAATTAGACCTCGCCAAATGAACCGCTAAGGTTTAAATAACGCCGGAAGAAACGTGAAGCATTCTCAGCTGCAATGAACTCATCTGCTAACTTGGGCAGTAATTTGAGATACACATTTGCAGAGACGGATTATCCTCGCCAACACATGGGTCCACACCAACTAGACTCAACGACCCTGCCACAATGAACCGGATGCCAGGGTCAGCTTACACCTAAGAGCGTTATGCAGAAATCTACTCCTCCTTTCTCCAGCTACTTTCTGATGCGGTCAAGTAGTTTTCTTACCAGGTACAATGCCTCCCCCAGCACTCTACCAACCTCCTCGCCCATATCTCCGGAAGAGTTGTAAGAAGGAAAGAATGATTTCTACCAATGTCAACGGGTTTTATCTATCTATATCTGGCTCTCTTAAGCTTGTGCTCTTTCTAGAACACGCATGTGAACTGATCGTGGACTTCTCACATCATACTGGAGCAATCTTACTTTTAGACTCCCAATCAAGTTTGCACTTTCTTGTGACATGTAGTACTCCTCTCGTACGTGTACATACTCATATGATAAAAACAGAACATATTTCAACATGAAGGATGCCGATGATGGTGGAGCCATTGCCGATCTGGTTCATTTTATTAGACCTTGCTCTGCTTCGGACAAGTGGGGAGACATTCCCTATACTTATAAATCTTAGTAATCGAGGGCTTTAAAATTCTTGGGTATGTCGTTGAGTAAGTTTTGAATTGGGTTTGACCAGCAAGAGTAGCATTTTGCGTCTACCATTTTTTATTTTTCAACCAAAGTCTTGGGTTTTTCTTCTAGCTCATGGATAAGGATATAAATACGTGGAATTAATTTCTGTTTTATCGATGGTATTAATGGGAAGATGAGGTCGATGAAAGAGCGTGGAAGTTAAACGGAAGTAAACAAACATATATGGATCCATAAAAATAATATATAGTATTCTCATTGACAAGGAAAAATCATGGGCGGAGAATTCTAGTCAGGAGTAAAATTATTTATTTGAATTCTTAATTTTTTAATTACTTATCGCACTACCCATAATGTTAAAGTGATCCTACAATTACTACATGAAAATTCCTAGTACAACTCTTTTTAGTATTTGTACACCTAGTATTATTGAAATACTAGGTGTTGCAGATAGACCGACGTATTTTATGTTCTAGAGAAAAACACGCCTTTCAAGTGTACAAAGGAATTCCATACATAAAGTTAGGATCATGGTTTGATATAGATTACTGTATATTCATTATTTAAACTTTATTCGGGTTAAATTAGAAACTTCTCTCGTGTTTAAATTCGAATATGGGAAGGAAGTAATGTTTGCTATTGAGTTAAATACATGATTAATTAATAGAGTATAATGACAAGTAGGTCAGCTTTGAGATGGACACCGTTTATTTGTATCCCTCCCATAGTACTGCCGGTCATGAGGACCAGCCTGGAACCTCAGATTCGTCGATAGGGAACTCAATTGCGACAAACCAAAACCAAATCAGGAATTCATCTGATTCAGGACTTGACAGCTGAAGAGAAGAAAACTTGCACGAGCGAGCCCGACTTCAACAGCTAAACTGGAAACATGTAAACCAGCATGGTAGATCAAGTCACGCAACAATCACTCGTGACGGCATCCACTCACAACAGGCAACAATCAAAGTAGTACTGGCGTGCTAGCAGAGCAGAAGAAATCAGTACTGTACTTCCAACAGCGAACGCATGATATGGTCTAAAGTCCACCCGAATCCACGGCGATGCCATACAGCTTGCAGCTCGCTACTGATTCTAGCTAAGGAGAACGGATCCGAATCAAGCTGGCATTGCTCTCAGATTCTAATCAACCTCTCAAAATGAAGAAGAAGACCGGAGATCTCCTTGAGAAGCCATCCCTGTCTGTGAGCAAACAGACAGAGTTCAGAAGGGGTTGTTTGCAGCAACCATAGATAATCCACTCATGTATTTGCAACCCTCGTTAACAGGCCCAGTTCTAAGTGCAGTTAAGTTAGGTACATATGCCAAGTAAAGTATGTTTCCGCCTCGAGACGTTCATGGTGGAGTCATAGCGTACCATTTCCACCTCGATCCCCCATATGGTGTTTTAAGGTCGAAACTTCACCGCCAATTTGGCAAATTTCTCTTTCGTTTTCCAAGGGACTTCCACTCGCTTGTTTTCCTCGATACTGGTTCCATCGTCGTCACTTTCAGATGGGTCTTACCTGGAAAATGTTCAACAAGAGCAGAACCATTATTGGCATATCATTGCACATTGAGCACGGGTATTTCCGTTGTCCGTCCGGGAAGTTTCGAGATATTATAAGGTTTCCACTCTAAAAAAGAAACTAATTTAAAAAGCCCAGTATACGATGGTTACCTTTAAAGCATTACTAGTAACCAGTAGGGTTAATTTTCTTATCTTTTCATTTCAAGTCTTTTAAGCGTACTCTCTGAAGCATGACAGAAAAGATGGGATGGAATTCGAACACTCACCACCTTGCGCAGCCACGCGTAAGTACTCGATCGGTCTTCGATCTTGTAAGGTCCAGCTTTGCATCCTTAGAATGCAGAAGAACCCGCTTGCTTCTTACTCCTTTGTAATGCTTCACACACCACAGCATCTTTTCCATCGCTTGCAAATCCTGGAACGTTAAATATCTTCGAAAGTAAAGTTGACTCGAAGAAGCTCCATGAGATTTTCGAAGCCGTTATCATTATAAAATTGATGGAAAGTCCATCCAAGAACTTGATCGATGTGTTGTAATGTAGGAATTAAAAAGAAAATTCCCTATGTTCTCTGAAAATATCAACTAGTCTCAACTTTAATTCTGATTTGTTTCGTCCCAGTTTTTGCAGGAAAACTCATATCTGCCTGTGACTACGGGTCCTGCTCGTAGATACACAGTGAGAGCAGTAACAAAGGTGTTGAGGAGTGCTTTCTCAAAAAAGACGTATCTTTAGTCTTCAGCTAGTTCTTCTGTACATAAATACCAACCAAGACCAACCAGGATGTGCTACTGGACTTTGTTGGCTCGCTGTCAAAGACGCGGCCGAGCCCTCCCCTAAGCTGAGAACATCTGCTGATACGAGATCAATCATATCAAGCATGAATTGTGAAGGATTTGCGGCAGACACGGTTGAGGAGAGATGACCCGATGTTTTGCCATTCGTGTAAACTGAAACGGACCAGATAGGGACTTACTAATTGCTCCTGTAGCTGAGATTCAACATCGTCACAATCGCCACCAAGATCCACGCCACATATATTACCCGAAAGTAGAAGACGCAACCACTCTGCCACTTCTTTCAGTTTAAAGTTAGATTTAATTTTTCCAAGGTTGTATCGGAGCACAATCGCTCGACGAAAGTTTTCACCAAGAAATCTATCATGTTATGTTTGGCTTGTTATAAGGGACTTGACTGATCAAGAGCAAGAGCAAACTCGATTGATGAAACATGCAGTGAGGTGAGGACAGGGACAGTCACTTGTCTAGATATGTTCAATCATTACTAAGGCTGAGTATTAAAGCGACTAGATATCTTGAGTGGTCAATACTCATGAAGTCCTGCAAGTCAATATTCAGGAGTTCAATCGGATGACAGTGCTGAGTGACTATCTTTGTTTGTGTGTATATATATCTATGTGCAATGAGAAATAAAGGTTCAAAGGCTGGTGTGAGCCTGTTTCAGCCGTGGGGGTAGCTTCTGGGACAGGGAGTGAACCACTTTATTTCCTGTTAGTCCTCTGATTTATATTTAATGGGCCTTATGATGTGCTATTGCGAGAGGTCCTTGGGACTGTATTTTCTAACAATTGGTATCAGAGCTTAGTTGGTCCTGAAGAAGGTCTTGAGATCTGGGGGTGCAGGGAAGTAGGTCCAAAAGCAACTATACAGCAAAGCAATGGCAGGGGTGATATCCATATCAAATGCTAAATTTGCAGTGGAGAAGTTTAATGGGAGAAATAACTTTGGACTTTGGCAACTGAAGATGAAGGACCTTCTTGTCCAGCAAGGACTGCATAGAGCACTAAAGAAGAAAAAGGAGGACAAAAGTGATGAGGATGAGGAAGATGAAGATGCAAATCTCAGAGCTATTAGCACTATTCAGTTGCACCTTGCTGATGAAGTGCTGTACTGTTAGAAAATACAGTCCAAAGGGACCTCTCGCAATAGCACATCATAAGGCACATTAAACATAAATCAGAGGACTAACAGGAAATAACATGGTTCACTCCCTGTCCCGGAAGCTACCTCCACGGCTGAAACAGGCTCACACCAGCCTTCGAACCTTTATTTCCAACATCCAAGTTGTGAAGTATCCACTTCACAACTTCCCAATGTTGTTTCCCCGGATTTGCCATGTATCTACTCACCATGCTCATAGCATATGAGATGTCTGGTCTAGTGCAGACCATAGCATACATTAAACTCCCAACAGCACTAGCATAAGGAATGTTGGACATTACTTTTCTCTCCTCCTCATTTGATGTACATTGCTCCAATGATATCCTAAAATGACTTGCCATTGGAGTCTTCACTGGTTTTGCTTTCTCCATGCCAAACCGAGCAAGTAATTTTTCCAAATATCTCCTTTGAGATATCCAAAACTTTCCCTTGCTCCTGTCCCAATGGATTTCAATCCCAAGTACCCTCTTTGAAGAACCCAAGTCCTTCATATCAAACTCCTTACCAAGTTGTGCTTTCAATTTCTCCACCTCAACCATATCCTTTGCAGCAATCAGCATATCATCCACATATAGTACCAAGATGATTAAATCAAATACTCTAGGTCCATGTAGCTTCTTGAGGTACACACAACAATCTGATTCACTTCTGTTATATCCGTGCTTCAACATGGAAGTATCAAATTTCATGTACCAAAGTCTTGGACTTTGCTTTAGTCCATATAAAGACTTTTGTAACCTGCAAACCAAGTTATGGTTCCTTGGTACCACAAAACCTTCAGGTTGATGCAGGTAAATCTCCTCCTCCAATTCTCCATGTAAAAAAGCAGTTGTAACATCTAGTTGCTCCAACTCCAAGTTATGCAATGCAACTATTGCCAATAGTGCACGAATTGAAGAGATTTTTACCACTGGTGAAAAAATCTCATTGAAGTCAATACCTTCTTTTTGGCTGTAACCCTTTGCTACAAGCCTTGCTTTGTATCTATCTCCACCTGATTTTGGAAGTCCTTCCTTCTTCCAAAATATCCATCTGCAACCAATTGCCTTCTGTCCCATAGGCAATTTTTCAAGTCTCCAAGTTTGGTTCTTGGCCAAAGACTTCATCTCCTCTTCCATTGCACAATGCCACTTTTGACATTCTTGATCTTGCATTGCCTCTTCATATGAAGAAGGCTCACCATTCTCCGTAAGAAGAGCATACGCTACAAAAGAATCATCAAATCTCTTTGGAGGCCTTCTATCCCTATTTGGATACCTACGTTCATGAATCACTTTTGGGCTTTTCTCTTCTAATGGTTCACTTGGTAGATCTACAAGAGGTGAAATGTCTTCATTTCCAAGATCAATATCTATCTTAACAAAATCTGACTGAATTTGTTTATTCTTTTCTTTTGCTATAGTAATAGCCTTAATTGTACTAGTCTCATCAAAAACTACATCCTTACTCACAACAAGACAACACCTTTCTGGATCCCATAATCTATATCCCTTTGTGTCCTTCTCATATCCCAAGAATATACATTTTCTAGATTTGGGATCTAACTTTGTCCTTTGTTCTTGTTGAATATGAACATAAGCTATGCATCCAAATACTCTAAGTGAAGAGTAATCAACAAGCCTACCTGTCCATTTTTCCATAGGTGTCTTATACTCGATAGTAGTAGAGTGAGAAATGTTTACCAAATGACAAGCTGTATTTATAGCTTCTGCCCAAAAACTCTTCTCCAATCCAATGTTGCTTAACATACTTCTTGCTTTCTCCAAGAGTGTATGATTTATCCGCTCTGCCACACCATTTTGTTGAGGAGTACCCGGTATGGTAAAGTGATGGATTATCCCTTCACCCTTACAATATCTATCAAACTCTCCAGATTTGTATTCTCCACCATTATCAGATCTCAAACACTTCACTTTCCTTCCAGTTTGTTTCTCCATCATCACCTTCCATTGTTTAAAGATAGAGAAGACCTCTGATTTTTGCTTCATGGTGTAGACCCACACTCTCCTAGAGTAATCATCAACCAAAGACACAAAATATAATGCTCCAGATTTTGAAGCTATAGGTGCAGGGCCCCAAACATCAGAATGCACATAGTCTAAAATTCCCTTTGTGCAATGAACTCCTGTGGAAAAGCTTACCCTCCGTTGCTTTCATATTACACAATGCTCACAGAATTTTAACTTACGACTTTTAAGGCCCTTCAGAAGTTGTTGCTTGGACAATTCACTTAGACCACTTTCACTCATATGACCCAAACGGAGGTGCCATAACTGAGTAAGATCTTTGGGATCTTCATTTCAGAAATACTACTTGCCACTCCTCCAGTGATGGTCTCTCCAACAAGCTCATAAAGGTTTCCTATCTTCTTGCCCTTCATTACAACCAATGCTCCTTTTGATACCTTGAGTGTTCCATTTTCTGCTCCCCACCTCCAACCATTTGAGTCCAAAGTGCCTAGTGATATCAAATTCTTCCTCAACTCAGGAACATGCCTCACATCAGCAAGAGTCCTCACAATACCATCAAACATCCTAATGTATATTGTACCAATGCCAATAGCTTTACAAGCCATGTTGTTCCCCATTATTACAGATCCTCCATTGAGTGATTTGTACTCATGAAACCACTCCTTATTTGGACACATATGGTAGGAGCAACCGGAGTCCAATATCCATGACTCCTCAAATTGATCTTTGTCTTGGGTAACTCATAGAACATCATCCACAACTCCAGATGATTCAGCAATGCGTGCTTGATCTGAAAGTCGACCTTTATCCTTGTTGGACTCAAGCCTCTTGTTGTTACAATCCTTCTTGAAATGTCCAACCTTCCCACAAATCCAGCACTTGCCTTTGAAACCTCCAGTTCTAGACTTGGATCTTGATTTACTCCTGATCTGATCTCTCTCTCTCTTGTCCTTCCTCTGATAAATAGAGCCTCTGAATTTGTCTTTTCTTGGTTGGGTCTTTTTTGCATCTCATTGGACAATAATGCTGAAGTGACCTCCTCACAGTTTATATCATCCTTCCCATATAGAAGAGTTGTGACCAGATGCTCATATGATGGAGAAAGTGAAGTCAATAACAGCAATGCCTTATCCTCCTCTTCTAACTTAACCTCTATGCTCATCAACTCACAAATTATTTTGTTGAAAGCATTGAGGTGTTCCATAATACTCTGGCCTTCCTTCATCCTCAACATATACAAATTTTGTTTAACAAACATTCTATTTGTCAAAGACTTGGTCATATAAAGATTCTCCAGTTTGGCCCATAGTTTTGGTGCAGATTCCTCATTCATAACATTGTATAGCACTTCATCAGCAAGGTTCAACCTAATAGTGCTAATAGCTCTAAAATCTGCATCTTCATCTTCCCCATCCTCATCACTTTTGTCCTCCTTTTGCTTCTTTAGTGCTCTATGCAGTCCTTGCTGGACAAGAAGGTCCTTCATCTTCAGTTGCCAAAGTCCAAAATTGGTTTTCCCATCAAACTTCTCCACTGCAAATTTAGTTTGATATGGATATCACCCCTGCCATTGCTTTGCTGTGGACTTGCTTCTGGACCCACTTCCCTGCACCCTCAGATCTCAAGACCCTCTTAAGGACCAACTACGCTCTGATACCAATTGTTAGAAAATACAGTCCAAAGGGACCTCTCGCAATAGCACATCATAAGGCACATTAAACATAAATCAGAGGACTAACAGGAAATAACATGGTTCACTCCCTGTCCCGTAAGCTACCTCCACGGCTGAAACAGGCTCACACCAGCCTTCAAACCTTTATTTCCATTGCACATATGTATATATATACAAACACAGGGATAGTCACTCTGTCATCTGTCTAAACTCCTGAATATAGACCTGCGTGACTTCATGAGTATTGACCACTCAAGATATCTAGTCACTTTAATACTCAACCTTAGAAGTGACTGAATATATATCCGCATGATACTGTAAGGAGTTTCTATAAGTCAAGTTTTGCTCTTGCTCTTGATAGGCAAGTCACTTATAGCAAGCCAAACATAACATATACAATGTTATGAATGAGGAATCTGCACCAAAACTATGGGCCAAACTGGAGAATCTTTATACGACCAACTCATTGAAAAATAGACTGTTTCTTAAACAAAAGTTGTATATGTTGCGGATGAAGGAAGGCCAGAGTATTATGGAGCACCTCAATGCTTTCAACAAAATCATTAGTGAGTTGATGAGCATAGAGTTCAAGTTAAAAGAGGAGGAGAAGACATTGCTGTTATTGACTTCACTTTCTCCATATGGGCATCTGGTCACAACTCTTCTATATGGGAAGGATGATATAAATTGTGAGGAGGTCACTTCAGCATTATTGTCTAATGAGATGTGAAAAAGACCCAACCAAGAAAAAACAAATTCAGAGGTTCTATTTATCAGAGGAAGGACTAGAGAGAGAGAGAGAGAGAGAGAGAGAGAGAGAGAGAGAGAGAGAGAGAGAGAGAGAGAGAGAGAGAGAGAGAGAGAGAGAGAGAGAGAGAGAGAGAGAGGGAGGGAGTGAGATCAAATCAGGAGTAAATCAAGATCCAAGTCTAGAACTGGAGGTTTTAAAGGCAAGTGCTGGATTTGTGGGAAGGTTGGACATTTCAAGAAGGATTGTAACAACAAGAGGCTTGAGTCTAACAACGATAAAGGTCAACTTTTAGATCAATAAAATATTGTTGAGTTATCTAGTGTTGTGGATGATGTTCTATGTATTACCCAAGACAAAGATCAATTTGAGGAGTCATGGATATTGGACTCCGGTTGCTCTTACCATATGTGTCCAAATAAGGAATGGTTTCATGAGTACAAACCATTCAATGGAGGTTCTGTAATAATGTGGAACAACATGGCTTGTAAAGCTATTGGCATTGGTTCAATATGCATTAAGATGTTCGATGGTATTGTGAGGACTCTTGGTGGCGTGAGGCATGTTCTTGAGTTAAGGAAGAATTTGATATCACTAGGCACTTTGGACTCAAATGGTTGGAGGTGGGGAGCAAAAAATGGAACACTCAAGGTATCAAAAGGAGCATTGGTTGTAATGAAAAGCAAGAAGTAGAAAACCTTTATGACCTTGTTGGAGAGACAATCACTGGAGGAGTGGCAAGAACTATTTCTGAAAATGAAGATCCCAAAGATCTCACTCAATTATGGCACCTACGTTTGGGTCATATGAGTGAAAGTGGTCTAAGTAAATTGTCCAAGCAACAACTTCTGAAGTGCTTTAAAAGTTGTAAGTTAAAACTATGTGAACATTGTGTAATAGGAAAGCAACAGACGGTAAGCTTTTCCACAATTCATTGCACAAAGGGAATTTTAGACTATGTGCATTCTGATGTTTGGGGCCCTGCACCTATAGCTTCAAAATTTGGAGCATTATATTTTGTATCTTTGGTTAATGATTACTCTAGGAGAGTATGGATCTACACCATGAAGGAAAAATTAGAGGTCTTCTCTATCTTTAAAAAATGGAAGGTGATGATGGAGAAACAAACTGGAAGGAAAGTGAAGTTTTTGAGATCTGATTATGGTGGAGAATACTAGAGATTTGGATAGATATTGTAAAAGTGAAGGGATAATTCATCACTTTACCATATTGGGTACTCCTCATCAAAATGGTGTGGTAGAGCGGATAAATCATACACTCTTGGAGAAAGCAAGAAGTATGTTAAGCAATGCCGCTTTGGAGAAGAGTTTTTGGGCAAAAGCTATAAATACGGCTTGTCATTTGGTAAACATTTCTCCCTCTATTGCTATTGAGTATAAGACACCTATGGAAAAATGGACAAGTAGGTATGTTGATCACTCTTCACTTAGAGTATTTGGATGCATAGCTTATGTTCATATTCAACAAGATCAAAGGACAAAGTTAGAACCAAATCTAGAAAATGTATGTTCTTGGGATATGAGAAGGATACAAAGGGATATAGATTATGGGATCCAAAAAGGTGTTGTCTTGTTGTGAGCAGGGATGTACTTTTTGATGAGACTAGTACCATGAAGACTATTACTATAGCAGAAGAAAATAAAAAACAAATTCAGTCAAATTTTGTTAAGACAGATATTGATCTTGAAAATAAAGACATTTCACCTCTTGTAGATCTACCAAGTGAACAAAGTCCAGGAAGTGATTTATGAACGTAGGTATCCAAATAAGGATAGAAGTCCTCCAAAGAGATTTGATGATTCATTTGTAGCTTATGCTCTTCTTACAGAGAATGGTGAGCCTTCTTCATATGAAGAGGCAATGCAAGATCAAGGGTGTCAAAAGTAGCATTGTGAAATGAAAGAGGAGATGAAGTCTTTGGCCAAAAACCAAACATGGAGACTTGAAAAATTGCCTATGGGAAAGAAGGAAATTGGTTGCAGATGGATAGTCCAGAGGAAGGAAGGACTTCCGAAATCAGGTGGAGATCAATACAAAGCAAGGCTTGTAGCAAAGGGTTATAGCCAAAAGGAAGGCACTAACTTCAATGAGATTTTTTCACCAAGGGTAAAAATCTCTTCAATTCGTGTACTATTGGCAATAGTTGCATTGCATAACTTGGAGTTGGAACAACTAGATGTTACAATTGCTTTTTTACATGGAGAATTGGAGGAGGAGATTTATATGCATCAACTTGAAAGTTTTGTGGTACCAAGGATCAAGAACCTGGTTTGCAGGTTACAAAAGTCTTTATATGGACTAAAGCAAAGTCCAAGACTGTGCTACATGAAATTTGATGCTTTCATGTTGAAGCACAGATATAACAAAAGTGAATCAGATTTTTGTGCATACCTCAAGAAGATACATGGACTTAGAGTATTTGATTTAATCATCTTGGTACTATATGTGGATAATATGCTGATTGTGGTGGAGGATATGGTTGAGGTGGAGAAATTGAAAGCACAACTTAGTAAGGAGGTTGATATGAAGGACTTGGGTTCTTCAAAGAGTGTGCTTGGGATTGAAATCCACCAGGACAGGAGCAAGGGAAAGTTATGGATATCTCAAAGGAGATATTTGGAAAAATTACTTGCTCGGTTTGGCATGGAGAAATTAAAACTAGTGAACACTCCAATGGCAAGTCATTTCAGGATATCATTGGAGCAATTTACATCAAATGAGGAGGAGAGAAAAGTAATGTGAAATATTCCTTATGCTAGTGCTGTTGGGAGTTTAATGTATGCTATGGTCTGCACTAGACCAAACATCTCATATGCTGTGAGTATGGTGAGTAGATACATGGCAAATCCAAGGAAACAACATTGGGAAGTTGTGAAGTGGATACTTTGTTACTTGAAGGGGACAATAAATATTGGCATTACCTTTGATATGGAGAAGGACCAAGAAGGAGGAATTACAAGGTATGTAGATTCTGATTTTGCCCGGAGACTTGGATAAGAGAAGGTCTATAACAAGATTTGTTTTTACACTTGTTGGTGGTGCAATAAGTTGGAAGTCTACTCTCCAACCTACTATTGCTCTTTCTACTGCAGAGGCGGAATACATGAGGCTGCCAAAGAGGCAATATGGCTACAAAGATTAGCCAAGGATGTAGGACTCGCTAACATGAAGTCCACACTCTTTTGTGATAGCCAAAGTGCTATTTACTTGGCCAAAAATCAAGTATATCATTTAAGGACAAAGGATATTGATGTGAGACATCATTTTATCACGGAAGCAGTGACAAATGGTGAGATCAATTTGCAAAAGATTGGCACACAGGTAAATGCAGCTGATATATTGACTAAACCTGTTCCTGTTGAGAAGTTCAAGTTATGCATGAACTTGCTCAACGTTCAATGTTGCTCTTTGAGATGATATGGTGGATACAAGCAAAAGGTGGAGATTGTTATGTTTGGCTTGTTATCAATGACTTGACTGAGCAAAAGCAAACTTGATTGATCAAACATGCAGTGAGGACAGGGACAGTCACTTGTCTAGATATGTTCAGTCACTTGTCTAGATATGTTCAGTCATTACTAAGGCTGAGTATTAAAGTGACTAGATATCTTGAGTGAGGACAGGGACAGTCACTTGTCTAGATATGTTCAGTCATTACTAAGGCTGAGTATTAAAGTGACTAGATTTTTGAGTGGTCAATACTCATGAAGTCCCGCAAGTCAATATTCAGGAGTTCAATCGGATGATAGTGTTGAGGGACTATCTCTGTTTGTGTGTATATATATCTATGTGCAATGAGAAATAAAGGTTCAAAGGCTGGTGTGAGCATGTTTCAGCCGTGGAGGTAGCTTTTGGGACATGGAGTGAACCACTTTATTTCATGTTAGTCCTCTGATTTATGTTTAATGGGCCTTATGATGTGCTATTGCGGGAGGTCCTTGGGACTCTATTTTCTAACATATCACTCCCTCGGTTCCATTGTATGGTAATACGCTACAAACTGTTACAAAGTAGAAGCGCCGACGACGATGCGTCAATGGCACTTTCGACAAGATTCCATAAGTCTGCAAGCCTGAGTTCCTGAAACTGCGAAATGGATGAATTCATTTCAGCTATATAGTGAACAACAAGGGATTTATGGCATCAGGTGGTGACTCGGCAATGTCAGGGATCCATCTCGAGATTTCAAGCTCTTTCAATAGTGGATGAGGACCACTCCGCAAGCCGAAGACTTAGTAAGTAGGAAATATTGGTCCAAAGGGATAATACTTCCCTCTGTATCAGGACTCACTATATTAAGAATTCTCAGATTTAGGCCTTCCTCGCAGAGCCTGTAAATTTTTGCCTCTGCCTGTCTCCCACTTAGAGTAGGAGTCCACATCTCCTCTATCTTCTCAATCACTTCCAAGGCCACATGGATTGCAATGGGATCAGAAGTGCTTTCCAAGAAGGGACTGAGAGATTCCAGAAAACTAATTCAGAAGAGTTAAACTCTCTAGAGTTGAACACTTGCCTAGAACTTCTAACACATTCAATCGCACTTGAGTACGCTTTGGCACATATTCTTTTTGGCACATCTTGTCGAGAAAGTAAGTATTCGAGTTGTGACCACGCGAATATATGGCGCAAACTATGCACACCATTTTCCACATCACGAAATGATACTGCATCAAAGTTCACTGTGACTGCATCTGTAATGTTATGTTTGGCTTGTTATCAGTGACGTGATTGATCAAGAGCAAGAGCAAACGTGACTGATGATACACCTTGCTGTTTCATGTGGTGCGGGACAGTCACTTGTCTAGATATGTTCAGTCACTACTACGGCAAAATATTAAAGGACTAGATACCTTGAGTGGTCAATATTCAGTAAATCCCGCAAGTCAGTATTCAGGAGTTCAGCCCGGACTATCCCTGTTTATATGTATATATACATATTTGTGCAGAGAGTAATAAAGGTTCGGAAGGCATGTGAGCCTGTTTCAGTCGTGGAGGTAGTTTCCGGGAGGGGACAGGAAGTGAACCACGTTATTTCCTGTTGTCCTTCCATTATTTGCTTAATGGGGTTTATGATGTGCTATTGGGAGAGGTAATGGGACGGTGTTTTCTAACATGTAACCTCAATTTCAAGGTCATGTGAAGCTGCCTCTGTCACGAGATCAATCTCTTGAAGTCTGTCCTTCAGGTGCCGATCATGAGTCGAGATATCAAGCATCTCTCCTTGGTCGTTGTAATCCATAGTTCTCCAGTTGCAGTAAAGACTCATAAAGTAAGCTGCATGAAGCTGATGATGGTACCATCGAGTAATGTAATGTTTTCAGAGTCTCTAATTACGACTTACGTCGATAACATGAACCGTGAGAGCAATAATACACATAACAATCTTTCTCTATTGCACTACTTGTCAACTAAGCGTTTGCGCATAGAATTCAATTGGGCTTCTGGAAGAATTGCGAGGTTTTCTTCATTATCCACTGTCAGATGATTAACAGAACATGGTTACGTTGTTTGTTTACTGTTAGATGCTGGTAGATGAGAATCTTCAAACCAACTTTAAAACCTGAGATCGTCACAACACAAGGTAGTCCTCGCAAATAGAATTCAGGCTGTTCGTGTTCACCTTAATTGCAAACTATAGCGCGAGTACGGACTTCAGTGCTTAGAAAACTAGAATCTGAAGGACTTTTTCCGTTCAAATTTGTGCCAAAAGCAACCTCCAGGAAGATATCTCCTCTGACTTGGCAGTGCGATCTGTGCAGGTAAGAAGGCATACCATGATTCTGAGAGATATCCAACATTTCAAGACAAATTTCAAGTTGTACTTTATGGCAAACACAGAAGGAAACAACTTCCGTTTATCTGAAAATAAGAACTGCAATCATATCATCTCAATATTAGATTGACATACTTGCGTTTGTAATCCTCCAAATGAATCATACGGCATTACCTCCGCTGTGACCAAAACCTAATTACTCAACAGTCCTAGCCCTACAGATCTCCAAGAGTGTAGTTACTATATATTATTGAACCAGAAGCTTCGGTATATGACTGACAGCATATCTTCGAGACCTGAGGTTCAGTCTACGCAGGGCACGGTCGGAATTTCAAGAACCACATAAGCTAACAAAGATATCAGATCGTTCACCTGCCAAGGGTATGATTCGCACACAGAGTACGTTAGATTTAACCTCAAGTCACTTCCAAGGTGTGTGAATCTAGTTGGTTATTTCCCGGAGTAGGTGAAGTAACATACATTTACTACGAATTGAAGTCTGCAAAAATTGGATGAGAACATTCGTTCGTGTTGGTGGATGGAGAACATTGTTGCTCGGATAAAGTCTGAAAACTAATTGTCTTGACGGAACATGGCGAGATTTTCCTTTGACCGAAAATTTAGACTTTCTAGATGTGCATTGACTTCGCCACAAGTTATTTGATTCCGTGTTATCTTGCCAGATTATAAAGGTAACACAGAGACGAACTCTCTTTATAAGCTTACGTCATTCTCTGCTACAATGCTCGATCTTAATCTTCACTGTCCTACCTCAATTCACGATGACGAAATTGGCTACTTGATAACACACTATTACCAGCTTGATCTCCACGATGGCAAGAACTGCTAGCTGTGCAGTTCATACGACTTTTACTGGTCATCGCGTCTTCTGATTTCTCTCCCTTGATGGGGGTCTTCCCATCCTTCGTTTTCCTACGCGGTCGCCTTTTTCTCCCATTTACAGCGTGTTATGAGAATACGAGAAGGATGAAATACCTATTTGGCGACTTTGAGCTTTGTTTTATCAGTGAAATTGATGGTGTACTCTGTCTTCAACTGAAGGCAACAATAATATACTTTGTAGCACAGGAAACGCGATGATCAGTAGCAGGGTACGGTAGCAAAGACAATGGACCAGGTAGACTTGAATTTCGGTAGGTTTAGCGAACGAAGACATGTGAATTTTGAGAACTCAAGTTTAGCTGTAGTACAAGATTCCACCAGAAATCACTTACTTGTGAGCAATTCATGCATGCCCAGAACATGTGTTAAGCAATGCATCATAAAATGAATTGGAACATTAAAGAACCTAGGTAAAGTAAGAGAAGGTGTCAAGCAATGCATCATAAAATGAATTGGAACATTAAAGAACCCAGGTACAGTAGGAGAAACTTGTACAACCTGTAGCGTTCAGCAATATAATCTGAATCAGCAACATCATACATTGAGCAAGTTCATAAATAACTTGAACTTCTCAATTGGAACAGGCTTTGTCAAAGTATTAGCTGCATTCACATCTGTGCCAATCTTCTGCAGATTTGACTTCTCCATTTGTCACAAGTTCCTTGATAAAATGGTGCCTCGTGTTCGATGTGCTTAGTTTGAGAATGAAACACTTGATTCTTGGCAAGTGAATAACACTTTGACTATTACTTTGAAGCTTGGACTTCATTTCTAGAAGTTCGACATCCTTGACTAACCTTCATAGCCATAACCTTTAGCTGCCTCTATTGTCACTATATACTCTGCCTTTGTAGTTAAAAGAACAACAGTAGGTTGAAGAGTAGACTTCCAACTCGTAGGACCTCTAGCAAGTGTGTACACAACTCTGGGTGTGGGAGTCCTCTTGTCTAAATCTCCAGCAAAATCAGAGTCCACATACCCTTTAATCAGTCCTTGGTCCTACTCCATATCAAATATAATACAAATATCTATTGTACCTTTCAAGTAGCAAAGTATCCACTTCACTACTTACTAATGTTCCTTCCCTAGATTTGACATGTATTTGCTCACTATGCTCAATGAGTATGATATATCAGGTCTACTTCAGACAATTGCATACATTAAACCCAACACCACTAGCATGAGGAATATTGTACATCAATCTGAATTCTTCCTCATTTAATGGACATTGCTCCAACAATATCTTGAAATGATTTGCTATTGGAACACTCACAAGTTTGATGCTCTCCATACCAAAGCATACAAGTAGCTTTTCTGAGTATCTTCTTTGCAAAATAAAAAGTTTTCTCTTGCTCCTATCCCATTATATTTCAGTTTCAAGTACTCTCTTGGAAGGGCATAAATCCTTCATCTCAAACTCCTTAAGTAATTGTACTTTTAGTTTCTCCACCTCAATTTTTTCCTCCACAACAATCAACATATCATCCACATATAGTACCAGGATAATTAAATCAAAATGGCAAGTCCCATACATGTGGTTCAAAGTCTGATTCGACGTGGTTTACCATACAAGCATCAAACTTCTTATACCATAACCTTGGACTTTGTTTCAATCCGCACAATGCTTTCTATAACCTACAAACTAGGTCTTCCTTCCTTGATACCAGAAAACCCTCAGGCTGATGCATGTAAATCTCTTCCTCTAATTCTCCATGTAGAAATGAAGTACTAACATCCAATTGGTCTAACTCCAGGTTATGCAAAGTAAATACAACCAGCAATATATGAATAGAAGAGATCTTTACCCTTGGAGAAAATATTTAGTTGAAGTCAATACTTTCTATTGGGTGGTAACCTTTTGATGCAAGCCTTGCTTTCTATCCATCTCCACCTATTTTTGAAAACCCTTCTTTCTTCCAATATATTCATATGCAACCAATTGCCTTCTTGTCTTTTGGTAATCTCTCAAGTCTCTAAGTTTGATTTTGAACAAGAGACTTCACCTCATCTTCCATTGTAGTGTGCCATCTTTGGCTCTCTGGATCTTGTTTTGCCTTCTCATATGTAGTAGGCTCACCATTTTCAATGAGAAGAGCATAAGCTATCAAAGAAGCTATATCTCTTTGGCAGTCTTCTATCTCTAACATGATACTTACATTCTTCTATAACTTCTTGTCTTCTCTCATCAAGTGGATCACTTTGAGAATCTATAAGAAGAGAGATGTCTTCCTCTTCTACCTCAATTTTTACTTGAACAATATCAGACGTAATCTGATCTTTATGTAGTTTAGATGTAGTAATCTTTGCCATCATAATACTCTCATCAAATATTTCATCTCTACTCACAACAAGACAATTTTTTTGAGAGGATCCTACAATCTAAATCCTTTTTGATTTGTCCCATGTCTTAAGAATATGCATTTCCTACATTTTGGATCTAAATTTGTCCTTTGTTCTTGTTGGATATGAATGAATGCATTACATTCCAAAAATTTTAATGAAGAATAATTTATAGGCAAAATTATCCATTCTTCCATGGGTATCTTATGCTCAAGAAAAGTGAATAGAAAAATATTTACCAAAGAACATGTTGTGTTTATAGCTTTTGCCCAAAACTCTTCTCCAATCCAACATTGCTCAACATACGCCAAGCCTTCTCCAAGAGTGTATGATTCATCCATCTATTGAGGAGTACTAGGTTCAGAAAAGTGGTGCACTATCCCTTCAATCTTGCAAAGCTGATCAAGATCTCTTGATGTGTACTCTCCGTCATTATCAGACCAAAAACACTTAATTCTCCTATTTTTTCTTCCATCATCACCTTCCATTCACTTAAAGAAAACTTTTGATCTCTATTTCACGGTATACATCTATACTAGTTGTCTATCTAGAAATAGTTGTCTATCAAGGATACAAAGTATAGTGCTCCTAACTTTGAAGCTACATGTGTTGGACTCCAAACATCAGAATGTAAATAATCTAGAATTCCTTATGTGCAATGAACTTCTATAGAAAAGCTTACTCTTTGTTGCTTTCCTACAACACAAATTTCAAATTATAGCTTTTTTCTCTCATCAATAAGTGCTGCTTGGACAATTCAGTCAGACCTCTTTATCTCATATAGCCAAGCTTCTATGCTCAATGGGATCTTCCCAACCTCTTTGCAGATTTATGTGTGTGGCTCCCGAAGGAAATAAACCAGATCCGTGGCTGATCAGCAGAAGGAACACTGACACATGGCGGTTTGGGAGAGGGGCTATAAAGAAGGAGAAAGAATGAAGGTCTTAATACACATCTCTGGTGTACATCATTACCAACTTGTGACAAGTTAGGAGTCAATTTTCATTTTCCAATTTCTGTTCTAATGCTAGCAAAATTGAAAGTTATTGATAGGAAGATATGAATATATTTAGATCTTGTAGGGTTTTGAAAGATTATTTTGGTTTGAGAATGATAGGTTATGATATTATATTTTTGATTGATTTTTTTTATCTCCAAAATTTTATTGAAATTCAATTCTTGAATTATGGAGATATGAAAAAGAAATTATTTGTGGTTATAGCTTTTAGATTCTGGAAAATTATCATTTACTTCTATGGAATGGTATGAATTATTCTAAATTTACAAATATAGAAACATAAAATATAATATTTTTTGTTTATAGTAATAATAATAATAATATTTTTGTTATTATTGTGGCTTCGCTTCTTCACATGGAGTCGACTAGAGCAACATGATATACATCATATGTTACAGAATATTATAGAATGTTATAGAAGGGTAAAGACCTTGTTGGATAGTAAGGATGTATAAAGAGTATCACAAGACAGTTTGTGATGCATAAGCTAGGAATGACTATATTTACATTTTTGATATAAAAATTATATATGGTTGTATTATTGAATTATTTGATATTAGTCTTCCATGTCTATACTTACTCGTAGGATATTTAGTGTACGTCATAATGAGGTTAAATAAGCAATTTTTCTTATTTGAACGTAATCCCTTGAAGGTATTTGTATAGTTTTTGGTTCTATCTCCTTTATACTAGAGGAAGCTTATAGGAAAAAAAGAGATGGCTAATAAATTTTAAGGTTTTCGGTTGGAATTTTGCTACTTTACAAGATGAGCATATTTGAACTTAAGGAGAAAATTTCAATATCAAGTTTCTGTAGATTCCCCTCTACTACAATAGTGTAGGTTTGGGAGTCAAGCTAATGAGTATATAGAGCAGCATGAGCCCCAAATTTTTTGTAAATGACTAATAAAATATTTCTGCTTTATCCTTATGATATCTTTTGTAAAGAAAAAGAATATCATTAGAGATCTTGGAGTATAAACAAGAGGAGTTATCATGACTTGGATATGAATATGAATTCAATATTAGTTAGTTATGTAAGTGTTCAATATGAATTTCATCATAATATTAGTTAATCTTTTAGTATCTTATTAATAATATGAACTAATTACTAATTTCTATGATAAAAAATAAGCATTATAATATTAATATTATATAATAATTTTCAAAAAATATATTTTATTTATTCAAGTTAAAATATTATCATTTGAATAAATCTTGGACTACAATACATTTTTTTTATCAAAGTATCTTTTCCTCTTTCATAAACAAATCTTGTTATAGAAGAAGTTTATGAACTCCAAGAAGAACACTAATGACAAAAAGTAAAAAATGGACTAATTTTTAATATAATGAAATTATTCTACAAAATTTCCATAACATACTTAATAAAAAATATATTGATCAATATAATATCTTCAAAAACGTCTAAGTCATCAATCAAACAAGAACTTATCTGAAATTATCAATAGATATTTAAATCATTACAATTATGGGTATTTTAACTTTGAGTGATCTTTGAATATAATTATAAAAAATGATCTTATGTAAATATATAATTTGAACTCTTTCTCTATTCAATATTTTAGCTATTCCACCTACAATCAATCACTAAGGATAAATTTATATACACATATAAAACATTGCAAATAATAAAAAATTAGTACACGATATAAATCATTCAAGAACATGATGAAGTGATAACAAATGCTACTTTGAATTGTACTATGATTTTGGTAGTGAAATGATGATACATCTCTTACTTTATTTACATATAATTTACATATAAATTATAGATATTTAAGTATACATAAAAAGCCTACTAATGATAAGCTATTAATCCTATCTCTAGATAAAGAAGAATTTCAACGTTTGAACTTAATGGATAAAAGTAAAGGTACCAAAAAGTAACTTGAAGTAAGATTCTCATTGAAACTAAATATATTTTCAAGGCTAAAAATGATCTCTATAAACAATACACTGTAAAAGACAAAGGAGAAAACTACCAAATTTATGCACATCAAGTGCACAAACATTCAGAAAGCACAAAACAAGGTAATTAGCAAATTAAATTCACAACTTACTTTCACACAACCTGACTCTCCATTGGGAAGTGAAGGTTACTTGAGTAGGTCAGCATATAATAGGGCATTTTAAGGTTAAAAGTTAGGGGATATTTACAAGAGGTGTAATTTTCCCCACAGTTCTTGAAAAACAATGGTTGCAAAAAGGAAACATCTATAGATATATTTATAGTCTTCACCTAATTTATGGGCTTGTTTCCTTTTCTTGGATATTGAAAGTTATGGGGTGATGATTAGGCGAGATCAAAAGTACTTATCTTATGTTCTTTTGAGGATAAGAGACCTTAAGAGAAACAAAAGAGAAGAAACACAAGCTTCACACTCAATACTACAATGCACCAAGGGGAGCACCTTGACTTTATTATATAGGAAAAGAGGATTCACTCAAAGGAAGCTCCATCCTTGGATCAGATACATGGATAGGTGACCCAGCAAGAAACTCTACCCTTAGATTGATTGCGTGCATGGATGACATGTCGGTTTTGGTTCTATCTGGTTGGTCAAACAAGCTTTGACTAGAGAGCATCTTTAAGGAATCTTCCTATAAGAATCTTAGAATTGCATGGGTGAGGTACCATTGAAAAGCTCTCAATGAGACAACCAAGTAGGGAAGAAGACCAACCTTTTCTTCCATTGCCTTCACACATTTTTGAGGTCTAATTCATTTGTTTGGGCCTTTGAAATTGGCTCTAAAGTTTTTAGACTATTTTTGTCTCCTGCACTATTAGAAGAAGTACTCTCATAGTATAATTCTATCTGATCTACTTATTCCATTAGCTATGACATCCTTCTAGATGTTATTAAGCCAATTTTTACCTCTAGATAATATGTTTAGCTATTGGTATTACATTTTTAGGCTCTTTTTGGCTCTTGCTCAATTAGTAGAAGTGCTCTTTTGGTGACATCTCTATCTGATCTACCTAGCTCATCATACCTAACATCCTTCCATATGTCACCAAGTCAAATTTCACCTCTAGATAGTATATCTAGCTATTGGTATTACATCTTAATAGCATGTAACCCTTCTTTAGGAGAGGATACCACCTGGCAAAAAGTTGGAACAAGCTAACATTTCATATCAACAATTCTGCTTCTTAGGAGTTGAGTAGGAATCTCAATTTTCAAGATTTTGTACATAGAAGTTTTGTGTGAATTTTGGGTGGGAATCACAACTCTGAACATTTTATGTGAAAAATTACATTGTGAGATGCTAGAGTGAATGAAGCTCGGGAATTAATCAAATTAGGAGAGATTGAGATGAAGGAATTTTCAAAATTACAATCCTTGCCAAGAGGAGAGCTTAGGTGTGTATTTTTTAGAGGGGTTATTGACTAGATAGGTATGCAAGGTGAGGGGTAGAAGGCAGCAAAGGCAAAATGAGGGAGAAAAGTGACAAGATGGAGGTGAAAATGAGAATAAATCTGTTTGAAGCACACTTTGGCTTGCCACTACATTGTTGAAAGAAGAGTTTTGAGGTGCCAAGAGTACAAGGGATGTGAATTAAATTTTTGTGGCAAGCATTTACAATTTGGGGTGCTGGTCTTGGTTTTCTTGGAAGTGTCATTGATATGAATATAATGGAGCACACTTTAGCCTTAGGATGTTTTCTTATGAGCCCCGACTCTCAAATGCCTCAATCTACTAACCTCAAACAATAGAATTTTCTAAGAATCATAAACAAATCAGTCACCTTCACCTATTTTACCACCTTGGTCAAGTCTCAAACTACTAATCCTATTGCCCTTGTTGTAGCAAATGAAGTTCTTTCTAAAAGCTACCTACTATCACTTCTTGCTCATTCTACCACACTGATAGCTCTTGGAGAATCTATCACCACTTTTGATTCTACTACACTTGTAGATACTATTATTCCACATCCATGAAAATACAAAGATATACTAAACATGGTTGTGTTGTTAGGACCATCCGGGCTATCAAAAGGAGTGTGCTCAAGGACATCATAGTTAGGGCCATCACAATAAGGACTTTCCTTTGGGTGTAAACCAAAAGCTATTGACAATGACCAATTTAAAATGATATCACACCATTATTGTCACATTTTGAATTATCTTGCAGATGCAGATCATTTCAAGTAGATCCATGGAGGCATTGTAAGAAGCCTGTGCAAAAGAGCACAACCTTCAATAACATGGCCACTTACCTTGTAAAGTTTGGAAAGGTTTCTTGAATTGATGAATGGAGAGAGATTGAACAAAAGAACTGGCATGTTATATATCATCTTATATAGTGAAACTTTTGTTTGTTTCTCATTTTAAAATAGGTCATTTTAAAATACCATTAATTTTTATGAAACAATTTTTTATTGCATAAAGAATGTCACGTTTCATCTTTATTGCATGAAGAATGTCACATTTTATTGGGGGCAAAACAAATTCCATCTAAAATGTTTTCAATAGCATCAGCGTCTATCAAGAGAGATGGTTGGAGAGCTTCCTGCTCCTCAACTTCTCCCATATTGAGTAAAAGGCTGATGGAATAAACATCCACATCGATTGGTTCATCTCCAAGCACGGCAATCATTTCTTGGAGCTTAATTTTGTGACCAAAAGTTCATCCGGGCCATTCTTGATAACATAGTCACTTGAGCATAAAAATGCAATTTGAGACTACGCAAATGAATGTTGCTTTGTGGACAACTGACAACCCATAATGGCAGTGTTCCTACTTGGTGTTTTTGATTCTGCCTCCACCAACACGATGTGAATGCATGAATGTGCTTGCCAACCTTGTGATGCCATTCAACTCCAATAGATGATGTAGGGCTGGTATAGATCTTGATAAGGAAAGCAGCCAAAGTCACATATTGAGTTGGAACTTGGCTCCACATCAAGCAAGGGTGGTAATTGATCAAGTATTGGAACATCTCTTCAAATATTTCCTCATTCATGTAGAATATCATGAACTCGAACATGACTCTATCATATACTAAGCTTAATGTTGAGTCCTAGTCATGACGCCTCGTGATGAGCTAAAAGGCCTATCGGCATTGCATCTTCAGATCACCCTTGCCAAGCTCAATAGCCTTCTTGCCAATGGTTGCAGCTACATTGATACGTAGATGATGATAGAATGGATCACATTAGAATACCAATGTATGTGCAGGAAAATAGACGTGGTTCCATTGATAGTGAAGATGTTTAATTGCATGTTTAGATCAGCCCCAGACAACATCAATGCTAGATGCACATGAAAATAAATGAAGTAGGTATAAGTGGTCAACATTATGGTAGTATTTGATTCTAGTACACCAAGGCATTTGCATATAAGGTCAAACAAGTTGACATATGTGTTACTCATGCCAAAATGCTAAATTGATATTGATTTCACTAAGTAGCTTAGGAAGATCATAACTTGCATCAATGTCATACTCTTGCTTCTCATTTGCAACAATAATGGGGAGAGAGATGAGTACCTGCTTCACCTACTTCAATCTGCAAAACATGTTATTGACTAAGCTCCACCTAGATGTAGAATACAAAACCATGTAAAGATTCTTGCTCAATAGTTCATTGCACATCATGTTGTACACCTTGTTGAGAAGAAATTGGCCCTTGATATTCATTGATACAAACAAGGTCTACTTCAGTAGCAGCTTGAACTGATCCATCTTGAGAATACCTTTGCAGAGATTGTTGAGTGGATGTGCACTACAGCCATAAGCATAATCAACTATATCATTGTTGAGTTGATTGCAATGAATTGCCTACATGCTGTTGCAAGAATTTGAGATGACCACATTAATAAGCACCTTGCCAATGAAGTTGAGAAGCATGGAAATGCAGTCATGGATTTTCAGTGAGAGTTCTTGCTTGGACTCCTTCTTCATGTCAGCATGTAGGTACTTGACAAACCACGGCTACAGATTGTGTGTAGTGATGTTGGATATACTTCATGATAACACATTTGTCACCCCATCCATGCCAATGGTAATTGTGGGAGCAGATGAAAGCTCCCTACTCATCTTCATCTAAACCTCATTATTATATTGGTCAAGATGGTTAGTGCTGATCATGGTGAGCAATTGTGTGTGCCAAGTAGGCAAAAAAAATGGAAGAATTGTTGCCATACAGGATGATTGAATTGATCAAAGTTGCAACAAGTTTCATAAATTGCATCATTGAAATGTCTGTCAAGAAAAATATGCTCAATAGTGGTGTTAGTTGGAAACACCTTCGCTCCTGATAGATTAGCAATAGATGCACACTGTGAACTCAATGGGACCTATTGGAACAATAGCTGCCAATAATGAACAATCACAATAATACATCATTTTTTGCATCAAGATAAGCATGATATTCCTGCGTCAAATGTTTGCTAACAAGATCTGGAGATGTAGAACTCCACATAATTTTGGCAAAGTATTGGAATAGATAAAAAAGAGAGGGATCTTCTATCTTTTGGGCTGGTTGTGTTGAATATAGACATGTGATTGCCTAACAAGGTACCACCTCAGCCGAGATGCAGCCAACTTTTGTTGGCTATTCCTGATGTGCATGAATGTATTGTAACTAGATTCGGTGGACAGATGACAAACTTGTCACCATTGTAGCATTTGCAAGAAGGGCCACATGAACGACCAGAGTTTTGCAGCCCAACATAGTAAAATAAACAAACTCAGCCCAACATAGTAAATAAATAGACTTTGCAAAGATTCACTTCCTAACTCTATTACTAAATATTAATCAATACCATGCATAATCGTGCATGTTATTAACATTTTTAGCAGCATGTATTTCCTTTGTCATATGTTTGGGATCAATGTTCATGAGTTAGGAGAACCATACCCTATCATCTTGTGATCATAGATGCCCATGCGGCAAAGACCCACTAGTCAAAGATATATGACTGCATTGACTCGGTTGGATGATGATTGAAGCTGGTTCCTTTGGTAGTGCTATCAGTATAAGATAATCAAGATATCCAATTGAACAAGGCTTCTTTGAGCAATTTGCAAGATGTGTCTTTTGATTATTTGACATAGATGAAACAATTGAGCTGTAGTGCAAGCATTTGATACGCATTGATTTGAACGTAGAGTCTTCAAACTCATGATTGAAATGCTCTCTATTGGCTCCTTGCTTTTGACCTTTGCTTGTGACAAAACAAGGAACAATTGAGCTTGTGGAGCAAGCACCTTCTTGGTGGTGGTGAGACAAAAGCCATGCAATACCTAAACTTCCTTGTTTGCTCAAACTCTACTGGGATAGTGGGACTACACAGGTGGTTGAGCACACCACAAACCAAGATCATGTGCACCAAGAAAATAAAATTTTTTTTTGGAAACAATTTAAAATATTTTAAAACATTGTATTATCGGCAATAGTAAAATTTTTTTTTTAATATTATGAATCTGCTTGTAATTGGAATGAAAAATGCATGAGAGAAGGAGTCATTGATAAGGAACAGAACAAGGATCAGAGAAGATTGATGATAAGGTTAATCATCTCTATCCTCACTTTGCTAGAATGAATATCTTGTTTGGTACCATAGCTAATATTGCTCCAACTGCTCTTGTTACTCTAGGAGTAGAGAACAATTTTGCAAAGATGATATTGGAGGAAGAATCTTCTTCCCAAGTCATGAGAGAACCCCAATTGCAATATCATGCTGCCAAGGACACACATGTGTCTAAAATTGGTGTAACAACCCAATGTCAATGAATTAATAGTAAAATGGTAAACACTAATTGATCCCACAAGGATACAAGTTGGAACTTGCTAGAAGAGGAGAGAAAGTGTCACAAGTTAAATTTTTTTTATCTTTTGCTATTTAACCTCTTGGGCAAAGACCACTCCTAGTATGAGGGTAGAGGAACTCATTGCATGACTCTATAGAAACATGAAAATATCTAAATCACTCTTAAATCTACTTGTAACCAAAGTTACCCTAAGGGTGAGGGTGCATTTCACACCAAAGTTCACTTTGCCATAAAGTTCTTAACCTTGATAGCATGTTCTACCTTTCCCCAAAGGCATTCCACCAAAGGAGCTTAACTAGCAAGCAAGTGTCTCTTAGTTTTGAGTTTGTGTTACTTATGACTTCTAGGACTGATCAAATCCATCATCGGGCCACCCTCAACATGTTGATTCCAGTTGGCAGCCTTTCCTCTTGGATTCAACAATTGAAATCCTTTACCAAGATTCATACCTCTATATTGGCCTGGGCATTTGAAGTCAAATACTAGGTGAATACAAATTGATCAAATTGGACTTCAGTGTGATACAAAGTTGTATGGAAAAGTGGACTTGTTCATTATTGGGCAAAAGTCTTATGTACAATTTCCCACTACTACTCCACTTCACACAAGAGATCTTTAAGTTGCTAAGTGTGTTCTTCACCATACCTTATTACTCTGCCACCACCAATTATGGTTTTTATTTCTAGCTTATCCTACTCTTAACCACCTAATGAGACTTTGTCAAGTGCCAAGGAAGTTGTTAGTTCTTCCTCTAACTATGTGTTGCAAGTAATGAATGCTCTTCCTAGTTTATGACACCAAAGTGTTCTTTGTTTAGAACTTGACCAAATATCATTAGCCCCAGAAATTATATTTGGCAAAATCCTTTGGTCTAATTCTTAAATTACAAATGTACAAAGAACTTCCACATTTGAGAGGGTGGGAGTTCTTCCAAGCAGCTAACAAAGCCTACGTACAATTATAAGGAAGATCAAAGAATGTATACTAATCTAAAGCTATGGTTGGTTTTGGTATCTTAGGTTCCTTTGGCACTATAGTCTTTTGAGAAGAGCCTTCTTTGCCCTTGAGTTGTTATAAAACATCCTCCATATGCTCCTTATAATAAGCAATGTTCATAAGATAGGAGTTATCTACTTCATCAAATTTTTAATCCATGTGTCTTCAAAGCCGGAGAGCAAGCCGGTCCATTGGTTCTTTATTTTCCTTTTAACTTTTGGGCCTAAAACCACAACTTATGAGCCTAGTTGGTTGCTCTTCCTTTGGCATCTTCTTGGAGCATTTCTATGAATTGCAAAAAAATCTCTTTCAATTGCTCGGGTTCTTCCTTCTTCTTTGTCTTAATTTGCAAGCACATTGCTTGAGAGTCTTCTTTGGCCATCTTATGCCTTTGCCCAAGTTCCACTCCCTTCTCCAAAGCCAAAGCCAACTCCTTCACTTGGGCTTCCAATTGTGCTACTACCTCCTTTCAATACTCAAGCATATGAAAATCCAAGGTTGTATGCTTAACCTTGAGATTGGTGTAGACTCGGCACCTCTTCATCTTGTGCTCTGAGCTAATCCTTGAAGTTGAGTTCCTTCTCCTTCTCCTCTATCCTCAACTTTCTTAGCTCCAACTGTATTGTGCCCAATTCCTTCTCTTGGTTTTGTTGTGTGGAAGCAAGGGAGCATTCTTCTTCTTTTCCTTGAACACTTCTTGCACCAAGGAGTTTACCTTCTTTGCTTCTTCCTTGCAGTGATCTCAGCTCTTAGTCCCTCTTCTTGGAGCTTAATCTCTTGGGCCTTCCTTATATAAATCTCCTTGTGCATTCTTTGCACCAAGTTGGTATAATCCTTGATCTTTAGATACTTGTGCTATTACTATGGTAGTAGAAGTTCCATCAACTATAAAACCATATGCACCAAATGAATAACAAAGTGTACCCCATCCAAAACTTGGCTGGTAGTGGTTTGGCTCAATCCTTCCTCTTTCTCTTGCAAGACCAAGACTTTCACTTCCTTTACAATCTGAACTAGAGTATGTTTTGTCTCAACGTTTACTTGTTCTTTGTGTTTGGCCACATCTTTACCTTTTGGTCAAATAACATTTTGAACTTGGGGTCAAAGTTCCCCTCCTTTTGAATGATTATCTTTATTTTCCAAAGATGAAGATAAAAGAGTGGGGCTTAGGTTTTTGGGCTCTATCCAATCACCTTTTTTTATGCTTCATTTGCCTCATTACCATCATCTCCTACTTCTTCATATTCTTCTATTATTGAGAGTTTAGGGGCATACTCAACATCATCAAATTGTTGTTCTTCTTTATAATTCTCCTCTTCCAATCACAAAGTGAAGGACACTTCTTCTTCTTCTTCTTCAATCTCTTCCTCCAAATCAACTTCTTCTTCTTCTTTGGTATTGGATGTCACTTTGATGACCAAAATGTTCTTTTTTGCCCGCTTCTTTGTTGTTATAGCTGCTTGGGCCAATGGTGCTCATTTCTTCAACTTTGTATGCACTATTTCTTCTTCCACATGCACAAGCTTGCATGTTTGGGTGAATTTTGCATCCACTTCCCAATATTTCTTGATCATTGACTTCTTCTTGGGTTGGGAGGTGAAAAATGCACTATAAGATAATGGCTTGGAAATCTTCTCTGCTCTTCCTTTTCTCACAAGCTAAGACTCATGTAGAAATGGATCACAAATGGGGCTAGGTAAGTGGCTCTTTTCTCATCCAAGAAGTCTTGGTGAAGGGTTTCGGTTTGTAAATAGAACATGTGACCGTAATTCACAACCTCACTCTTTGTATACCTTTTAAAAGAAGACGGCTTGGGTATTTGTTAAGTAAGTTGTCTATTTGTGATGAAACAACTTGATAACCACTTCTCAAATTGCCCATTGAGCTGGGTCCTTATAGTTGGGAACTCATCAACCGTTGTTGCAATTGTAAGGTTCTCCAAAGGTATCCTTGATCACTTGGGTCACCTCTCAATCATAGAACTTGGTATTGATCATCATTGCTCTAGTTGGGCCTATATCTGGACAAAGGACCTCCTCAAATTCTACAATGTCCAACCCATGGGATTCCTCTTAGGTCTTGTTAACTTCTCTCCTTTCTCATTTTCTCATGGATGATCTTGAAATCTATTGTATCCCAATCCCAAAGCAAGAATCCTACATGCTTGCTCTGAATTAAAACTCTCCTACAATACACCACCCAAGCATTCATTGATTGGCTTTGGAGGATAGCTTTGGGAGCCTTCATCATGGGTTTCTAAACATCATGTGATCAAAGATTAAGGAACCAAATCATAGGTTGGTTTGGCTTTGAAGAAAGAAGACTACAACAACAAAGGATCACATTTAAGATTGACTATGCTTAATTGATCACTTGCAATGCTAAAAGTAGAAATGGACATTCTCTACTTTGTATTTTTATGCAAACTCTTGAATCAATATTTTTGCAAAGAGTAGTTGGGTCATCATTCTTCCTTGTCACTCATTCAATGCTAAGTATTACTTACACAAGTGAACTGTCACTCTCTCCCAATGGTCCAGTTTTCAATGTGAGCATTGAGCTAAATGCCAGCAGTCTTCCTCAAAATGCAAACCCTTCTTGATTTGGAATGGTCATCGTTGAATTCATTGGTGGTGCATTCAAATTGGTGTACAATGCTTGCCTTGTGCAAAAAATAAATACAATGAGTTAAACTCATTTGGCTAAGTTTTGATTTTTGGGTGAAGGGCTACGAAGCCAAATATCACTTTGTATAGAGACCTTTGGGCCAAAGTTCTTCTCCTCCAAACCATTAGCTTTTGAGCACCCTTTGGTCTCAAGTGGGTTCTTGCATGGACTTGAGACAAGGACAAGAAGCATTTAAGGGAGAGAATTACTTCTCATTATTGATATGATACGGGAGGCATTTTTTTTGCCTAAGAGGAGCAATTTGGGGAGGAAGACTGTTCTATGGAATTTGGTTAAAGATTGGTTTCCATGAGAGACCATATTGCAAGGATATTTAGCCAAAAATTGTGCATACCCTACATTCAAGCCTTCTAGATGTTATGTTATCTTCTTGTTCCATCTAGGCATTTTAGAGTAGTACATGGGAATGTCATTTTGTTGTGAAGAGTAAGATAGAATGTTCTACTTTGGTGTTCTATAATTAGGCAGAGTTTATTTTATTGGCTTGTGAGGCTGAGCTTATTATAGTATATAGGTAGCTTCACCACCCATATTTGTGTTAGTTTTGTGTGACTTAGGGCAAGTTCTTACCCACTTAGTGGGTAAGTGGGTGAGAACTTTAGGGTTTAGGGTTTAGGGTTTAGTTCTCACCCATTGTTCATATATAGAGGGCTTGTGGGTGAGGACAAGTTGGTATATAGCCTTGGAAAAGCAGAGGAGATTTATGGCATTGAGTGAGGAAAATAAAGAGGAGGCACCTAATGACCAAGGTGAGTGACCTTGACTTGGATAGATGTTATCAAGGTACTAAGCATTTACTTGCAATCTCTTTGTATTTTGATATTTTTATTTATTTATGATGGAGCATGATTTGGGTGGTTATGCTAGTTTAAGGGTTAAATCCAAAGTCATTGAGTAGTTCATGGATTTACATTTTTTAATTTGAGATGATATGGATGAATGGTGGTAATGTTCTACAATTTCATCATGTGTAGATTTTGGTACAGGTCATTCTCACTCTTCCCATGAGAGCTCCCCTCCCTGCTCTCCCCATGAGAGTGCTCCCATGGAAGTTGAGCCACAAACTCTACCTCTACCACTGATGCTTGTAGAGACTCATGTGAGTCAACCTGTAGAGGAGCATCTACTTGAGAGAGAAGAGAAATTGTGTTTAGAGGAGCACAAAATAGCTAAGTATGAGCTTATGATGACTTCTCATGAGAGTAGACTAGCTGAGAGGGAGGAGTAGACTCAATGAGCAAGAGATGCATTTCTCCAGCAAGGAGAGTACTATTAATGGAAGGTTACCACAAATAGTTAGTGCCATTAGAGAGAGAAAGAAAGCACAAGTTCAGAGAGTGGCCAAGTTGGATAGCTCATTAGTGATAGAGTTGAGATGATTGCCAAGTTGGGTGGACTTATGAGAAAGAGTGAACTGATGGAAAAGCGACATAGAATTCAAGAGATGCTTTATTTTGTGAGAGTTTACCATTACTATGGAGCTATTGGAGAGGAGCCCATAGTACTCTACATGAGGTGAGGACTTTGCTAGATTCTCTTAGGTGTGTTTATGAGGATGCTCATGAGGAGGCCATCAAGTAGTTAGAGGTGGAGATATTATGCTACCCTTGGCATTTTCCTCCCATTGATGTGGGTACTCATATTGAGCATGGACATGATGATCATGGTGGGTAGGATCTCATAGAGATTCACCTTAGGTTTGGCATATAGGCACTTAGACCACCATTGAGGGTAGAGATTTTGAGATGAGAGCTACTCAAACTTCTCTTTGTGTGAACATCACCCTAGTGAGACTAGAGCTACATTGGCATCAATAGGAGAGAAGAGACTTTTTTGGTTGGAGTTGGGCAAGCCAAATGTGCAAGTCAAACTTTATTGACTCTCACAAGCAGGCCGAAGGAGGAGTCTTATATGCATATTGTAGAAGATATTGTTTCTTGAAAACTTTGGACCCTCAAACATTTTAGGGATTATAGTTTTGATCCTTATGAACTTCTAGAAGAGCCTTTAGTGAGCGAAAGATGTATCCCCGTGAGAGAAGATGGATGTGGTGCTATATTCCTCTCTTTATATGACCTGTTCTACATTGACAATTTCATGATGCACTAGAGCAGCTTGCTAGGTAGCATGTAGGATACACCTTGTGTACTATACACTCACATATTGGGTATTGTTACATCATGTTGAGATATTTCATCTTATTTATTTCATAAATATGTTTTATATATTTTAGGTTTCCTAAATTATTGCACTCTTTGGGTTTTCAATGTATTTTAATTATGAGCTTGAATGTATATGCTCTACATACATACTCTTCCTTGGTATATTTCATACTAAGAAACTCTACAATACATTATAGTACACAAAAACAATGAGGAGACACTCAAAAGAGAAGCAATTGAGAGAACCAAGCATTGTGTATACAAAGAAGGAGCTCTTTTAGCTTGTAACAATATGGAGTCTATAGATAAGTTAGTCAAGACTAAGGAAATAGCAAATAGGCCAAATTAGTTAAGAGTTATAAGAATATTCTAGAAGCATCCAAGAAGCTACTTGATACCTTCCAAGTATTGGGTAATGTACATGCTAAATGGCAACTTCTAGGAGGAAGCTCTCAGCTAGCTTAGCTTGCACACCAAGTAGGTAGCTTCTAGAAGAAAGCTTCTTGGGAAGCTTCCAACGGTCTTAGCTTGCATGCCAAGTAGGTAGCTTCTAAAAGGAAGCTGGTTGAGAAGTTTTTGGGTTAGCTTGGCTTGCACTCCAAGAAGGCGGCTTTTAGGAAGCTTCTCAAGAACCTTGTATGCTATCTATAAATACCAAAGCCCAAACTCATGTTAGGTATTTGGAGTTTCTCTCATTCAAGTGTTTGAGTGTGATCTTCCATTTTGGTCTTCCAATCTCCTATTCCTCTCCTTGATCTTTACATAGCTCCTCTTGAAACTTGTAATGGAGAAGTTTACCAATTCCATCTACCAGTGCTATGGTAAGCTTGAACTCTATGTTTGGCTTAATTTACTTTTAATGTTTCCAACTACTATGGTCAGCTTGAACTCTTTGGTTGGCTTAATTCATTTTACTATTTGCAAGTGCCTAATGCTTAGTAAAATAAGTGTATACTAAACCATTGTGATTATGGTTACCTGAATAGAGTTTTAGTTATGGGATACTTATGGGCTCATTTGTAGTAATTTGATGGTGTCTTACACTAGTCTAGCTTGAACTTTGTGGTTGGCTTAATTCACTTTTAATGTTTTCAACTACTATGGTCAGCTTGAACTCTTTGGTTGCTTAATTCACTTTACTATTCTCAAGTGCCTATTACCTAGTAAAATAAGTGTATACTAAATTAACCCATTATGATTATGGTTACCTGAATAGAGTTTTAGTTTTACTTATGTGCTCATTTGTCATAATATGATGGTGTTGTACACTAGTCTAATTATGGGTAAATACTTGGAAGCACAATCTTGTAAGCTACTTGTGTATGCTTTCTGTATATCTTGTTAGTTGCAATTGCTACATTGGCCTCTTAATATCAGTTTTGTCCTAATTGAAAATCACTTTTGTCTTATTCAACCATAAGGTATTCCATCCTAAGACCATTCTTTATCATGATCCAATATGATAAAGAAGGAGGCACTGCAAAGTATTCTTACAAGCTGTAGCTTCCCTACAATATGCCTATGGAGACTATGGAGGTTCGTCTCTATTCTTCCATTAGTAGCACTCAAAAGGTATTTTCAGTTAAAAATTCCCAAAATAGAAATATCCTGTCCAGTTCACATTTATGTGCAATTATTTGTGTCCTTACTTATGTAAGTAATTTAAGCTAGTTCTTCTATATGCTAAATTGTGTTGGAAAAAATACATCTGGTAAATTATATCTTTGAACTACTTTTGCTTCCAACTAAACCATTATATGGAGCCATATCATCTGATATAAAACATGGATCATGAGTTCTTTGGTGCTTCTACTCATTAAAAGTCCACTCACCACATAATTCCATGCATTTAAACTCAAACATGTCATCAAGTTGATAACATAAGTTAGTTTTGATGCATGTACTTTTGTTGAGACTAGCAATATGCATTGTGGGTGAGGCTTAGCTTGGACAATAAAATAGGTGATATTTCAAGATTAAGACAAAGTAGATTCATGGTATGAAAGAGGTGTGATATTGTATGCAATTGCTATTGCTTTTAAGGAGTAGGTTGCACAATAATGGTTGTCCAATGCTAGTTTGTGCATTTCCTATGTTTTGACTATTAGTAGAAACCCTTAAATTTTAGCGACTTCATTTTTTTGTTGGTCAAAAGAGTTCCTCTTGAGGCTCCTTGTATTTTATAACTTCACATGACTTAGCTAACAGGGAACTTTACTAATAATACTGACAATGAAATTTCTCTCTAACTTTTCATGATAAAGTGTAGATACATTATGTGACTTATGCCAAGATCTTTATCAAAGTCCACAAATTTAGTATTCTTAATTACCTTTCTTGTACATGAAGTCCATCTGTAGGTGCTAACCATGTCAATGTTTTTGTTACTTGCACTATGGCCACAAAAGGATCTTGATATTCATGGATCAATAGAGCTGACCATGACTCAAGTGTTTTACATGAAGGTAGAGGTAGCCACTTTTGTCTAATTCTCAAGTTTAGCTTATGTAGGTGATCAATATGTGACCCAAAAATATTTGCAAACAACCAAAATGCCACAAAATGTACAAATAGGTAGGAAATCCATGCAACCGCCATGCAAACCAAATAATCAAATTTGCACACAAACTATGATCACCCCGGTTTGTGTTATTTGTACCATGTGGTTTATGCAAAGTTGCATGTTTTGCACCAAGTGGGTTGTGGCATTTTAATTAGATAGATTCTTCTCCAAATTAACATGTTCAAACAGAAAAGTATGCTACAATAGTTTATCCTGATTGAAGTCAAACCTTATTGATGATCAACTTATGCTTACCTATGTAATAACTATTGTAGTACTACATGTGGAAAAAATTCAACATGATTGTTACTAGTATCTCCACAAAAACACACTTGTAGGATATCTGTAATAAACCAAGGATAGGAGACCTGAAGATAAACACACAATGAGAAAACACACAATTTCACACTAAAACCTCAAATGCCCCGAAGGAGTACCTTGACTATATTATAAGCAAAGGGGGACTACTCCGAAGGAAGCCTCACCCTTGGATCAGATACATGGATGGGTGACATGTCACTAATCTTTACCCTTAGATTAGTTGTATACATGGGTGACATGTTGGTCGTGATCCTATCTGTTTGGTCAAACTACTTTTGACCAAAGGGAATCTTTAGGAATCTTCCTGTAGGAATCTCCAAATTGCATGGGTGGGGTACCATTAGAAATCTGCACATTTTTAAGGCCTAATTCATCCATGCAGGCCTCCAAAATTGGCTCTAAAGTTTATAGGCTATTTTTGGCCCCTACCCTTTTAGTAGAAGTCCTCTTTTGGTAATACCTCTATTTGATCTACCTAGCACATCATACATTACATCCTTCTAGATGTTACCAAGCCAATTTTCACCTCTAGCTAATATGTCTAGCTATTTGTATCATAACTTTAAGCTATTTTTGGCTTTTTCCTTATTAGTAGAAGTAATCTTTTGGTGATACCTCTATTTGATCTACCTAGCCCATCATACATAACATCCTCCCAAACATTACCAAGCCAATTTTCACCTCTAGCTAATATGTCTAGCTTTTGGTATTACAATATTCAATGGTGTGCAATATCACATGCAATTGTTCAAGATAATAGTTGGATTTATCAGTGAGAAGTTAAAATGTGCATCCATGTGTTGGGAAAGAGTCATCCTCAAACATGGTTAAGTTATTTTTGTATGCATTTGTTGGACAAGTGGAAAATAGTCAGTGGGAACCAATATCTTATGTATCACACAAAACTTCATCTTCAAAGGGGAAGAATATTCCTTCCTCATTTTGAGGCATGACATTCATTGCAAATCCAAGAAAATAAGTACAAAATCCAATTGCAGCAAAATGCAAGAGCTAAATTTTTTTCATGGATTGTGGTATGAGAGTCCATATGTTTTAATTGCATTTCTTCCTTTGAGCCATAACATGTGAAGGTAGAATCAACAAGTGCAACTACTTAACCTCTGCCTCTCTCTTATAGAGAAAACTACACACACATCTTGTGAAGAAGCTCCTTGTTCCATGCTTCTTGTTTTCACTCATTTTTCTTCTTATCAAGAAGGAACAACTTTATCTACTATGTAAATGGATAAGTTACAAAAAAGTTACAAGATACATAATACAAAAGGTAGTATACCAAAGTCTACATCTCTCTTCAAAATGATAACATGAAGTGTGTAAAAGTGTTTGTATCCCTTCAAAATGATAACATGAATTGAAACTTTACTATTTATTATAAGGAGTTCAAAAACCCTACAAGTTGGTCAAAGGAAAGGCAACTGCTCATAATTAGTGATCTTATTTCCTCTTTTATTAAAACTTTCTCTATCTTTTAAAGATATATTAGGAATTTTTGACTTTGAACTGAGCTCCATGTACTTGTCTTCCTCCTCCCACAAGTCTCATCTATTTATCAAAAGATATGCAAAATAATATTCATAGTAATCCACCATAGCAAATATCTTTTTCTACTTGGCAATTTTAGCTGGACCCTCAATTCTTGCAAAGAATGTCATCTACCTTTTAAAATCCATTTGCAATACTCATTGAAGACATGAGTACAAGGTTCAAATTTTATTGAAATCTATTTGATCTTGGGGTCACTGCACTTTAAAAGAAGGTATCAAATGACTCATGAAAAGAAGGTATCAAATGACTAATGGGGACATAGGCCAAATCACCCAACATGTATTGATTGTGACAAAATGAGTCATTTTCTCCTCTTTTATACAAATCCTTCTATATGTTTGACTTTTCCAAACAAATCATGTTATGGCAAGAACTAGGCATCCCTGCATATGATGTGATGGAAAGATGAAAGACTTGTTAAAGAAATACAAGAAAAATATTGTGGATGACATGATGGATAGATGAAAGACTTGTGAGCAAAATACAAGAACAAAATTGTGAATGATATGATGGATAGATGAAAGACTTGTGAGGAAACTACAATAACAAAATGCACATGAAGTTGTGAATTGACTGAAGCATACAAGGATACAAGAAAAACTCTAGTGAGCACTTGAACTAAGAAGCTACACTAGTGAACATGACATGCTAGCATAATGTGCACTAAATAAGAGTGAATCTACACAACTATGTATTAAACACAAGCAAAAAGAAAATATCATGAACTTAGTTAAACCATTCACTTGAAACACTTAAATGCATTCCAATACAAGCATATGTATTGAACACAAGGGAACACCAAATATAATGAACTTAGTAAGAACATACAACTGAATTAAGTCAATGCATTACAACCAACAAACAAGTACATAGGCAAGGTAAGGCAACCAAGGCAAGGAAATAGAAACGGATATAGAAGCATATACATTACACACAAAAAATGGATCCTTGCCACTCAAGAAGTGTATTGTCCGCCTCATGTCATTGCATTTCTACTTGTCCACTAATGGAGTAAGATCCTTTTTGACTAATTTTTGGTCTTGGTGCTATGGGGAATCTCACCAATCCCACACACTTAGAAAATACTATTGCTCCAAATACTCACAAAATCCTTTCTCTTTTGTCCATATCAAGCCAAACCACCGCTTTGCTAGATTTTTTTATAATGGTTTTGATAACTCTTTTAGTGAATTTTGTGGACCAAGTGCTAATACCCACAAGTTGGTACGATCTTTATACACGCACCATTCCCATTATTAACAAATTGGGTCTAGTGCAACAACAAGTTGGATTTGCATAAGATTATGCTTCCTTCCCAAGATTTTCTCCTTGAACACCTCATGATCTCTCACTAGCATAAACAAGGTAAGATAAAAAGAATTCACATCCATGCACATCAATAATTAAAAAGAATTGGATCTAGATTCTAGAAAAGCATAGAAAAAAATTTACCATGGTAGTCTTAATGGTTCTATCCACCAAATAGTGAGGGGCATGGGCAAAATTCCACCATCATAACAATATAACAAAATTTTCATCTTTTTCCATATTGTCAAAATCCCAAAACCCATCATCACTATCAATGTCAAGCTCCCATCCAACCTCACCTTACCACACCAAGTGCCCATGCATAGCTTTTTTTATCTCATTTGTCAACTCTTGTTGGGTATTGAAGTGGAGCATATTCAAAATCACTATATGTACTCCACAACCAATACTTGCTACCAACACCCAACTTGATATCCTCACCTCTAAACTCTCATACATGTTATGCTGAAGATGCACATCTTTTTGGCTCCTCTATACATTTGCAAAGACCAAAGATCTCTAATCTGCTTTCACCTCTGCATTTTCCATACCCCTTGCATCTTAATACTCTTAGGCAATATAAGCTGGAGATGCACATCTTCTTGGCTCCTCTACAAAGATCAAAGATCTCTAATCTTCTTCTCATTTCTACGCAGTCAAGACTTCTTCCTAAGACCCATCTATGTTATTTTCTCTCTCCCTTTTCTGATCTTTTCTCTATCTGATTCCATGGGGCTAAACTCCTTTTCCTCAACTCCTCCGCTCCTATGAGAGTTTTTTCCTAACTCCTCCTCTATATGACTCTAACTTCTAACTAGAGAGAACCCATTGGTTTTCCTTCTTGACCTCTACTATGTGTTACTCCTACTAATGACATAACACACCATTCTTTTTATTCTTCCCTACCCTATGTATGATGCCTACTAACCCATCAGGCTTTTTTATATCAAACTCTTATTCTTATGGATAATAAGAAACACACAAGTTATTTCCTCTACTCTACTCTAGTCATAATAAAGAAAAATTTAGAACTTTAATTTATGAGAGTATTACCCAATTTTCATAAACAAGAATGCTACCTAAACTTCATGACACTCTAACTTTTTTCATGTAACAAAATTTTTCTTTCTTCTTGGAGTTTCATGAGGCAATGTAATCGGATATCTCTTGTCTCTACCAACTCTCATTCCAAATTCTTTGAGTTCAAACTCAAAATGCAATTTTCATCTATTTTTTGTACATTGGACTCCTCTCTTCATGGAGTTTCAAAAGGCAATGTAATTGGGACTCATCAACAAATTCTCTTGCTTCTTTTAGTTTCATGAGGCAATGTAATGATCTCTCTTGCACATACCAGCTCTAGTCTCAATTCCTTGAGTTGTAACTCAAATTGCAATTTTCATCTAATTTATGTAAAGTGGAACCATCTCTCACATCTCTCCTCCCTAAAACTCTCATATTATATATAATATCTTGAGGCCCATCTTCCCAATTCCTCAAGAAACTCACCATGCAATTTTTTTAATCTCAATACTCCTGTACTTTGGACTCATCTCTCATACCAAAGGGGATCTATCTCTCAAATCCCTCCTAAATACTAAATTCTCTCAAATTTGATCCAAAATCTCAAAACTTAATTTTTGAATCTCTCAACTTTCAACACTAACGAATAAAAACCCACCTTTCTACTCCAAACCATTTCTCAACAACTTTAAACACTAACCATTCAAACACACCATTCTATTCCAAATCATGTCTTGGCACCAAAATCATTTTGAATCAAGCTCATTTCAATTATTTTCCAAGCAACCTTGTGATCACTATCCCAAATCAATGCATTAATTAATCACTAAGCGAGAGTTATTATTTTTGGGACCAATACTTTTATATAACCTCATGTAAAACACTACAAGTCATATTTTCTAATGCACATAAATAATTAATGTTTATGTCTATGATTGAAGTCTCATACAACTCTCAAATCCACTCTACCCCATAAAAGTTTCCAAAATCACCCACAATTTTTTTAAGGGATATTTATAAGAGGTGAAAATGTCATTCTTGAAACTCTCTAATATTCAAGAGGATTGAAGAGGTAGGATGACCTTTTAACTCCATGACATTGGGATAGTTCTCTCTCGGTCTTATGAAGAAAATTGCTAATTTCAACTACTCCGAGGAATTCACTTTTTGTTCTATCATAAGAGATTCGGCTAGATTGCTTCACATCATCATGAAAGCTATAATTATGGACAATTTGATATATAGATGTGAAATTTTATTTTGCATCCTTCTATTAATCTCACAGTTCATGCAATTTCCAATGCAAATACAATACAAGGGTTTTGCATGGTCACACTCTCTGGGATCACTAACAAATGTATCAATCTCCTTATCGTGTTTGCTGTCCACCAATGTTTTTGCATGCAATGCTCTAAGGGTGATCTATTTGATTTTTTGTGCCTTTATCTTCAAATAGCTTTTCTCACTTGCAATAGTTGCAAACCCTAAAAAGTTCTTTTAGTTTGACATGGGCAAACGTGATAATTGATTGTTTCAATTGACAATTAATTAAGATTTACAATAATTTATGGCAAAATTTAGATTATCATCATGAAATAAGATTTATAAATTTTCCCTCAATAAGCTAGTCAATTCTCTTAAGTTAGTTAACCCCTTGTAATCTATCGAGATTAGATTTGATTGTTTAGATTTGATTGTCGTGTGAATTAAACTTGTTTTTGTGATTACATAGCTCAATTCACATACAATAAGACATTGTAAGTGAAATGAGCTATGTAGTCAATAACTTATTATTTTTTATCCACATGTATATAAAAAAATTTATTTGCAATAAGAAAACAGATATCATATATATAACATACAATTTTTATAAAGATACAATGATAATTAATACATTTACCTCATAATTTGGTGTGTTTTGCTTTCTTATATAAAACAGTCATCTTTTGAAACATAATTGTTAAAAGATATACATCTTTTGCAAATTTTTATATGGTCCTTAAAACTCAAGGACAATCTCCTAAAAGTTAGCGTTTATGGAAACCGAGAGGTGAAAGCTTATAGGAGATTGAAGTGAACTCTCTAGAGCGTTCGAGTACCACAAGGTTTAGATGAACTCTTTCGAATTCAAAGGCTATTTCGAGAAGGTAAGGATGAATTCACGTAATATCAAGAAATAATATCGAAAGTCTCAATATTACGAATTGTAGAACGATTTGAAATAACATCCATAAATCCTTACGAAACTCGTCTCGATTGATTATATATGATGAAACACAAGCAATATCGTATACTTGTTTTTAGCTCTATTGTATAAGTGAATTTTACTTCATATCAAATTATTAAGGTGTCAAAGCTATTTTCTTCTAAATAGAGCCGGATTGAGCTAATTTTCTTGGTAATCCAAATATTGAATAAATTAAATGATGATTTACAAGTAAAATATTTATATGATCTAAAACGAATTTCAGATTTACATGCAATTCAAGTCCAAATAAAACCCAAAATAAGATGTAAGAACTCCTAATAGGGTACGGAATTCCGTTTCCGAATCCACCGTTTAAGGAAAACAGATTTTCTAAGAAATTATCAAATAGATTAATACGGATAAGCTATAGCTAATACAAATCAACTATGATATTCTTGCTTAAGTTTATTCTCCTTCCATCTATTTATCTCTTAAGTTTATATCTTGCTTAAGTTTATTCTTCATTCATCCGTCAAACTTTTGAGTACAATTAAATCTTTTCGCCAACTTGGCATATTGTTAATCTTAAGTGCCAAAGTTAAAAAATGGACCCAACTTTAACAGTTAGACCTAGCGGCACCCCGAAGCTCCACTTGGCCTAACGTCATATTAGCTAAAGATAACGTTAGCGTTACGTTAGTTTATGACGTTAGCTAAAGCTAACTTCTTAAAGCTTAAAATAAATATGCCAAGTTGGCATAAAGATTTGATAGTGCTCAAAAGTTTGACGGATGACCAACGAATAAACTTGGCCTTAAGTCATATTAAGCTGCAAACCTTTAGGTGTTAGTCCTTACCTTTAGCTTCCAAAGGTTATATTACGTTTATAGGTAATTTATCCGATTTTCTGTTAATAAGGCCTAAGGAATTTGTAACATGTTTTTTCACATTGTTCTTACAAAAAATATTCTTTGTATGGATGTCCTACCTCTATAAAGGAGTTGTATTGCTCGCTGACTGCGGTACATACTTTGTATGATTCCTTTCTTTCCTTGACCTTTGTGTCATATTTTAGAGCCTTTGGTACAAAGATCATAGAAGATTTTAGTGATATCATTAGATTAGAAACTTTTGAGTGTGTGATATGTATTTAACACATGGAAAAATATGGCTAACAATTTTGTAGGGAAAGAAATACTTACTACCTATGGAGGAGATGAATATTTTGTAACATTTCTCAATAGTTTGCTTCCTCCTCCTTACTTATCCTACTTAGTTAATGAGTGTGTGATAATGTAGTTAACACATGGCCAAATATGGGTTAACAATTTTGAATGGAAAGGAATACTTACTACCTATGGAGGAGATGAATATTTTGTAAGATTTCTCAGTATTTTTCTTCCTTCCTACTTAGTCATCCTACTTAGTTAATGAAAGGCCAATTTTAAAGACTTATATGATTGAGTGAGGTGGAGAAGGAATCCTTTCCTCTCCGAGTACAGTTTTTCTTATTTTGCATATAAGAATAATCTGTCACCTCAAGCACAAGATTGTCATTTTATACTTTGCCTCTTTGCCTCTAGATTAGACCAAGCATTTACATTTGTACTTAATGGACTTTTCATTTAAGCAGGCTTGCCATTTATGCTCTCCTTATTGAAGTATCTATTCCTCATATTACTAGGGTATGTTTCTTTCTTTGGTTGAAATGCAAGTTTGTCAATCCTAGTTTGATGTTATATAAGGGTATTTGGATGTACCAATTAAAGTTTCTCCACAATGATGAGGTTCTAATTAGGTTTGTTGTACTAATCTGTATCTTTATTACTCATTTGTGAATATAGTATTACCTCAGGTACAACAAAGGTCCATATGATTAGGTGCACTTTTAGAGAACAAAAGATAGTTATACTTGGTAGCATCAGAGATATCCTGTTCACATGATTCGAAGAAGTGGTTTTTCCATAGAGAAGGAGCATTAGTATGCATGGAGATGACATGAGTTATATATGGTTTGAGAATAGTATGGTAATAGTAGAAGTTACACATATCACAGTAGTAGTAGATAATAGTAGAAGATCACATATCCCACATGCAATGTAGTTTTGGAATGATGATCGCCTATCTTCCTCTAGACATGGCAATCAAAATGGCAACAACTAAAATCTCCTCCAAGTACATGGCTATGCATCAAGATCACTTCTTTAATCCTCTAGCTTTGGTGATATAGGAAACTATAGATAGATTATGTGACATTTGTCAAAGAATGTGCAAGAGCTACCATACTAGAGGTATCACTTTCATTTTACTACTGTATAGCATACTTTAGATAACAAGCGCTTATTGCTCTACCGAGAGAGAAAGCACCGGGGGTAACAATCAACAAGAGAATAATCATAATACATTATGTTTCTTCACAATTTCCAAGAAGACCATTTGATTTACATAGTCTAATATTCAACCTTTGAAATTTATCAAGGTTTACGCAAGAGCTACCATATTACACATAAGAGGAATCACTTTCACTTTTCTATTTTGGAGTATACTTTAGATAGCTGGTACTTATTCCGTCACATAAAGCACTGGCTAGTACAATCATAGGAGAACAATCACTCTACAAGGTGTTTGTACAGATTTTCCAGTAACTTTGTTTGACTTCCATAACTTTAATATTCCCTATAGGATAAATTTCTCATTCTGATGATATTGAACTTGAAACTATTTGACCTAGCTTGATGGTATCTTCCCATCCCATTTCTATATGTGTCTAGTTCAACAATAATTTCCTTCTTTACATTAAAATAAAAGTTTATAAAACAAAGTCTAGTTGTTCAAAAAATAAAACTCAATGTTAACACGGCGTGACTAAAACCGCATCAAGATTTAAAGTACCGTCAAGTCTAAGTCAAGATTTAAGGTACCGTTCAGTGTACGTCAGGATTTGAGGTACCGTTAAGTCTTTCTGTCAATAGTCAATAGAGATATTGTTAAAGCCAATCGCCAAAATGAAGTCGATCTCTGACCTAAGTTCGGATATACCGTTAAGTCTTTCTGTCAATAGTAAACACGTGTATTGTTAAAGCGAAAAGAGTCGACCTCATAGAACACCAAAAGGATGGAAGACCCATCAAGCCGTATAAGAAAAAAGAGTTAGAATGGGGCTCGGCCCCAATAGTATCGACTTGAGAAATCTACCCTACCGTACTTTAAAGCCAATTGCGAAAATGAAATTCATCTCTGATCTGGATTCTGATCCCGTTAAATCCATATCTGCACACTTCAGGCTTTGAGGAGGAAGAGCAGAAGGCGACCTGGTATGATAACAACAAGGATGGATCCTTTGTTGTTATTATACCAGGTCGCCTTCTTCTCTTATGATTTATCCACGTACGGCTAGGTGGAGGACCCATCTAGCCGTACGAGGATAAATCATAAGAGGTAAAAGAGGCCTTGAGGAAGGGGATATCAACGATATCATTCTTCGGGCAATCCTCCAACGTCTCGTGAAAACAATCATTAGTTTGAGAAAGTGGTTCTACGGAACTTTAGGGTCAACGAGGTGTTATGTTACCATAGAGAGAGTGGATGTGCTTTCGTCATCTGTTCAATGCTCGTCTGTCACCTGGGAAAGGCAGTCGTCTCTACTGGAGGCCTAATTCCAATCAGCGGCAGCAATCCTGTGAGCTAAACAGTGTCGAAAGAAACATAAAGCCAAAATCATGGCATGGTCCAACGCGAGCGAACAATTCGTGTTGTTATTGAGTTACTGGACATATTTGGTAAGTTTCACCTCCAGATACTCGTTGACTATGGTCAATGGCTTTTCGTTGAGTTAGAAACTTGGCCTCATTTTGGGTTGGAAGAATTCTCAGAGAAGGATATCAACTTTGGACATAAACGGATTTTGTTTACCATATTGGACAAAGTTTATGGCATCCAATACATGTGGGAAGTGCAGCGAATACTGGTGGTAGGTATGACAAGCAGGTGTCTGCGCTGGACGAAGATCTTCTCGAACATGTTGAAAATAGGTGAGCGCCACTGGAACATCTCAACTAGCTGATAGACAACCTTTACCGTATGACTTGGCCAAAAGGTAGCTAGGCAGGGCACAGTCAATCCGACAGGAACAGACCTTGTTGAGGGAAATCGTTTCAGTGCTTCTGTTGGCCTGGCGCAATTCATGGGAAAGTAACTCACATGATGACATTTCCTGACTATTCTAGTATGGAGATCATTTTGACTCAAGTGGCCCTGTTATTCTCGGTTTAGGAAGATGGATTTCCCGTTTACTTACTGACTCCTGACTTAGGTCTCGCTGATACTAAAAATTTTCATTGCATTCTATGGATGCTTAACCCAACTTACATTTAAGGTTTTATCTTTCGGTTCTCATTCTGAAACATCGAACCAGCCATTTATAGACATGAGACCGAGCGATCACTGCGGCGCAACAGAGTTCAACCTAAAGGGACATTTATGTGGGACCGAGAGAGAGGAAAATTCTGACCCCCACAGTGGTCTTCAGTCCTGAGGGTTTGACTGCCGTGTAGTCCAAGCAACCTCTGAAGGTTTAGAGGGAATCACAACCCTCAAATCGTCTGTCCTCTCCCTGCGGAGTGAACAATTGAAACCGAGAGATATGGACTGGACACTGATAGAAGCATGCAAGACAGTACTTGAAAGGAATGCCCTCATACACCACAGTGCAGGGCCCCAGAGATCCGCTCCTGGCAGATTCTACCCACTTGCCAGCTATTTCATTTGCCATACTAGAGCTTCCATCAGCTTCTACTCAGATTCGCATCTGAGAAACTTCTCGAATCTCGGCAGGGCTGTCATGGTGGTGGTGGTCTCGCTACGTCCATCAACCTGCTGCAGCGGCAGGTAGCACGTCCAAGCAAACCAGTGCCAACTATCATAGCCCTTCCGGCCTGGACAACATCGGAAGCACACCGTTTATTCAGACCACAGTGGAGCAAGCAGTCCATCTTCTTCACTGCAGAGAAGACTTGCGTTCTACGTATAAGCAAGCAGTCCATCTTCTTCACTGCAGAGAAGACTTGCATTCTACCTATCAGACTTAATAGCGATCACATTAAGTGATTTTTAGATACTTCAATAGTAGTATATAGACCTTATGATTTGGATAACTAGATAGCTCAGATATCCTAAGAGTAAAATAATAGATTTTTCTTTTTACCTTGGTTGTAAAATGATAGATTTCTCTAGTTGATAGTATTGGGGTTTAGCCTCATTTTATCACTTGTATTTTATCTTTGTATTTGTTTGGCTCGATGGGTCTTCCCATCCTCCTTGTTATAATATGCGATCACCTCTTATATTTTATCCTTGTATGTTTGATGGTCTTCCCATCCTTTTCGTTATCCTATCCTATGCGATCATCCTTTCTTTGTGAATTCTTGTATTTTATCCTTGTGTAGCTCGATAGGTCTTCCCGTCGAGCCTATCGATCATATGATTTTGGGTGAGGAAGTGTCACCTTCTATCAAAAGTGTGACTATCAACTATGATCATGTAAGGAAGTGACACATATGAGCCTACGCGATTATCTTCTATCTGTGAGCTTGACCTCGAACGTCGTCTCAAAGGTCAGAAAACTCCTTATGCGGACCCACGATTCAGCCAGTAAAACTTCTAACGTGGCACCGATGTTCTCAGCAGGATTCTCCGGCGATGGCCAGTAACAAAGCTGCATGTTCTACAAGCGAGGAAAATGTCTGTTACAAAAACTCCTTCAGGCACAAAACAGGGCAGGCATTGTTTCGAGTTCAAGTTAGAGGTCCGGGTAAGTCTTTAACTGTTATCGCAGAGAACACTGACGATTTACGAGATGATAAGCATTGGAATGAGCATGACCTCGTGATGAAGAGACCGCTTCGATGCCCGGAGATCGCGGACCCCATTTTCAACGTCTTCTCGTTTGCTGGATACATGCGATGCTTTATGTGCACCACATAGTGAGTGGACTTGGTCCGCATGGAATATCTTATTTATTTTTAAAGAAAATTTCGTCTACTATAGTAGTACACTAGGGTAGAGACCTATTGTAGTAGTGTAATCTGGATATGAGTAATAGGATTATGCTTTGTAGGTTCCTTATGCCTACCAAAGTCCATCATACTAAGAATTTTTTTAATTCAAATGTACCGATGTAATTTTTCATTGTAATATTCTATTCTTTATCTCTTCATTAATCTTTACACTCGCCCACTTACATTGTGCGTTATTATATATATATATATATATATATATATATATATATATATATATATATATATATATATATATATATATATATATATATATTGTATTGTATAATTGAATGAAATCAATTTGCACCCACCTATCTATATGTATTGTTATTCTTTTCATTTATTATAAATTTACTTGACCATATATGATTTTGCTTCCATATGAAATGAGTTTATACTTTATGCATGAGTTTATAATTTACACCCACCTTAAATATATATAATTATTATTTTTTATTTATTATAAATTTACTTGAGCATATATGACTTCAGTTCCATACAATATAAGTTTATACTTGATGTCATGCAAACATTTGTTGGTTTGTGCTTAACTATTGTGCAAACCACTATGTTTGTGTAGGTTTGCACTGCACGGATTGGGTTTCTTTATTTATACATAAACATGGGAGAATTGAAGGTTTACACATAAACATAGCAAATATACAGATATAAGAAGCATGGTATATAATAAAACACTAATCAAAATGAAATCAAGTTGAGATTGATTAAAGGCATGCTATAAAATTTATATTATATAGTAGTTCTACATCAATCAAGTCAAATCTTCCACTATTTACAATCATTGTTGTTGTCATTCCCATTAATTGTTGTCACCATCATTTCCACTCGCACAAGGTGTGTAATCTGGTATAGGAAATTCACGGTCTATACTATAACTATTGCTCCAACCACCAGTACCACTAGGATAAGAATCCATTTGAGAGAGTGTTTGAATAATACTCTTGATTTCATCATGATTTTTTCCGCCTTGTGTTAATTTTATTCATAGAAAAAAATCTTTGGATTTTTCTTTTCTCTCCTTGATCCTAATCTTTTGATCTAATATTTTGAGTATGGAATATATTCTTTGCCTCTACTTTACTTTTTATGTTTCTCAAATGTTGCTCCTTTCATTGCTTCAATGTGAGTTACCTTACACCTTTCTCTAGCTTCTAGTGACTCACTCTTCAATTTACTATGTCTAGTTAAATCTTGTGATAGAGTGGCAATTGAAGAAATAATCTTAGTCAATTTAGAAAATTTCTTCCTCTTCCTTGATTCTTCTTTTTCCTTCTCTTTTGAAATGTTAACATTCTCCTCATTCTCCTTGGATGCTTCTCTAGCCTCTTCATTGTCCTTATGTACTTCTATAGGCTACTCCACTTCCATGTCTTGGTGATCGTGTACTCTTGCTCTTGGTTCTTGTACTCATTGTTTGGCTCTTGTGCTTTGTACTCTCTTACATTGCTCCTCCTATTGTGCTGTTGTTGCTCCTCTTTGATAGGGATTATCTTCTACTCTCAAAGAATGGTACTTAGAATGGTACTCTTCACGTGCTCTTGCTAAGCATGGAAATTTTTCTCTCTTACATTGCTCCTCCTCTTGTTGCTCCACTTAGATAGTGATTATCTTCTCCTCTCAAAGAATGGTACTTAGAATGGTACTCTTCATGTGCTTTTGCTAAGCATGGACTTTTTTCTCCCTCAGATTCAAGTCCTCCTCTTGAAAAAATTACACCGTTTTCATCCTCACACTCATATACCAAGAGATCTTGTATACTTGAGATCGAAAAAAAGTAAGAGAAATAGAATCCCCTAGATAAATTTCACTAAATTTTTCTTCTTGATCTTGAATATTTAGTGTGCCTTCAAAGATTGTATCATCTTATTTTATGCCACAAATACTCACCAAAGTGAGAGGTGAAATGTTAGCAAGACTACCATTCTATCAGAATATTACATTCACATTATATCCATTCTATCAAAATATGGACAAAGATTATATAATTTAACTTCTATTCTTCTCCATCCTCACTTTAATTCTTTTGTTATAAGACCCTCTCCATTATAATTGTATTCTAGTCTCTTGTGTCTTTGTAAGACTTCATGTATCATGCCCACTTCTTGTAGAGCCTCTCACCATTCATGGTAAAAGGAAATCCTTTCCAATGTCACACAAGGAAGGTGGCCGTATGTAGTACTCCGAGGACAAGAGAAGAGAGAGAACATAGATTTCCCACTCAAGCATCTCATGCCCCAAAGGAGCACCTTCTCTTTATTATATATACAAAGAGGATCTCTTCCAAGGAAGCTCCACCATAGTATTAGATACATAGCTAGGTGACATGTCGGTCTTGGTCCTATCTGGTTGGTCAAACAAGCTTTGACTGGAGGGAATATTTTAGGGAATGTTCTTATAAGAATCTCAGAATCACATGGGTGAGATACCATTAGAAAGCTCTCAATGAGAAAAAAACAGAGGGAGGGAAGTCCAGTCTTTACTCTAATAGGGAGAATTTGCACATTTTCAAGGCCTAATTCATCCGTTTAGGTCTTAAATTGCCTTCAAAGGTTTTAGGCATATTTTGGTTCCTACACTATTTTTATAAGTCCCCTTTTGGTGATACCTCCTTCTGATCTATTTAGTCCATCATGTGTACCATCCTTCTAGATGTTACTAAACCAAACCAATTCTCACCTTTAAATCATATGTCTAGCTGTTGATTTATAAGGTTTTCAAGTCTATCTCGGTTTCTGCCCTATTAGTAGAAATACTCTTTTGGTAATACCTCTATCTGATCTGTATTTTCCATCATGTATAACATCATTCTAGATGTTACTAAACCAAATTTCACATCTAGATCATATGGCTAGCTCTTGGTATTACACCGTATAATTAAATGTAGTGTTTTTTGCGTAGGTTTCTTACTATTCCCACCATGAATTTGACTAACATGTTTGGGATCATCAAGAAAATCTAAAATTGCCATGTAATGATGAGCAATCATCTTGAATTTATCTTCATCACTCTTTGCTTCTTTCTTAGTGTTGGTGGAGATGGATACTAAAGCACATTTTACTGCTCCTTTACTAGTGATAGTGGAAATTAGAACAAACATGGAAGTTGGGACAGAAGTGGCTATTTTCTCAAGGAGCTCCTGAAATTTGAGAGGGAGAGGGAGAAGTGGAGCAAAATTGAATGTAGACTTCTCAAGTTCAACAATCAAGAAGCTAGGAACTAGACTATCAACTCCATCCATACTCTCAAACTCAATGCTCTTGCTCTCAAAGTTCTCCTCCAAAACTTTAAGGACCTTAATTGAATTTGCAAGCCTACATGACCCATCTAGGCTAGTGCGGGAAAGGAAGTGACTTGTTCATTCAATGCCTTGCGTTCAAATCCACTATCATTGGAATACTCTTGTCTTCCATCACTCAACACTCTTGTCACCACCATCCCTCAAGCAGCGAGAGAACATTTTCAAAATCTTGATAATTCACTACCTACCTTTCTTGTGTGCACGTGGCACTATAGGTTTAGCTAAACATACTAATCTCTGACATCTCATCTACTCCATAAGGGAGAAAGGTGACCACATAGAACACATGAAGGATGTGACGACCCCATCAAGCCACATAGGGAGAAACAAAAGAGGTAAAATGGAGCTAGGTTCCAATAGTATTGATATGAAAAATCTTCTCTACCACACCTAAGATATTCAAGCTATGCAAGTGGTAAGGTCAACAAACTACTAGAGTATCCAAAGAAACATCACCTAGTGTTATTGCTCTCCTATGGATTGCACCAACCAATGATCTTTCTAGAGCAATGGACACATGCTGTCTAAAGTATACTACAGAGTATGAGAGTGAGGTTGGTACCCCTTACATCTAATGTGATAAGCTCTTGTGCACTCCTTGACAAATGTATCAAATGTCATGTCCATCGCTCCATATAACTCCAAAGTTAGAAGAACAAAGAGGTGACCTATACTTGGAGACCTTGCGTGCTACTGCTCCGCTCTACTCCATAAGTGGTCACAATGAATAGTCAGATATTAAACCTGTAAAAAATTCCTCCCTTCTACCCATAAAGAAATCTGCGGGTACTTGATGCTTCACCCCTAAAAATCTTACTTTTTAAATCTAAAAACCCCTAGTGTTTCATTTTATTTTATTTTGGTCTCCGGGCATGATATTTTCAAGCCTTACCCTACTTTGTCTTCAAAAGACTACATTTGAACGCTCTCGCTCGGAACATCATGCTTGATTGGCATTATCGACTATTCAGTCACTTGGTGAAATCCCGGGTAAGCTATTCAGCCCAATATTATTATGGCTAGACTATTACACCTTATGCAAACATTAATCATCCAGACTTTCAAATTGTGCCAAACCACAAATCACCACAATATTTTAACATACAAGAATCAAACCATACGTGACTTGGAGTAAATATTATCTCGAGAATGCTCTCAAGAAACCCCAAACACATTTCCCCACCACATCTTCCATGTGTTACACATACTTATTATTTAGATATACCATGGGTGGTGTAGTCTCTAAAGGATGCTCGATAGCATCGGCATGAGGCTACCGGTTTACGACAGCTATCAAAAAGAACTACAGAATTTCCAATGATTATTACCAGTTCAATTCCAACAGTACCACTGATTTTGTACTTTGGACCGAGGGTCTTATACTTTGAGCGAAACTATTGGGGGTTTACCTCCATTTTACTTCCTATGTCTTTTCTTTGTAAGGCTTGGATGTGCCTTCCCCTCTTTCTTGTTATCGAGAAAAGAAAAGCGACCGCATCAAATTACAAGAAGGATGGGAAAACATCAAGACATACAAGGAAAAGACCAAAAAGCCATACAAGCATGAAACAAAAGAGATAAAATGGGGGTTAAACCCTAATAGTATTGGTATGCCCTTCGGCACCTTCTTGTTATCCAACGCGATATCTTCTTCGTCTTCGAACGAACTAGGATTCAATTTAGGGGGGGGCTGGGTTTGGAGTGGGGGAGTGGGGGGCGCGATGATTTTATCTCGATCTCGATCTTGCGTAACCATTGCAACTGCAGTGCATGCCTCCTTGCTACCTCTAAATGTAGCCGGCGGCATTGGAAACTCCAGTGTATTCTTGCCTTTGTCGTCCAAACCATCGTTCATCCAGACACCGTTTTGAATCCCCAACTTACTATGACAGGTTTGTCCAATGCTGTCAATTATTTGTAGCATTATCAAATTGTAACATAAGCTGTCAGTCACACTATACCATTGTCTGACGTGCTTTGGATTACGCATTACTTAAAGTTCAAATTGCTCTTGTTAATCGTAAGACATAAAAGCACTCGACGAGCAAGAAGAATGTGTAATTAGAGTTTAGACCCAAAACTTAGATTAGAATAACTTGGATTAGATAGTGTAGTTTTGGTTATTAGTATCTAACAAGTTTTCTATTTGTTGGTTCAAAACTTGCTCCCAAGTATCTGGTACATGCTGTACTATGTACAAGAAGAAGGCGTCTTCACAGAATCCATATGCTCTGCAGGACACCGGGTTCTGGGTGGACTGTACTTCACATATCTTGTAGAATATTTCTCCAAATATCTGACAGTCGAATGTTTGTACCAAAACTTGGGAGGAGATGTGCTACCATGAGAACCTAACGTGCCTTTCCCATTGTACAGCCTGCCTGTTCCGTCTAAATCAAAGCCTCGGCACTAACCAGCAGATCTGTACAGACCAGCAGCATTCCTAGAGAATATATATTTAGAATGTACAAAGTCCGAAGTGATAGTTTTACGGGAATGTTACAAGTACACCGCACTTTGCCAATATAAATTGACTATAACCAAACTCCTTAAAAGTGCGACCGCGTTGAAAACACGAAGGATGGGAAGACCCCATCAAGCCGTACGAATGGGAGACAAAATAGGGAAAATGGGGCTAAGCCCCAATAAATTGACCAGATTACCAGAACCAAACCAGGAACTCTTTGTATCATTATCCATTATTCTTCACTGCTTCAGAGTAGGGATGACCACCAATCTTTGTCATGCACTTTCAGAGGGATGCATAGGGGGACTCGCTCAATATCTTTGAAAATGGTTAGACATATAGATGGAAAAGGCGACCGCGTAGGAAAACCGAAGTATGGGAAGACCCCATCAAGTCGTACAAGGGAGAGACAAAAAAAAAGGTAACATGGAGCTAAGCTCCAATAGAGTCTATATGAGAAATCTGCACTACCACATCTAAGATATTTGAGGTATGCAAGTCGTACGGTCTACACACAACTAGAGCATCCGTAGAAACATCACCTAATGTGATTGCTCTCTTATGGATTGCACCAAAAATTGCCTCTGTTGAGCAATGGACACATGCTGTCTAAAATATGCTACAAAGTATGAGAGTGAGAGTGGTACCCCTGACGCCTAACATGATAAGCTCTCGCGCACTCCTTGACAAATGTGTCAAATGTCGTGTCCATTGCTCCATATAACTCCAAGGCTAGAGGAACAAAGAGGTGACCTCGCTGCATGCCCCTATACTTGGAGACCTTACGACCTGCTGCTGCACTCACCGCCCATCCAAGGGGATGGGTAATCACTCCCTCCAAAACTGTATCCCGCGTAGGGTCTGTAACCACGACAACCGCTATTGTCACTTGATCATCTCGGACCAAGTATAAGTTTGCCCTGACATGTGTCATCTGCAAAGCATATGAACGCTCCCTCCAAGCCAAGTATCCACTCTCTCGTGCCATAGCAAACACTATGTCCCTAATGGCATCATGGGTAGCTATCCTCTATCCTCCAAAAGGACATTGTGTCATGTGGACCACTGCTGCATCTAGTGTAGAACCACACTCACAAGTGAGTAATGAAGATGCAGATAGGTGGACCAAACCTAGGCAAAACCTCATCGCTGTAGAGAAAGTAGCTGGTGCGAGTCGGAATGTACTAATGCACGGTCAAGCTAAGATCCAAGAGCACTCACCCTTGCCAGAGCAAGAGCGAAGACGTGCTCTAGTATCCTGAGGAATGGACGAGTCGACTAAGAGAGAATGTAGTGTATGCTCACACTGTCGTTCCATCAAGAAAGACTATAAACCTCTAGTCCAATTGGACGATAGTGAAGCAAAAGGTGGAAAATCTTCTCGTGCTTGTGGGGATAGACTATCTCTCGTCTGCCGCAATAACACTAAGAGAGAAAAGATATATATATCAAATTAGGGAAAGTGTGATTGCGCAGAAAGCACTAAGACCCATCAAGCCCGTAAAGGGGGAGACAAAAAAAGGTAAAATGGGGCTAAGCCACAGCCCATTCAGATCAGATAAGCGTGTATGAACTTAGGCGCCCGTTATTTAATGCATGCCAATACGTGAGTAGCACGTATTTGCTACGCACGTCTCAACAACCAAGTGCCCTGAGGTTGTTTTGGTGCTATACGTAGTATTTTCCAACATTCCAGTAATATTGCCTACAAAGAACGCCATTGGTCATATATATATATATAGGACCAATGGTCACCAATTTCTCATGCACTTCTGTGGGATGACTCGTGGGGGACTCGCTCAAGACCATCTGCAAAAGGTTACACACATAGATCAACATAGCGTGTATGATAACCCATGCGTCCGTTATTTCAACGCATGCCAACATGTCGAAACAAGGTGCCCTGAGGTTGTTTTGGTGGTGCACTTTACATTTTCCAACATTCCAGTCAAATCGCGTTGCAAGAATGTCCAAAAGCAGTGTTCTCATTAGGATATGTTAACTGTAAGGGTTTCATATAGCTCACTGAAAACAATCATCCACATTTTAGGGGTCATTTCGTAAAAGTTCATGAGCTGCGTTAAAAACTCGCTATAAACTTTAAAGATGTATGAAAATGATTTGTGATATTTTATTTAAAGAGAAATTTTATTACAAAAACTTATGAATCATCATTGAATTTGGCAATTTTAACACGATTTTAAAAGTATCAGTTGTCCTTTTAGAAATCTTGTGGCAAAATCACAAAATGTTTGATGGATATCCCCGAGAATAGTTACAAGATACCTGAGAAGATGTCCACTAAAAGAGATCATTTTCAGAAGTTCTATTATTTTGTTGTTCATTAGGGAGTCCCGCTTTTTCTCCGTATAAATCTTTATAAGTCCACTCCATTATGTATAACGAAATATTCCGTTAATATTTCCATGAAATATCCTGTTAATAATTACACTAGTCTATCCATTCCCATAAATGTCCCGTAATTTCTTCGAATTGAAACCCATAATGTGGCTTATTATTTACACTGGTAAAATCAATAAATTCGCGATTGAAACCCACTTTTGTGATTAAGTTTCGAGAAGGAACCTTCTCAAGCTCTGATCTATCAAAGCCTTCGACGGTTTAAGGAAATAAGGGACAATACAACATATCATCAACTACAGCCGAATAAATTTAATCGGACTTTAAAGTGTTAATACGATTCGTAGGTCATGTACGTGATTCATGACAAGCATGTCCCTCTTGTAAAGTAAGTAAATCTCAAGTGCTATTTGATTCTGTCTAATTTGTCGACATCCACGGTGGCACCCGCCTCTTACCTTTGGATAAATATGTTGACAAGAACTTATATGAGCATCCTTTAGCAGATTTGCAACCCGAAATAAACTGCAAATATACGAGGTACTAAAAGCAAATTCGAGAGAATGACCCGCTCAGAATAACAAAAATTGATAGGAAGAACTATCAAGCCATGCCAACATAAAACTTACGAGGTAAATGAGGTTCTTAATAATTTCAAATTAAAAATATACTCTATAATGTATGGAATATTAAAACGAGGTAAGTCAAACAATTTATAGATTTCATTTGCATCCAAAGGAGCATTGTCCAGTGTGACTGCTTTTCCCCTTAATTGCACTAGCCAAGGTTCATTGCAGACTAATGGAACTTTTTATCTAAAATATATTATAAAATAAGAAAATAAAATTGATATTCCTTTTTTTATTATGATTATGATAAGCTCTCATACCACCCTTTATAAATATCTCAAAATGTCATATTTATAATTTTATGTAAATCAAAAGCTAAAGAAAGAAAGAAAAGACCTTGTTATCATCTTCTTATGTTTGGTAAACTTAGTTGTTGCTTACTGCATATCCAAGAGGATGGGTAAGCACATCTCCAAAACTGCATCATGTATTGTATCCATAACATCCAGTAATATTGATAGACTGTCTTGGCCCAAATGCAAATTTGCACTACACATATTCTTTGCAACTCATATAAGTGTTCCCTCCAAGTGAAGTATCCACTCCCTTATGTTATTTTAAATATTATATCTTTGATGACATCATGGATTTCTATCTTTTATTCTCCAAAAGTGCAACAAGTCAGATGGATTCACAAATTATATGCAAATGCAAATGAATAAAATAAAATAAACTTTGTTACTGTAGAGAAAATAGTTGGTACGAGTCAAGATATCCTAATACAAGATCAAGCTAGAATCCAAGAGCTTTCATCTTTGCCAAAGCAAGAGCAAATACCCTAGTACAAGGAATGTATATGTCCACTAAAAGGGCTAGAAGGGAGTGTAGAGTTTGGTGAAATTCTAAGTCCATCAAAGGAGAGTACAAGACAAGACTATTCCAATTAGAAGACAAAAAAGCAAAAGGATAGAAAATCATTTTGTACTTGAGTGGAAAAACAATCACTTGACTATTATTATATGACTTCAAGAGAAAAAAAATCCCTCTAGCTTAATCATATACATCTCACAGACTTGCACGTTAACAACCACAAAACAAATGGTTAAAAGGAACCCGTAGTATCTTGTGAGTGAAATAGTTTTCTAAAGTGTGCAATCAAAATAGAATCCTCTCAAAAGCTAGTACTATCTCTAGCAAAAAATATATGAAATTTAGCAACCACCTTTCTTTACCCTACAAGTTCCCTTTTAGAGTAATAAATACACCATTGTAAGATTAGGAGAAATAAGAACCATGTTAATTAATCCAACTAATCACATGCAAATAGATTGAGTAGTATGCAAAAAGTTTGTCTAACCTCATCATGGAGTGCACTAACACTAAAATATAGCACACTTGGTAACTAGTCTTGAATAACACTAAAATATAGTACGCTTCGATATCAATATCGATGTAGTTACATGCTTCATATATGTATCAAAAGTAATCTTATCATAATCCTTGTTAGTCTTTACCCTTTGTGAGCTAAAAAGAGTCCATGAGACGATAATTCGTCCTATATATTTTTTTTTCCTGCAAAACCACGTCCAACCATCTCGTAAGATCATAAGAGTAAATGCTAACTCTCCAGACTATAAAAAATATAAACTTTGTAGCTTCTATTTCTTATGATAATAGTTTTCAAACTAGATTCTAATAGAACCAATGTATGGAAACAAATCAGATAAAAATTATTCAACTAGTTGACTTTTGGTTTGTTAACCTTAGTGGAGAAAAGCACACTGTAGAAGAATTCAAACTTTACAAGCATGCTGCAAAAGTCGAAGCAGAAAACAACTTGCACTGCAACTTGCTCTTTGAAAGACAATGCATACAATCAAATTCAATTCGATACCTTAGCCGTGTAACGTACGCAGATCCGCAGTCCCTGTATTCGTGTGTCTTAGTCATTGCTTTACACGACCTTATTGAGAATTAGTCATTCTGTTTGCAACTTATTCACAATAAGTCGTTCTCTTCACGAGAAACGAGAAGCGTCCTATATGTTAACCTCGTTATTGATAGGAAATCTTTAGCTTACATTGCAATTGGTCACTAGAAGGGATATTTCACCGTCTGGACCTTCTCTCCCTCTAATGAAGTGAGAAGTTGAAATGCTGTATGATAACATCGGTTGAAGAGCTCAAACTAGGATCTGTAGGATCTAAATTTTCTTTCTTTTAGATGTTATGAAAACCCAAACTAATTATCTGATACTCAATCTGTATCTTGGCATTCCACATGCATAATAACGTGTTCCAGAGATTAACTCAAGCTGATGTTAAACCTCAATCCAGCGTTCATAGAAATCAACAAATGATCGGCTGTTATAGAGCATTTGATTATGTTTCACTTGATTAACGCACGCAAATGCTCCACTTATGGCACAATCTCTTAGTTGGTTGCAACAGTAGGTGAAAGCTGTTTCCTTTTCAGAAGGCTAAATAATATACCCCTAGGGAAAAGGAAAGGAGCACGAGGTCCAATCAATAAGCGCTAAAAGCCTCAGAGAAACAGCAGCCAAAGCCCAACAGGACATAAAAGACAATATAGTCTACAAAGTGTAATATGTGTGGAAGTACCCTGTGCTTTGATGCTGCAAATACTGCAAAAGCGCAAATGGATTGTAAATAACCACCGAAACTTATTTTCGTTCCACTTCAAAGAAGTATCTTACAGCCAATGTTCTAGAGCATAATTTCTAAAACTCAACCACCATGTTGCAGGATAAAATCCTCCTGTAAGATCACATTTGTGTGGACTTGAAGCCTGTAGGACTCAATGGAGTTAAGTCCAGGGTTCGATGACATTCTGCCATTTCAGGCTCTCCTTGGCCTGCACTCCATCGTGCGACTGGAAGTTGACCATCTCCGTATCTCGTCCGGAATCGCCTTGACATGTACGTAAGCATTATCGAGTGATGAAGTAGGCGACCGCGTAGGAAAACCGAAGGACGAGAAGAGCCCCATCGAGCCGTACAAGGGAGAGACCAAAAAAAAGGTAACATGGGGCTAAGTCCCATGTTATCGAGTTGGGACCCCTTTTCGACCATGCTTTACGTCCATGTGAAGGGCTGGTCGACCGGATAACGCCAGTCAACTACGCGATAGAGATCAATAAGCGCAAGTAAGCGAATTTATCGGATCGAATACGTAAAGCATTATCGAATGGGGACTGTATTGCATCGTGAGACTGGAAGTTGGCCATCTCCGTGTCTCGTCCGCACATGTATGGGGACCCGTTCGGTAATGCTTTACGTAGAAGTCAAGGGCTGGTCGACCGGGTAACGCCAGTCAACCACGCGAATTTGCTGGCGGCTTCGGAGCGACGCTCGTTGAATGGCTATTCGATCGCTTTCCTATAAGTTTGCCACTGAGGAAATAGATTCCCAGTCTAACTTGGGGCAGGGAAGAGACAGCAGCCATCTGCTGCCGTTTTGTTTTGCTGGTGTGGGTGAGAAGGAGGGAGTGAACTGGGGGATGTGAGTTGAGATTCTGGAATTGGATAATAGTACGGGGTAGAAGGTGTCAAGGAATTTGGTCAGACATGTGAGTTCTGGGGAGGAGTAGATAGAGCAGTTTTGTGGGAGTGGAGACAGTTGAGAGGTGGACAGATGGAAGGAGATGGAGATGAGAATTGGAAAGGGCGTGGTGCGGAGCAGGTTGATGCAGAAGCTGGTAATGTTGGTGGTGGTGGTGGAGGACGAGGGCTCGAAATTCAGAAAGAGGGGCAGGAAGTAGAGCATGGGGAAACAGGTGTCGCGAAGAAGAAGGATACGCCTCCACCGGTTCCAACAGTTTCGTTCTTCAGATTGTTCGCTTTTGCGGACCATGTGGATTATTTTCTCATGTTTTTTGGGTCCATTGCCGCTGCAGTTCACGGTGCGGCTCTTCCTGTCTTCTTTTTGTTCTTCGGGAAACTGCTCAATGGTCTCGGAGGCAGCATCGATCCTGAGCTGAGTCAGAAAACCGTCGATAAGGTACTCCCTGTCCTGGCTATCCATTTGCTGCTGAGAACCGAGGTGAATTGTGTTCAGCTGAGCTCAGTTGAACCTCTTTATTGCAACACATTTTATAGCGTGCTCAGTTGTGAAATTGGTATTCATTTGATCTCATTCTCAGTTTCAGTGCTTCTGTGGAAGAAATTTATTCAAGAAGTCATGCGCTGGGCTGGGAAGACAGTGGATTGGAGCTGAGAAAATCTGCTGTTGATTGTTTTGCAGTATTCTTTGTACTTTCTTTGGCTCGGTTTGGCGGTGCTGGGTTCATCATGGCTCGGTATGCATACTATTCACTGCCAAGGATTGAAGTCTTCTGAACTTACAAGGACGTTTTCGTTCGGAGATCTCTACTGGACTTTATTTCAGTGTCGTATGGGAAAGGAATTTGGGGATTCTTGACCTTTTGATCGGTGGTTGGATGATGTACAGAGGTATCCTTCTGGATGCAAACTGGAGAGAGGCAGTCCGCGAGATTGCGAACAAAGTATATGGAAGCTTTGCTCCGGCAGGATGTATCGTATTTCGATACTGACATCAGTACAGGAGAATTCGTCAACAGTATTGCCTCCGATCCACTCATGGTCCAGGACGCAATCAGCGAAAAGGTGTGATTGCATTTCCAGCTACTATCAATTAAGTTCCTTTGCATGAGGCGAATTTACCGAAACGACAGCGATTTTCAATATTTCTGTCAACTCGGTCAATGTCAAAATCACCCCCTCCAAATTCGCAATGTACTATGGTGTCTGAAAGGACTGGACGGATTTATGCAGATGGGAAACTTTATCCACTATATGGCGACATTCGTTGCCGGTTTCGTCGTGGGGTTCGTTAATCAAAGACTCATTGCAGCTGTGACCCTGGCAGTGGTACCTCTCATTGCATTGACCGGAGCAATGTATGCCATTGCGCTAACTGGTTTAACCAGCAAAAGTTCAGAGGCCTATGCTCATGCTGGAACCATTGCCGAAGAGGTACTAGACCAACCAGTTCTACCTTTGTATTAACAGCATTTCAACCTCATTTCTGCACTTTTTTCTGAATTGTGGAGCTAAGAGTCAAACCCACCATTCTGCAGACCATAGGTCAGGTTCGCACCGTGTACTCCTTCGTCGGTGAGGAAAGATCTCTCAAAGCTTATTCGACGTCTCTGCAAAATACGTTGAGTCTCGGGTACAAAGCGGGACTGGCTAAGGGACTCGGGATGGGGTGCACATATGGAGTTCTCTTCTCTTGCTGGGCCTTGCTTCTATGGTACGGTGGCACACTTGTACGCAAGGGTACCATTAATGGTGGTCAGGCGTTGTCATCCATCTTCGCAGTCATCATCGGAGGCCTGTAAGATTCTTATCATTTTCCCGTTTGACCAATCTGGGAGGTCTGCCAATCTTTTGTCCAGTTTCTAAGCAAAATCTAACGATTTTGTATTTGCAGCTCTTTGGGGCAAGCGATGCCAAATGTGTCTGCTTTTGGGAAAGGAAAGGCGGCTGCATATAAGATTTTCCAGATGATCGACCACGAACCTTCTATCAACAAATCCAATCCTACTGCTAAGAAGCTGGACACTATTCAGGGCCTCATTGAGCTCCGCAATGTGGACTTTGCTTACCCATCTAGACCTGATATCAATGTTTTCTCCAACTTCTCACTGGTTATCCCTCCTGGAAAGACTGTCGCCATCGTCGGTAGCAGTGGTTCCGGCAAGAGTACCGTGGTGTCGCTCATTGAGAGATTCTATGACCCTATCAAAGGTTTGTACGCCCCGAAAATGGTTCAATTATGTCCAAATTTTTACTCCAATTTGTTCATTTCCATCCACGTATGGTGATGATGCTGCTGGTTGAAGTGCTAATGGTGTTCAATGTGCCACAGGGGAGGTATTGCTGGACGGACATGACATTCGGAGTTTGGATTTAAAGTGGCTTAGAAGTCAAATAGGGCTTGTCAATCAGGAGCCTGCATTGTTTGCAACCACTATCGCCGCAAATATTCTATATGGTAAAGACGGTGCTACGCAGGAAGAGATTGAAGAGGCGGCCAAGGCTGCGAATGCCCATTCGTTCATTGACCAACTTCCGCAGCGATACGAAACGCAGGTATATTTCGATAGTTACAATTTTCTGAATCCTTCCGTTTATGTTGCCAATTCACGCCATTACCTGAGTTATGCTTTAAATCAACGGTCGGAGTTCATTTCAAGCATCATCTCTCTAGCAGCAGTGTACTCTGTGGGAGTGAAATGTGTCCTTATTTAACTCTTCCCGCAATGTCAATGTCATTTCACAGACTAGTGAAACTACATTCAGTTCCTAGTCACAGCAATTAGTGACAGCATCTTTCAGTCCTGTCCATAATTAGAGGATACAATTGATGCATGGAGAACCATGAAAGTAGTAGGAGTTAAGGCTCCTCCTTTCGACTGGCATTGGAATATAGTACATGGCTGAGGCTGGGTTTGGCAAATTAGGGATTTTCACCTCTCATACCAGACCATCAAGACAACAATCTCTCGTCAGGCTTTACAAACCTCTAACGAATTCAAGGGTGCCAATTTCCTACATGCCCAAACCAATTTGTGATCATGTGGTAATGCAGGTCGGAGAGAGAGGAGTACAACTCTCGGGAGGACAGAAGCAGCGAGTGGCAATCGCCAGAGCCATGTTGAAGAATCCCACAGTGTTGTTGTTGGATGAAGCTACCAGTGCGCTGGATGCCGGGTCTGAACAGATAGTGCAGGAGGCACTAGACCGTGTAATGGTGGGAAGGACAACTGTGGTCGTAGCACATCGCTTGTCCACCATCCGGAATGCTGACTCCATAGCCGTAGTACAAGAGGGACGCATCGTCGAGAGAGGCAACCACGACACACTCATTGCCACCGAAAATGGAGCCTATGCTGCTCTCGTCCGTCTCCAGGAATTAGCAGCTACCAAAGGCGCAGGCAGCATGAGTAGAAACGCCTCTGCCAGGCATTCAAGCTCTCTCACTACCTAGTAAGGTTCCAGATTTGTATCCGGCTGGCTTCCTGCTCGGAATACCTACCATTCCAATTTTTAACCTACGACATTCCATCCAGAAGATCTTTTGGTTCCGCCTTGGATTGTTTTCTACGAGGTCTCTGTATTAGTTCGTTTGAACTGTCAAGCAATTTAGTCCGGATCTTTTAGTTCAGTTTCTAGTTTCAACTTTTAGTTTTGATTTCCTGGTATACGCATTCCTCAGGTTCCACAGTACGTATGCAGATCCAAATCTTGTCAATGAAGCAAACAAGTGTAGGGCTTTCACTTTCAGATTTATCTCGATACATTCTTTCTATAGTTTCTGTCCATTAAGTATGAAGATCCAAATCCTGACAGTCAAGCACATGAGTGCAGGGCTCCCCTTTTTCCTGTTCATGGTAAATGCATTCTTCCTTCAGATTCCAAGATTCCATCACATGTATGCTGATCTGCATCAGTCTTGCTCCTTCCTGAAATGAGGATTCTTAGAATCAGAAATAATGCATCGGAAGTAGTAAAAGGAAATTAATTGACTGTCTTTCCTGGTTGCAGTCTGTCGAGAGGTGGATCACGAGGTGGCTCACGGAAGGGTCGTAGTGGATCGTTTTCGATGATGAAGTATGGATCAGTTCGTTCAACTGGAAGTCATGATGAGGGGACGCCAGAGTTTGACAAGGAGCAGCCGAAAAGCAAAGGCAGCTTGACGCGGCTGGTTAAGATGTCCAAGGGTGATTGGCCATATGCTCTCGGGGGTATCTTTGGATCTATTCTAGCAGGTGGTATCAACCCGGCTTTCGCACTGATTGTCAGCCAAGTCCTGAACGCATATTACAGTACCGATTTTGATTACATGAAGAGAGAGTGCAGCAAATGGGCTCTCGTTTTTCTCGGCCTCGGAGTAGCATCCCCATGCATCTATGTCTGTCAGCACTACAATCTTGGAGTGTTGGGCGAGAGATTGGTGAAGCGGGTTCGAGAAAAGATGTTCAAAAGTAAGTTAGAACAAACACCGACGTTTCATTGTCAACCTCAAATGGTTGTATAAAGCTTTTGTCACTTTTCTATTATGAGAATTGTGGTTCTGGAGTAGTTGAGGACTAAATGACTTGATATTCTTTTTCATGTTGTCACTCAGCAATCCTCAACAACGAAATTTCATGGTACGACGAAGACGAAAACAACAGCAGTCAGGTGGCAAGTCGTCTGTCATCTGATGCAACTAATGTTAGGGCTGCGTTGGGCGATAGAGCGGCGGTTATATTACAGAACACCTCTGTGATGTCGGTGGCTATAATTGTGTCTTTCATCCTGCAATGGAAGCTTACTCTTGTCATGCTCTCCGTGTTCCCACTTCTCGTCGGTTCCGCGTTTGGTGAGGTGAGCCTTCAGAGTTTTGCCCGACTTCATTGTCCATGCTTGCACTTTCTGTCATTGGAGAGTTGAAGCAGCTCTTTATGTCTAGTTACTGTCGATTAGACGGTGGAACATTGAACAGATGACGGTATATCATCAGTCAAAGACTCATTGATTTCATCGAGCTAGAATTTGAGGTAAGCAATGAGATCAGCTAATTCTGCAGAAACTGGTGAATGAAGAATGTCCATCGGACAGAATTCTTGACAAGGCCGTGTGTTGTGTTCTTTCTTAGCCATTCTACTTTAAAATGGACTATGAATCGTCGTCTTAAACTTGCCTGAAGTTCCACATTAAGAAATGAAAAATCGTGCAGCATTCACGGGGTAGTATATAATGCATACCGAGTTACTCGGTGCCCTTCCATTTTTGGCCGACTTTAGAGAACCTGAAATTAGTGTCCAGAAGTAATGAAGTTACTTAAAAAATTCCTGAACCTGGACCTCTGTGCAGAACATGTTTCTTAAAGGGTTCGCTGGAGACGTTGCCAAGGCATACTCCCGAGCCACTCAAGTGGCAGGTGAAGCAGTGGCCAACATCCGAACCGTAGCAGCATTCAACGCCGAAAGCAAAGTGAAGAACTTGTTCCACGGAGAGCTGGTCGGCCCAGCCAAGGCGAGTTTCTTGAGAGGCCAAGTAGCAGGTTTTGGGTTCGGGATATCACAGCTCTTCATGTATGGCTCGTACGGTCTCGGTCTCTGGTATTCCGGCAAACTGGTAAACGACGGCCAAGCAGAATTCGGCGATGTCCTCAAAGTCTTCATGGTTCTTATCGTCTCTGCCTTCGCTGTGGCCGAAACTCTTGCACTCACTCCGGATCTCGTCAAAGGAGGTCAAGCAGTAGAATCTGTTTTCGAAGTTCTCGACCGCAAGACAGCAATCGATCCGGACGCCCCAGCGGGTGAAGTAGCGGAGAAAATCTCAGGAGAAATCGAATTCAAGCACGTTGCGTTTGCTTACCCATCCAGACCCGAAGTTCTGATCTTCAAGGACTTAAACTTGAAAGTCCACTCGAGCCACAGTCTCGCTCTGGTAGGCTCCAGTGGTTCAGGTAAGAGCTCAGTCATAGCTCTTCTGGAGAGATTTTACGACCCCATGTCTGGCCGCATAAACATTGACGGAAAAGACATCAGGACATACAATCTTAAGTCCCTTCGCCAGCACATTGCCCTTGTGCAGCAAGAGCCTGCATTGTTCGCAACCACCATTTTTGAGAATATCCTGTACGGGAAGAGTGGAGCCACAGAGGCAGAGGTGATCGAAGCAGCCAAATCTGCGAACGCTCACAACTACATCAGCGGGCTTCCACAGGGCTACCAGACCGAGGTAGGAGAAAGAGGTGTCCAACTATCTGGTGGACAGAAGCAGCGAGTCGCCATAGCCAGGGCTGTTCTCAAGGATCCAGCTATCCTTCTCCTGGACGAGGCTACTTCAGCACTGGATGCTGAATCAGAAAAGATCGTGCAGGAGGCGTTGGACCGTTTGATGAAAAACAGGTCCACTGTGATGATCGCACATCGGTTATCCACCATCAGAAACGCTCACACCATCGCTGTGATCCAGGACGGGACTATCCTCGAGCAAGGGACGCACTCCGACCTTTTGGCCAGAAACGGTGGCTACTCCCGCCTGATCAACTTGCAAAATCACAATCAGGACAGTGATTCTCGAAATATCTCATAACTGTTATCAATAAACTTATTTCTTTTCCTCTCACTAATTGAATTTTGAAACGGCGGCCTTGGACCTTCAAAACTCTGAATTTAGAGTGGAGGCGATGAAGCATTAGTGTACATTACATTTATACTGTATGTTCCTTATTGTGAGAAATCGTACTATCTTGCCGGCAAGATACTCCAGGAATCGGTAAGCAAGGTCTCCGATGCCGTCAACGTACAGCTGAAGCTCGTCCTCTGCCCATATTGATAGATTAGTAGAGCTGAGGCGAGATAGGAACATTGAGAAAGTAGGTCCAATCTATCAACCACGAGAAGAATTCTGTCTATCCTTGGCTATTTTTTGATCCACGAGTGTGTAAGGGCTCTTCGATGTAATCCCTGTTGAAAATTTGTGTCGGGACTGCTAACTAAACTTTTTCGAGTAATCAAGGCACTTAACTCATTCGAATCGTTATGCAGTCTGTCTGATTCAGATGGTGAGAATTATCATGTTGCAAAGGACGTCTTCTAGGACATGGTTCTCTGTGATCATCAATGTTTTGCCGATAGATGTACACATTCCGTTTTAGTCAATTTTGATTTATGGAACTCATAAGCTCAGTCATCCCCGAGACAGTTGATGATCAACTGAGCAATAAATCAGTGATTCTCGGGTGACATCGATGCCTACTTCAACCTACTGTCTTCACCAACTCGTACCCTTAGCTTCCAATCAAGAACCGCAAGCAATAACCCATTCGTTAACCACATGAAATTCATCATCACCAAGATCGTTTCCGGACATACCGAATCTCCTTCACTCTAGGCATCTGATTTTTATGGACTGTGCCCCAGTTGACACGAAACTTCCATCTAAATGTTCGAGCAAAAACTTGTATCCATCGAAGTACCCATATCAGCAAACCACTAAACACAAAATTCCATCTGTTAGTCGAGTTCAAGGTGACATTACGTCTGCCATGTCCAGCTCGCGTTCAAAACCCTGCCTGCTGCTGTTGCCAAGCAAATTAACGAACTGTCCATGTCCGTGTTTCAGCGGAAGTTTGGATCTGTCACAATGATTTGCCCACTGGGTACGAAGACTTCAAGATAGTGAAGTGTGACTCAATGAACTACTACAGTCTCCACATGCCATGCCAAGAACCACGTAGGATCTTGGCTTTCCGGGGTGCAATTCTTGCTGGTTGGGTCACGGAGTTTCTTCCCATGAACTCTTTGCTACCCCGACTGTGCACGCTAGAATAGAACCACAGGCAGCAATAGCTCATCACCGGAGGAACCAACCCACCACTCATCATGGTAGTAGAGCATGCCGCCAGGCGCTCTTACTACTACTTCCTCTTGGATTTTATCTCGATCCACAGCAGATCTTGCGTAACCATGGCACACCGGAACTGCAGTGCATGCGGAGCTCCTTGCTACCTCTAAATGCAAATGCAGCCGGCGGCATTGGAAACTCCAGTGTCTTCTTGCCTTTGTCGTCCAAACTATCCTTCATCCGGACACCGTTTACAATGTCCAGCTTACTATGACAGGTTTGACCAATGCTGTCAATTATTTGTAGCATTATCAAAGTGTAACATAATCTGTGAGTCAAACTATACCATTTGTGTGACGTGCTTTGGATTACGCATTACTTGAAGTGTAAATTGCTCTTGTTAATCGTAAGACATACAAGCACTCGACGAGCAAGAAGCATGTATAATTAGAGTTTAGACCCAAAACTTAGATTAGATAGTGTAGTTTTGGTTATTGGTATCTAACAAGTTCCTATTTGTTGGTTCAAACTTGTTCCCAAGTATCTAGTACATGCTGTACCATGTACACGAAGAAAGCGTCTTCACAGAATCCATATTCTCTGCCGGCCACCAGGTTCTGGTCAGACTGTACTTCACGTATCTTGTTATCCTGTAGAATATTTATCCGAATATCTCACAGTCGAATGCTTGTACCAAAACTTGGAAGGACATGTGCTACCATGAGAATCTAACGTGCCTTTCCCTTTGTACAACCTGCCTGTTGTGTCTAAATGAAAGCCTCGGTACTAACCAGCAGATCTGTACAGACCAGCAGCATTCATAGGGAAGATACATTTAGAATGCACAAATTCCGAAGTAATAGTTTTACGGGAATTTTACAAGTACACTAAACTTTGCCAATATACTAGAATTAACTAGAACCAAAATAGGAACTCGTTGTATCATTATTCTTCACTGCTGTAGAGTAGGGATAACCACCAAACTTTGTCATGCACTTTCAGAGGGATGCATTGGGGATTCGCTCAATATCTTTGAAAATGGTTCGATATATAGATCAGATTAGCGTGTATGAACTTATGCGTCCGTTATTCAACGCATGCCAATACGTACTACTCATGTCCCAACAACCAAGTACCCTGAGGTTGTTCTTGTGGTATAAGTAGCATTTTCCAACATTCCAGTCATATCGCCTCCAAAGAATGTCATTAGTATATATATATATATATATTGAGGACCAATGGTCACCAATCTTCTCTTCTCATGCACTTCAGTGGGATGACTCGTGGGGCACTGTTGAAAATGGTTACACATATAGATCAACATAGCGTGTATGAATCCAGGCATCCGTTGTTCAACGCATGCCAGCATGTCGCAACCAAAGTGCCCTGAGGTTGTTTTGGTGGTGCACTTTACATTTTCCAACATTCCAGTCAAATCGCCTTCCAAGGATGTCCAAAAGCAGTGTTCTCATTAGGATATGTCAACTGTAAGGGTTTCATATAGCTTACTAAAAGAATGATCCACATTTTAGGATGATTTCGTAAAAGTTCATGAGATGCGTTAAAAACTGGCTAATAAACTTTAAAGATGTATCAAAATGATTTGTGATATTTTATTTAAAGGGAAATTTTACAATTTTATTATGAATCATTCAATTTGGCAATTTTAACAAGAATTTAAAAGTATCAGTTCTCCTTTTAGAAATCTTGTGGCAAAATCATAAATGTTTGATGGATATCCCCGGAAATAGTTACAAGATACCTGAGAAGATGTTACTAAAAGAGATCATTTTCAGAAGTTCAATTATTTTGTTGTTGACTAGGGAGTCCCGCTTTTTCTCCGTACAAAGATGTATGTCCATTCCATTATGTATAACAAAATATCCATTAATATTTCCATGAAATATCCTGTTAATAATTACACTAGTCTATCCATTCCCATAATGTTGGCTTATTGTTTATACTGGTAAACGGTAAAGGTTCAATAATTCGCGATTGAAACCCACTTTTGTGATTAAGTTTCGAGAAGGAACCTTATCAAGCTCTGATCTATCACAGCCTTTGACGGTTTGAGGAAATAAGGGACAGACAGCAAATCATCAACTACAGCCGAATAATTTAATCGGACTTTTAAAGTGTTAATACGATTCGCAGGTCAAATAGTGATTCTTGACAAGCATGTCCTTCTTGTAAAGTACGCAACAAAAATTATACGGACTTAGAAGTGTGAATATGATTCGTAGGTCAACTACGTGATTCTTGACAAGCATGTCCCTCTTGTATAGTAAGCAAATCTCAAGTGCTATTTGATTCTGTCTAATTTGTCGACATCCACGGTGAGCAGCCGCCTCACACCTTTGGATATATATGTTGACAAGTACTTATATGAGCATCCTTTAGCATATTTGCAACCCGAAATAAACAGCAAATATACAAGGTACTAAAAGCAAATTCGAGAGAATGACCCGCTCAGACTAACAAAAATTGATAGGAAGAACTATCAAGCTATGCAAAGATAAAACTTACGAGGTAAATGAGGTTCTTAATAATTTCAAATTAAAAAATATACTCTGTAATGTCTAGAATATAAAAAGAGGGAAGTCAAACAATATATAGATTTCATTTGCATCCAAAGAAGCAACGCCTAGTGTGGTTGCTTTTTCACTGAATTGCACTAGCCAAGGTTCTTTGCAGAGGAATGGAATTTTTATCTAAAACAAATTATAAAATAAAAAATAAAATTGATATTCCTTGTTGTATATTATGATTATGATAAGCTCTCATATCACCATTGATAAATATGTCACAATGTCATATTTATAATTTTATGTAACTCAAAAGCTAAAGAAATAAAGAAAAGACCTTATTATCATCTTTTTAGATTTTGTAAACTTAGTTGCTGCTTACTGCATATCCAAGAGGATGGGTAATCACCCCTCCAAAACTGCATCACGTATGGTATCCATAACATCCACTAATATTGATGATTGCTTAGGCCCAAGTACAAATTTGCACTACTCATATTCTTCATAACCATATCAGTGTTCCCTCCAAGTGAAGTATTCACTTCCTTATGTTATCTTAAATATTATATCTTTGATGACATGATGGATTTCTATCTTTTATCCTCCAAAAGTGCAACAAGTCAGATTGATTCCTTGTGCATCTAAGGTCATATGACATTCACAAATTAGTACTGCAAATCCAAATGAATAAACAAATAACAAATCTTTGTTATTGTAGAGAAATAGTTGGTACGAGTCAAGATATCCTCATGCAAGATCAAACTAGAAACCAAGAGCTTTCACCTTTGCTAATGCAAGAGCAAGTACATACCTGAGTACAAGGAATGTATATATCAACAAGAAGAACTAGAAGGAAACGTATAGTTTGGTGAAATTTTCAATCCATCAAAGAAGACTACAAGATAAGACTACTAGTCCAATTAGAAGACAAAAAGTGAAACGATAGAAAATCATTTTGTACTTGAGTGGAGAAACAATCACTTGACTATTTTAATATGACTTGGAGAGAAAAGAATAGCTCTTCTAGCTTAATCATATACATCTCACTGACTAAAACAAATAGTTAAAATGGGTGCAAAACTTACACAAAAACATCATAGATGTCATCTACTCCATAGATTTTAGGCCTCCTTCTAGACAAAATCAGTAGATATGTCTATCTCTAAACCAAATCCCTTGTAATACTAAAAAATCTTTCGTGCAACAACATTATCAAAGACTCAAATGACCTCCTCTCAAAGGTTTTCAATGTGATTAGAAGGTTGGATGAAGGATATCCTCTACAAAGGAAGCATCTCAAAAGAATGTGAAAAGATCTTTTGAACCTTAATGGCACTTTTAGAATACATAATCCATTTTAAATGTAATATACCCACTATGAGCTGGAGTGAAGGAGGAATATTTAGAAGGATCACATTTTACACTTTTACTCTCAAGCCTAAAAAATGAAGCTCAATAGTTAAATCAACAAAAGGCTTGCCTAATTTGGTCTACCAAGTCCTCAATGTGTATTACCCACCAAGGAGAGAAGACACAATTTTTTTATAACCAAATTAGTTAAGAGAGCTAAAAAATGAGCCGTGGTAAATAATGGTCTCCAAAAAGATTTCCTTATCATATAAATGTTATATATATATTCACTAAAAAATGACTCCGTCTTAATATTCTAGTATTGAAGAGAAGAAAGACTGCACAAAAGGAATAAAACATGCTAAGGATCCAATAGTCTTAATAAAGATGGATAGATATCTACAGATGCTCTAATGTGAAGTGATATAGCCTCACAACCTCCCAAAATAGCAACTCCAAATTGATTTGGACAAAGATGTTGCTAGAAGTGAGAATGAGATTGGAAGACATAGAGCAGCTAACAAGGTGCAATAATACCACTCTAATAAAAATTGATCTAATATCCCTTCTAGTCTTCTAATCAAAAGAAGTTTACTAGTACTTGACTAACTCATGTACGGATCTTCCTTCTTGCTATGGCTCTACCCATTTGGAACAAGTCTATTAACCACTAGGGAGGTCATTTGCTTGGAAGAAATCTCTAGAATGTTCATATACAAGCTTAAGGAGAGATATTGGGTTGGGGTGAATCCTCTTTCCCATGCGCCTTTGAAGAGCTACTAGAAGGGATATATGTTGGAGTACACATGGATAAAGGGCCAGTGTGTCCAATACATGGACAAAAAACAATCTATCAGGATATAATAGTTCCTGAGACTAATACTCCGTACCTTTAATGGATGGCAGAGTATGAAATAGGCATAAGCAGAAAAAAAGTCTCGTCAATGGCACTAGTTATAGGCAAAGAGTAAAGTGCTTGTTATACTCCTATTCTCTCTACCTATACACAAGATTTTACACTAATGTAAATAAGTGGAATCTATAGTATCTTGTGAGTGAAATAGTTTCCTAAAGTGTGCAACCCAAATAGAATCCTCTCAAAAGCTAGTACTATATATGAAACTTAGCAACCACCTTTCTTTACCCTACAAGTTCACTTTTAGTATAATAAAGACACCATTGTAAGATTAGGAGAAATAAGAACCATGTTAATTAATCCAACTCATCACATGCAAATAGATTGAGTAGTATTGAAAGAAATAGAGCAGCTAACAAGGTGCAATACGACCACTCTAATAAAAATTGATCTAATATCTCTTGTATTCTTCCCCATCAAAAGAAGTTTACTATTACTTGACTAACTCATGTACGGATATCCCTTCTTGCTATGGCTCTACCCATTTAGAACAAGTCTAGGGTTTGCTTTGTTAAACCTTAGTGGAGAAAAGCACACTGTAGAAGAAAACAACTCGCATTGCAACTTGCTCTTTGAAAGACAATGCATACAATCAAATTAAATTCGATACCTTAGCCGTGTAATGTACGCAAATCCGAAGTCTCTGTAATCGTTTGTCCTAGTCCTTGCTTTACACGACCTTATTGAGAATTAGTCATTCTCTTCGCAACTTATTCACAATAAGTCCTTCTCTTCACGAGAAGCGAGAAGCGTCCCGTATGTTAACCTCGTTATTGATAGTAAATCTTTAGCTTACATTGCAATTGGTAACTAGAAGGGATATTTCACCGTCTGGACCTTCAATTTCGTCTCTCCCTCTAATGAAGAGAGAAGTTGAAATGCTGTATGATAACATCGGTTGAAGAGCTCAAACTAGGATCTGTAGGATCTAAATTTCCTTTCTTTTAGATGTTATGAAAACCCAAACTAATTATCTGATACTCAATCTGTATCTTGGCATTCCACGTGCATAATAACGTGTTCCAGAGATTGACTCAAGCTGACGTTAAAACGAAATCCAGCGTTGATAGAAATTAATAAACGATCGGCTGTTATAGAGGATTTGATTATGTTTCACTTGATTACACGCACGCAAATGCTCCACTTATGGCACAATCTCTTAGTTGGTTGCAACAGTAGGTGAAAGCTTTTTCTTTTTCAGAAGGCCAAGTAATATACCCCTAGGGAAAAGGAAAGGAGTACAAGGGGCACGATGTCGAATCAATAAGCGCTAAAAGCCTCAGAGAAACAGCCGCCAAAGCCCAACAGGACATAAAAGACAATATAGCCTACAAAGTGTAATAGGTGTGAAAGTACCTTGTGCTCTGACTCTGTACATGAAATACTGCAAAAGCGCAAATGGAGTGTAAATCACCACCGAAACTTATTTTCGTCTTGTTCGACTTCAAAGAGAGTATCTTACAGCCAATGTTCTAGAGCATAATTTCTAAAGCTCAACCATCCTGTTGCACGATAAAATCCTCCTGTATGGTCACATTTTTGTGGACTTGAAGCCTGTAGGACCCGATGGATGTTAAGTCCAAGTTTCAATGACATTCTGCCATTTCAGGCTCTCCTTGGACTGTATTGCATCGTGCGAGTGGAAGTTGACCATCTCCGTATCTCGTCCGGAATCGCCTTGACCTGTACGTAAAGCATTATCGAATGGGGACACTTTCGATAATGCTTTACGTACATGTCAAGGGCTGGTTGACCGGATAGCACCAGTCAACCACCTGATAGTGACCAATAAGCGAAAGTAAGCGAATTCAGCGTATCGAATAAGCATATCCCCATTATCGAATGGGGACTGTATTGCATCGTGAAGACTGGACGTTGACTATCTCCGTGTTTCGTCCGGACATGTACGTAAAGCATTATCGGATGGGGGCCCTATTCCATAATGCTTTACGTACATGTCAAGGGCCTGGTCGACCGGATAACGACAGTCAACTGCACGATAGTGATCAATAAGCGAAAGTAAGCGAATTACGGGATTTCACTCCTTCACTATCAGTGCTACGCGAATTTGCTGGCGGCTTCGGAGCGACGCTCGTTGAATGGCTTTTGTGTATGCGGTCGCTTTACTATAAATTTGTCACTCCGGGTCCCGGAGGAAATAGATTCCCAGTCTAACTGAGGGCAGGGAACAGACAGCAGCCATATGCTACCGTTTTGGTTTGCTAGTGTGGGAAAGAAGGAGGGAGTGAACTGGGGGTTGTGAGTTCAGATTCTGGAATTGGATAGTAGTGCGGGGGAGAAGGTGTCAAGGAATTTGGTCAGACATGTGAGTTCTGGGGAGGAGTAGATAGAGCAGTTTCGTGGGAGTGGAGACAGTTGAGGGGTGGAGAGATGGAAGTAGATGGAGATGAGAATCAGAAAGGGGGTGGTGCGGAGCAGGTTGATGCAGAAGCTGGTAATGTTGGTGGTGGTGAAGGAGGAGAGCTCGAAATTCAGAAAGTGGGGCAGGAAGTAGAGCACGGGGAAACAGGTGTCGCGAAGAAGCAGGATGCGCCTCCACCGGTTCCAACAGTTTCGTTCTTCAGATTGTTCGCTTTTGCGGACCATGTGGATTATTTTCTCATGTTGTTTGGGTCCGTTGGCGCTGCAGTTCACGGTGCGGCTCTTCCCGTCTTCTTTTTGTTCTTCGGGAAACTGCTCAATGGTCTCGGAGGCAGCATCGATCCTGATCTGAGTCAGAAAACCGTCGATAAGGTACTCCTTGTCCTGGCTATCCATTTTATAGCGTCCTCAGTTGTGAAATTGGTATTCATTTGATCTCATTCTCAGTTTCAGTCAATCTTGAATCCAACACTAATCTAGTTTCAGTGATTCTGTGGAAGAAATTTATTCAAGAAGTCATGCGCTGGGCTGGGAAGACAGTGGATTGGAGCTGAGAAAATCTGCTGCTGATTGTTTTGCAGTATTCTTTGTACTTTCTTTGGCTCGGTTTGGCGGTGCTGGGTTCATCATGGCTCGGTATGCATACTATTCACTGCCAAGGATTGAAGTCTTCTGAACTTACAAGGACGTTTTCGTTTGGAGATCTCTACTGGACTTTATTTCAGTGTCGTATGGGAAAGGAATTCGGGGATTCTTGACCTTTTGATCGGTGGTTGGATGATGTACAGAGGTATCCTTCTGGATGCAAACTGGAGAGAGGCAGTCCGCGAGATTGCGAACAAAGTATATGGAAGCTTTGCTCCGGCAGGATGTATCGTATTTCGATACTGACATCAGTACAGGAGAATTTGTCAACAGTATTGCCTCCGATCCACTCATGGTCCAGGACGCAATCAGCGAAAAGGTGTGATTGCATTTCCAGCTACTATCAATTAAGTTCCTTTGCATGAGGCGAATTTACCGAAACGACAGCGATTTTCAATATTTCTGTCAACTCGGTCAATGTCAAAATCACCCCCTCCAAATTCGCAATGTACTATGGTGTCTGAAAGGACTGGACGGATTTATGCAGATGGGAAACTTTATCCACTATATGGCGACATTCGTTGCCGGTTTCGTCGTGGGGTTCGTTAATCAAAGACTCATTGCAGCTGTGACCCTGGCAGTGGTACCTCTCATTGCATTGACCGGAGCAATGTATGCCATTGCGCTAACTGGTTTAACCAGCAAAAGTTCAGAGGCCTATGCTCATGCTGGAACCATTGCCGAAGAGGTACTAGACCAACCAGTTCTACCTTTGTATTAACAGCATTTCAACCTCATGTCTGCACCTTTTTTCTGAATTGTGGAGCTAAGAGTCAAACCCTTCATTCTGCAGACCATAGGTCAGGTTCGCACCGTGTACTCCTTCGTCGGTGAGGAAAGATCTCTCAAAGCTTATTCGACTTCTCTGCAAAATACGTTGAGTCTCGGGTACAAAGCGGGACTGGCTAAGGGACTCGGGATGGGGTGCACATATGGAGTTCTATTCTCTTGCTGGGCCTTGCTTCTATGGTACGGTGGCACACTTGTACGCAAGGGTACCATTAATGGTGGTCAGGCGTTGTCATCCATCTTCGCAGTCATCATCGGAGGCATGTAAGCTTCTTATCATTTTCCCGTTTGACCAGTCTGGGAGGTCTGCCAATCTTTTGTCCAGTTTCTAAACAAAATCTAACGATTTTGTATTTGCAGCTCTTTGGGGCAAGCGATGCCAAATGTGTCTGCTTTTGGGAAAGGAAAGGCGGCTGCATATAAGATTTTCCAGATGATCGACCACGAACCTTCTATCAACAAATTCAATCCTGGTGCTAAGAAGCTGGACACTATTCAGGGCCTCATTGAGCTTCGCAATGTGGACTTTGCTTACCCATCTAGACCTGCTATCAATGTTTTCTCCAACTTCTCACTGGTCATCCCTCCTGGAAAGACTGTCGCCATCGTCGGTAGCAGTGGTTCCGGCAAGAGTACCGTGGTGTCGCTCATTGAGAGATTCTATGACCCTATCAAAGGTTTGTACGCCCTGAACATGGTTCAGTTACGTCCAAATTTTTACTCCAATTTATTCATTTCCATCCACGTATGGTGATGATGCTGCTGGTTGAAGTGCTAATGGTGTTCAATGTGCCACAGGGGAGGTATTGCTGGACGGACATGACATTCGGAGTTTGGATTTAAAGTGGCTTAGAAGTCAAATAGGGCTTGTCAATCAGGAGCCTGCATTGTTTGCAACCACTATCGCCGGAAATATTCTATATGGTAAAGACGGTGCTACGCAGGAAGAGATTGAAGAGGCGGCCAAGGCTGCGAATGCCCATTCGTTCATTGACCAACTTCCGCAGCGATACGAAACGCAGGTATATTTCGATAGTTACAATTTCCTGAATCCTTCCGTTTATGTTGCCAATTCACGCCATTGCCTGAGTTATGCTTGAAATCAACGGTCGGAGTTCATTTCAACCATCATCTCTCTAGCAGTAGTGCACTCTGTGGGAGTGAAATGTGTCCTGAGTTTAACTCTTCCCGCAATGTCAATGTCATTTCACAGACTAGTGAAACTACATTCAGTCAGTTCCTAGTCACAACAATTAGTGACAGCATCTTTCAGTTCTGTCAATAATTAGAGGATACAGTTGATGCATGGAGAACAATGAAAGTAGTGGGAGTTAAGGCTCCTCCTTTGGACTGGCATTGGAATATAGTACATGGCTGACGCTGGAATTGGGAAGTTAGGGATTTTCACCTCTCATACCAGACCATCAAGACAACAATCTCTCGTCAGGCTTTACAACCCTCTCACGAATTCAAGGGTGCCAATTTCCTACATGCCCAAACCAATTTGTGTTCATGTGGTAATGCAGGTCGGAGAGAGAGGAGTACAACTGTCGGGAGGACAGAAGCAGCGAGTGGCAATCGCCAGAGCCATGTTGAAGAATCCCACAGTGTTGTTGTTGGATGAAGCTACCAGTGCGCTGGATGCCGGGTCTGAACAGATAGTGCAGGAGGCACTAGACCGTGTAATGGTGGGAAGGACAACTGTGGTCGTAGCACATCGCTTGTCCACCATCCGGAATGCTGACTCCATAGCCGTAGTACAAGAGGGACGCATCGTCGAGAGAGGCAACCACGACACACTCATTGCCACCGACAATGGAGCCTATGCTGCTCTTGTCCGTCTCCAGGAATTAGCAGCTACCAAAGGCGCAGGCAGCATGAGTAGAAACGCCTCTGCCAGGCATTCAAGCTCTCTCACTACCTAGTAAGGTTCCAGATTTGTGTCCAGTCGGTCAAGCAATTTAGTCCGGATCTTTTCGTTCAGTTTCTTGTTTCAACTTTTAGTTTTGATTTCCTGGTATACGCATTCTTCAGGTTCCACAGTACGTATGTAGATCTAAATCTAGTCAATGAAGCAAACAAGTGTAGGGCTTTCACTAGGGCTTTGTTTAGGGCTTTCACTTTCAGATTTATCTCGATACATTCTTTCTATAGTTTCTGTCCATTAAGTATGAAGATCCAAATCCTGACAGTCAAGCACATGAGTGCAGGGCTCCCTTTTTCCAGTTCATGGTAAATGCATTCTTCCTTCAGATTCCAAGATTCCATCACATGTATGCTGACCTGCATCAATCTTGCTCATTTCCGAAATGAGGATTCTTAGAATCAGAAATAATGCATCGGAAGTAGTAAAAGGAAATTAATTGACTGTCTTTCCTGATTGCAGTCTGTCGAGAGGTGGATCACGAGGTGGCTCACGGAAGGGTCGTAGTGGATCGTTTTCGATGATGAAGTATGGATCAGTTCGTTCAACTGGAAGTCATGATGCGGGGACGCCAGAGTTTGACAAGGAGCAGCCGAAAAGCAAAGGCAGCTTGACGCGGCTGGTTAAGATGTCCAAGGGTGATTGGTTATATGCTCTCGGGGGTATCTTTGGATCCATTCTAGCAGGTGGTATCAATCCGGCTTTCGCACTGATTGTCAGCCAAGTCCTGAACGCATACTACAGTACCGATTTTGATTTCATGAAGAGAGAGTGCACCAAATGGGCTCTCGTTTTTCTCGGCCTCGGAGTAGCATCCCCATGCGTCTATGTCTGTCAGCACTACAATCTTGGAGTGTTGGGCGAGAGATTGGTGAAGCGGGTTCGAGAAAAGATGTTCAAAAGTAAGTTAGAGCAAACACCGAAGTTTCATTGTCAACTTCAAATGGTTGTATAGAAGCTTTTGTCACTTTTCTATTATGAGGTTTGTGGTTCTGGAGTAGTTGAGGACTAAATGACTTGATATTCTTTATCATGTTGTCACTCAGCAATCCTCACCAACGAAATTTCATGGTACGACGAAGACGAAAACAACAGCAGTCAGGTGGCAAGTCGTCTGTCATCTGATGCAACTAATGTTAGAGCCGCTTTGGGCGATAGAGCGGCGGTTATATTACAGAACACCTCTTTGATGTCGGTGGCGGTAATTGTGTCTTTCATCCTGCAATGGAAGCTAACTCTTGTCATGCTCTCCGTGTTCCCACTTCTCGTCGGTTCCGCGTTTGGTGAGGTGAGCCTTCAGAGTTTTGCCCGACTTCATTGTCCATGCTTGCACTTTCTGGCATTGGAGAGTTAAAGCAGCTCTTTATATCTACTTACTGTCGATAAGACGGTGGAACTTTGAACAGATGACGATATAAGTCAAAGACTCATTGATTTCATCGAGCTAGAAGTTGAGGTTAAGGAATGAGATCAGCTAATTCTGCAGAAACTGGTGAATGAAGAATGTCCATCGGACAGAATTCTTGACAAGGCCGTATATTGTGTTCTTTCTTAGCCATTCTACTTTAAAATGGACTATGAATCGTCGTCTTAAACTTGCCTGAAGTTCCACATCAAGAAATGAAAAATCGTGCAGAACTCACGGGGTAGTATATAATGCATACCGAGTTACTCGGTGCACTTCCATTTTTGACTGACTTTAGAGAGCCTGAAATGAGTGTCCAAAAGTAATGAAGTTACTTAAAAAACTCCTGAACCTGGACCTCTGTGCAGAACATGTTTCTGAAAGGGTTCGCTGGAGACGTTGCCAAGGCATACTCCCGAGCCACTCAAGTGGCAGGTGAAGCAGTGGCCAACATCCGAACGGTAGCAGCATTCAACGCCGAAAGCAAAGTGAAGAACTTGTTCGACGGAGAGCTGGTCGGCCCAGCCAAGGCGAGTTTCTGGAGAGGCCAAGTAGCAGGATTTGGGTTCGGGATGTCCCAGCTCTTCATGTATGGCTCATACGGTCTCGGTCTCTGGTACTCCGGCAAACTGGTAAACGACGGCCAAGCAGAATTCGGCGATGTCCTCAAAGTCTTCCTCGTTCTTATCGTTTCCGCCTTCGCTGTGGCCGAAACTCTTGCACTCACTCCGGATCTCGTCAAAGGAGGTCAAGCAGTAGAATCTGTTTTCGAAGTTCTCGACCGCAAGACAGCAATCGATCCAGACGACCCAGCGGGTGAAGTAGCGGAGGAAATCTCAGGAGAAATTGAATTCAAGCACGTTGCGTTTGCTTACCCATCCAGACCCGAAGTTCTCATCTTCAAGGACTTAAACTTGAAAGTCCACTCGAGCCACAGTCTCGCTCTGGTAGGCTCCAGTGGTTCAGGTAAGAGCTCAGTCATAGCTCTTCTGGAGAGATTTTACGACCCCATGTCTGGCCGCATAAACATTGACGGAAAAGACATCAGGACATACAATCTTAAGTCCCTTCGCCAGCACATTGCCCTTGTGCAGCAAGAGCCTGCATTGTTCGCAACCACCATTTTTGAGAATATCCTGTACGGGAAGAGTGGAGCTACAGAAGCCGAGGTGATCGAATCAGCCAAAGCTGCGAACGCTCACAACTACATCAGCGGGCTTCCACAGGGCTACCAGACCGAGGTAGGGGAAAGAGGTGTCCAACTATCTGGTGGACAGAAGCAGCGAGTCGCCATAGCCAGGGCTGTTCTCAAGGATCCAGCTATCCTTCTCCTGGACGAGGCTACTTCAGCACTGGATGCTGAATCAGAAAAGATTGTGCAGGAAGCGTTGGACCGTTTGATGAGAAACAGGTCCACTGTGATGATCGCACATCGGTTATCCACCATCAGAAACGCTCACACCATCGCTGTGATCCAGGACGGGACTATCCTCGAGCAAGGGACGCACTCCGACCTTTTGGCCAGAAACGGTGGCTACTCCCGCCTGATCAACTTGCAAAATCACAATCAGGACAATGATTCTCGAAATATCTCATAACTGTAATCAATCAACTTATTTCTTTTCCTCTCACTAATTGAATTTTGAAACGGCGGCCTTGGACCTTCAATCCTTTGAATTTAGAGTGGAGACGATGATGCATTAGTGTACATTACATTTATACCGTTTGTTCCTCATTGTGAGAAATCGTTTCTTTCCGGCAAGATACTCCAAGGAATCGGTAAGCAAGGTCTCCGATGCCGCCAACATACAGCTGAAGCTCGTCCTCGGCCCATATTGATAGATTAGGAGAGCTGAGGCGAGATAGGTACACTGAGAAAGTAGGTCCAATCTATCAACCCACGAGAAGAATTCTGTCTGTCCTTGGCTATTTTTGATCCACGGGTGTGCAAGTGCTCTTCGATGTAATCCATATTGAAAATTATAACGGGACTGAACTAAACTTTTACGAGTAATCAAAGCACTTAACTCATTCGAATCGTTATGCAGTCGGTCTGATTCAGATGGTGAGAGTTATCATGTTGCAAAGGACGTCTTCTAGGAAATGGTTCTCTGTGATCATCAAGGTTTTGCCGATAGATGTACACATTCCGTTTTAGTCAATTTTGATATATGGAACTCATAAGCTCAGTCATCCCCGAGACAGATGATGATCAACTGAGCAATAAATCAGTGATTCTCGGCTCACATCGATGCCTACTTCAACCTACTGTCTTCACCAACTCGTACCCTTAGCTTCCAATCAAGAACCACAAGCAACAACCCATTCGTTAAGCACATGAAATTCATCGTCACCAGGTTGACTTCGGAACATACCGATTTTCCTTCGCTCTAGGCATCTGATTTTTCTGGACTGTACCCCAGCTGCCAGGAAACTTCCACCTAAATGTTCGAGCAAAAACTTGTATCCATCGGAGTACCTATATCAGCAAACGACTAAACACAACTTCCATCTCTTAGTCGGGTTCAAGGTGACCTCACGTCGGCCATGTCCAGCTCGCGTTCAAAACCCTGTCTGCTGCTGTTGCCAAGCAAATTAACGAACTGTCCACGTCCGTGTTTCAGCGGAAGTTTGGATCTGTCACAATGATTTGCCCACTGGGTGCGAAGACTTCAAGAGAGTGAAGTGTGACTCAATGAACTACTACAGTCTCCACCTGCCATGCCAAGAACCACGTAGGATCTTGGCTTTCCGGGGTGCAATTCTTGCTGGTTTGGTCAAGGAGTTTCTTCCCATGAACTCTTTGCTACCCCGACTGTGCACTCTAGAATAGAACCACAGGCAGCAATAGATCATCACCAGAGCAACCAACCCACCACTCATCATGGTAGTAGAGCATGCCGCCAGGCGCTCTTACTACTACTTCCTGTCTTTCGCTAGGAAGAAAGGTTTCGTCACCTGTGCACCACGAACGAGCTCTATCTTTTCCAGAGCCAAAAGATCGTATAAGCCTTTAACTCCTCGACCTGACTGGGACGTGAGTTTCGCAGCTGCTCCATTTCCTCTTGGCAAGCAAATTCAGAAAGCACATTTCCTAGAGCTTCTATCTAGATCGTCTCTGATGATTGTGTTGTGGTATGTGCAGAACACGATCCACGACCTGTCCGCGTGGAAGCTTACACCGAAGGAACTGGTACGAACTGCAACTGGACGTTCCCACGCTGCAATGAATTCTAGGCTGATGTGTAGCAGGAACGGTAACTTTTTTCGATCATTTCCTAATCCGATTTTTTAATGCGCTTGTTCCAGGAAGTAAAGAGGCATGCTTTCAGGACGCTGCCTTATCACCGTATAAGACGATCGGTTTCGTCGGCTGCACCTACTCTTTTGTCCAATGATTGTCCTGGTGAGATGCCTTTTCGGGCAACTTCAGAGAACAGTCGGTGCTTCTAGATTGTTTTATTGATTCTTTTTAGGATATCAGATGTAGAGTTCCGATCAGGAAGTCCAAGGAACATGTTGAGAAGACTGTAAGAGGATTGTCAGCAACAACTCTCGACAGCATCACCAAAATTTACTCATCTTCTGTGTCTTCATCTGTATCAATCTTACCAAGAGCTTCTTCTGGTAGAAATGAATTCTGCAACCTTATTTTCCTTTTAGAATCGAGTCGGCAGGAAATAAATGTTTATGCATTTAATTTGAAGATGACAGGTTCAGATCAATAGATGAAGGCGATACAAACCTCGCAGAAAAGAGCGCAAAGATCGGAAACAGAAGGGAACAGAAGACTTCTCGTCGACAAACTACTTGCTCCACCGACAATCCCACTGCAACTGGTTCTAAATCTGTGTCTCAGGATATACTCAAACCAGGCTTCGGGAACTGCAAAACCCTCAAGAAAAGTGACAGGGCTGGTAGAGGAAAGGAGAATAAAACATCTGCACAGCTACGAGAACCCAAAAAGATAAGAGGGAGCCTCTTGAGGGCGAGAGCAAGTGGCACGGCCCGAATCTCAAACCCATTTCAACCTGCGGTTGGCTTCAGCACACAAGATGCTCCTCGTGAGTATGGTAATCGACCTCTCCGTGTTCAACAACTGACCTGTCCATCTCTCAAACAAGGTCAGTACTGCTCTTGTTTACACTGTTCTCGTGTAATAGCAGCACTTCAATGATAAACTGATCAAGTTACTCAATCCCAATGGCTAAGTTGGAACCATACTTAGCAGCACAATAACTCCGAACAGTGCTGAATTGAATTGAATAAAATCGACTGAGTTTCGCTTGAGGCCTGATCTGTTGAACGTTGGCTGCTCACGCTCGTCCCGTTTTGGTTATTAATAGAAACAATATTGGAAAGAAACGAGACGTTCTCCACCACCTCCACCTCCTGTCCAACGGTCGACTTCGACGATGAGGTCAGGCAGTTCGAAGCTAGAACAGCAAACAAGTTCTTGGAACAAGGTACTAAGAAGATAATACGGCCCAACAAAGCTCGAGCTCCGATAAACAGGTTACCTGCTCCTGGTGCTGGAAACAGGAAGTGGGTTACAGTACTATCAACCCTGCGCACACAGAAATATTTTCACAAATCAATGGATAAATCAGAGACTTCGGACGATGATTCGTCTTTCTCGGGACCCTGGAGTAATTCGGTTACCAGGTTGCAAAACGCTCTGCAATCTGTTCCTAAACCTCATCACCATCACCGCAAGCCGTATAGCAGCAGAAATTTTCAGGACGAGACCGCACTGATGTGTCAGTCGTCAAACTCGTGTTATTGGGAACAGCCGCCGTCCCACCAGCCCAAAAACGAGCTTGTCCATTTCAAACAGTCTGCAGACGCTTTGTCCAAACCTCGAACGAAACTCGTGAAACGCCATTTCGGCTCTATACCGGTAGGAATCTGAACTGCGAACTTGATGATTGTTATCATACTGTCACAATGATCAATCACCATAACACTGAAATTATCGAGAATGACTAGTTGATGATATGTCGCCGCAGGCGACATCATTTTTCTTCAACCAGGTTCTTTCATAATTCAGTATTGTAGATAATAATCCGTCGCCTAGTTTCAACAGCCAAAAACTTCGTACGACCTTGATTTGGTAGATCTCTTACTGCTGGACTCGATCTTTAAAGCAGAAGGCATCACCAATAGCAGACCTTGAAGATGCACCAAACGATCATCTCTCTTTACAGCAGGTACTTATCTTACTTCCAGTTAAGAGAACGATTACCAACAGATACTCGATCCGTATGGAAGACATGATATGAAGTCTCAATAAGACTGATTGGCGCTTCTGAGAAGCGGGCCAGGAACAGTGAGTGACAAATGGATGGATTGATGGAATGGGCTTCTTTACAAAAGCATGTCGTAGATTGCAAATTCTGGTGGGATGTGCAGGAGTTTCAGCAGCATATGCTGAAGTATCAGAAGGATCTCGCACAGGAATTCAAGGACTTCAAGATTTCTATCTCCAGTCAGATTGTTAACCTTCAGGTAGTTGATATTCTGCTCTGTCTTTCGACCAAGAAACCAGATACACATGTCAAATTTAGCGTGAGTGAAGAACTTCACGAGTGGAAACGCAGTTTGTCCAGAAAATGCTAATGCAGAAGTACTGTTCGCTGTCAAGCCTCTCCGTTCATACAATTTGGTGAAACCTGCGTGCCGAGTTCCGTGTATCAAACTCTTTTCCAGCAGTAAAGCTTAAGTGGGCTTTGACTGCTCTGGACTGAATGCATCTCATGATGGTGGGGAGAACAGTTGGATATCGACAGAGTTTTGGATCTTCATAAGAGGAGGGATTCGTTTCCGTATGGAGGCCGGGGCCTTTCTTCCCAACTCCCAGGAGCTGAAACACCCATTCAAGGTGAAACCTCCCGATTAGTGGGTCCAGAGAGTCTTACAGTGTTCGAGGTGTTCCTGTGTTCCCGTGTGTTCCGTAGCCAAAATTTGTACGCGAAATTTTGGCGTTTATATTTGTGGGTGCATCAAGCGAACAAATCGTACTCAAATTAGTTCATCTTGGACAAAAATTTGTGGTTCACTTCTGACAGGTTGTCCATTGCACAGAAATTGTGGGTGACAGTGTGGACCTTCCTACATACTCATCCATGAAGAGCAGACACGAGTCGCTCAAGGGAGACTCACCGTCCTCTGGTGAGGAGCTAAGGGTAGAACTTTCAGTTACACTGACAAAAAGGTTCTACCTATTTGTCAGTAGCTCATTTTTTGTCGACTGATGTAGTGCAGTTCTTGTAAGAAAAGAACTTTACTTCGCTGAATTCTGAAGCTCTTGAAAATCGAATTGACCTTGCGGGCTGACTCTACAATTGCAGGAGAAAGTTCCCTCATGACCTTCCACAACTGCAATGAATCTATGTTCTCTGGTTCCCGGAACTCGGTAAATCCAAACCGCCATCTCCTGGCAGCAGAGAGAAGTTTGCATATTGTACGGCCGAGAAAAAATTACCCAGTCCTTTAAAAGTGCTGACCGTTTAAGTGGTCTGCAGGGTAATTCTGTTCATCTACATGAAAATAGAAACCGAGCATTGTCTGCAGCACCACCGGAACCCCAGTTTTTCAACAATCCTATTTATCATGTTCAAACTTCATCAGAAAAGCACTGCGGAAGTAGCGATTCAGAGTCTTCCGTCTCTAGTGTGGACCTCACCAAGTTCTTCTCAAGTGGTAGGGCTGGTGATCCCCATCAGAACAATTCCAAACCCCCCAAGTCCTATGTCAGTGGTGAGGAAGACGAGCAGGAGCTGAGCATCCCACGCCATGGAAGGTCCGCCTCGAGTTCCCAGCAGGAGCAAGAGCGATGCATGGTGGACAAGAAAAGCGGTGCATTGATAGAGTTCGGGTGGGGAGGAACCCGAAATCAGGAAGAATCATCAGTAGCAACACATCGTCTTGCCCAGGTTGATGACCCTGAAGGGAAATCGTCCAGGGAAATAATGTCAGAGAGCAATGGCCACGCGCACGCAAGCATGGTCAGATCAAATGAAAAGGGTCTTCAAAGGCACAACACTACTACTACTACGACTCCTTGTCGGCATCAGTCGGAAGTGGCAAAGACATCCCATAAAAATGGTTCGTCTCCATCGTCGCCGGGAATAGGATCTTACAGAGCGAAACCCCAAGAAGATAAGGAAGATACTGCGGTCTCCTCACAGGATTTAGAACTTCGTCTGGGGAGTTCAGGCGTGATCTCAAGAAGAGGATCTCCTAAAGAGTTCCTCAACATGCCTTCCCCGGGTGTCTCCAGACCCCTGTTCACATCAGAAGACTGGGAAGACACGTCCAATGTTTCAAACCAAGTAGTTAAAGGTAGACAATCACATCAGGTCACTGGGCAGGAGAGGGCAGACGCAACAGGAAGAGAGGAACAAATCCATAGCCGAAACTCGAAGGCTGGAAGTAGAGCCAGTGACACGGAGGTGTTTACACTGAGGGGTTGGTCGGCTGCATTTCTTCAACCTTCTGAAGCTGTCACCAAAGGTATGGTGTTGACTACGCACCAGCAGTGCTCACAGTACAGTTATTGCCAGTTCCTGTTAGGGTTATTAGACTATGTTGTAGGAAAGAGTATAATCTTACGATTTGAATGGTGCTGCAGAAGTCCAGGTAACTCCTACTGAGGGAACTGCAGCCCTTATGGTGAGGACATCATCCGCGGACCCACCACAAAAGCAACCTCCCATCAGATTTGGAAGAAGTTCTAAAGGAGGCTGTGCATGGACTGTCAGTGAACCCCCAGGCAGTGCAAAAAGGGTAAGAAACGTTCCAGTCTAAGTATCACCGCCTTTAAGGACGCTCAAATTGAGACAAGATAGATCTTCAGCGAAGACCTTGATGATAGTCCGCTCTGATGTGGCTAGACGTTCTTGAATTCAAAACTCTTGGCTTGGAGCTGGGGTTCTCATAAGAACCGCAATTGGGCATCTCGACACTTCGAAACTGGCAGTGAGCTTGATCCACTGAGGGCCGCAGTTGAGATATTAGATGTTTACTCCATGTCAACCAGAGTTTACGGGATAAAACTTGGCTATTCCGAGTTTACCTTCAATTTACAAGTTTACAAACTTCCAATTTACAAGGTTTTCACCGGTAGCTACTGAAGAATCTCGTCTCACGCACGTTAGTTGATCCACACGTTGACTTCATCAACAGGAGAAGACACAGAAACTTGAAACTCAGGGTGGCTGAGCAGAATCATTTACTATTGATGCCTTGCCAATACACAAGCTGATCCGGTGTTGGAGCATTCGTTGATATCTAGGCAAAATCATCGAGAAAGACCTTTGGCTGGCTTCGACCCTGCTAATTCGCAGTTTTGCACCAGAAACCACGATAATGATTATGACAAGCTCCACATATTCCGTGTTTCCGTAGCCGCTCAAAATATCTGAAAACTCTTGTCCCTTGCTCGACACGCCGGTCTCCGCATAGCAGAGCTTTCTCTTTCGTAGATCCGAGGTCGGCGAAGGCGAGAGCTACTGCTGTAAGATGTCGGTGTGTACCCGGGCAAACGATAAGACATCCATTCAATGATCTTTTCTCTGCTCCAAGTTACTAGGTTCCTTCCAGCTGCGCATAGAGCAATCTATTGGACTGAAGGTGTAATCCATAGTTTCACTTTTTTGTCTGAGCTAGCCGTTGCCAAAATTGGTGCCTTCCCTCGCTCTAAATCCATCATCACACCAGAAAGGATGATATCAGCATTGCAGTTGTTGCCGCAAAAAGATTAAAGTTAACGCTTGAAATCGACACGGGATCTCATAAATTTGTAGGAATTCAGAGAGGTAACCACTGCAGGAAAACTAACGTATACAGTCCATTCAGCTCCAGCTGGCTAAGCTTTACGATGGATAACTTACCTGTAGGAACAGGCTGAGGAGACCAAACAAGGCACGTTATCTCCCCTGCGGGATAATCACCCAAAGGACGTTAGAGACACGAACAGATTGATATGACACCTCAAAAAATTTGCCTGACCTCATGCATCACAGGAGTCCCGCAAGTATTACCTTCATGGGCGTTCTCTGCAGTGTCAAACACCTCCCCATTTTCTATGTTGATCCATGTTATCGTCGTGCCGTGAGTGACCGCAAGTACTTTGTTATCTGGAGATATTGCAAGCCTCTCGATAAGTAGAGTCTTCCCACTCGCGTCCTTTAGAGGAATTGGGAAGGTCTTCAAACATTTGGGATCCTCGTCCATGTGATATCTAACTGCAGTCGGGGACCATTAGTCCACACAAAACAGGAAACTTCCAAGTCAGAAGATGACTTGCATAACGTGCTACAGACGAATTAAAAGCGAACCCCTTCCACTTATCCTACACTAACTGCCAGGCATCCTTTGATCCATTCACTGCAGTGCTCTCAACCTTCATGACTAAGAGCTTTAACTGGCGATACTGACCGTTAATATTCCAGACTCGTATTGTCCCATCCTTTGATGCAGTAATCATGCGCTCCGTGTCCCAAGTGAAGCAGAGCCATGTTACAGCACTCTGTCATTCAAGATATCTAACGTAAGATAAACGTTTGCGTTGTGGACCATCTCCTGTGACGACGGTATCGAACATATTCATCACTTATAACAAAAGATTGAACTGGGGAGAGTCTCACACCTTGTGTCCCTTCAGTTGCATTGTCTTCACAACTTCTTTGACTTGCCCATCTTTACCATACACAAGTTCCCAAACCTGCGAACCCAGGACAGGCCTATTAGGACCATCCTTTGCGGATTTCCTGATGACTAAGCAGACGAATCGCTATAAGTGCGGTCGCTACACAGACTTTACCAAAGGAGCTTCCGGGTTTACGACATTTAAGACCTCTTCGGAACCCTTGCCTACGCTGATCCACTTCTGACTTCTGTCGAACTCAATGGACAACCTTAACATCTGCAGTGAATGCTGCGGCTGCAAGAAATCGACCATCTGGTGAAATAGTCGCCATAGTGTTCTGTAGCTGATTAGTATCTACGTTGCCAACATTTTTCCCATCCGCAGCTTTCCACAGTTTTATGTCCGTACCTGCATCAGATACAAGGTGCACCTTAATAATATGGAGGTCTGAGGGAGCGTAAGTTCACAAGTAGATTACGCATGTTGAGAACAGGAACGTGGAAGAAGACCTACCCTCGGAACATGAAGCTACAATGACACCATTATCTCCGCTGCCGTAACTTGCTTGAGCACCCACAAGAGTAATTATATTCTTCTTGTCATGTATGTGCTGCTTCTCCCACTTTATTTCTGGCAAGGGTAGCTTTCCCTGCTGTTTTGCCTCTGCTGCGGCTCTGCCAGCTCCAGACGCAAACATGCACAGACCAGCTCCTCCAATATCTTGAGTAGCTACTACCAACTGTGATGCACCCTCTCCAAAAACAACAGCAGTTGGCGTATTTCCTCTAGGAAGATTGAGGCGTAAGAACCTGAGGAGAGATGCAGGAAAACCAAGTAAGATTACTATTACAAGAAGCAATTTCTGAAGTGTAACATTACGTAATTGCACATGTTTCATCAGATGACCAATAGAACAAAAGAGAAGAATGCGACATCCAATCAGATTCCGATTTCCTTGAATGCAGAACGTATGCAGCAAAACAGATGATTGTAGATTCCAAATAGAAAAACCGACAAGCGAAATTCACTTACTTGAAGCTCTTGCTGAATGCATCTTCCAACTTGAACACTCTGACCACTTGATCGGCACAAGCTGCACCCGAACGAAACCCGGAAGCAAGAAACAACAGTGAACAAAGGCAATCTTCTTGCAAAACATTTCTGAATTTGGTACTATCCTCCAACTCATAAAAAGGAAAAAGGATTTTCAAACAAAACGGCGACGAAGGAGTATACAATTGTCTATAGCTTCAACAAAAAATAAGCGTCAGCACATAATTAAAGACCACTGCCATGACCAGAGTTACTTCCAAACAAAACTACGAAACAGGAGGTCCAACTCCACTCGAGCTGACCCCCCCAACTCCTGAACTGGACTGAAAAAAATTTCACAAGTTGGCAAAGAACATATAACTGAGTTCGTTCTTCAAAGTCTATTATAGAGCATTTTGAGCAGGTTGATCTAACCTGTAGCAAGACCCCGACCGTTTGAAGTGAAAGCCACTCCGGTCACTACATCGCCGTGCCCTTTCAATGTGACCAGATCCAGTTGATGTCTTGGAGCGTGCGCCTGATGAAGTCAAAAATTACTAGAAATTCAGATTATAATTTGAAGCATTCAAAAGATGATCGTTCTTGAAATCTAAGCCAACAAGGCTTGCCATCTCATCGAAAGCGGAAAAATTGCAATGCTTCTTGCAGCATGCCCAATCAGTCAAGATCCACAAAAGTTCAACTTGCTGAAGTTATGCACAATTTAATCTAGAAAACCGTAATCGGGTCCAAACCAACACAGTAATCGGAGGATCCAGAACAGTACTTTCTCAGCTGCAAGGGCTTTTGCTTTCGCAGCGGCATCCTTCTTCTTATTACTCTGTGCAGCAGAAGCTTGGGTTTGTTGTACCGGAAATTGAGATTTAGCAAATTCCGCAGCATCTCTTTTCAGCTTCTCCTTTTGTTGATGCTTAACAACAAAAATTAACACGACAGCAAGCCCCAAAAACGCAGTAACAAAGTATCCAAGCAACCCGGCCGACGCGGGCACCTCACAATTTGTTTCCACAGCTTCGTCCATAATCACATCTCTCGAACAACAATTTCTCACTTCTTTGACAGGCGATAGAGAACTGTAAAGGCCCTTCAGCCAAGACCCAAAGAATCAGAGACGACAACCCTAGACCGGACAACAACATTGACTGCGCAGTTACTCATATTCGGTACAGTGGGATCAGTCAACTGTGGTCGAAGTCCACCGCATTCGTCCAACCAAGGGCGATGATAAAGACGACTTCTTATAGCGACGTTATTCGTACAGACTCTATTGGGGTTTAGCCCCATGTTACTTTTTTTCTTTCATTTCTTCGGTTTGATGAGGTCTTCCCATCCTTCGTTTTGTTGCGCGGTAGCTCTTTGCATGGCAATCCATACGAGAGCAACCACAGAAGGTGATGTTTATTCGAATGATTCGGTGGTATAACTCGAATATATAAGGTGCGGTCAAGTAGATTTTTCATATAGATTCTATTGTGATTTAACTTTATGTTACTTTTCTTAAAATTAATTAATTAATAAAAAATTTAAAAAAATTTCTCTCCCTTGTGTGGTTTGATGGTGCTTTCTCAATCTTTCATTTTTCCTATGCGGTCATCTCTTTTCAGGTTTTTTTCATGGCGATGTTATTCGTATGATAAATGGCAATGTTTGAAATGCGTCTCATGTTTTTTAAAATATAAGTATTATAAGCAATTTTTTATGTAACTATATCTTATTTTCATATCAATTTCATATTTGTAAAGAGTAAAATAAATTATATATTATTATATAATTTATTATATTATATATAATTTATTATATATATGAATGAAAATTTATTATTTTTAATATGCAGATATAATAATTTAAAATTTATTTCCAAGTATAATTTATTTTTAAATATATTAAAATAAATTTTTATTATATTTAATAGAAATTAATTTTAAATTTTAAATAGTCAGTGTTTATTTTTATTTTTATTTTTATATTATAATAAATATTTATATTAAAAATTAATACTATACAATTATATTATATTCTTCCTCTAATTTATTTTAAAAGTTTTTATAGATAATAAAAAATTTGATTTATATATGAATATCATTATCTTATTAACGGTCTAAAATTAATTTTTATGTCACATTTTTATTATTGAAAATGAATAATTAATTTTAATATTTATCTTTAGAGAGATGTGAAAATATTTATCATAATATAAATTTAATTATACAGATTATATATATAATTTTAAATATTTAATAAAAAATTGTTTTTAATTATCTTCAAAAATTGCATAATTTTACTTGAAAATTAAGAATTAGTTTCACTACAAAATATAAAATTATTCTAAATTTACTTTGCATTAATTCAAAATTTAATTCACTATAATTTACAAAAAAAATTGTCATTTTGATATTATTTGTACACATTTTGGGGATATAAAAGATTGAGTTTTTTTATTTTGAAGTTAAATAACTTGATTAGAAACTCCTAATTTTCTAGTAAATAAGATCATATAATCTCAAGAATAAAGAATGCTATCTTAGTTATCTTATTTAGCTCTTGGTTTGTCTTTTCTCATTTATTCTATACTTTTACTTTATCTATTTTTTTCCAAAGTGATATTAGTGCAAGAATGGGATGTATGAAATCTGTCAAGTTTATGGTTAGTTGTTATCCATTCATGGGGTCATTTTCTTTTTTAGAATTTCTTAGATATTATATGCATATCTAATGTGCTTTAATTTTGTCATTGAAGATGAACATATGATATTTACATGTTCATTCCCAAATTACTTTCTCTTCTTTAAGAAGTGATTAAGATGGTTAGATATGAATGACTTGATGATTCAAGCAATGCAATAAGAAAATTGAACATTAAGAACTCATACTCTACGTCCTCAAGTAAAAGGGATGGCATAGAAAGAAGGATTAAATCATTTTCATTTGATGGAAAGTCAATTGTAAGCAAAATATAGAGTTTTATGTGGTTGTGAAAAATGTTCTTGAATCCCAACATACTAGATAATGATCACCAATTCCATTTGCCATAGACTAACAAGAAAGCATTGCAAAATCTTGGTAGAGGTATATGCAAAACAAGAACAATGCAATTTTGTGGCCACAATTAATTCTTGGCAAATGTCCAATTGAACACTCACCTCCAATTTTCAAGTTACCATATGTAACAAAAGTAACATAATATTAACTTACAAAGCTAAGATAGATTGGTTTGGTAAAGAGCTATGAAGATTAATTTTGGAATACTATCATATATATTCCAAAGATTCATATTGAATAATTATTACATAATTTTTTATATGGATTCGCGCCTCATTCAAAGATGGAGATAGTCATCAAGAGATTTACAACAAAAGAAGCTAAGGAAATGACCAAGAGATTTTACTCTCTCTTCTCTTTAATCCTTGTACATCTATAATATAATATGAAAGGCTACCATTCACAATAGAATGCAACAATTCTCATAAAGATTGATTCATGCTTAAGAATATTGATAGGAAATACTACATTAAAATAGAAGATGCTTTCATAAACAACAACTTGGATGATACATCTTAGATAGTCTAAATTATATGGGACAAACCACACTAGTAACATAAGCTAAATAAGTGGAAGATGTATTTAATCAAGAAAATGTTGAGATCAAATAACATTGTTACTCAATAAGACCAACTGAGCAACTTGATAAGAAAACATTTGTTTTAAATAGATAGATAGCTTAACATGTAATCATATTTCAAATTGCATTATATTGTATCAAAATATTTTTTCTTTAGGATATGATATAAGATCCCTTGTAAGAAAATGGTGTACACGGTAGTTGAAACAATTGCATGTCAATGTAAATTTGCAATGGATATTAGTGCTTATTGTTTAAATAAAGGGAATCTTGTACGTGATGGTTTAAAATAAAATGAAACATTTAACAATCTAACTTGTAGTTAAAGAATGCTATTTAAATAGATTTGCTATCTAACAATAAATCTAAATCTTACCTCTAAAAGAAATTACAATAACTTTGGAAGACCTTGAGAAAACTCATAGAAGGATTTTCTCTAATATAATACATCAATATAATGATTATTTGAAAGAAATATTTCTATCTTTGAAATTTTTTATTGATTCATTTGGATTTATAAAAAACAACCAAAGTTATTTATTTTTTGCCTTGAATTGATGATTATTGGATCAATAGAGTATAGCTAAATTCTCCACAATATTGGATGTTTATAGTATATATGGGCTAATACCCATCTCACCAAGAATATCTATAAGTTATAGATACTTTGAATGGATTCTTTTTCCCTTTAGCTTGCTAATGCTCTTATAGGATTAGATGTTAAGCACTCAATAATATTTACTAGATAAGTATATTATAGTTTTTTTTATGTTCTATACCAACACAAAAAGAGATTGTGGTGCTTATGTTTGCAAGGTGTTGCTATACTTATGTAAGTGTTAGTTCTTTGTAAGAAATCAAAATGTAAGTTTTGGAAGGAGTATGTGTAGGAACTGTAACACCCATTTGTGCATGTGTGTGGTATTGTGATATTTAGCTTGGTATTACAAGTACTTAAGAGATATTATTTATATAGAGATAAATAATGGTTCTATATTAGTCATGGTTAGCTATATAAATCTCTTCTATATAAGTTAGTCATAGCTAAGATAGAGTGGACCTTACTTTAGAGGAAGTAGAAAAGATGAGCACCACTATTTTGGATTTTAGTGTGTTGACTTGGTATTATTCCTAGGTGTTTGGCTTTGAGAAAAGAGTTGAGAACTCTTGGGCCTACAAGCCTTTCTATTTTGGATTCTTCTTTAGTCCAAGGATAGCCCATGTGAAGGAATCCTTGACTTAGTGGTTGGGTCAAAATAAGACCACATGCTTAGGAGAATAGGCCCATGTGAATGGATATTCCTTTCTACCTTTTGACTTTACTTGACTTTTAGTCTAGTAAATTGAGTTACTGCAGTAATTAGTAACTTTGGTGTGTAACTACTTCACAAGTATATAAACAAGGGGTAAGGAGGTACTCATCATCCTTTCATTTGCACCTATATCTCTTTCATTGAGTTCTCTAGTGAGCAATGTCTTGAGTCTTGGAGTGTTAGCCTTAGAGGAGTATGATGGATTTGGAGTTCCTTGCCTTCTTAGTCCATGGTGTGCTACCATAATAGCCATCATAGGTTCATCCTGAGTGAGAGACAGGCCGGTTCACAGAACCCAATATCAACATACTAATAGTATAATCGGTAAGAACAGGTTGTTCCTTCAATGATACGAGTTGGAATTGACTAAAAACAAGATAGAAGAGATCACTATGATGACAATTTATTATTTAGTGTTTAACCACTTGGGCAGCATCATTCATATAAGAGTGTAATATCACCAAATCCATGAACACTACAAAACTCTAAGCAATCTATCTTGTTGTTTACTAATCTAGAGGTCAAACCTAAAGGATTTCTAAGAGTATTGGTTCATTCATATCAAAGCTCACTTCATTTTGGAAGTGCTCATTTTCCCTATTGTCCAATCAAGCTTCAAGCTACCATGGTGTTGTTTGTAAGAATTACTATTTGTGTATAACTCCCACGAATGGGGTACACAAGATCTATCATCCTACAAACTTTCATGAATTATGTCATAGGGCTTTGTGAACTAAAACAGACTAAGAGCTTCCAAAAGTTCCATCATTCTAAAGACTACAACTATAATATACCATTTTACCCAAAAGGTGCAATGTCACACAAATATGAAATGATTTGCAATACTCATTCATACATAAGAGTGTTACTCAACAAGACATTAAGCTTGCAAAAATCTATTCCTATATTGTTCTTGACTTTGGTAGAGCTCCTAGAGTTATACATTGTAGTTTCATAGGAATGCGACCATGCACTCTAGTGCTTCAGCTTGTACCTCAAAGTTCCTCACTCCTACTTTTACTAAGCATGCCATAATGAATCCAAATTGCTGACTAATACACATACATTGACTCAAGGGTCTTGATGATATAAACTTCGTATTTATTGCAAAAGAAGGATTCAACAAATGGACCCAATGAACATCAAGCCTAAGCCTTTTATATATTTCCTATGTGGCTACAAAAAGATCCAGTGGCTACAATAGATGTAAATTTTCTAATTGCATCTAAGTTGCTCAATGTTGATCACATCTTATTACTTAACCCTAAACCTAAAGTTAGTTAGCCATGGACTACAAGCATCTCAAATGGTCATTATTTACTTCTAACTAACTAACACTAACTTCCATATCATTCTTAATATGTATATACAAAGTATCTACATCCATGAAACTCCTAAATCTATAAAACTAAAACCTCAACAATGAAATGAGTCTCATCATTTGGGAACAAAAATGATAATTGTTGTTTTTGTAAGATGATACTATTTGGGAAAAACTCAACTCCTTTGCATATTTAAACAAGTTCCATGAGCTCCTTTTTATACCCATCTATAATTAATACAAAGTTCTTTTGTACTTTCTCAAACTTGGTATTAGTGTGGCCAAGCAGCTTAGTAGACAACATCTCAAGTTGCTTGTTTGTGTATGCCTTCCTTTCCAATGCATCAATCTTAGTATGAAAATCCTTTGCCTTTGTGTGTTGGGAGGTTTTGTTAGCTATTTGCTCTAATTGGATGAGTAGTTTTGTGGTTGTATGCTCAATATTTGTGAGAAACCATACTATTTGTTTTTAGGATTGGCTTGTTTGTTATTCAACTTGTCTTCATCTCCATACAAATTCTCTTTTCTTGTTCCAACACCTTTTCTTGTAACAATTTCAAGTTGGTGGAAAATTTTGAGATGAAAATTATCATATCTTGTTTCCATTTCCTTTATGTAGACTATTTCTAGTTTATTTTATAGGGTAGGGAGTTCATCATCCCAATTACAAATCTCATCTTTGTGTTGCTTTCATTGTTGGAAGATTTGTTGACTATAATAATCAACCTCCTTTTTCAACCCTTGGATTAGCATTTTTTATTGCTCCTACATTTATAGTTACTCTTTTTGGAACTCTTCTAGACACTCATCACTTTCTTTGGCTCTTTCATTTATCTTAGATTGAACTAGTTGATGCAAGCGGTGCACAAGAGCCATTAGTTCCTTTATTATTGGTCCAACTTTTAGTACAATGGCACAATCTCTCTAATGCCTCCATCATTGGTGTCACCGTATGGATTGTATAGGTTATCATTAACCAAGGAGAGAATTGCCATCATGTCCTAGTTAATTTCATAGTGGTCTCTTTGTTTTGGGCATATTCACTAGCTCTTTGTTTTCTAGCATGGAGTCCTTATCCTAACTCAAGATGACCTTCTACATTGCTTTGTGAGTAGGAATTTATCATGATATTTACAACACCAAAGCTAATTTTCTTGGACATTGGAGTGGTAGTGTTGGTAGTCATAGTTATTGTGGTAGTTGCTCATGGACTACTTGATACCAAATTTCATGTTAAGGCTATTGATCATACGGTAGGACCCATTGTCAATTGCACAGTCTCATCATCAATAATGCCATTAGGGTTGGTGATTTAAGTTGAGCAAAGGGGTACTATTTTGAAGTGTATATCTAGAAAGCTTAATTCTTTGATGTTGAGCCTTTGAGTTCTTAGTTATGGTAGACAAAAGCCAATAAACATCACTTGGAATCTCTTTGCTAGAGTGAGTATAGCTTGATTGAAATTAGTGCATAATTATTGGCAGATGTTGAGTGGAGGATCAAGTTTAAATCCAATTCAAGTGTGATTTGAGTGGAAGAGTGGATTCATTACATCAAAGACATGAGAGTGAAGGAGAATTGGATACAAGAACTAAGGATGTTGGTGGTATCTCTAGGTTTAGCGGATCATTGTATATTCAATTCTAGTTCTTGATTTCTATGAGATTAATCATGTGCAAAAGCAATTTTTCAGTTGATGCAGATTTGGCAATGGAGCAAACAATGTGCATGAGTGTGGCATAAATTTCTCAAAATTGAAATCAATTTTGGGTTAGTGGATGTCAATTTGAAGGCAAGAGAGTGAAACTAGAGGGAGGCCTTGCTGTTATGAATTGGACTTGAGAAGAAAAATTGGAGGTGGATTTGGGAACTTATCTCCTTGAATTAAACATTTAGATATTTCCATCTCCTCAATTCAGCCCAAGTTGATAGTAGCAAGGAATAGAAGGCATTTGTGGTATCTCTAAGCTTGGTGGATTGTTGGTATATTTGATTGTGATTCTAGATTTCCTTGAGAGTGATCATGTGCGGAAGCCTTGCTTGAGTTGATGCATATTTGGTAGTGAGGTAAACAATGCGTGGAAGCATTGCACACATTTCTCAAAATTGAGGTCAATTTTGAATCAATAGATGTTAATTTGAGTGCAAGAGAGTAAAATCAAAAGCCTTGGTGTTGCAAATAAAATTGAGAAGCAAAATTGGAGGTAGATTTGGGAAATATTTGGGAAATATTTGGGAAACCCATCTCCTCAAAATAGGAATTTGGAGATCCCTATCCTTTCAATTAAGCACAAGTTGATAATTAGCAGAGGATTTGGTGATCAACCAACTATAGAAGAGGTGTGTCAGATTAGCAAAGGTTATCAAGATTTAGAGGTCATGTTGGCAAAGGTTATCTAGAGTTAGAGGTTTCATGAATTGTCCTAGCTAGTGCTTGAGTTGATGAAGCTTGGATAGATTTGGAGAAGGTTCAAATTGGCAAGAAGAAAGGCCTCATTTGGCTAAAATTTTGTGTTTAAAGGCTTCAAGGCATAGGATTATGAGCTAAAGAGGCTACAAAGAGCTAGAAATGCTAGCAAAAGGCTAGCAAAAGGCTAGCCAATTTAGATGAGCTTTTGGTCATTGTTTGGCAAAATCCACACACCTTTCTAGATTGTGTGCAGCAAGGTTTGAACCCAAAATCTTTGGATTGTAGATTAGTGCATAATTGTAATACTCCATGGACAAGAGAACTCTCCAAGAGAGATACAAGAGAGAAAATGCAAGTTTCACACTCAATACTCCGATGCTCCAAAGGAGCACCTTCTCTTTATTATATAGCAAAGAGGATCCCTTCAAAGGAAGCTCCACCCTTGGATCAAATACATGGATTGGTGACTTGTCAGCGAGCTCCATCCTTGGATTAGTTGTTTGCATGGGTGACATGTCAATCCTTGTCCTATCTAGTTAGTCAAACAAGTTTGACCAAAGGGAATCTTTAGAGAATCTTCTTGTAAGGAGCTTAGAATTGCATGGGTGAGGTACCATTGGAAAGCTCTTGATAAGAAAAATCATAAGGAGGAGAAGGCAAGCCTAATATATTTACAAGGGGAGGAAGAATCCTTCTATTTTTGGAGGCCTAATTCATCCGTTTAGGCCTCCAAAATTGGCTCTAAAGTTGTTTTGGCTATTTTTGGCTTTTGCACTATTAGTAAAAGTACTATTTTGGTAACACCTCTGTCCAATTTTCCTAGCCCATGGTAAAAAAAATCCTTCTAGATGTTACCAAGCCAATTTTCACCTCCAGATAATATGTCTAGCTAATTGTATTACACTAGCAAACTCATCTATCTTCACTCGTCCTAATGACTAGTCAAGTAATACTTATACACATGTAGCTTTAGCTAGGAGAGGTAGTTTGATCTCTTGGTGATCTTAGTAACTTAGGGATAGATAGATATTTTTATTATATCAAATATCAAATGGTAATAGAGTGTTGATTTATGAGACAAACAGTTTTTGTTTAGACTTCTTGTGATTGGATCCCCTCCATTCTCTACTTATTGTTTGTGTTCCATGTTTGTGTGAGGTACCTTGACTTTAGAGCATTAATGCTTTGGTGTGCTCTTGGTAGTGATGACCAATCAAACTACTTATCTTTCTCTCTAGTGAGACAAGAAGTGATGACCTACAGATTGTGGAGTGCATGTTATGATGGTAGGTTACATGTTCCTTTTTCCCTTAGTGTCATTTCACAATTAGAGTTTTATTAGTGAGTGGTGTTTAGTTGGTGGAAGCACTTGGTGGTGATCCTTGGTGGAGTACTTGTGATGGTTATGGTTGTGGTTTGAGTTATACATTGTCACAACAGAGTTCTTTGTAGATTCCAAAGGAGATATTGCTATAGTACATAGTGGATTTACACATAGTGGTGGTATCAGCTTGTATCTTAAGTCTCAATGAGGGAGGAGATTGACTCTAATATAGAGTTTGATATAGGTGTTGATTTAGTTAAGAGTGCACTTGGTGTGTATGCACTATTGTTGTGAGATATGGATAAGATTTATGGGACGTTCAAAGGCCCCATATGCTACTTTGATACAATGGGTTCCATTGAGTTGGATGACTTCATTCAAGAGTTTGATAGTTGGCATGATCTTCAATAGATGCAAAACCTAACTTTGTTTATACCTTTCATAGCATAGAATAGGTTGTTCCAACACTTGGAGGGTCTGTTGATGGATGATTACCATGAGTTTAGGAGAGTTTACTTGGAAGAGATTGAGTTGTGGAGACAATATTGGTCTCTACACTACATCTCTATCACTTCAAGCTTGGTTTCTAAAGGTAGATAAAAAATATTCACAAGTTCTAGCTCTAGTAGCATTGGTGATGTAGCTCATGAGTTCTAGCACTAGTAGTTTTATTGGAGGTGCAATAATTAGAGATGGTGCTAGTATAAGTGGAGGTGTCACTAGAAGAGATGGTATAGTACTAGGGTTTAACCCCATGGTGGAGTTCATTTAGTGTTTGAGGTAGAACTACCAAAGAGTATGGGTTGACAAGCTAAGGAGCTTGTAGGAGTTCTAATGGAAGGCTAGAGAGCATACACAAGGTATACACTTGCATGAGATAACTAATCAATTTCATTTAGGGAGTAAATAATGCCCAGGTAGTCTAATTTTGGTATGGGATCCTAAATAATGAGTTGCAACTTAGAGTACATGCTATGTTTTTGTAGGCTACCTTAGGATATCCAGCAACATAACATGGTTTAGTTTGGTTGAGTGCATTGAGCTCAACATAGTGGAGGAGAGAATGGTGACATTTGGATTTGGTAGGGAGACCTCATGTATAGTTGTTACCTCTTCTAGAGTGTAGTAGAGTGCACCACATTGTGTTGGCTTCCAAGGGTAGAGTGGAAAACCTAGATCTTATGGAGCAAGTGGAGAGCCTAGTGTAGCTAAACCTTTTCCTTCATTTTTGGGTCCATAATAGCCAATGAATGGTGTTGTTGCTTGTTAGACTTGTGGTATACCTCACTACAAGAGAGAGTGCACTCACGGCAGTGGGCATAATACCTCTTGTGAATCACAACAAGCATAAAGACGGTGTGACCATTGCCATAGATTTGGTTGCACTAACTAGTGATCAATGCTTTGACCTTCAATTGGAATTACAAAGTAGTAGGGTTGCTATGGTAGGTGGTAGAAGAGCTCTAGGTCATGGAGGATGAGGTGGTGGTAGAAGACCTACACTTGGTAGGAGCCTATTACCTACCTTTTCTTCTAATACAACCATGGCTACTTGGATTGAGCAATTGGAGCAAAGATTGGCTAACATGGCCATAGTTTAGAGGAAATCAGATTTGTAGTTAAGGCTTCCACCTCTTATATTGGTGATAGAGATGTCCTAGAATTTATGTGCAAACACATGTAGATGCATTGCCATAATGACTAAGAGTGAAATATGTGCTCTAGGGCCTAGAGGAGCATTAGTGGAGTTAGATCCACAAAGAAGAGAGACATATAGACAAGTTAGACTTCCCTAGTCTTTCACAATCTCTAAGGCATTGTAAATGACATCTATGGTTCCTAGATGTCATAATATAAATGTGGTAGATAGTGATGGAGCACATGATGGATTAGATCCTAATCAACCACTAGCTATTACACAACTTGAGTCTAGCATGATGTTAGGAGCGGCTCAATTGATTATGCATTTCCCTTTGTTCTTAGCCAATGACATGGTTGTTTATATTGGAAGTCGGCCTAACTCTAGTGTTCCGGTTGGTTGCCACACTTTGTGAGAGTAGGGATGAGGTGATTCTTATTTCTAGAGAAAAGGTGGTTGATAATGGAGATGACTTGGTTGAGGAGCATGGGATTTATTCAATGACCAATGGTTTATGGCAATTAACAATAGCTAGGTTGGAGGAGTTACCAACTAGACCTACCTTTGAGCAAGCTTGGTCCACATTTGGAGTTGTCATATTGGACAACTAGAGTGGGATTTTTTGTTTGGTAGGACCTTTGGGGAAGGTCTATACACCACAAAAGGTCTTATTAGACTTTAATGTGAAGCTTCTTATGTTGGGGAAGGTCGTAGTTGGTGATCTTGGGCTATGAAAAATTGATGCGGAGTGGTGTCTATTTCAAATCCAAACATCTTTAAGATTTTACTTCTACACAATACATCACATGTGGAGAGCTCATTGTTCAAATTCAGCCCAATCATCCAATTGATAGCTCTATGGTGAGAACTGAAGCCATTACAACAATAGTAGAGTCATATGAGGTGCTAGTTGGTAGAGTAGTGTTATACCCCATGGGTTTCAATATTGACTATTGGGAGGAGTTAACTTCCTATAGGCAGGTTGGTAGTCAAGTGAGGGATGAGTATATGTTGCCTATTAATGTGCTTTAGTATTAGTAATCTTTGCTCATTACAATCAAGGACCATGGCATCACTTTTAGCTTTTAGCAGTTTTGTTACTTAGCTTGGTGACTTATTGGAGTGGAACACTCATATCAATACCAATAGAGATCACTAACCCTAATACCAATGGAGATCACTTGGATTTGGAGTATGAGTGGGATTGTTCTATCCACCTTGGATGTTCCATTGTGGAGTTTTGAGGAGGCATTGTAGCAATTGGCTCCCAAGTATCCTCTATAACTATTGTAGGAGTAGAAGACATACTGACTGGCTGCTACACTAGACCTTTGGGAGCAGTTGTGTCTTGCTCCCGACCACTAGAGGTTGGGTGTAAAAAACTCCCTCCACTCTGGCTGCAAGCTCCACATGTCCTCTAGCTGCATCCCAAGTGGACCAAGGGTGTAATCTAAGTAGCCCATGCTCACTTGGATGGACTCCAAGTAAGACCACTCTCCCTAGTAGCTATTGGCTATGTCCCATGAATACCATGTCCACTTAGACCATCACTCCCAATATGTGCCTGAATCATCTTGATAGGCACAAAACTCACAAGTGTCCAAGTGGTGATACCTAATAAGCATATCCTCCGTTGCTCTGCCAAGCCAAGGCTCACAATTCAGGTCAAAAAGTTCAAGTCCATAGCCTGATCTAACACTTGACTCTTGGTTGACACTGCTGGAATAGTGGTAATACTGATGCAAAAACCCATTGCTTGCTCTCTCTCATCGGCATTGGACTCCACCAACTACTATAACTGTGAGTCCCAAACCAGTCTAGGACCTCCCTCTCAAAAAGCATGGGAGCTTGTGAAACTCATAAGTGTGGGAAAAGTGGCTCTAGGCTGTCCAACAAGGTTCACCACTACCATAGGTGACCTATTAGCCACTACCACTATCTAAGATTGACGCCCAACATCCAAGATATCATCAACAAGGATGTGGTCAAGTCATTGAATCCCATCATAAGCACACTATAAAACCTCTTTGAGTAAGAGGTTTGTCCACCAAAGATGAAGACAATGAGCTTGTGATCCCACTCTCACTGCATCTAACAAAACAATAGGTCTTATCTAAGAATGGACCTAATGTGTACTCTCCACCACTTGAGGTACAAGAACCACCCATCAAAGGAACGTTCTCCAAAATGTAAGATGGACAAATGGACTGATAAACCTAGAGATATTGTAGTATCCGTAACATCTCCCAAAACACACTAGAACAAGGATCTTGAAGACCCAAACCTCAGCCAGCACGTGTATGTCCCTAACATGGCCATCCAAAAATCACCAAGTGAATAGACCCATATCTCTCTAGATCATGCACCCCTAGTAAGGAAATATCTGTTGGTAGGGCTTTTTGGTAACCTCTGACTGCTGATATTGGTAATAACTTAGGATACCGATAGGCCAAGTGTGCCACATGATGTAGAGAGGCTCGTTTAGCATTCTCATCTCTCTCCACATACAAGTACCTCTGTATTTGTATACCTGCATATAATAATGTAGGTAGTTTGGTGCTAATCCCACTGAACAACTCCAATAGACATATCTCCTCTACTAGATACTGCCAAGCAATGAGTGTGGTATCCAAAGGTGTCAAAGTAATCGACTCTAGAGGCTCATCCTCACACTCATCTCTTGATGGTATGAAGGCTCCACTCCAAGCTTATTGCACCAACTGATCTGCATGGTGCGGCAATGCTTCCTCTGAACTCCACAATGGAATATCCAAGGTGGATGGAACAATCTCACTTGTACTCCAAATTTGAGTGATCTCTTCTAGTACTGGAGTATCTTCTACATGTGCATTCCACTCCAACAAGTCACCAGGCCAAGTAACTGCACCACAGAAAGCTAAAACTAATGATTCCATGGTCTCGGACTGTAGTGAGCCAAGACTACCACTACTAAAGCATACTGGTAGGCAACATACCCGTCCTTCACCAAATTGCCAACCTAGTCTATAGGAGGTTTTCTCCTCCCAATAGTCAATGTTGAAACCCATAGGGTATAACATTGCTCCCCCAACTAGCACATCATATGACTTAGCTATTGTCACAATAGCCTGACCTCTCACCACCAAGCTATCAATCGGATGACCAAGTTGAACTTAGACAACAAGCTCCCCATGTGTGATGTATTGTGTCAAACCACCACCTAGAGATGTTTGGATTTGAAATCAACACCTCTCTACATTGGTCTTCTGTAACTCCATATTGACTACTGCAGCCTCTCCCAACATAAGAGGCTATGCACCAAAGTCGAACAAGACTCTATGTGGTGTATAGACCTTCCCTAAAGGTCCCACCAAACAGAAAACCCCCCTTTGGTTATCCAATAGGACAACACTAGGTGTGAACCATGCCTCTCAAATGTCGGTCTAGTTGGCAACTCATCCAGTCTAGCGACTACTGCTTGCCATAAACTATTGGTCACTGAACAGATCCCATACTCCTCAACCAAGTCAACTCCAATATCAACCACCTCTGCTCTAGTAGTAGGAACCGCATCATCCTTACTCTCACAAAGCATGGCAGCCAACTGGAACACTAAGGTTGGGTCAACTCCCAATGTAAACATGTCACTGGCTAAAAACAAAGGGCACCGCGTAATCAGTTGAGCCGCCTCCAACATCATGCTAGACTCAGTCTATATAGTAGTAGGTAGCTGACTAATAGGTAGTCTATCATGCACTCCATCACCACCTACCACACTTGCATTGGGACGTCTAGGAGCCATGGATGTCATCTACGACGCCATAGATAGTATGAAAGACTAGGGAAGTTTGACCTGTCTCCCAACCTTTCCTCTTTGTGGGTCCAACTCCATTGATGCTCCTCTAGGCTCTGGAGCATGTAATGCACTCCTAGTCACTACTACAAATGCATCCACCTGTGCTGCTCTACACATGAAGTCCAAAGCATCTCTATCACCAACATATGAGGTGGAAGCCTCAACACCCGAATTTGATCTCCTCTGAGCAATAACCATACTAGCCAATCTCTATTCCAACTGCTCAATCTGAGTAGCCATAGCTGTATCAGAAGTAAGGGCAGGTACCGCACCGCACCTCTACTAGGTATAGATCCTCTACCACCACCTCTACCATCTTGTCCTCCATGAAATGGAGCTCCTCTACTACCTTCCATAGTAGCTCTACCACTCCATAACTCCGAGTGTAGGTCAAAGCACTAGTCACTAGTGTGACCAAATCCGTGATAATGCTCACAATGTCTTTGTGTTGGCTGTGATGCACCAGAGGTATTAGGTCTGTTATCTTGAGTACACTCTCTCCTATGATAAGGTCCACCACAAGTCCAACAAGCAACACCACCACTCATTGGCTATTTCTTACTTGAAAATGAAGGTAAGGGTCTAGCTCCACTAGGCCCTCCACTTGCTCCATAGGATCTGGGCTGTCCACCTTGTCCTCAAAAACCAATTAGGTGTGGTGCACTCTACTGCACTCTAGAAGAAGTAACAGTTGTGGATGAGGTCTTCCTACCAAATCTAGATGTCAGTACCCTCTCCTCCACCATGTTGAGCTCAATACGCTAAGCCAAACCAAAGACCATTGCCAAAGTGGATGAAGTAGCTTGTAACAACATAGCATCATGAACTCTATGTCATAACTCCTTATCTAGTATCCCATACCAAAATTGGGATGCTTGGCCCTTAGTTACTCCTTGAGTGAAACTGATCAATCGCCTCATGCAAGTGTATGCCTCGCATAGGCTCTCTCTAGCCTTCCGCTTGAACTCCTACAAGCTCCTCAGCTTGTCAATCCGCACTCCCTAGTAGTTCTGCCTCAAACACTGGAAGAACTCCACCATGGGGTTAAAATGTTGTACCACACCACCTCCTACAGTGGTACCTCCACTTGTGGTAGCACTATCTCCAGCTAGTGCACCTCCACTAGCTCCACCAACACTACTCAAGCTAGAGCTCGTGAGTATAGCCAATCTACTCATGGCAACCAAGCCTAAAGTGATAGAGACATAGTTCACAGACCAATATTGTCTCCATAACTCAATATCTTCCAAACAAGCTCTCTTGAACTCATAGTAGTTGTCCATCGGCGGACCCTCCAAATGCTAAACAACCCCTTCCATGCCATGAAGGGTGGAAACAAAGTCAGGTTCCACATCTGTTATAGATCACACCAACTATCAAACTCATGGATGAAGTCATCCAACTCAATGGTACCCATTTTACCAAAGTAACACATAGGGCCTTTGGAGGCCCCATAAATCTTGTCCATATCCCACAATAACGGTGCAAACATGCCAAGTGTACTCTCAACTGAATCAACTCTTGTGTCGAACTCCAACTCAAAGTCAATCTCCTCCCTCACTAGGACTTGAGATAAAGCTGATACCAAGTGCCACTTTGAGTAAACCCACTATTTACTACAAGGCTAGCTCCTCTAGAATCCCATAAGAACTCTGTTGTGACAAAGTAACCGCAATTGCAACCACAAATTGTAACAGCAAATTGCAAGTGCAAGTACTCCACCAAATGCCAACACCAATTGAGCACCACCAAGTGCTAATACCATGGAATACCACCCACTAATGTAACTCTAACTGAGATAACTACACTAGGGGAATAGGCAGCTTGTAACCTGGCATCACAACACGCACTCTCATGGTATGTATTCACTTCTTGCTTCACAGGAGAGAAACAAAGGTAGTCTGATTGGTCATCACTCCAACCTCACTACCAAGAGCACACCAAAGCACCAACGCTCAAAAGTCAGGGCACCTCACACAATCATGGTGCACAAACAGGAAGCATAGAATGGAGGAGGTCCAATCACAAGAAATCTAAACAAAACCTTCTATCTCACAAAGCAACGTGGGACTGGCTCTACCACCATTTGGCATTTGACATAAGAGGAGTTTGTATCTATGTCTTAAGCTACCAGGATCACCAAGAATGGGATCAAATTGCATCTCCTAACCAAAGCTACAAGTGTGTACATAATAGTGGCACAATCACTAGGACAACAAGTGAGGGTGGACCAGTTGGCTAAGGCACCAATCTAGGAACAAGAAATCTAGAGGTCAAACCTTGTTGCACACAAGCAAGATGGGCAGATTTTGCCACACAATGACCAAGATCTACTCTAAACTAGCTAGCCTCATGCTAGCAAGCTGCCTTGCTGGCCCTTATAGGCCTTCGTAGCCTCTCATAGCTCACAGCTCTATGCCTTGAAGCCTCTAAACACCAAAATTCAGCCAAATGAGGCCTTTCCTCTTGCCATTTTGAACCTCCTCCAAACTTACGAAACTCTTCCAAAATAGCACAACTCCTCTAAATCTGGCCAAAATCTAACATAAACTCCAGCAAAACCTTGACGTAAAACTTGATGTAAATCCTAAAGTTGGCTGACCACCAAATCCTCTGCTAACTCTTCACTTGAGCCAAATTGAAAAAATAGGTCTCTCCAAATCACAAATTCACAAAGGTGTGTTCTCAACTTCACCTTCAATTTCACTTTTTGAGCACAACTTGCAACAAATTGGTCCTACCTTCACCTCATGAGCTCAAAATCACAACCACTGCTCAAGAATTACTTCTTTTTTGCTCAAAAATTGGCCAACGCTTCTGCACATTGACTATCTTACTACCAAATCTACATCAAGCAACGAGTTCCTGCACACCAAGGAAAAATGAACTTCAATCGACCTACCAACGATCCACTGAGCTTGGAGATACCACCAACACTCAAAGTTCTTACACCCAATTTCTCCCTAACTTCACTTCTTTGATGTAATCAGATTGTTTATTACTCTCAAATCAACTCAACTCAGATCAGCACTTGATTTTTCACTCTATAAATTGCCAACAACTGGGTATTGATTACAGTCAAGCCACATCCACTCTAGCTAAGAGAATTTAGGTGATGCTTGTCGGCCTCTATCCACCATAGCCAAGAACTCAAAGGCTCAACATTAGAGAAGTGAGCTCTATGGTGCTGCACTTCAAAAGTATACCTTGGACTTGAGCTAGGTCTGGAACCCTAATAGTCCCGCTGATGGCACACTTGATGGTGCAAACGGTGCAAAGTGACGGTGGGCTCCACCGTGAAGTTAGTACCCCAAACAAAAAATCTGACCGTCGGAAAGTAGTCTATGGGAAACTGCTAAAATACATCTAACTACCATCATTGCAACTCCAATGTCTGAGCAATTTAGATGCGACACTACAAATAGCATGACATAAAATATCCTTACTTTAAATATCTATATTTGAAATCATGCAACTAAGGTATATAAATATTTTTTACAACCAATAATAACCACATCTACATAACATTGGTCTTCTTATATCTTCACTCTCTTTAAGTAAACAATTAAAGTCTATTATATCACTTATCTGTTGTCCATCATATAAAAGTTAGGTTTCTCATATTGGAATATTGCACTAATATATGGCAAAAGACAAGAGAGAATAAGAGAAAAGAAGTAACATTGGAAATGCTCTAATGAAGGAAACTCCAAATATGTAATATGAGTTTAGGCTTTGGTATTTATAGTGAAACAATACAAGTGCCGTTGAGAAGCTTCCCAAGAAGCTTTCTTCTCAAAACCACCTTCTTTGAATGCAAGCTAAGATACCCAAGAAGCTTATAAGGATGCTTCATTCTAGTGGCCATCTACTTGGCATACAAGTAACTTGATATGAAAGTTACTCAATCTTTGGAAGGCACTTAGAAGCTTCACACCAAGAAGTTTCTTATGTGTTTCTATATTATTCTATCAAGAAGCTTCCTAGATGCTTCTAAAATATTTATAGAGTTCTTAGTTATATATGGCTTATTTCACTTAACTTATTAAACTTTGATAACTCCATATTATTACATTTTCACACCAAGAGTTATAGTTACTCTTTAATCTTAATATTATAAGACAATACTATTATGAAAAGGTTGGACTTGAAAGAATCAAAATAATACAACTATCATAATAATATAATGACAAATGGAAAGATCCCAATTATTTGGAGGTAAATGTTAAACATTACAATACACTACATCCATCCCTTTTATGCTTTTATATCAAAGTAGAAGGCAAAATCTTAAGACAAAAAGTAGTGAGGATGTACCTTGTATTTATACAAAGACTTCTAAAAAATAAAATATGGTGTGGTGCCTAGATAATTCTAAAAGTCACTCTTCCTTTTTTATATACCAAATCACTATAACAAAAACCCATTATCATCCTCCAAATTAAAATGATGATGTGGATTATAAGACAAATAAAACAACCAAAATATTATTCAAAGGCTTAACTTGCAAGTCTTGACCAATTATTCTTAAAATTCATGGTTTAGGGTTAAATCTCTTCATGGTCTTCCTTCCATTGAAATAAGGATGTTGGTTGATATTTATTTGTAAATTGTAATGCATAAGGCTCATACTACCTCAAGAGAAATCTACAAACTACTTTATTGAGCTAAATTTTCTTTTTTTGCTAATCACCTTGAGGATTTTAAGTAATAGATATGTTCTAAAAATTCTAGATAAAATTTTTCCAAAACCTTTGAGTTCCACTATTGGTGATGAGTACTCTAGAAAGACCATCTTGCAAGAAAGATAACATCTATATAGATATGAGTTAAATTTGATGTAGTAACGTCCTTGTTTATAGGCCTAATACAAATCCTCTTACAAATTTCATTTACAAAGACTTCTATGGAATCAACGTGGTAAATATGTAGGATAACTCACATTCAATTCATACTTACTTATTCCCATTGTTGTTTAGAGATAGGGAGAGGTTTTCTACTTGCAAGCTTACAATTTCTAGCTTTGTTTTATTAATATGACAAACCAATTGTCACATAGACGGCTACCGCTTCTTGTATCCTTGGCTAAGAGTGAATCCACCTTAGTGACTCTAGGGTTTTCTTTGCCCCAACATGACCAGCAAGGTTTCACCTATGACATTCACTTAATATTGTCTTATGTAGCTTTAAATCATTTTGGGATTTAAATTCTTCCTTCCTTGAAAAAAAGTGATGAATTTTAGTGATTAGGATGGTTGCAATACTTCATTAAGTGCTTCATCCTCTTTTGCTACTTATGTTAATGTCTACTTCCATGTAGAATGAATAATCACTTTATAGATAATATATCTTTTTTGTGATGGAGAGCAAGGCATCCACAAGTTGTTTTTTATTCTCTACATACACAATATTCATGTTTAATTATTACCACCCTTCAACTTTGATACTGCTAAATATCTTTTTATTCTGGAAAAATCCATTGGTTTTTTTTTGTTGGATATGTCATGTTTGTCTCTGAAGTAGTTAATTTTGACCAAAAACTTCTTATCATCCAAGTAATGCTTCTAGTGCTCAATGGCCAATACAATCTACTCCCTCTTGGTTGTATAGTAATTATTCTCCATTTGTAATAAATTTCAAGAGAAAAAAGTACTTTGATGCAATCCATCCTTCTAACCTTCTTGAAGAACCTGATTGATTATTCATCCAAATATATCTAACAGGCTTGATTAGCTTACTCAAATCACACCACTTCAAGATAATTACCTTTAATAATACATCCTCAAAGCTTGGAAGGTAGACCTTATGGTTTTTCTAATTCCAATGTTGATCTTCTTGTTGTGCATGCCTAGTAAAGGGTTTCTCAATTTCACAAGAGAATCCAATGAGGCCTAAAAAACTCTTAAATTGAGTTTGATCTTTACTTCTACTCTAGTTTTGGATCATTTTCATCTGTTCATTTATAACTTGAATGCCTTTTGCACTAACTTTATGGCTTAAGTAATCAACCTTAGGTCTATAAAACTCATAGTTTGAAGCTCTTGCATATTTTCTTTTAGAACCTAAAGGATCTGTCCAAGATAATTTTTATAATCCTTTAAGGTTTGACTCTAGACCAAAATATTATCTAGGTGTACAATGACACATTCATCCAAGTTGAATTTAAAGTATTATAAATCAATTCCATAAATGAATGGATTGGGTGATTAATGAGACCAAGCATCATCATCATATAATCAAAATAGTTGTACTTGATGTAAAAACACTATCTTTGGAATATTTATAATATAGATTAATTATATCTACATTGTAAAGTTAATCAAATAGGTTATCCATTCTAGTGAAAGAATCCTTGTTCTAGATGATTTTTTGATTTAGCATATGGTTATCAATATACATCTTGATACTTCTATCTTTTTTCTTCACAAATAAGACTCGTGTTCTATATGAGAACAAACTTGGTTGGAATAATCATTTCTCCAACAATTCTTCTTCTTGTGATTTGGATTCCTCTAGCTCAATGGAACCTAACATATATAGAGCTTTGCAAGGTGGCATATTGCTTGCAAGAACCTCAATCCTATGTATGATCAATCCTTTGTGTTGTTTGTAGACTTACAAACAAAAATAGTGCAGAGCTTATCTCCCATCAAGGGATACCTTTAGTGATAATTTTTAAATGCAACATGCGATAGAAGGAAGTTTATATGAAGAAACATCGAGGATAGCATTGCAATAGAAAGTCTTTCTCTTTTGCTCCAATCTCTAATTCACTCTCTTACCCCAAAGTTCCTCCAAAATGGCTCATAAGGAAAAACTTAATCAATATCAGCATAGAATTTCCTTCACTCACACCCACAAAAGAAGTCCTCTAGAGTTAGAGGTTCCTCCAAGCTCAACAACTATAATTATAACACTCTTAAGGAGGAAATCTCACTTTTTACTTATCAAATATAGGTATACTAACAAAGCTTCATTCTCCATACTCACTCTACATCACATGCTCATAGAAGAAGGAATATCTTTATATTCTTAGCCCTCTTATATACTCAACAATTTCATTATTGAAAGTGCCTTTATAACTCAATAGAATCCATACTTTTCCTTAATTGTATATGAATGGAACTTCATGTTGATTTTGGCCTCACATGCTTCCCTTTGGGAGCTTCCAAGCATATTCTTTATAAATTTAGTATCTTCTCTAAATTAAATATTACAATGTATTTCAAGATCAAGTCATATCTACTTACCTTGGCTACCTCTATTATCAAGGTTTATCTAACATGGTCAAAATAATAAATCTTGATATCTTATATGGTCAAATCAAATCTACCTACCTTGGCTACTTCTATTATGAAATTCATCTAACTTGGTCAAATCAATAAAATTTAGACATCTCTAATATCACCAAGTTAATTTGAACATGCAATGTCTAAGATGGAGATTCCACTCCGATATAATCTAACATAAGATTCACTAAAAGATCCCACATTGATATAAATTCCACTTAAAAATTCCCACTCAAATATATTATAATTTGAAAATTCACTAGGATTCAAATGTGTATCCAATAGAAAGATTAAATATTTGATCTTTCTTTTTATTTAGTTATACTAACTTAGTCAAAGATACCTCTAACTTAGTTACTACTAAAATTAATTAGCTATGCTAGCTCAAAACCACCTAAATATTATTAAGGTGTTATAGACAATCATCTTAGAATATTGATAGTAACTTTCTATCACATATCTCAATTCTTTAATGGGACCTTAACCTTTCTTGGTGTTAATTACATCTCTTATTAACACTAGGAAACACATCTCAATTGCATTTTTCTTGCCTTCAAACAAAGGTAGGATTTAACTATGTGACCTTAATCTATCTCCATAGATTATCAATGCTATTTTTTATTTTTCAATCTCCAACTTCATGCATATTTCCAAGAGGTAGGTGCTGTTTGTATTACCACAACCAATAAAACCAACACATCATATTTGCCAAGAGCACAAATCTTCAATACATGTAGTTTCTCCTAATTTCTACCGGTGCTAATCCTCTATTACCTTGTGCAATATGCTCATCTCTCCTAGGTGTCATATCTTATTCCTTAATAACCTTATGAATAAATTATCCTTCTTAGGTATCATAGCTTATTCCTTATGAACCTTGTGCAATAAGTACATCTTTCTTATGATATCTTGTTAATATGCATTTTGATATTTCTTATTTTTTTATATGATAGTAAGGTTTATTGTTGGTGTGAAATATTCTCCAGCTCCATAGATAAAGGTCCATTAATTTTAAATTGTCTATAGTTTTCTTCCTTATAGATAAGAAATTTTATATTGTTTGAGCTGATACAATAGTAATTAATGATAAACCTTGCTTCTCTTATTAGTATCTCTTCTTGGATTTAGTTCTACAATCTTCTTTTGAGAATAGTAACTGCTTTTGCTTCACTCATGCAAAATTTGGGTTTTAAGATTATAAAATTATTCAATGTACAATGGATCATCTCCATTTGAACTAAGTCACATAGCTTTATTTGGGCTACCTGTAATACAAGTAGTTAGACATATTATCTGGAGGTGAAAATTGGCTTGGTAATATCTAGAAGGATGTTGTGTACAATGGGCTAGGAAGATCAGACAGATATGTCACCTAAAGAATACTTTTACTTATAGGGTAGAAGCCCAAAATAGCTTGAAAACTTAAGAGCCAATTTTGGAGGCCTAAACGGATGAATTAGGCCTTGAAAATAGAAAGATCCTCCCTCACAAGAAATGTGCTTGCTTTCTCCTCATATGATATGTCTCATTGAGAGCTTTCCAATGGTACCTCACCCATGTAATTTTGAGCTCCATATAGGAGGATTCCCTAAAGATTCCCTTGGGTCAAACCTATTTGACCAACTAGATAGGACAAGGATTGATAGGTCACCCAATCCATGTATCTGATCCAAGGGTGGAGCTTCCTTTGAGGGGATCCTCTTTGTTATATAATAAAGAGAAGGTGCTCCTTTGGGGCAACTGAGTATTGAGTGTGAAATTGTGTTTTCTCTTGTATCTCTCTTGGAGAGTTCTCTTGTCCTTGGAATATTACAATGGTATCAAAGTAGGTGTTGTAATCCAATAAAATGGATCACCCTTCTTGGAAGAACACAAGCTACAAAAACTAAGTAATTTGAGGGGAGAAAACATAATGCAATTGCTAGACTTGGGAAGTGTTTTAGAGAGCAGATGGGATGGAGGCACCAAGATGACAATTTCCTACACCTAGCTTCCCATTTGTGAATCCATTCTACATCAAGATTATGTACATCCAACATGAGGAAATGAGATTATCTCTTGTTTATCATTTTGGAGCAAAATTCATGAATATAATGATGAATTCACCAAACTATGTGATTCTACCTATGGTGGTATACGACAATGAGTGGGATTTGATAATCTATATTTTATTATGATGTTATGGATTTGAATGTACCAAATCCTCACCCTTTCAACATGCAAGTAATGTTATGTAGTTAGACCAGAAGTGATGTTTAGGGATTTTGTAGTCCACAATTTTGGTGACAAATATTATCAATGAGTGATAGCCTTTGAGGTTCCAATGGTAGTCCCTATAGTTCATGCTCCCTCCCAAGTGATCATTGTAACCCTCTATTGAAGTAGGAACATTGGTTGTGTGTAGGAATCATGGATCCTCAATTGCAAGAGTTGATGCAAGGAATGCAAGGGATGTTGAGCGAGTTTCAAGAAATCAAGATGACCATGAAGGAATTGCAAAATCAAATATATATTGTCAAAAATGATCAAGTAATGCAAGAAGGAGATTCATTTCAACAACCAACACCAATAATCAAAGTACTTAGAGAGTTATGCATGCTGATGACACCGATTCCAATCAATAACCAAGCCACACTGTTATTACAAATGAAAAAAATGTGCAATATCTAGCCTTACAAGGGACAATATTCCATGGGAGAAGTAGAAAATTGGATTTCAAGAATGAATTGATACCTTTGATTGTTTATAATGGAGATCACTGATCATTCTACAGGTGTGTTTGCATGTGGGTACTTGACCGATAAAGCCCTCACATGGTATGACACTTGGGAATGATCATTGCTGGTAGAAAGAAGAGAGGTCACTTGGACAGCCATGCAAGAAAGGCTGCTCAAGAATTTCCAATCTGTGGATTCCATGCAAATAGCCCGAACCAGACTTTGGAGGTTGAAGCAGAAGAATAACATACAAGAGTACATGGAGGCATTTCTAAATCTACAAGTTGCAATAACCAATTTGAGTCCAGCCAAGACTTTTGATAATTTCAAGAGAGGATTGAAAGAGCGGATTTGCCAAGAAATAATAATGCAAAATCCTCATATGGTTTTTGAAGCCATTGTTTGTACTCAAAGAATAGCAAGGGTGCTTGAAGAAGGTGAAGTGATAACATTGATGCAAAATTATTGGGCTGAGACACACCATTTTGGTGGACCAGTTCCTATGGAATTGGGCAACATTTGGTTTTGAGACCAAGGAGCAAGACCTCTCCAAGGAGAACATGGACGAGTCAAAGAAAGGAGAGAAGGAGTCCCACGGGGAGAAGGGGCTTGAGGAAAACAATGATGATGTTACAATTGTGGCCAAATTGAGTACATAACAATCAATTGTTGTCATCTTGGAGGCCCTCGGTCTCCATACAAGCAACCCTTGAACCACATGGAGAGATGAATTAAAGAGGAGGATATGGAAACAACATCAGAAAACAAAGATCACAAGTAAATGTACCTTGCGGCCTTATTAGCTCAATGAAGAAGAGTAAAAGCGGGGGAAGGAAGAGGATGAGTGTGCAAAAGATGGAAGAAGATAAATATATAATTAATTTTTGTCAATGAAGTGCTGGAAGGCAATCCGGTGAGAGTGTTGATAGACCTTAAGGCAACAAATAACGTGCTCTATTGCAATAAGGTTGGAGATGGAACTAGAGAAGGATGAGAAGGACCAAGTAGACTTACCTAATGGTCAAATAGAGAGGATTGAGTGATTACCTAGAAAGGTAATACTCTCTATAGGAGTGTATCAAGAGGCAATTGAGTGGCGAGTGATACAACTAGCTCATTATGATGCAATCTTAGGTATGCCATGGGTGGATTAAAGAAAGAAAGTATTGAAAACTAGTCAATGGAAAATCTTTGGGGTTAATGGAAGATCACAAAGGCAAGAGTTGCCTCTGTATGTCATAAGGACCACATCTATTGGTAAGATAGATAGATGTTTCATGGGTCACTAAGAGAAGTCCAGAGTGCCCAACACAATAGACAAATTCTTGAGAAATTGAAAGATGTGGTCAATGAGTTCCAAGATGTCTTTTTGGATGGATTACTTGTAGGTTTACCACCAAAAAGAAGAGTAGATCATAAAATTGAGATACTTCCTAGGAAGACATCTCCTTGTAAGGCCCTATATTGACTATCACCTCATGAGTTGGAGGAGTGTAAGGCTCAAATTGAGGATATGTTGCAAAAGGGGTTTATCCAACCTAACGTATCACCATATGGGGCTCTCGTATTGTTTGTGAAGAAGAAGGACGGAATAATGTGCATGTGCATTGACTACAGGGGACTAAATCAACAAACAGTGAAGAAAAAATATCAAGTCATCCATTACCTTGCATGGATGACTTGTTTGATCAACTTAATGGGGAAATGCACTTCACCAAACTTGATTTGCGGAGCAATTACAACCAAATTAGAATTGCAGAAGAAGACATACACAAAACAGCCTTTCGAACAATATGTGGTTACTTTGAGTATTTGGTGATGTCATTTGGCCTCACCAACACTCCAACCACTTTCATAAGTTTGATGAATGACCTATTTCATCCATACTTGGATAAATCTATTATCATTTTTCTTGATGACATCCTAGTCTATAGTAGGACACTAATAGAGCACAAGCAACATTTGCAAGAAGTCCTCTAGATTCTATGACAAAATCAATTGTATGCAAAAATCTCAAAGTGCAAGTTTTGCAAATCTGAAGTAGACTACTTAGGGCATAGAGTAAGTGCAAAAGGTATCCAAGTTTTAACAGATAAAGTAGAGGTCATTATCAAATGTAATGCTCTAGAAGATCAGACTCAACTCAAGGGTTTCTCGGGATTGATGTGGTTTTATTGTTGATTTGTCAAGGACTTCTCCAAGATTGCATAGCCTCTAACAACACTATTGGGCAAGGGGAAGAAGTGGATATGGAGAACCATATAGGAATTGGCCTTTCAAGAGTTGAAAGACTCATTACTACATGCACCAATCTTGCAAGGGTATGACCCAAAACATCCAATCAAGATGGCTATAAATGCATCAAGTGTAGCAAGAGGAGTGTAATACCAATAGCTAGACATATGATCTAAAGGTGAAATTTGGTTTGGTAATATCTGAAAGGATGTTATACATGATGTACTAAATAGATCAGATAGAGCTATCACCAAAAGGTTACTTCTACAAATAGGGTAGAAACCAAAATATGCTTGAAAACCTTAGAACCAATAGCTAAACATATGATCTAGAGGTGAAATTTGGTTTGGTAACATTTGGAAGGATATTACACATGATGGAATAAGTAGATCAGATAGAAGTATCACCAAAAGAGTACTTTGACTAATAGGGAAAAAGCCAAAATATGCCTTAGGCAATTTTGGAAGCCTAAACAAATGAATTAGGCCTAAAAAATGTGCAGATTCCTCCCAATAGAGGAAAAGCTAGCCTTCCTTCCCCAAGCTTGTCTCAATGGGAGCTTTCCAATGGTACCTCACCCACATGATTATGAGATTCCTACAAGAAGATTCCCTAAAGATTCCCTTTGGTCAAAACATGTTTGACCAGTCAGATACAACAAGGACCAACATATCACTCATCCAAGCAACTAATCTAAAGGTGGAACTCGCTGATAGGTCACCAATCCATGTATCTGATCCAAGGGTGGAGCTTCCTTGGAGTAGATCCTCTTTGGCTATATAATAAAGAGAAGGTGCTCCTTTGGGGCATTGGAGCTCTGAGTGTGAAACTTGTGTGTTTTCTCTTCTGTGTCTCTCTATTAACCTTGGAACATTACAAGGAGCAGCCTACAACAAGAATGGCAGGATGGATTGCACCCAATTGCATATGTCTCTAGTGAGTTTTTACTGACATAATGCAACTATCACACCATCAAACAAGAAGAGCTTGCCATTGTCCTTGTAACCAAGCATTTGAAGCATTATCTGAGTGAGAAGGCATTTGTGGTGGAGATAGACCACAAACATCTAGTCTACCTCAAGACATAGAAAGATCTTTCTTGTCAATTTGGTGTGCAAAGTGGAGACAACAATTCAACATGACAATCAAATATGTGGAAGGCAAGAAGCAACTTGTAGATGCATTCAGCCAAATGCTGATGGCAAAAAATTTGGTCATGGAAGTCAAGATGAACCCTAAATTCTGGCCCAAGATTCTTGCTGCTAAAAAACTAATCCACAAATTGTAGGTGCTCAATCATCCAAAGGCATCATTAGCACCCAAGGACTCACCTTCCATGAGGCAGGTTATGGATCTTGGATGACACGGATTTACAAACCACCATCCTAGCATAATGTCATGATTCTGCCATTGTAGGTCATGTTGGAGTGGACAAGACCTTGGATGCGGTCAAACACCATTATTATTGGCCCAAGATGAGCAATGATGTGATGGAATATGTTTGGAGGTGCCTACTTTGTCAACAAAATGAGGCTTCTAATCAAGCTTCCATAGGACTCCCCCAACTCTCCCCACTCTTACACAACGTTGGGAACAAGTAAGCATGGATCTGATTTCTGAATTGCCCAAGACCACCTCTGGATTTGACTCCATTGTAGTCTTTGTCAACCGACTTAGCAAAATGATTCATGTGCATCCTACCACCAAGGATGTAGCTGCCTTGCAACTAGCTCAATTGTACTTAGATGTAGTCTTTTCTCATCACGGCTTGTCTTGAGTGCTCATCACAAATAGAGGCACTCAATTCACTAGTTTGTTTTAGAGAACACTCTTTGGGTTCTTCAAAACCAAATTGGCCATGTCCATAGCTTACCATTCATAGACCAATGGAAAAATAGAGAGGGTGAATTGCACTATTGAGGACATGCTTTGGGGCTTTAATTTGGATGAGCAAGAGAGTCGGGACACCTTACTCCCATTGGTGGAATTTGCTTACAACAATTCAGTAAATGCCTCCACACAAGTCACACCGTTCTTCCTCATGTATGAAGAGCATCCTTTCACACCTGCAAGCTTGATGAAGGTCCATTTGGTGGCTACCAAGGTTGACATTGCCAACACTTTTGTTTCTAGATACCAACAAGGTGTGGAGAACACCAAGCACAAATTGTGGATCACCCAAAATCAGCAAAAGTAGTATGTAGATGCACACCGCCAACACATGGAGTTCAATGTGGGAGATCAAGTCTAGCTGTCAACCACCAACTTCAAGTTAGTTGGTCCTCATAAGCTTAGACCTCATTTTATTGGACCTTCTCAATCCTTTTTTGCATTGATACCATAGCCTATCACCTCAAGCTACCGCTACATATGAAGATCCACCCGGTGTTTCATGTTTCCTTATACAATTGATATGCTCCCTGCACTTCTCTTCCATCCAAGAAAGTTGACCTTGTCCAACACTTGTTGATGAGGCAAAGGAGTATGAGGTCAAACACATTCTCTAGAAAATGCATCCGTAGTACTCGCCAACCGCATGTGGAATATCTGGTCCATTGGAAAGGGTACCCAATATATGAAGCAACATAGGAGCCAATAGCCAACTTGACCAACATACCAATATTAGTTCAATCTTTTGAGCAACAACTTTGCAACAAAGACATTGCATCTTAAAAGGGGGAGGTCTATAATACAAGTAGCTAGACATATTATCTGGAGGTGAAAATTAGCTTGGTAACATCTAGAAGTATGTTGTGTACAACAGGCTAGTAATATCAGAAAAAGGTATCACCAAAAGGACAAGGATTGACAAGTCACCCATCCAAACAACTAATCCAAGGATGGAGCTTGTTGACAGGTCACCAATCCATGTATCTGATCGAAGGGTGGAGCTTCCTTTGAGGGGATCCTCTTTGCTATATAATAAAGAGAAGGTGCTCCTTTGGGGCATCAGAGTATTGAGTGTGAAACTATGTTTTCTCTCTCATATCTCTCTTGGAGAGTTCTCTTGTCCTCGGAGTATTACACTACCTCAAGTAAGCACACAACTTTGAAATTGCTAATCAAACCTTATTTCATTAGACTTTAGAGAAACTATTGACCTTGTAAAATCAAAAACCTTTAATAACGTTAGAACCATAATATAGCACTATCAAATTATCAAACATGTAAGGATCATAATAAAAATCATCAAAGTAAGATGTGTGGATCTTTATGCAACATAGCCATACTCTACCTATTTGGCTCCTTGGTATCTTTCAACTTTGTATTCCTTTGTCATATTTGAAATTTTCAGCAAGCATAGTGCATTTCATTGCACATATATCCCATTATCTATTTCTTGATTTTTCTTAACATTTGATGGTGAAGTCACTACTTTTACCCAAAATTCTTGAGTCTTGATACCAATTATCCTCATATTAGTTAGAAAATGAAAGAAAAGAAAATAAAAAAATTTGGCATTAAGGCTCTTTTTTTAGTTACTTGGTGTTAGCTCTACTATTTTCCAAAGCTAATTCATCTCCTTTTTTTGTTTGAATAAGCTTTGTATGGTCAAATTGGACACTTTTTCCTTTTTTGGTTCAAACTAGTGCAACATTATATTATAGTTGCTATACCTTTGTATGAGATTTCTAACAATACTAAAAGCAAATGTGAACTAAAAAATATCTTGATGCTTCTTTTCACAAAAATTTCAACAATCCAGTCCTTCCATGTTATTTTCACCCATAATGATAAAAAATTATAAACTTGGGTGTTGAAATATACAAATGGTTATTTGTCAAGATTCATTGCACATAATTGAATATAACTATTACAAATTCAATGATCAATATAAGTAACCATTGGAAGCACCACCATGTTGAGACTCCATCACTCAAGTTGTGAAGTTCATGCTGAACATGTGTACCAAATGTTAACTTTGGACCTAATTATCCACAAATAGAAATGTGAAAATTTTATAGGATAAAGTTGACATTAAGAAACACTACTCATAGGCCATTCTAGTTCATCCCATTGTATGTCTTTTGAAGTTTCAACACAAACATAAGAGTTGAAATCTCACTTAACACTCACTTACTCTTTGATACACTCCTTCACCTTGCTCTACTTGTAGCCTATGCACATTACAAACCTCTATAGCAAGCCTCTTTATGTTATTCAACTTTCAAGGTATATCACTTCCTCACTTTTCCAAGAGGGGTGATCTACTTATAGAAAAATGAACTCTGCCTTATACAATTGTAACTTGAGTGCACATAAAGACTTCTCTAGAATGAATTTCAAAGTTAAGATACACTAAGGATAATTGTTTCTTCTTCTTTATATACTTAATCACTATTACAAAGGCAAATCATCATCCCTCATAACAACTGATGAGGTGGTATACAAGAAAATACAACAAACATATTGGTCAAAGATTTCACCCACAAGTCTTGATCAATTAGGCTTAAGTTCACTAGTGTTAGTCTTGAATTCACCTAAAGGTATATACTCATCTTCATTCACAAACTAGTTTACTAGCCCATCTTTGACTATGTGCAATTCCTAATTTTAGTTTTGACTAATAAAAGATGAATTTTAATGATTTTACAAGATAAAATGATATTATAGAAAAACAATTGAGTTGAATTTGAAGATATTGGAGATTGTAGAAGGCACTATTGTTTATTCTTGAGGGAGCACAAGCTTGCTTTCTTTTGAAATTAACTTGCAAGCTATGTTACTCAATCCTTATGAAGTTTCTTCAATACTTTACATTCCGAGAAGGTTCTCTAATACCTCAGTACCCTACTCAATATCTAGGAATTTTCCTCGGTATCTTCTTAATAATCTTTTTTATAAAATTTCCTAGTAGCTTCTTGGATTATCTTTTGGAAGCTTCTAGTTACTATTGTATATAGTTAGTTAGTTGGTTAGTTACATGCAATCATAATGACATTGTGTATTATTCCAAAACATCTCTAGTAGTATAATTAAGCTAAGGATTAAAGAATTTAAAGAGTTATATAATGTGAAGGAAAGAGATATAGTACAAGTTATTAAAATTCTCATATTTTAGTTGCATTACTAATATATAGAGCATCTTTTTGTTTCTAGAAAAGAGGAACAAATCATATGCATAATTGTAGTACCTTAAGAATCTCAATGCTCTTGAGAGATAATGGACAAATATTATTTCCATTTGAGTTGCTTAGCTTTTATGATAGTTCTCTAATACAATTCTGGGTTGAATATATTATGTTTTAGTCTATTAGGTCTAGAGCTACAAGAATTTATTCTAACTATACTTAATTATTCTCTAAAGTGAGTATTGATTTGATTTAGCATGCTTTTCTTGAGGAGGTGGAATGGTCAACGGAGGATCTATATTATTTGCTTCTTAAAGATGGAAAGTAAAAAATTGAACAGATCATATTTTTCCTAATAAATTTGATATTGTAATATTGGATTAATTATGGGTCAAATTTTTTTATCAAGATATAGCATTATAGCATGTAGATTAAATACATTTGAAAAATTAGTACTGGTACATCTTATTTCTTGAGTAGTAAAGCTAAACTAAGATAAAAGAAGTTAGAGGGTCATATAGGTGGGGGAAAAAAAAAGAGAATACAGCTAGAATAAATTCTTCAAACATCTCATATTTTTGTAACATGACTAGAACATTCAATTCTTTTCTAGAAGAAGAGTGAAAAAGATCTACGTTGATACTTGGGAGGTGGGGGTCTTTGTTTACGGCACCGGTATGGTTTTATTGCAAAAATTGTTGGGAGGGTTAACATGTTTTAGGACATACCAATGTATCTTGAGGACCAATTTATCATGTGGGCTTAGAGCCCAATATAAACTCTTTTATTATGGCTGCAACACGATTTTACTTCAAAGCATTTTCATAAGGCTTCTAAAGAGCACAGGCGGCTAGAGGAGATGATTCCCCTCAATAAACTATTATGGACAATATTTTCTTGATATATTTTACACTGTTCATTTCCACTTACGTATGAAAACTTATTTTATCTTTACTTACAAAATTGATATCCACAGTTAGGTGAATGAGCATAAACTAGCAAGAAGCAACGGAGCCCAATGTATACCAATGAGAACAGTGAACATACCAATGCCTACCGACGTCGTTCAATGCACACCATCAATTACCATCACAAAAATCAAATGCCTTATCCAAACAAAGTAGATTACACAAATTTCAACCTAAATTTATCCAGATGCACCAAAAGAATAGGTATGTTTACCTTAAACCTCCACCCATATAGAAATAGGCACCAAACTATTAATCTCTACCAGTTTTTGTGCTACTCAAGAAGGTTTTCTTACTGAAATGACTCTTCACCCTTAGTCATCCCATAGTGCATGCCACTAAACACCCATAGTGAGCTAGAGAGATATATCTCCCTGAATGTTGTCTTGGAACTTACCACCTCTACCCTTAATCATCCTATAATATATGCCATTGAAAACAGTATTGGACTGGACAAACATATCTGCGTTTAGATTCACGGAGATATCTCTCGGGAAGTGCATCAGATACTAGTAGGGTAGGATCTACCAACCCTTATCCTTGCCTGAGTTGAGCGAGGAAATAGCACTGTATAGTACTGTATTAGCACAGAGCAGCAAGCATGAATGAAATTGTGTCTTTTTACCGTACGGAAAAGGCATCCCCAATACTGTGGAGCTTTGCCTTCTGTGACTTGAAAGACGGAGAGGCATGGGATGTGCCACTGGAGTGTGTAGACGTCCGGATAGTTGACTATACAGAACTAGTTGCTTTGTTGATTGCATCAACTGTCTGAGAGTCGAGGAAGTCAACTACCTAGCGTTGTCATTACAATGTAGCCGCCTATTTTGTATGGTGAAGTTGTTGCTATCAGATCTGATTTGGACAAAACAGGACTCGTGCAGATTCCCACCATAGACCTGGACCTTTCCACCGACTCCAGATCATGCACTTGAACTTGAAAGTAAAAGATTCCAGTGTTGTAGAATGGAGATTGGTCAATCTAAGGGAGTACGTAAAGCCATGCGTGTAATAACTCCTTTGCCAGGATACAGTAGCACGCCGGGTTTTGAAGCCTGGAGAAGAATTGGCTAGTTTTGGGGTAATATCAAAGCATTACTTGAAAGTGAGATGGCTGAAGATTCGTTGTTTAAGTAGGCAGTCGAAACTACGGTTGTCTAATGCATATCAGCAAAAATCAATGTAGGTAAACAACTCATGGTTTGAGGCTGGGATAGACGACTCGGTTTCTCCCGCCAACATGATGACAACTATTCCATGAGGTGTGCCAACTTGGTAGGAATCAGGGCACATAGATAGAGCGGCGGGCAATGTGTGCTTCAAGGAACACGCCATCTCCGGTCAAATAATTCTCATCATCCAACATAGACGAGAGCTATGTCAAAGCTTTGAATTTGTCTAGGATGCAGAGCACATCGGCGGTGTTTGCTTTAGTTCTTTACAGATAGTTTACTCATTATTTTCACTATGCAGTTCTTTTGGAGTCGAACATCAAACTCATGTTCAAAATTTGAGAACCCCTGTGGTTTTATTGGTAAGTACAGATCACGACATACACACAAAAGAAACTAATCTAGGAAGTAAGAGTCCAACTCCGACCCCAATTTGGCTAGTTCTAACTATTCAAAGTCCCCACTTCGAAAGACCACGAAAAGAGCAGGTGGATGATTTAAAGCAAACGAGGACAAAGACCAGTCCTACACTTTCCTTCCCTCGTTTCCTATCCTGAAAGGGGTTGAGAGCCAGTCAGGAAACCACCTTTTCATGATCATGAGAAATGTGGTAAACGACCATTTGGAAAGTAATGAAGAGATGAATCCTGCCCATGACTAAAAGAATCGTACAGCCATACTTTGAGGAGACGAGATGAACGTCGTAAAATAAACCCTTGACGACAACAGGAAGGCTACCAGCCAGTGGCCTATCATCGGGGCTCCCAGTGGTCCAAATAGAGGATGTAGTCCTGCATTGGGCACTGCCAGACTGACGTCCAGATCGGAAACAAGTTCCGACTTAGAAATCTGGATGTGACAACCAGTTGATACTCAATCCTTCTGTTGGATACAGTAGTACCTAGCTGCAACACGCTCTTTAAATGGCTGTTTAGAACGCTCCAATCTAGAAGTAGTAAAACTTCACCCCTCTAGTTGATAGTCTGGAGTCCAGATGTTGTCACACATGCATTTGCGGACACAAGAAAGATAACTACAGGACTAGCAACATAGCTCCAGGAAAGGAATTCAACCAGGTTGTAGAAATATTAACTACTTAATGTGCGGAGCATGTAATAGATATAATGAACCATATAAAACCAACGATATTAAAATCCTAACGAGGAGGAGCACATGACGAAACAAGATAGAGCAAAGCATCTAAGAAGGATAACGAATGAATTATACTCACTTTACAAAAAATATGAACATGTCTTACGAGGTAGGAGTAGTATACTACGCTCAACTTATAAACTAAAACGGGCAAGCCATCGTCCACAATATCATCAAATGCAACTGAAAGTATGCATGGAAACACATAAATCACGAGGTTAAGTGCCATAGAGGCGTAGCTAAAATTTTAGCCTAACTGAGAAACTTCAAACTATGTCCCTGAAGCCTTAGGTGAAGTGATCGGTAGATGTTGCAATATGGCTTTACAGTATCGTAAAACTCTGAGCGACGTAAGAGGAAGGACTCATGTAGTGGAACGCCTTCAGATGAGAGTAAAGGAGGCATGATTTATTTTGATTACAAGCGTGATCAACCGTGAAGTTAACACAAAGTCGTTTTCAACACAGCAACCGAACCATTCCATGATCATCCACGTCAAGGCTAAACCCCATTAGCTGCATCACTGAGACCTTAGTAGACACTACCACATACCTATATTGACTAGCTTCACCGACAGGGGATATGGAAAGTCTAGTACCGCAGCCAATATACCCACACAAGAGACAGCACAAGACACAAAAAGTAGTATCTTATCTTGTCTTTTGTCTCTTCTCTCACTTTGTTTTTCTGGAAACTCGCCTTGGCAAACTCATATCGTTGGGTAGGACTGCAAATTGGATAAACTCCACTGTATCTCTACATAAAAGGTTTTTTCCTTGTAAGTGTGTCTCACCTCTACATGTATATTCCGTAGCGTCACTGAGTTTGTTACTAGAACTTCATCATTCAAAACAAAGACTGAATAGAGCGAGTAGTGTGATAGTTTAAGGGACAAAAGACAAAAATCCGGGAATCAAGCACAGGCGCGAGAGAACATGGACTACCTGAGTCGAATATTTCCGAACAGGTCGCAATCATGAGTAACCAGACGAAATAAAATCATGTCCCATACATAGAATGTCGATCAGCTTCTTACCGCAGTCTGCTTTGGCCACATAAAAGAAAACCTTAGCGGTAAAACATCTGATAAAACTGACAGCCACAAGCCTTGCAAGCAGTGTTAAATAACAACGCCCTCTTCGAGCAGAAACAGGACAGGGCACTATCTGGTAGGTTAAGTCGAGGTGTGCGCGATGGACAAAACAGGTTCATGTTGTCACAGGGTACTCAATGTCGTACATTTACGTAACGCACATACTGGGTGATGCCTGTCAACGACTGGCAGACAAGACTCATGCTGATTAACCACGACGTTCAGAAACTGCATAGATAGTAGTACAAAACTCTTCCAGAAAATATTACCAAAAGTTAACGCCTCTTCCTTAACATGAGCATTTCGAAGGTACCTACAAGGCTTAGCCACAGTTATCGGCTCGTATATCGACATCAACGAAGTGCAAGTGTCACTGTTTTCCATCCCCGTGCTTACATACAAATGGTTAGTATCCTCTACGGATTGTAGAGGATATAGAGATGTTATACCCACCACGTTGGAGACTTCGCGCATCATGATTAGGTACAACAAACCTCGAGAAGAGGCTAACGCAGAAAAATACAACACGAACAAACTTCAGACACAAGGGCCTTCATCCATAATTCCTCTGTAGACGTAATGACCACATAATAGTAGGATACGAAGCTAAAGCTCCGACCTACCCAGCGAAACCGTCACTACATCTCACTTGACAGAAAGTACTCAATCAAGCCTTCACTTGCACCGCAGAATATTGAACCATGCATTGACAACCTATTGTTCAAGATTCTTTCTTTCTTGTTTCTCTAGCATTCTTACTAGGAGAATCATCCTTTTTAGCACTACATAATAATCAGAACACTGCTTCAACAACAAAGAGAGAATAGATTTTGTATGTGTGACAATGTGAGTAAAAGTACCACAATCACATGCAATGTCCCTTACAAATGGAATTCCACGTATCTAAATTTTCCCAAAATTATGAAATTGTACAGGGTTGCTAAGTAATTCTCTACATGGAAAAAGAGCACCAAAAACTTGCCATCCACTTTCCCTTCAAGAACCGCAAACTGATCTGAACCAATAAGACAGGAATTGCCAATGCCCAAGGGTTTGTAAGAACCCTATTGCAAACCTTTATTTTTGTGAGGGGGCCTCAGTGAGCCTAAACTTACATTGTGATGCTTGTGCCTCTGGAGTACTCCTCTGGGTCTCCTCACTAACCCCATTATGAACCGTAGATTCTCGAGAACATTCATCCCTAATGTTGACAGGCTCGCGACAACATGAATCAGACTCGCGTCCCGAAGCCAACTTGGATGACTGTGGGGAATTGTTACGACTCCTTTCTTGGCTAGACGAAGCAAGCGCAAGGATCTCTTGTATTCGATCAGGCCAACCAGAGTTGAGCCGTCTAGCAAAATCTTCCACTTCCCTGTCAAGTTTCTCTTTCATTTCGGGATCCAAGCCGTCGTCCTCTTCGTCGTCAAATTCAGCAGAATCATATCCCAACCCTCCGTCTGTGGCAATTTCTGTTTCCCCAATAACCTTAGCTCCTTGGCAGTCCCTGGAATCATCAGCTGACTGTCGAGTATCATTTGTAGAATGCGTACTCTGTGTCCTATTTTCAGGAATTTCAACCAAGTTAGCGTCCTTAGCCTGTTCCTTCTTCCTCCTGTTCCTTTTCTTCTTTGATTTGCCTCTCCTACTTCCCTTTCCATCTCGACCACTACCGTCAATAAATGATAGAAGATCATCTACAGACCTTTCGTCCCTGTGCCCATCATCTGTTGCGCTACTCTGACCCGCGGACGCTCCTTCGTCCTTCCGCCGTTTCTTTTCTTGCAATGCTCTCCGCTTTCTCGCATAGAGCTGGTTAAGCAATCTAATACGCGGATCGTCAGTTGTGATTTTGACAGGCTCTAACTTTTCTTCTTCTGTGAGATCGTCGGGTAGATGGAAGGTCTCACGCATCTCCTCGGGGGTCATTCCCTCAATCATTCTCGCAAGGGCTCGGCATGCCAAATCTACCAGAGGATTCATATCGAGGCTTTTTGCAGCTGAAGCTAGCTCACATAACCTTCTGGTGTCGAGCCTGATGAATTTCTCATCAAACATTTTACGTTCTTTATCCGAACGACCTGGGACTTGATGGAAGCGACAGTATTCAAGAATAAGTTTAAGAATGCTAGGTCCAACTTGACTAGGAAGAACGATGGCGGATCTCTTAGAGATCCCCTGACTGTTTTGCAAAACTTCTCTATGAAGAAGTGGGCATAGCATGGTAATCTCACGCTCGACTCCATGCACAGCTCCATCGAATGTTTCTAACCAAATGAGCGATTGAATTAGGGGTAATGACGTGCCCGTCGGCATTGTGCTTTTAGCAACTATTGGGACTGCCAGAGAATCAGCCTCTTCCTCTGGCTTTATGACGGCCATAAATGTAGCTCCGCTAAGCGTACAAACCTGCCTACAGTGATATCTTCTCCGCCTCCGTAACGGCTTTCTCAACTCATCCACGGCTCCGAAAATCAACACTCCTCTTTCTCTCCACCACCACCACTTGCTCGGTATCCTCAAAACTCAAACTGCACAACTTCCTCGTTCAAACACAAACCACCACAAACCCGGCTCACTCAAATCCCTTCTCCTTAAATACATCCCCTCTTCTTTCCGATACAACAAACAAACACTCCCTCTCGATCTGTATATATCGTTCCTTGTCCACTTCCACCTCAAACCCTAACACTCCTCGTCCTCCTCCCTCCTCTAGAACAAGAAACCTCTTTCACATCACCATCGAGCCAGCCTCGTACTCCTCATCCTCCTACTCTTCGTGTTTTTCCTCGCGCTTTACCCCCGGCGCTTTACAGACCACCCATACACATTCCCATTCAACGCCTCCTCCTCCTTCTCCTTTACCACCATAAAAGCATTCCTGAACCCTTCCGCAACTAATCGCTTAGTCTATTTGATTCCTCTCCGATGCGCGACAACAGTCCTTTTCCTTCCCAGAAGCACCACCAGCCAACATCCCCTCCTTCCTCCTCTTGTCCCCTTGTCGATGCCTCTGCTGATGCTCTGCCTCCTTCCTCCTCCGTCGTCGTCGTCGCCGCTATCGATGTTCTCTGCCTCCTCTGCTGCTCCTCTGCCATTACCCCAACTCTTCCGTTCCCAACCCTGCAGTCTCCTCTTCTTTCCTTCTCTTCTCTTCTCTGCTCTCCTCTCCGCTTCAGTCTCGGATATTCTTCGCTTCCTTCCTCCGCTCCGTACTTCCAAGGACCACCACAACAGGAGGAGGAGCAGCTTGCTGCTTACCAAACATACGAACAAGAGCAGCAGCAGCGCTGATCGTGCATCATCCCATCATCATCATCTTCATCATCATCTCTGACGACGAGGCAGCAGCACCGGATCATAAATTAACTCTCTCTTTCACCACTTCTCTTCTCCTTCCTCCTTCCTATCCGTCTCCCCTCCTTCCTTCCTTCCTGAGAATAGCTTTCCTATACTAGCTAGGGCAACCAACACTCACACATTTCTCCGCACAAACCTTTGGCTTCGCTCCCGTTTCTGCTCTTCCATTCTTGCGATGCCACGTGTCCGTCTTGTTCACAACACACCCCGTTCTTCGAATCGCTATTACTCTCCCTCGGATAATCGAATATTCCGTTTCTTCGTCGCTCATCACTCCGACTTCTCTTTTGTTCAATTATCACAGAGAAAGACTGAACCGACCCATATTGGGCACTTCCACTTAACCGATCGCCAAGATGGCAAAAAGACTTAATCGAGCCCCCAAGTGCCACGTGTACCAACATATGACTTCCGTGGCCTTAGTTGGCATTAACTTAGTTCGTGCTGGCAACCAACGCTAAGTTGTATTCTTTTGGTATGGACTAATTTAGATAGATTGAGAACTGTATATTATACTGACCATTGTAGAAACAATCCAACGTGTTTGTGGAATCCATTGCCACATAGGACTGGTGCCCCACCTCCTTAACCCGAAGTGCCAAATATTGTCGTCTATCTATCATGGCCCCCACTGAGCTCACGAAACTCAGATTTATACTTTCAGACTTTTGGACACCGTTGAGTAAAACCTTCTCTTGGTAGTTAAGCACTGTAGATGTGCCAACAATAAGTTTTTTAGCGATTGCTTTGTGCATAGACACTGTTGAGTAGTTAAGCACTGTAGATGTGCCAACCATATTTCTTTGGCGATTCTTCTGTGCATGGTCAAAATGACATCTCTCCCACCCATACGATTGAACTTCAAACACACACAAGAAAAGTCTGGACCTCAAACCAGATAAAGAAAGATTGAGTTTGCATTCATGCGGAATCGACTTGAGGAATTGAACATGAAAGTCAGAACTAACTACAAACGAATCGGTGGATTGAAAGATAAAAGAGTACTATACAGCAAGTACTTGTACGGGTTAAGCATATATATATCTTGGGTCATATTAGAAATATCAAAAGAAATCAACGGGAAAGTTGTGAAGTTCATGTAAAAAGTCTTGACCTGGGTGACACTATCTATGAAGTCACACCGACCATGGACACTGTGGTTTTGGTGAAAAGAATCACAAATTTGGACTTAATTTGATTATGGGTTTTATGAAGCTGATATCTATAAAGATCTTCACAAGATGGTCAAATATTTCTATATCACATTTGTTGGTAGATAGGAATTTGATGATCTGGACAAATTATGCAATTACAGGCTAAAGTGAGGAGGGATTGAATTGATGCAGAAAGCAAATTGACTTTTCCTGAGGAGGAAAGCCACAGGGTAGGTATTCCAGTCAACGACCGCCGTCAGACTTCATCTATCTCCGTCAAGCTAGAAACTACTGCAAGTACATTTTACCTTACCAGCAATACAAGAAACTTACCGTACATACGGAAGCAAACTAAAACCCTAGAAGCCCGCGGGAGTGTTGAAGGTGGGGTTTGCTAAAATTTCGTGCAGCGATCGTCCTGTCTCTTGTGCACTCTCGTGGATTTAGTCATTACCAGTCACAGATGTGATGGGAAATTCCCGGCAGAGAGCTGCGCGAAGGAAATTTTGTCCTGTTGGTGGTGCTAGTGAGGCTCAAGGAGTGACGAAAAAGGTGCCCGCAGAGAAAGGTGGAGCAGAAAGTGTGAAGAAGAAGTCTAAGAAAGACAATGGACAGAAGAAACGAAAGCGAGAGGAGGGAGCACGGATCGTCGGCCAGCATGATGGAGAGGTCGTTCAAAATGGTTTGAATGTTGTTGAAAACCTCGAGTCTAGCCGTAGTTCGAAGGTGAGCACAACCTGATATTCGACTCTTCGTGAAGCTGGAATCTGCTGTCTAGACGTTTGACAATTTTATCAAATGTCATCCAGATGCATTCCGATGACAGCCAAATTCGCTTTCATGTAATGATTACCTGAATAATTTTCTCCTTTAAATTTTAACAAACGAACATAAGGATCACACTTTTTGCAATGCATCGAATTTGTCGTCAAGTACTATCCTAGGAATGATTGCTGACTTCAAATAGTTGCCTCTTCCTTCAACTCAACGAACTGATGTACACTGAGTTGGAAAATAACACTAGGATATAGCAGAATGATGTCGGAAATTCTGCTGACTGACTGTTTTAACTAGTTAGATTGAACGATTCATTATATATGATGTTTCACCCAGGGAAATGGCGACGCTCTATCGGTGGCCAAAGATCACAAGACATCGAAGAAAGCTCCCGGAACTAAACATCCGCTTCGGGTAGCAGGGATGCGACCGGGTGAGGGCTGCTTTCTTTGCAAGGGTACCGATCACATCGCAAAATTCTGCCCAACGAAAAGCGCAGCGGATCGGAAGAAAGTGAGTGGTTCTTGTCAAAATTACTGAACGTAGACAAGGCATGAATTTCTAATACCCGGAACATATTCACTTTGTGTCTGCTTCCTTTAGTGTTTTCAGTCTGATGCGTTCATGGAGCATATTGTGATATACAATATCCAGTCTTGTCACACGTGCTACTTGTATAGAGGTGTTGCTCTTTAAATGTTTCTAGGTTGCGTTTCCTTCTGCTTACATTGGATCAGTTGTTTCCATTTCATCTCCTTTCCCGGATTTATACTAGTTTCGACTAGCACATGTTTGTATACATTCCATGTCGTGCATCTCATTTACATTCAATGAGTACTGGATCTCCCGTTCCTCGAACGGCTTCTGTCCTCATTTCTCTATATCCAGTCCTGTCACACACACAGTCGCTTCGCCCTCTTCTCCTAATATTTAGTTGCGTTATACGCTTCGTTCCGTCTCAGGCAAGATAACATCCACTCTGCTCCCGCATCGCTCCACTCCTCCCGTCCTCAACTATCCCTCTCTATCACTATTCGGTCGCTATCTGCCTGTTTCATGGTTCGTACACGACTTTCAATGTCAAGGTTCCTGCCCGACTCCAGACTTTAGCTTGCTTTCATCGTACAAGCGTTGCTTGTAGGTGGCCGCTTATCCAATGTGTTATATTTCTCTGATAGCTGTTACCGAATATACGCTCCTTACTGGTTCTTTATGCATGTTGTTCTCGATATAATGTTTACATACGAGTTATGATTTACATTTCATTTCATGTTTGCATGTACTTTTTCACTCAGGTTCGCTTTCATCTTATTGCCATTCCGTTTGCTCTTCATATACATTTAATGAGTTCTGGATTTCCCCTTCCTCGAATGGCTTCTGCTCTCATATCCTCATATTCAGTCCTATCACAGTTCGCTACTACCCATCTACGACCCAGTAAACTATGTTTCCTACTTGCTCGATGGTTTCCCTTTGTTTTGAATTGCATCCTCTGCTTTTTCGGGTCGCATTGCTCACCAAGTCAGGCTGCATACTACTCTAGATAGTGAATGCCATAGGATGGTCATGGACCTTATCAATCTTCGCTGCTGGTTTGCATAGATTTGGATAGTGTGTTTTTCTCAATTTCTACTTGCTTAGACTTGCATGCATTTACTTGCTTAGATCAGCATTCTTTGGTTCGCATCCGGTCTTGCGTGAATTTACTTGTTTAGGTTTGCACTGGTTCGGTTAGCATTTTTTCAGTCCTAAGTGAGTGTGGATCCCTCTTTCTACCAACGGCTTCTCATTTCCTATATATCTCTCTTTGCAATGCTCAAATGTCTCTTGTGAATGCTTGCGAACAGGCTTATCATGACTGCTTTCTTCTAGTGTCTAGTGATTGGGGATCTCATGCGCTCATAGATCATGTTGCGATTTACACTCCGCTCATGCATAGCTCCACTCCTCCCGTCAACTAATTCCCTCTCAATTATTATCTGCTAGCGAACAGTAATTGAGATTCAAGGTTCCTGCCCGACTCCAGACTTTAGCTTACTTTCATCCTTCAAGCGTTGCTTGTAGGTAGGTCGATTACCAAATGTATCATATTTCTCGACTTATGTTGCATCGGTTTTAACGAATACACGTCGCTTACTAGTTCTTTATATATGTTGTCTCGATATGTTGCTATCATGCCTTTGCTGCAGGTTACATTCGTTTTGTTACGTTCACTTCATCTACTTTACGGATTTATCACTCTTCTCTGTTTGAGCATATCTTGGTTACCTGTCATATGCGCTTCATATGCATTTGATGAGTTCTGGATGCCCCGTTCCTTGAATGGCTTCTGCTCTCATCTCCTAATATCGAGTATTGTCACTGCACTCATGAGCTTTTGAACCGAAACTCGGTACAAGGGGTGCTGACATTTGTGAGAAAAATGTGATGTAAACAGGGGATCGTTAGAACCACAAACAATCCCAGAAACTGGGATTATATAGGTAGGTGCATGGGCAAGCTCGAGAGGAACAAGAGCTGTGCCAGGGTAACTGACTTAAAGTAACTTATGCACGTTAGCTACCTACAGTAGTCTAACGTCTGAATAGTAATATGTGAATAGTAATAGTGAACAGTAATCTAACGTAAAGCACAAAACGCTTCATTATATCTAAAACTCCCTCTTAATGGATGTTTTGTAATTGTCTATTATCTCTAACTCCTAGTGCATGACAAAACTTTGTATGCAGTTCTCTAGTCAACCCTTTAGTAAAAATGTCTGCAGTATTATCTCTGGTGTCCACCTGGAAGACAGAGATCTCTTTGTCTTCCACCTTTTCTCTGACAAAGTGGAATCTGATGTCTATGTGCTTTGTTCTCTCATGCTGCTTTGTTGGAGTAACAAGATCGATTCCGCTGTTGCTGTCACAGTACGGCTCCATTGTTTCTCCAGGAAAACCCATGTCTCTTAACAAGCGCTTAAGCCATACTGCTTCAGTCACGGCCTTTGACAAGGCCATGTATTCAGCTTCAGTGCTGGATAAAGAAACAGAAGCTTGCCTGTTGCTTGACCAACAGACAGCTGCATTACAGAAGATAAAGCAGTATCCTCCTGTAGATCTTCTTGTGTCTTGATCTCCTCCCCAATCTGAGTCGGAATACCCATGAATGGGAGTACTAGATGCACTGTAATTTAGGCCCTGTGACAGTGTACCTTGAATGTACCGGAAAATCCTTTTGGCAGCCTTCCAATGGTTCAGGCCAGGATTTGCCATATACTTGGCAACTGAACTGACAGCATAAGCCAGATCAGGCCTGGTGCTGACCATAGCCCACATCAAACTCCCCACTGCAGATTGGTAAGGTACTGTCTTCATATACTCCCTCTCTTGATCAGTTTTTGGACAATCCTGAAGACTTAATCTCACTCCTGACTCTACAGGATTGTAAACAGGTTTACAGTCTTGCATATGAAAACGAGGAAGAATCTCTCTTAAATATCTCTCTTGAGATAGACTGATCTTTCTTTGTTTTCTGTCTCTTGTGACTTGCAACTGAAGACAATGACTAATCTCTCCCAGATCAGTCATCTCAAAACCCTGTTTAAGAGACTCTTTGACAGAGAGGAGAAGAGAAAGATTATTGCTGGCAAGGATGCAGTCATCTACTTAAAGAGGTAAGATAACAAAATGAGAACCAGAATGGAAGATATAGAGATTAGAATCAGCTCCAGAGCGCTCAAATCCCAAACCTAGTAAAACCTGATCAAACTTGTGATACTACTGTCTGGCAGATTGTTTGAGACCATACAAAGCCTTGTAGAGCTGTAAAACCAATTGCCCTTGTTTATTGGCTTGTTGCTGCTTGTGCTGGTCAGGAGTCAGCAAGCCAGGAGGAATGTGCATATATATTTTCTCAGTCAATGTGCCATTGAGAAAAGTTGTTTTGACATCAAGAGCATGCACTTCCAAATCATTCTGAGCTGAGTAAGCAAGCAGCACGCAAATTGTTGTCAATTTGACAGCAGGAGAGTAGGTCTCTGTGTAGTCAATACCTGGAACTTGAGAGAAACCACGAGCAACAAGTCTAGCCTTGTACCTTTGGATCAAGCCTTGTGCATCAGATTTCTTCTTTAAAATCCACTTACAGGTGACTGCCTTGCGACCTGCTGGTAACTCAGTGATGACCCATGTTTGATTGTTCTCCATGGGCTGAAGCTCATCTTGAATAGCCTCAAACCTTTTACTGTGATAAGAACCATGCTTCCTACTCTTTGAAGTGGAAGGTCTATCACTCCCTCTTATCTCTGATGTATCAGACATCACTACTGCAATACTAGACCTCTCTCTTTGTATCACAGCTCACAAGCATCAAGTAGGTTCTCTCATGCAACACTAGTAGCCTCTAATACTGAGATATCAAAAGACAATCCTGAGATGATGTTAGGCAACTCAGGACTTCACGGAATGCAAGGAAGAGGTGTTGTTGGAATCACCCTTGTTGAAGAACTAATTGAAACAGGAGCAGAAAGCATTCTTATATACACTTCAGCAAACCCTAGGGGGTTGCTTTGCTTAACCCTAATTATGGCTGCTCCCCTCTTTACCCTAAGTAGAAGATATTTAGTAGGCTTTTAGAGGATTCTAACAAAACCTTAAAAACAAGAGAAATCTCTAAACTAGAGATTAACTAAACTAATATACTGGAATCAGGTCTAGTGATAGCAGCTTCATATGTGTCAGGATCAGGGTCGGATGCAGAAAAATGCACGCATAGTGCATTAGCAGACTCCAACAGTGCATCATATTTTCGAGCTTGAGTGCAAACCCTGGTGCCTTGATGGACAGAAGGTGTTTGAACAGCATCTGGAGAAGGTAGAGGTTTCGGCCTCCTAGTGTAAACAATGGTAGAGGAACCTGGGGACCTGTGTGGAGTACCAGAACTAGAAGGTAATGACTGTAGTGAAGTAGGTAATGGAGAAGGAATTGTTGGAGCTGTTAGGTTGTGGATAGGAGTTGACTGAGACAGAGTTGGAGTTGGTGTGATATACTGTGGGTAGATTGAGAACTAGAAGCAGGTGAGGAAATGAAAATTGTTGGATCACAGATGAAATCCAGTTGAACATCCTGAGTGTCAGAACACTGTTTATGTTCATGAGCATAAGTATGTTTCTGAAACGGAACATCTCTTGACAGAAAAATAGAGTTATCAGATATCTTCTGTACTCTGTAAGCTTTACTATCCTGACTATAGCCAAGGAAAATACATTTGGAAGACTTAGAATCGAGTTTAGGTCTGGAAGAAGATGGAACATGTGCATAAGCAATGCACCCATAAATGCGAAGTAAGGGTTGATTAGGTTTATAACCAAACCAGAGTTGGACGGGTGTGACTTTGGAAGAGATGGCTTTGGTAGGACTTCGATTTTGCAGAAAGTTGGCGGTTTGTAGTGCTTCTCCCCTGTAAGGCTTGGGGAGTCCAGATTCAAATAACATAGTGCGGACTGCTTCCACCATTGTTCTGTTCTTTCTCTCAACAACACCATTTTGCTGAGGAGTATGTGGAGTGCTGAACTGGCATATGATTTCTTTGCCTTTGCAGAATAAATGAAAATCTGCAGAGTTGTATTCACCACTGTTGTCTGAGCGCAGCACCCCGGACCTTCTGATTGAGTTGAGTCTCTGCATAGGTTACATATTCCTGGAACAAGTAAAAACTTCATATTTGAACTTGAGTAGATACAAGAATGTGTACCTTGTGTAATCATCAATGAAGGTCACAAAATATCTGTAACCAGTGTAGGTAGCAGAAGAGATGGGTCCACTAACATCAGAATTAATGAGAGCCAATGGAACAGTGGCTCTGGTAGCTCCTTCTTGAGGTAAGGGATTTCGAGTTTGCTTGCCATGAAGACAAGGTGAGCAAACAGGAAACAAATTAGGATGGATCTGATCCATCCCAGCAACCAGATCTTGGTCTTGTAGAAGTTGAAGTCGTTTCTTGCTGATGTGCCCAAGTCGTCGATGCCATAGGGAAGTAATAGCAGAAGATGTATCCCTGGTTGGAATAGAGATTGCAGCAGCTTGAGATGACTGAGACTGAGTTGATGTAGAGACTGCAGCATCTTGAGGTTGCTGAATTGACTCTCCCAGAAGCCAAAAGTTATCCAATCTAGGACAGGTTGCAATCAGATTCTGCAGATCATCATAAAGGAAAATGCTGGTTTCCTTTAACTGAAATGATCCATGTGACTTGCTCAACTGAAGTGCTGAATAGAGATTCTTGTTCAGCAAAGGAACATGTAAAACATCGTCTAGCATGTATGAGTTCCCTGAACAAGCAAGCTTAACAGAAACTGTCCCATGGCCTAAAATAGCAATGTTGGAACCATCAGCCAAGTAAACTTGTCTAGGTGGTGAATATGTTTCATAGACCAGGAAACAGGTTCGTTGGTAGGTCATGTGCTGAGAAGCAACAGTGTCAATGTACCATTGCTTGTCCTGAGTGACTGAGGGAACAACATCAATATTGTACAAAGAGAGGTGAGTTGTAGAAGCATTGGAGTGATGGTGTTCCTTGCCTCCTTTCTCCTTTGCATCAGCAATGCACTTGCGACAGTCTTTGATGTGATGTCCCTTCTTTGAGCAGTAGTGACAGATGATAGAAGGCCTGAAGGAATTTCCTCCAGAAGATGTAGAGAAATAACTCTGATTCTGATTGGAAGATCTGTTGGAAGAGTTCTGACCAGTGGAAGGATTCTGGCCAAAAGATCTGTTGAAAGAGTTCTGATCAGGGGAAGGATTCTGACCAGAAGATCTGTTGAAAGGATTCTGACCAGAAAACCCATGAGATTCATTCTTCCAGTTCCCCTTGCCTTAACCTTTGTTTCTGTAAGAAGATGTAGAGCCTTGTGTGATTGCTAGAGCAGTTGTTTGCTCTACAAAACCATCATGCTTCATACTGATCTCTTCTTGAAGAAGAAGAGCAATGACATCAGAGAGATGTAGTGCTTTTTGTGTTCGCAATGATTGCAGAAAATACTTGAAACTAGGAGGTATGGATCTCATCAAATGAAGCTTTGCTTGCTGGTCATCGATTGGGTTGTTCACCGCAGCTAACTGGGTGAGGACTCCACGAAAAATGGTAATTTGTTTTGGTACACTGGTGCCTTCATGCATCTTCAAATTTATCAAAGTGTCCAGTAGGTATATGATTGTGACATCATCAGTACCTTCATACATGGTAGTTAAATCTATCCATGCTTCGCTTGCCAACATGTGTCTGCTGATGGTAGGAATAAATTCAGGAGCTAATGCTGAAGTTATTGCTTCAAGAGCAACAAGATTCCTATGCTCCCAATCAGGTAGAGTAACCGCTGAGGTGGGCTTGACTTCAGTACCATCAACAATTGAGAAAACTGAAGCCACCTTCAGTTTAAGGACAAGACAATGTTTCCAAGATTGGAAATAATTGCCATTGAATTTGACAAAAGTGGAATCAAATCGTATGATTGGAGTAGCAAACATAGCACCAGCAAGAGCACCAACACCAGCAGCAGAACCAACACCAGCACCAGCAGCAGACATAGTGATTTGATTCATAGAGGATAGTGGGGAATTTCCCTCCCAACACCCAGAGAGAAGAGATACTTTTCAGAGGAGTAACAAGAGATTCTTGTTTTTCCAGATGCACTAGTGTGTAAGAAGAGCAGACTTTTAAGAATTTCGAAATTGAGTGCTAAGGCGTCCCCTAGCAGCTAAAGAAAAAGTTCTAAGGCTTAGATACACTAGTGTGTAAGAAGAGCAGACTTCTAAGAATTTCAAAATTGAGTGCTAAGGCGTCCCCTAGCAGCTAAAGAAAAAGTTCTAAGGCTTACTGCTCTGATACCATGTGAGAAAAATGTGATGTAAACAGGGGATCGATAGAACCACAGATAATCCCAGAAACTGGGATTATATAGGTAGGTACATGGGCAAGCTCGAGAGGAACAAGAGCTGTGCCAGGGTAACTGACTTAAAGTAACTTATGCACGTTAGCTACCTACAGTAGTCTAACGTCTGAACAGTAATATGTGAATAGCAATAGTGAACAGTAATCTAACAGTAAACTAACATAAAGTAAAACACAAAACGCTTCATTATATCTAACAACGTTCGCTCAGCTACTTTGGCACTGATGAAGTTGCATGTGCTTTCAAGGAGGTTTACTATGACCACCTTCTGCTTCCTTCAGTTGTTTCAGTCGTTTAGCACTGATGCGTTCATAGCACATGTTGCAATATACTCTATCCAGTCCTCCAGTCGCACGTGTTTTTGTGGAGGCTTACTATGGCCGCCTTCTGCTTCCCTCAGCTGTTTTAGTTTCTCAGGACTCAGGCGTCCATAGCGCTTGCTGCGATATACTATATCCAGTCCTTTGACGCCTTGCTCGTCTTTCCTCGTTCTAAGAACGACTTCATACTTCCGGTGCTCTGATTCTTACACCTTCCACGATTTTCGTTTCCTGACTCTCAGATCTTCCTTGACTTGCGATTTCCAGACTTCTACTTGTCTCTCGATTCCTGTTTATCTCAATCTCTATAATTTGGCTCATTTCTTCCTGTTGTATTTATTTCTCAACTCAGGCAGGTTTTCTGTCTCCGCTTCTTAGATACACACATCTCAGATATGCGTGTTGCTATTAAATTGTTCCCTAGTGACATGTACTTCGCTTTTCATTCAATATGTCCTGTTTCTGTTTTTTCGATGCATGCAACCAGGATGTAGGTGTTGCTACAACTAGGATGTAGGTGTTGCTATTCCATTGCTTACAGTTTACAATACTCATGCTTTAATTCGACCAGATGTTCTTTATCTTGTTTACATTACATATCGTGCATAGCATTTGCATTCAATGAGTTCTGGATCCACCTAGCTTCTGTCCTCATTTCTCTATATCCAGTCCTCCAGTCCTCTGTAGGGTCCTTTTCTTCTGAGGCTTAAATTGCCTCCCTTTTCTCTTATACTGCCCTTTCGTTTTCGTTTGTTTTTGGTCTTTCCTTCTAGCTCTTTGCCCTTCTTACTTCTCCCGTTTTGAGTTGGTTCGCTCCTTCCCCTGCATCTGTGTTGATTCGATCTCACCCTCATATTCTTATTGAGCTTCTCCTTTTGCACGAGAACTGTACCTCGTTATGCTTGCGTCTCTTCTAGTCGTTGTTTTTGTTTCAGGGCTTCACAAAGTACGTCTCGATTACCTCTCTTCTAGTGCTCATTGTGATTAAATTTTTTTCTTGGCTCGTCCTCATTCTATTGCCAGGTTCATTTCGAATTTTTTTTTGGGTTTCTCCTTCTTTCCACTTGCTAACAATTTATGATAGGTTCCACTTGCCATCTCTCGTCCACATTTCACCACATAAGTCTAAGCTTGTTCTTTCCGCAACATTCTTACTCCTTTTGAGTGGCACTTAAAGGAGCAACCGAGTTTGCCTTGGCACTCATGAGCTTTCGAACAGAAACTTGGAACAGGGGATACTGGCATTCACCCAGCTACTTCGGCACTTCGTCCGGCACTGATGAAGTCGGACAAGCTTTCGTGGATGTGTACTATGACCTCCTTTCTGCTTCGCTCTGCGTTTTTGGTGTTTTAGGACTCATGTGTTCATAGCATGCTGCGATATAATCTATAACGCTTTCCTCCGGTCGATACCCTTCGGAACGTAGCGCTGCCTCTCATCACAAAAACGTCTCGGTCAAAACCGTCAGGGGAGTGCTTGGTTGGGCCGGGCTCCAAAAAAGAGGCCGATGCTACTTACGATGCACTTCGCTTACACCCATGGCGCGTCGAGATCTTAGTCTCGAGCCCCATGGGGCTGCCCGGGAGCGGCCCGAAGGCCGACCCAAGTTCACATCCCACCGCGGGAGGAATCCGCTTGGTTTACTTGGCCACTGGGCTGGGTCAAAGGAGTCGGATGTCATCTATCATCACTCGCATGGGGAACATGAGCCTCGGACATGAAACGATCCGATAGAATGATCATGGAAACAAAGAATCCCAATAGGAGATTTTGAGCCGCCTACTTGGAGCTTGATTTGTTCCAATGGGATTGAAAGCTCGGAGTTGTAGGATTTTAGTTGATTTTGGAAATTTAGAGAATTGCATGTCTATGCAAGTAGCAAAGGAATTGGGGATTCCTATCAAGCCAGTGATTGGAAGTAGTTTGATGATGGCGGATGGTAGAAAGGGTTCTGCATTTCGCACCTCACATCTTGTTACCTTAAAGATTGGGAAGGAGTATTTGGAGTGTATGAGGTTTGTAGTGGCACCTCTACACTATGATATCATTCTGGGTCTACCTTGGCTTGAATATCATAAGGTTCAATTTGATTGGACCCGACGACAGGTCGAAACTGTTAGGGGAGTGCTCGGTCAGGCCGGGCTCCAAAAAAGAGGCCGATGCTACTTACGATGCACTTCGCTTACACCCATGGCGCGTCGAGATCTTAGTCTCGAGCCCCGTGGGGCTGCCCGGGAGCGGCCCGAAGGCCGACCTGAGTTCACAGCCCACCGCCGGAGGAATCCGCTTGGTTTACTTGGCCACTCGGCTGGGTCAAAGGAGTCGGATGTCATCTATCATCACTCGCATGGGGAACGTGAGCCCCGGACATGAAACGCGCCCTTCCACCGTGGAAATCTTCTGGGCTTGCGCCCGCACGGCAGCAGCGGGCGAGAGAGAGAGGGCTTTGAGCCTCCCTCTCCGTCTTGTCCTTTTTTGAGAAGATTTCCAAAGCTTTCGGGACGTGCACATTCCGAGATGCACCTTCCCCGTGGAAAGTGCCGCCCGTGGACACGGACGGAGGATTCCAAGATGGAGCGCCAAGGGAGGAGCGCCGCTAGCGGCATCTCGTTCCCTCGCCGACCCACACGCTAGCGCGGATATCGTCGTCACTCCTACGAGACCCGAAGCTGTACTTCCCTCGTTCTCTGAGCGATTTTATATTCTTGGGCTGACTCATGGATCTTCCACGACTTTCGATTTCCAGGCTTCTGCATTGATTCTCGATTTCAATTTATCTTAATCTTTCTCGGCTGGCTCGTCAAGTCGTCGCTTTTCCTGTCGGTTTTATTTCTTTACATGCATTGTTGCTCTGTTTCCACTTTTTCGATGCATGCTACTTGTATATAGTAATTACTCTTAATCTGTTCCCAGGTTACGTTAATTTATGCTATCATTCAATCAGATGTTCGCAATCTTGTATACATTACATATCTTGCATCTCATTTGCATTTAATGAGTTCTGATCTCCCGTTCATCAAACTGCTTCTGTCCTCATTTCTCTATATCATGTTTACATTTCATCCGCACTTCATATGCACTTGTTGAGTTCTGGATCCTCCTTTCGAAGAACAGCTTCTGCTCTCATGTCCTAATATCATGTTTACCTTGGCTGTGACACTCATGAGCTTTCAGACAGAAACTCGGTACTGACATCCGCTCAGCTACTTTGTTACTATGTTTGGCACTGATGAAGTTGTATGTGCTTTCGAGGGTGCTTTCGAGGATGCTTACTATTACCGCCTTCTGCTTCCTTCAGCTGCTTTAGGGTTTTAGGACTCATGTGTTCATAGCACATGCTGCGATATACTATATCCAGTCCTCTAAAGCTTCGCTCTATTTCCCTGTTCTCTGAACGATTTCATACTCTCGATCTGTCTCACTTAATTGTCTTCCTCGATTGTCGATTTCATGGCTTCTACATGATTTCCGACCTCAGATCGACTTAATCTTTCTCGTCTGGCTCGTTAGGGCGTAGTTTCCCGTTGAGCCTTTTTTCTCTACATGCGCTGTTTATCTGTTACAGTTTATTCGATGCATGCTATTGGTATACAAGTGTAGCTCTTTAATTGTTTCTTGATGGCATTTGCTTTTGCTCACATTCGATCAGTTGTTTCCATTTCATCTCCTTTCCCGGTTTTATACTAATTTCGTCTTGCACATTTTTTGTATACATTACATATCATGCATCTCATTTGCATTCAATGAGTTCTGGATCCCCCGTTCATCGGACGGCTTCTGTCCTCATTTCTCAATATCATGTTCACATGCTTTTTGTGAATCAGATTTCATCTCCTATTCGCATGTATTTTTCAGTCAGTTCTGCTTTCATTTTATTGCCATTTCATCTACATTTCATATGCATTTAATGAGTTCTGGATCTCCCGTTCCTCTAACCCGGCTTCTGTCCTCATATATCCAATATCATGTTTACATTTCATCTGCACTTCATATGCATTTAATGAGTCCTGGATCCCCCGTTCTCGAAGAACGGCTTCTGCTCTCGTGTCCTCATATCAGTTATTTCTGCTCCCATTTCTCAAATATCAGTTGTTTCAGTGCTTTCGTGAAGGCTTACTTTGACCGCCCGTCTGATTCCTCAGTGTTTTAGGACTCATGTGTTCATAGAGCATGCTGCGATATACTATATCATTCTCTCACGCTTCGCTCCAACACAGCCAAGACCCCATCCACTCCTCTCCCACTTCGCCCCACTCCACCCATCCTCCACTATCGCTCTGTATTTTCCTGCTTGCTTGATGTTTCTCTTTTAGGTGGTCCTCTGCTTTCAATTTCAGATGCTTAATCTGTTGTCTCTTGGCTCTTCTTCCATGATGTATACTAGTTCTACGTAGCTGCTACTTATGGAATGTATCAATAATGTTTTTGGTTCTGCTTATTTTGGTCATGTCAAATTCACTTCAATTCCATTTGCTTAGATTCACTTCATTTCTATTTGCATACGGTCATGCATGCATTTCATGTGCACGTTCTCGGTTCCATTCTCAGTGGGTTCTGGGTCCCTCGTTCGTCGAACTGCTTCTGCTCCAATTTCTCAAATATCAGCTGCTTTCAGCTACTTTGGCACATTCTCTACTTGGGGCTTCTTCTTCTCCCCTTTGTAATTTCCTTTCCCCCACTTCCTATGGTAATTTATTCGCCCAGAAGGCAAGACGTTTGGGTGACTATCACGCTGATGGTGAAATTATATCATTGGCACCAATCCACCAGACTATAACAAGTAACAAGGGAAGGTATCATCAGTTCTCGCTGCGAATCCTGTGATAAAGTGTCGGGAAAGTAGGAGAATTTGCAAGTTTCTCCCGACTTTTTATCATCTTTCTCCTAGTAAGTATCGATTTATTTCTTGATTATTCTTGTCAGTGTCAGAGTCAATCCAGTCAGACGTGGGTATGGGACTGGGTTGTTTACAACGGGTTCTGTATTCAGTTACAAAATATTCCTTTTTAACCTGTTCGATGTGTTCCCATTGGCTTAGTATCTACTCCACAGACAGGGTTCATTTTCTTTTCTCAAATGATTGTCGTAGAAGTTCACTATGTGCATGCTACTCAGTAATGACTTCACTCTTCGCTTCTTTTCCATGGAATGTGTCTATTTTCATTTCTGCTTTCTAACGATTTAGAATATGTTCTACTCTGGATTTACTTGCTTATCTCGCAATGTTTCCATTTCATTACTTGCTTATCTCGCTTTTCCTTTCATTTCGCATCCCTAGCTTGCTTGCATTTCTTCTTGTTTGCATCTCCCAGATGCATGTGTCCGGTTCAGTTTTAAGTGGGTTCTGGATCCTCCGTTCTATGAACGGCTTCTGCTCCTATTACTCAAATATTTTCTTGATTAACGCAGCCAAGATACCATCCTCGCCTCTCACACTTCGCTCCACTGCAGCCACAGCTATCTTTGCCCACTCGCTCTCTGCATTCCCGTCGCTTCCGAGTGGATCTTTCTACTCGCTCGATAAATCTCCTCTGCATTCAATTTCAGATGCTTCCTTTGTTTCTGTTTCAGAAGGTTGCCATTTTACTCTTACATGATGCGTACTAGTTCACTGCCGGTGCTACTTATGAAATGCATCAATTCCCGTTCCTGCTTTCTATCCATTCCGCTATCCGTTGCATATTACCTTACTTAGATTACGTTTAGTTGAATTTGCATACGTTCATGCCTACACTTCATTTGTTCCATATGCATGTTCTCGGTTCGTATCAGTTCCCTATTCGTATCAGTTCCCTACTACGTGGGATCTCCCGTTGTCCGAAAGGATTCTGCTCCCATCTCTCAAATATGTTAGTGGCAAATGTCAGAGTCAGTCCTTACCTACACGGTCACTGACTACTGGACATTACGAAACATCATGATCCGTCCCAAGAATGTCTTCTGCTACAATTACTCACATACGATACTCATGCCATTTGATTTTCATCTTTTATCTCCTTTCTCCTTTGAGCAGACTGGATAAAGACCTCCAGGGTTACAAGATAGGCTTCTGTTGTCTCCTCCAAACCTCTGTGCCCTGGCTGTTTCTGCTGCTTTGTTGTTCTGTCTGCACACTGTCCTGAGCAATATGATTCTCAACTGATATAGTACTATTGGTGTTTGTGATTCGACTCAGTAGATGTGTCTTCTATGCCGGAGAATGGGCCATACTGTGAAAAATTGTCCTAGTAATTTTGGGGCTGATGAAGGAAACAGCAAATTTTGCTACAACTGTGGTGAACACGGACATCGGCTTTCGGAATGCAAACAACCCACGAAAGATGGTACTACTCTCGCCCTTATTTATTTCCCTCTATGGTCAGAACCAGGTTTGCGTTATGTGAGTGTCCTGAGTGTACTATGATGATGTCAAGGCTCTCTTTTCTCAAGGGTACACTTGCTCGCACTCAGTCTGTACTGCAAGTACCTATGCATCACATCTAAGACATCATGTACTAACCCCTGTATGCAGGCATACGCATGCTTAGCTTACCCCTCTTGGTAACTGACAGTCATGACGATCTTTACTATGTTGCTGCCAAAAGCCTTGGCACTCATGAGCCAAAGAACAGAAGCTCAGGACGGGAGAGACTGGCATTGTATCCAGCTATCTTGGCGCCCTGCAGAGCAATGCGAAGTTGTGGTGTTATCTTGCACACTTATTATCAAAAGATTGCTTCTTCCTTACTGTGTTTCGTAGTGTTGATAGATTCATGCTGACACACAACACGCAGGGGTTAACCCCAGTTCTCATACACTAGCTCCAAGGATGTCTCATAATTTTTGGGACTCGGACAGTTAATGTCCTATGCACTAACATCCTCATGGTGTTGCCAAGTCACGCTCCGCTCTCAAGGTTACACTTGCTTGCACGGACAATGTACTGCAGGTACCTATGCATCACAAGCATCATGCTAACCCCTGTATGCAGACTTGCGCATGATTATCTCTCTATGTAACTGATGGTTATGACGATCTTTACTGGGTTTCCATCATTTGTCTGAGTCAGTGTCAGTCCTGTCAGACGGGTATGGAACCAGGTTGCTTACAACGGGTTATGGATCCCCTTTCTTCGAGTGGCTTCTCCCATTGGTCAAATATCTTCCTGTCAAAGTCTAGCCCAGCTATAGGGCTGGGCTGGATTTCGACTAACCCTATGTTTTCCTACTTGTTCTGATGCTAACCCGTGTATGTCGTCTTACACATGCTTACCTCTCTATGTAATTGATAGTTATGACGATCTTTACTGGGTTATAATCATGTATCAGAGTCAGAATCAGTCCAATCAGACGTGTGTATTGAACCTGGTTGTTTCAACAGGTTCTGTATTCCATTGCACAATCCCTCGGCACTCATGAGGATTGGAAGAGGAACTCAGGGTACTGTCCATTCCCCAGCTACTTTGGCATTTCGTGGGGCACTAATGAAGTTGTGCGTGCTTCCATGCAGGCTTACGATGACAGTCTTACTGCTTACTTCCAGTTTAGTGCTTTGGGACTCATGCGCTCATAGAGCATGATGTGATATACTCTATATCCAGTCCTAGTTCAGTTCTCCCCTCAACACTCTCACTACTTCTGAGCAGCACTTAGGGGGAGCAACTGAGTTTGCCTTGGCACTCATGAGTTTTTGAGCAGAAACTTGGTATGAGGGGTACTGACACTTGCTCAGCTAGTTCAGCACTGATGAAGTCGCATGTGTTTTCGTGGAGGTTTACTATGGCCGCCTTCTTACCTTTGCTGTATAGTGTCTCAGACAACAAGCGTCCATAGCGCTTGTTGCGATATACTTTATATCCTGTCCTCTTTTGCTTTGTTCTCGTTACCCTGTTACACTTCGATAAGTGTCTGCAGCCACACCATCCATAAGCTCTCACATTGTTCCACTCCTCCATTCCTCAGCTAATTCCCTCCCTATTATTTTTCCTTAGCTCTTTGCCTGATTCATGGTTCGACCTCCCGCGTCTATACTGTTGCTGCCTGACTCCAGCCCACGTTTTTAATTTTCATCATTCTCGCACTGCTTACTGGTGGTCTATTACATAACGTTTTAACATCATCAGACATCTTGGTTACCGATCATAAGCATTTCATGAGTTCTGGATAACCCGTTCCCAGAACGGCTTCTGCCCTCATATACCTATATACCTGCCCTCTTTCACTTCGCTCTTGTTACACTGTTACACTTCGATATGTCTCTGCAGAAGCACCATCCACTATGCTCCCGCTTTGTTCCACTCCTTTCCCCAGCTAATTCCCTCCCTCTTATTTTTCCCTCGCTCTTTGCCTGCTTCCTGGTTCATACCTGACTTTCGACCTCCATTGTCTCCAGTGTTCCTACCCGACTCCAGCCTACAGTTAAATTTTCTTCGTTCATGCACTGCTTACTGGTGGTCAATTACACAATGTTTAATATTCTCTAATTCGTTTAAATAGCTGTTATCGATTTCAAGATGTTTACTAGTCCTCAAGATGTATTTTGTTCTCGATTTGTTGCAATTATGCCTTTGCTTCAGGTTACATTCGATGCATTATATTTTATGGATTTATCACTATTCTCGCATTGTGCATAAAGTATATCTTGGTTACCGATCATATGCATTTAAAGAGCTCTGGATCACCGGTTCCTAGAACGGCTTCTGCTCTCATCTACCTACATCCAGTCCGAGTTTATCTTAATCTTTCTAGTCTGGCTCGTTAAGTCGTCGTTTTTCCTGTTGATTTTATCTCTCTACATGCGCTGTCGTTCTGTTTCCGTCTTTTCGAAGCATACTATTTGTATAAAGGTGTTCCATTGAAATGTTTCCAGGTTACGTTTACTTATGCTTTGATTCGATCAGATGTTCGTTATCTTGTATCTTGCATCTCATTTGCATTCAATGAATTCTGGATCTCCTGTTCTGTTTCCGTCTTTTCGAAGCATACTATTTGTATAAAGGTGTTCCATTGAAATGTTTCCAGGTTACGTTTACTTATGCTTTGATTCGATCAGATGTTCGTTATCTTGTATCTTGCATCTCATTTGCATTCAATGAATTCTGGATCTCCTGTTCATCAAACGGCTTCTGTCCTTATTTCTCTATATCCAGTCCTCTTGTACATAAGTGTTACTCTTGATATTGTTCCAGGTGACGTTTTATTTATGCTATCATTCGATCAGATGTTCATTATCTAGTATACATTACATATCTTGCATCTCATTTGCATTCAGTGAGTTCTGGATCTCCCGTTCAATGAACAGCTTCTGTCCTCATTTCTCCATATCCAGTCCTCTTCCGCTGCGCTCTCACTCAGTCAAGACAACATCCACTCCTCTCCCACTTCGCTCCACTCCACCCATCCTCAACTAATGCTCTTTCTATTCCTACGCTCTTTCTATTACTCTTTCTATTACTATGCTCGATGTTTACCTGTTTCATGGTCCTTACACGACTTTCGATTTCAAGGTTCCTGCCCGACTCCCGATTTGTGATTACTTCAATCGTTCACGTTTTGCTTGTAGGTAGTCGATTACCCGATGAATAATATTTCTCGATATTCGTTGCTCAGGTGTTACCGATTACACGATGCTTACTAGTTCTATGCATGTCTTGCTCTCGATACGTTGCTGTTATGCTTTTACTTCAGTTTACATTCGATTTGTTAGATTCACTTAATCTCACATACGGATTTAGTACTCATCTCGATTTGCACATATTATGTTTTATTGCCATTTCATCTACATTTCATTTACATTTAATGAGTTCTGGATCCCTCTTTCAAGGAACGGCTTCTGTCCTCATAACTCCAATATCATGTTTACACTCATGAGCTTTTGAACAGAAACTCGGTCCAAGGAGTACTGACATTCGCTCAGCTACTTCGGCACTACGTTTGGCACTGATGGAGTTGTATGTGCTTTCGGGGAGGCTTACTATGGCCGCCTTCTGCTTCCTCAGGCTGTTTTATCATTTCAGGGCTCATGCGTCCATAGCGCATGATGTGATATACTCTATCCAGTCCCCTAACGCTTTGCTCTACTTCCCCCGCTCTCTGAACGATTTCCACTCTACTTTTTCATATCCGAAACTAGGGATTGTTTCGATTAATTCTTAGACATAAACCTTCCTCTCCTCGGCTTTTTGTTTTTATTACTTGAGTTCGATTCATAAACTGAGGATAAGTCAATGTCTGGCTAAGCGGGCTTCGTTTACAAGAGGTTTAGTACTCCTGACATTTTTTGCTGTACGTTAACCCTAGGGGTGTTTAAGTTTTGATGTCATTTTACATTACTGTATAAGTCTCGGTTTACAATCTGCATCTGGTTCATTCAATTTGTTTTCGAAAGTTTCACATTTGTTTACTTTGCAATTTCTTGATATGACTTGACTCTTCGTCTTCTCAGTACACATTGGTTCACAGATTCTCTAGATGTAGTTATATATGTTCGTTGCTTGATATTACATGCTTTTCATGAATTAGATTTCATCCCCTATTCGCAAATTTTACAGTCAGTTCTGCTTTCATTTCATCTACACTTAATGAGTTCTGGATCCCCCGTTCCTCGAACAGCTTCTATCCGCATATTTCCAATATCATGTTTACATATCATTTCTTTATATCATGTTCTGGATCTCCCGTTCCTCCGTTCTTCTGTCCTCGTACATCCAATATCATGTTTACATATCATGCTCTCATGTATATATTCAGTGTTTAGCGAATCCGGACTCCAGTGTCCATAGCACTGGGAGTGATATACTTTATCCTGTCCTCTTACGCTTCGCTATAGTTACACTCTTACATTTCTACCCGTTTCTGCTGCAATAATCGCGAAATGCTTGCTACTATCAAGCTCTCTTACATCCAGCTCTCTAACCCACGCACTCGCGTTGGCCTTGCTGCTCTCGATTTCAAAGTTGGCGTTGCTGCTCGCGATTTCAAGTTCGTTATTGTCCATTAGCAGTTCTGTGTTCTCAATTTCTTGCATTTATGCCTTTGCTACAGGTTACTTTTTTACACCTATACTTTTGCTGCAGGTTATTTTCGATGCATTTTGTACTAAAGCTTTCATACTACACTAGCACTGTCATTCATGTAAATGTTGTTTATCGAATATGTGCACTTGTGCACTTCATGAGTTCTGGATAACCCGTTCCCGAACGGCTTCTGCTCTCATTTACCAATATATTCAGTCTCGCTTCATCCACGCACTGCATCCTGGCGGGCTCTTACAGCACATAGCACGTTTCCTATGCCTCTCGCTTTTGGTTGCATTGCTGCTCTCTGACTTCATTATTTTTTATTGATGAACTCTTACATCAAGCTCTCTAACCCACGCTCGCGTTGGCCTTGCTGCTCTCGATTTCAAGTTCGTTATTGTCCATTAGCAGTACGGTGTTCTCAATTTCTTGCACTTATGCCTTTGCTACAGGTTACTTTTTTGCACCTATACTTTTGCTGTAGGTTATTTTCGATGCATTTTACACTAAAGCTTTCATACTACACTAGCACTGTAATTCATGTAAATGTTGTTTCTCGAATATGTGCACTTGTGCACTTCATGAATTCTGGATAACCCGTTCCCAGAACGGCTTCTGCTCTCATTTACCAATATATTCAGTCTACCTGTTCAACCCGTTTCTGCAGCCACAGCATCCGAGAACTCTTGTTTTGTTCCACTCCTCCATTCCCCAGCTAATTCCCTCCCTAGTATTTTCCCCTGCGCTCTTTGACTGCCTCCTGCTTCCTGCTTCACCCTCTCGTGTCTACAGTGTTCCTACCCGACTCCAGCCATACGCCATTGGTTATTCTCAATTTGTTTCAATTATGCTTTTGCTGCAAGTTACATTCAATGCATTCTACCTTAGGGATTTCACAATACTCTAGCATTGTGATTCATGTACATATTGCTTATCGATCATTTGCACTTCATGAGTTCTGGATAACCCGTTCCCATAACGGCTTCTGTTCTCGTATCACGATTTTAATTGACATACGTTTTTCTGCCATGTGGTCTTCGAGTGTTTGCTTATGGACATGTGGGCCCACCTTGTCCATCACTTCATACGAGGCAGATTTTGCCTCTTTTTTTTGCTCTTTCCTGCGTTGCTCTATGTCCTTTCATGCTTTTCTTTGCTTCTCTGTCCTTTCCTTCTTACACTTTGCCTTTGTTTTTCCGGTTTGAGTAGGCTCGCCCCTTCCCGGACAACGCTGATGTTTCTTGCTCCCCTCTTGTATTACTAACGAACCTTTGCTTGACAATTTCTCATTGCTGTGTCCTGGATTTTATCTCTACTAATGCATGTTTGTGATTTCAGGGATCCATCAGGTATGTCTCATTTCCTTCCCTCCTCTTACTCATGTTGATCATTTCTTTCTTGCCTGGTTCTCATTAAGCGGCTGAGACTCCTGCCATTACTCATTTGCCTGCACTTCTGCTTGCTTTTTCTTTCCACACTTCCACTTCTGTTCTTCTGTTCTTCAACATTCCCACTACTTATTAGCGGCACTTTGAGGGAGCAACCGAGATCGCCTTGGCACTCATGAATTTTCGAGCAGAAACTTGGTACAAGAGGTACTGACACTTGCTCAGCTACTTCAGCACTGCGTGAGGCACTGATGAAGTGGCATGTGTTTCCGGGAGGTTTACTATGGCCGCCGTCTGCTTCCCTTTGCTGTTTAGTGTCTCAAACTCAAGTGTCCATAGCGCTTGTTGCCATATACTTATGTCCTCTTTTGCTATGCTCTCGATACCCTGTTACACTTCGATATGTCTCTGCAGCAGCACCATCCACTAAGCTCTCACATTGTTCCAGTCCTCCCTTCCCCAGCTAATTCCCTCCCTAATATTTTCCCCTCCGCTCTTTGCCTGATTCATGGTTCAACCTCCCGTGTCTACAAAGTTCCTAGCAAACTCCAGCTTGCGTTTTAATTTTCATCGTTCTCCCTTCCCCAGCTAATTCACTCCCTAATATTTGTCCTCCTCCCTTCCCCAGCTAGTTCCCTCACTAATATTTGTCCTCCGCTCTTTGCCTGATTCATGGTTCGACCTCCCGTATCTACAGTGTTCCTACTCCCGCTTGCGTTTTGATTTTCATCGTTCACGCACTGCTTACTGGTGGTCAACTACATAACGTTTTATATTTCTCACATTCGTTTGCATAGCTGTTATCGATCTCAAGTTGTTTATTAGTCCTTTAGATATATGTCATTCTCAATTTGTTGCAATTATTCCTTTGCTTCAGGTTACATTCGATACATTTTACTCTATGGATTTATCACTATTCTAGTATTGTGCATACAGTACACCTTGGTTACCGATCATTTGCATTTCATGAGTTCTGGATCACCCGTTCCCAAAACGGTTCTGCTCTCATCTACCTATATCATGCTCTCAATATCATGTCTACTATTCATCCGCACTTATTAAGTTCTGGATCCCCCCGATCTTCAAACAGCTTCTGCTCTCATGTCCTAAATATCATGTTTACACTCATGAGCTTTCAAACAGAAGCCCAGTTTGAGGGGTATTGACATTCACTCAGCTACTTCGGCATGAAGTTTGGCACTGATAAACTCTAATATGGAGGATCGGATATAGATATATCATTATATGTACCATAGACGCATGAGACCTGAAACACCAAAAGGAAGCAGAAGGTGCCCATAGTAAATTTTCTTGAAAGCACGCATGATTTCATCAATATACGTTTGCAAGGAGGTTTACTATGGCTGCTTTATATTTCTTCTGGCTATTTCAGGACTCATACGTTCATAGTGCACGTAATGTTATATCTATATCCAATCCTTTATATCAACGTTTAAGGATTCATATGTTCAGAGCACATGTTGTGATATAATCTACATCCAGTCCTCCAATGCTTCCCTCGTCCTTTGAATGATTTCATACTTTCGGGCTGACTCGCAGACCTTCCATAACTATCGATTTCCTAGTTGCTACATTGATTTTCTACTTCGGTCCATCTGAATCTTATCTTAGTTAAGTCGATTTTATTTCTCCACATGCATTATTGTTCTGTTTCTGCGTTTCCTATTCATGTTACTGGTATATATAGGTATAACTTCTGATATGTTTACTTAGGTTATATTCGATCAGATTGTGTTTATCTATATTATCATTGGATCAGATCTTGGGAATTTTGTATACAGTACAAGGTATTATATTATATATTGTATTTATTATATTATATATTCAACATGACAGGACTTATGTGTCCATAGTACATGCATTGATGTACTCTACCTATGGCACTCATGAGCCTTCGAACAGAAACTCAGTACAAGGAGTACTGGCATTCGACCAGCTACTTAGGCACTATGTTTTGGTGTTGATGAAGTCGTTTATGCTGTTGTGGAGGCATACTATGACTGCCTTTCTGCTTCCCTATGTGGTTTTGGTTTTAGGACTTATGTGGCCATAGCACATGCTGTGATATTATCGATATCCAGTCCTATAACGCTTCGCTCTCCTTCTTCCCTCGGTCTCTGAACGAGCTCATTTATTTTTCCACTTTTCATACGTTCAGGCAGTCTCATGGTTCTTCGTCGATTTTCCTTCCTGCGTCCTCTATGCGATCTCACATCTTACTTGCTGCGACACGGCTTTTCTGTTTGGGTCTATATTTATCTTTCGCCTCTGGCTCTTCATGTGATTTCATTTCTCTTCTTGCACTTTGGTTATGTTTCCGCTGTGTAATTGCAGGTCTTTGGTATATAGGTTTTACTCTCCATTTGTTTCCATGTTAGGTTTATTTGTGCTATCGTGAGATCAGAGGATTGACATATTGCTTACTTTACATATCTTGCATCTCATTTGCATTTAATGAGTTCTGGATCCCCCGTATCTCGAACGACTTCTGTCCTCATTTCTCTATATCGAGTCCCCTGAGGCCATGCTCTACTTTACTACCCAAACGGGGGAAGAAAAGCAGAGTGGAAATCGTTCAAAGAAGGATTTCCACACTACTTTTCATACCCGAAATCCTGGGTTTGGTTTCAATCAATTTGTTCTCCATTCATTCAGTTGTCCTCAATTGTTTCACATTCGCCTACTTCGAGATAGCTTGACATGAGATGACTCGTCGTTTCCTCAGTACACATTGGTTCGCGGATTCTCAACTGCATGTAGTTATATATGATCGTTGCTTGACAATACATGCATTTTGTGATTTAGATTTCATCTCCTATTCGCACATTTCCTAGTTCTGCTTTCATTTCATCTACATTTTATATGCATTTAATGAGTTCTGGGTCCCCCATTTTTCGAACGACAACTGTCCTCATAACTCCAATATCTTGCATCTCATTTGCATTCAATGAGTTATGAATCTCCCGTTCCTCGAACAGCTTCTGTCCTCATAACTCCAATATCTAGTATCTCATTTGCATTCAATGAGTTCTGAATCTCCCATTCCTCGAACGGCTTCGGTCCTCATTTCTCTATATCCAGTCTCCTATACTTTCGCTTCTCTCTCTCGTCTCCTAATATCCTGTTGCGTTACACTGTTACTCTTCGAGACGTCTCAGAATAAACACCATCCACTCCGCTCCCGCATTGCTCCACTCTTCCCGTCCTCAACTAATTCCCTCCCTATTACTTTCACTCGCTCTTTTCCTGCTTCGTGGTTCATTCTTGACTTTCGATCTCCAATGTTTCTGCCCGACTCCAGAGTATAGCTTATTTTCCTCGTTCACGCGGTGCGTATAGGTGGTCAATTGCCTAATGTATTTATATTTCTCGAATTCTGTTGCATAGCCGGTATCGAATACACATTGTTTGCAAGTTCTTTATGTATAGAGTTATATATGTTGTTCTCGATATGCTGCAATTATGCCTTTGCTTCAGGTTACATTCGATGCATTCTACTTTAGGGATTATCACTATTCTTGTATTGAGCACATCTTGGTTACCTTTCATATGCATTTAATGAGTTCTGGATCACCCGTTCCTAGAACGGCTTCTGCTCTCATCTACCAATATGTAGTCCCGTCTCACTATGCCTTCCTACTTGTTCGATGATTTCCCTTTGCTTTCCCTTTTACTTCGTCACACTAAACACTACACTCTTTTGTCCGAGAACATGAGGCCTTCAAGAGTAGTTCCATGGTGTGTTATGTATTGACGTCTATTACCCACTTTATAGCTTTAATGTTGTATAACCACGAGATTTGTATTCCATTACTCAAATGTATTACCAGTTTACCAGTTCATAAAGCCTTTCAAGATTGCGGAGGGTTCGCCTGCGTGAAATATCTCTTTGCACAGTAACAATTTATAATAATTTGGCAGGAGGGACGGCATTTGCTGAATGTTTCGTCTGCAAGCAAAAAGGACATCTGAGTAAGAATTGCCCAAGCAATCCACATGGCATCTATCCCAAGGTAAGTCCATCAAGTAGCACGAAGGAGGTGCATGTTTGAGGTGTGGGAGACACATGCATGTATAGAACTGTTGTGGGCGGAGAAGGTGGCTTGTAAAGGTTTGCCGTTGGAGTAGCGGCTCGCATGCATTAAACATTATGAATGTCTAGCGGCGCATACAGGGAGAAATGGTGTCATAGGCTGAAACAAATGAGAGCAGTTCTAGGTTGTAATACTTGGTTCATAATTGACGTGAAGCCAACGGCTCGTCTCGTCAAAAATGTGAGAGAAGAGAGGTCTGTTGGTTCCGGCCCTCAAGGAAGTTTTGCGCTCGCGGCTAGCTTCATGCTTGCAGCCAATGGCTCTCCAGAAATGCGTACGTTCGACTAAAGACTATTCCCACCGAAGTTTTTAAAGCCTGTACATCCTATTATGTTCTAAGAATCCAATGATACATGTGACCTACATTCACGTGCTATCACTTCTCCCGTATTGAACAGTACAGCCCTTTAGAGGTACTTGTTTGGTTTGTGTTATGGCAAAGGAATCGAAAAATTCCGAGGACACAATTTACGTTGAGGGAAGTTTTCATAAATGATATTTAATCGTCACTCCCATTCCTAAATTTACTATTCGTTATCTCTTGTCAGGGAGGATGCTGTAAGCTGTGTGGAGGAGTAACTCATCTGGCGAAGGACTGCCCTACCAAGACTGCCGGTCATCGAGAAAAGCTGAAAATTTGTGAGTACAACCTTTCTTGGTTTCGTGCTTGAACGATGGCTCCGAGAAGAAAGTAGGCAGCAGACATTGGGTGTCTCGGATTGTCTGTTTAGGCAATCTTTGTCCTGGTTGGCGGAAATATGAGATGGAAGTGGTCATGAGGTGAAAGGAATCTCGTTCATGATACAATTACCCTTTCCTTGACAAACGTATAAATTAGTCCATTGATGCTTTAACCAAAACTATCCCCTTGAAGCATGCGACCAGTGGTGCTTGAATCCACCCAAACTCCTCACGAAGCATGCCTCCCCTGGACACGATGGTTAAACTGTTATTGCAATGAGATTTTTGTCCTCGGTGGAAGCTTGACAGACAAACAAACACACAGATTTGTCAATTATGGGCATCTTCTTCATTTAATGGGGCCCACGATATCGCAAGCCACCTAAAGATACAACGCTTACTATTCATAGACCTTACTGTTGAAGGATTTTCAGTTTTTAAACCGAACTACCCGTACAGACTACCAGTGCTCATAATATATCTCTTGCTACGCTTAAATGGATTGATCCCTCGAGGTTGGTGGAAGATTGATGGGCCCCCTCATACTATGTCGCTGATTGGCCTCAAGTCTTTCCTTATTTGTCGTGCGTAGTCTTTCTTCTATTTTGTCTTTATCCATAGCATCTGTCTCCTTTCTTCCTTTCTCCCCAGTCCTTAATTATTTCCCAGCATTTTTCTTCTGCCTTTTCTTTCCATATTCCTTTTCCCTCCTAAGTTCTCTTCTATTTCATATTTTGTCCTTTGTCTTGTCTCCGCTCCTGCCGTTTTCTTTCAGACTGTTTTTAGTCTGAAAGGAAATGGAGGTTCTTTATAGTCTATGATGATGGTTTCTGTCGCATGGATTAGTATGGTTTCCTTTATTTCCTTAGGAGACTTTCTTCTCTCTTCCCGTCCGACAGGGATTCACACACCTCTGGATTCTTCGAAATCAAGTTAGACATTAGTCCAGTTCTTGAGAGCTGTTTTCTGTACCAATCGTTCGTGGAATATTCAATGTTTGGCAAAGACCTTCCCATATCGAGAGCAACTGCTCAGCAGCCAATTTGGCTTGGACCAGCGTTCCATTGTCAATACGAAGTTATTTACGGTTTGGAAATTAGGAACCCATCGGTTTATACAAGAATTGTGTTTTCTATACTTCTTTCCGACGTTCCAGATTGAAGCCCGCCCCACGTGCCCCATGAAGACTACCTAATGTGCATTATGGACTTAAACTATCTATACCCTGTATCTTCTGGTAAAGAAAATGTTTCCGTTTCTTAAGTATAGGCAGGGATCCTGATGCCTGAAGCCTTCACAGCACTTCAGCGACGAGAGCTGCCGAAGTTGTTTGGCCAGACTCTAATCTGAAGTCCATGATGTGAGTCTGTCAAGGCTTCTAAAGTCGTACCTCATAGCTGCGCAGTTTTCCGTACCTATATCGTGAAGGAGTCGTATTCATAATACCCTAGTGTATATTCATAAACAATACTTGTTAAGGTCTACAGTTCTGTGTACTACTCATGTCATTCTGTTAGTAGCGTACCATCAGTTAGTTGACTTCTTTTATGGGTGAAGTATCTATCACCTGCACAAACGGCGGGAACTGTATGAGAAAATATCATAAACTAGCAACAGGGGTCCGCGCTTTTGATGGCGGTGCCGGAAAACTAGCCTGTGGCCAAACCTCATCTGGATAAGTCCCAATCTCTGTAAGGCATATGGTAAAGCAAGTGATAAACCATTGAACCTGATATTTCCAGCCGTTCCCAAGTCGGATGCTAAACTGGATGCTGCAGGAAATCTACGATCTTGTCTTCCAACCAGCAGACCACTTTACTTTTCAATTTAGAGAATCTCATAGCCACCTTTGTAGAACTTAGTGTAACGTCAGAGTCGCATCTTGTGGCGGCTGTAAAAACTAGGTTCTCATAATGCGTTACTCTATAACATCTTGGTGATCAAGTTTTCTGTACTTTTGACAATCCGATGCGTTAAGAAACTGGACGAAATTAGTAAATGTTCCTCACTTAGAACATATCGTGTGAAGTACGAAACACTTTAAGAGCATACTTCATAGTTCCCAAGGTTACAAGCAGAAACTTGTCCTTGAACGGAGGATATGTCTGAATAAATGGTGTTGAGTGATTTCTTGCGAGTGAAAAGGATGTAGGAGGTGCAGTCGTTCCTGCACAGCAGTTTGTAGTTTGTGGAGGCAACTTTGAGATCCTTTACACTTGCTGAGAGCGTTTCCATCTTATGTGCAGCAACTGAAGCAGCCAGGCCTTCCGCACCAGGAGAAACTGGGAAGCGTATTGTATTCCAGAGTGGTGACGATCTGGTTGACGACTTTGGAGAATTAGATTATGGTAGCGACGGAGATAAAGGAGATGCTGATAAAGGTGGAATGAATTTCGATAGTAAGCAGAAAAAGGTTCTGAAAAAGCCGCAAACTCGTAAGGCCCCAAAGGTTGTCAAATTTCAAAGGCAATAAGTACATATTTGTCGGGAGGTTGAACTATCGTCAACATCTCGTGGGAACTCTTGTGTACGAGGACGTGTCTTCTTGGCCCTTTAAGCGGTATTAGCTTCTGTCTGTTTTATTGATGCATTAATCAAAGATAGCTGCTGCTGTACTCCACAAACAAAGTTGAACCCTCTTTGTAGGGTGGGGCATCATGTCTCTCCTGTGCATGCGCATATCAGGGAACAGGAGGGTAAGGAAGTGTTCCTCATACTTCAGGAGCTTCGGAGTCGTTTATTCTTCGCTGCCAACTACTCTAGGCATGTACATGCCACGTGGGAACTTCCTCTGACCTTGGGTTGATTGATATCTTGAATTGTGCGACACGTTCTTTAGCATTAGATGACAATCGATTACACTGTCTGTTCGGGTGGACGGCTTCTGCTCCCGTTACTCATACACTGCCTGTTTGGGTTTCGTCTGTATGACGTCTGAGGAGGTGATCATAGCTGGCAAGCCACCCCGCAGATATCCTGGGTTTGCGTGAATCTGGCTGTCCTTCGAATGCACCTGCGTTTTGTAGCATTCTGTATAACGTATCCTGAAAGGCCTTACTAGTTTTAGTTTCACATTGGGGAAATCGACAGTGACGAAATGAATGGCGACTGAGACGTTACAGAAAATCAAAATGCCCGAGTTATAACTCCTCACCTCCTCTCTCGGGAACTTGCTCGATGTTTACTTTCAGAGTGTTATCATGATTGTAATTGGCTCTCCGTTACTAGGGTGCATTAGCTAGCCGTTCAGCACATTCGAACTGAAGTTTTCCTCTCTGTGAGCAAACTTAATCTGGGGTTTTTGCCCTCTGATCACCCGATTTTAGAGTTAACTACAACCACTAGACGCCTAATCTCATATCTACGTTGTCGGTTGTACTATCTTAAGCTGAGATGGCAGATCGTTCCCTTGTTGGACTGAAGTTGGGATGCCAGAAGCACATGCGCGTTCGGGTCGAGTTTAGACTCGTGTTCCCGGTTCGTTACTTCTTTCGTCGGGATCCCTCCTCCATCAATCTTGTAGAACAGTTCTCCACTCATGCTTTACGTGACGTAGTTTGCAGTAATAGATGTTCAAGTTAATCGATTCAATCTGGTCCTCCACGCAGCGCTTTGTAGTTAATATGAAATAGTCTGGAGACTATCTTCGGTACCTGGGTGAGGAGGATTGCGCAAAAGCTGAAAAAGAAGTAGGAGCTCTCTTATCATCTGTGTGTTCAAATATGACACTCGTACAAACAAACGCTTAGAGAGAGACTAATGTTTGCTTCTCTCTGCTCTTCAGATTTTGAAGTGCGTTCACTACGATCACCATGTAGATTGCGGTATGGTCCTGCTCCCGGATCACTTGCGTGTACGTTTTAATCCCAAGTGAAATAGTATCTCCAAATTCGGGATTACGTTGTTCGAACGTTCTTGAACTTCGTTATCAAGAAAGACTAACAGTCTACTCACAAGAATATGAGGGATATAGCCACTAAGAGGTTGACAGAGAACGACATACACCTGCACTCGTTCAATTCGATTGGCACTCACACCCAGAAGAAGTATTCTCAATAGGGACTTCTCTCCAATGAACTCAGATTTCAAAGAACGGTAGAACTAGGCTTGGATTCCGAACGCATCTTACTCACTAAACCACGTTAGTCAAAGTTTGGCGTTTATGTTTATTACAGACGCAGAGAGGTTCTTAGGATCTGATACAGAAAATGGGTTTGATATCTTAGCACCCGAAACAGCACAACAGGTTTGACACATGATTTTATGATCGGATTGAGAATCCACTTTCTGCATATCAAGATTCCAAGGACATTAATATAAGACAACGACGAAGTCCCAATCAGTCTATAAGAAAGTAAAAACCATGCAGTGATTCACACAAAATAATTTTGTAGCTTTTTGTAGAGTTGGAGGTAGATGAACGAGGTTATCTTGTTTTGTCTTTCTTTCTTTTGCACTACAACTGTCTGCACGTTGGTTGCCGATTGATTCACAGTTATCTTGTCCCAATATCTGCTATTCTCTGTCCATTACTCAGTTGTAAACAAAATCAGACCCGAAGGCCAAATGGAATACATTAAAGGAAAGAAAAAGAGGAGTACAAAAGCACATAGAAGTGGGGGATAGAGCAACCAAGGGCATAGGAAACTGTGGTGGTCTCTCCCCTATAGCACAACGTAGAATGTGGATGCCTTGGAAGTCAATTGTCATTGTAAATGCGTTCATTTTATATTCAATTTAAAATAAAATGTTTTAAAATGCATTCTAAAATAGACCATATTAAAAGAAACATTCAGCACTAATGACACTGCTAAATTTCTATTAGTCAGAGCTATCTATTTTGGTTTCTCCAAAAAGTAATCGATTATCTGTATCATTTGGTGCACATTGGCTCCTCCTGCTCTGCAAACTCCATATCTGAGGTCTGTGTGTCGTGTCCTTCCTTGAACTCTGCTTCTTCTAACACAGGATCAAAATATTACCAATGATACTTCTTTTACTGTCGCTCCTTCTTCAACATGATGAACTCGATTACAAATGAAAGAAAACAACAATCCTCAATAGAGTTGACGCTAACGATGAAATGTGCATCCGTTCCTGCTTACTTGCTAGTTAAAATTTGTCTGTTAACATGAACATATTAAGACACAAAACGTTTTAAAATGTTCACTTTCGCCCAAACTTCATGAAAACGTTTCCATAGTTGTCACCCACGTAGGATCATGAATTATACCGATGTACAGGATAGCAAGCAGAGGAACAAAAGAATCATATACTGATCAACAAGTATTGTAGACAAATAAGGGAGCAAAACAGAAGTACCCTATGTTAGATATCCAACATAAACGACGAACACAAATAGTCTAAAATGCCGATTGATTCAATACACAATTATCTTGTCCCTAGAAAACAAGATATTTCTCTTGTCATGAACTTCAGTTGTCCGCTGACTTATCACAGTAGATACTGTGCAAACCAGGATGGCAATGAATAATAACTCTTGTTAGAACGAATCGCGGATCGCAGGAGAAGTATTGGGTATCCAACATAAACTACGAACACAAATGGTTTAAACATCAGTTTTCTTCTCTTGAGACTTTACACACACATACATATATATATATATATATATATATATATATATATATATATATATTCCCCATCTTGGTTGACAATATTACAAATCTAGTTGATTGGTCGCACACTCGCAATTAATATCGATTATACGACAATATGCAAAAGCAGAGTTCTCCATGGAAGGTGGCCCGAGGAAAACACTCAATTCTCAATTTCCTTTTAACTGAGGTTGGTAACATCAGGATCGATGAGGTAAGAACCGCGTAAAACAAAAGGTGAAAGCCCAGTAAATCGAGTAGTCCCTACATTTTCGGAGGAGGTAATATAGTTTAATGGAGACGAGGGTGAAAACGGCTGCCAGACAATGTCGGCTATGGTGAGGGGATGATGAGGGTATGTGTTGTGCACATAGCATGGGGAAACGCGCCAGAAAAGAAAGGACCGGCTGCCCGTGCCCGGAGCCGTACCGGCAAGAGATGTGGGAGAAGGAGTATTTAGGGTTAAAACTCCTGACAGGTGCACGTCGGCTTTAAGCATCTCTGTGCGTCAGACGCGCCGGATATTTTATTAAGGCGTCCGTCCTACCTGGGCCCCCTCCCTGCCCGACCGCATTCTGACTGACTGCCTGCCCTTGCCTTGCCTTGCGGCAGCCTCGCTGCCCTGGCCTCGCTGCCTCCTGATTGCGGCGGCCACTGCTCTAGGCGCTGATGATAAGGTCGACAATAACCATCCAATTATCTGATAATTAATCAATTAAGTAAGTAATAATCTCACCTCGTAGGCCAGAGATTGCGTGCCAAGTATGTGGGAAGAATAGAGGCAAGTGGGACCAGCTGGGGCCGACAACGAGTGCTTTTGGAGATGGGGTTCTTATGTCAATGTGTGTGAACTTTTAGAGAAAAGAAGAGAGGTGAAGTGAAGTGGTGGGGGCAAATCTGCGCAGAGGACCACAGATATGGCCAGGCGACACGAGACAAGCAGCAGATAGAATGAGTAAATGAATGAATGACTGACAGGAGTAGGCGCAATCGCTTTCGGTGAGAGGAGGGAAGGAGGGAGGGAGAAATTTTCGTTGACCACTATTTCCGCCAATTCATTATGGACATCTCCGACGACCTAAAAGGTATCAATCAGTCAATCAATACAGGCATTCTGTACGTTCATTCAGCTCTTTCTTCTTCCTCGTCTCTTAATACTGCACTGTAATTTGACTACCTTCTTGCTTGGCTCTCCCGCACGTACCAGTCCCATTCGATTAGATCTTTACTACCGTAATTTCGCTTTAGAATATCTCATCCAGATTACGGGGCGGAGGGTACATTGCTGCGAGCGCTACGGTTACGTGGTGGAACTTCTGCAGCTGGAGACTCAGTATGCCCTCTCTTCCTCTCTAGATCAAATCCAACACACAACACTTCCGCCCCCGGTACGTACATGACGTAGTAGGTGGTAAGTATGGGATTGGATCGCTGTCTACCATAGGAGGAGAGCGCCAAGAAAAGGCAGCGCCGCCTGTTGCATCCCCAAGATGGATGGAGTCCAGCGCCGCCGAGAGAGGGAGTCCGTAGGAATCAAGCGAGTCAGGCACTGAAAGACGGATGCTATATTATTCAGAGAGAGGGGGAAAGAGAGAGATACTAGTCTAGCTAGCTAGCTAGTCAATCATCTCTCCCTTGTCGGAGTCGGCGCCTCCTGCTTTCCTTTTGCTTGCAGAGGTCAGTAGGCAGTACTAGACAGTAGGAATGTTAATGTGGGCTGGCAGTATACACTGCGGCCCCAAGTCATCAATCTTGAAGAACAAATCTACCCTGAGGTTTCTGCCTGTGCGTTGGATTTTGCATGCTTCGCACCAAAGTCACCATGTGTGAGCCAGCAAATTAGTCCTACCTCCGAAAGCAAGGAATGCTTCGTGTTAATCCGCTCAGCCATGTGTGTGAGCATTTAGATTTTAACCAGAGATACTAACATGTGTCCTTTACTGAAAATTTGCCAGCTCGTTTCCATCGCAGCATTCATGCGGGAGCACACTTGCACATCAAACTTCCTTCCTTCTTCTCCAGTGCAGTCCTTACCCACACTCTGGTAAACTGTGCTGGCTTCCCTATTCTTAGACGGATTGCTGCCTAATATCCATCCTTGTCTCTTGTTTCCGCGAATTATGCAAATCAAGGACCACAAAACTGAGCACTGCAACAGCTCGAAGACTACCACTACGATAACTCCATCTCTCGCACATCTGCTGAGCCCTGTCCTCTCCCTCATACGTGAAGACCTTGGTGGAGCAGTATTAGTAGCGCTGATTCGGCCGGAGAGCAATGATTTTCACAAATTGATTCAGTGGACCACAAGCACATGAACGACAGTGAATCTATGGGTCTCAAAGTATATCCTGCTATGGTCTTTCGTGTCAAAATAAAGTCAGTCATTGACACACTATACGATCAGTCACCCGCAAACAACTAGCAATTGCGTCTCGCGACTAATACACGTAAACTGAAACTCATCAAATCAGAGGAGACTGACGGGACAGATAGACAGACCGACCGACCTGGCCTTTAAACCATTGCCTGCCTGACAGCGTGGAAATTATATTGGTCGCGAAGATATTTAGGAAGGAAGGAAGTAAGCTAGCTCATCGAAAGCTCGAAGAGACATGAAGAGAAGAAGAAACACGAGATCCTGAAGATCGGAGATTCAGGGGGATCTTGGAGAGGAGTTTCTTCTCAACTCGGGTCATCGTCCTAAGGCAAAGGGGCGGGGAAATTGGCGATCGGTTGCGTTCGGCCCTTGGGTGGGTCTGGAGTTCCTCCGCAGGCGGGGCTTTAGGATTTTAGCGAAGAACATCGAGTTCTTTACCTGCCACGTGGCTTCTTTCTTGTCCCATCCCTCTTTTCCTTGGGGGGCGCGTATCTCGTGCCACACAGTTCCACGTGTGGACACTTCTCTTTCCAAATGATTGGTCTCTCCTCATGTGAATCCATGTCCGCCATGTGATGGCATCCAGGTGAGGTCGAGGAAGCTTTGCTCTCCCCCACACCAGGCGTATGCATGCACATACACTCCTCTATTTCGTACTACGGAAAGCAGAGCAACAATTAACGGACAAAAATCCGTGTACATTCGAAACCGTATGTATTGTAAGGAGTGGGGTAAATGAGCCTCATGGAATTTCCATGTATATATGTGTCAGATGGGTGCCCGTAGAAAGGGACCATTCGTATAACGGGTGTCTACAGTAGTTTTTCTTCCGTCTGGGAGACCCGCACGATTACATGGTTCGGGTAATCACGTCCGCCCTCCCAGTTAACCCTGGTTAAGTGGAACGGCAGACGAAGAAACCGCCATAACGACGGAAAGCGAGCCTCCGTAGTTCCTCCACATCCAAATGAGGAAGTCCAAGTTCAAGGACGGAACGGGCAAACATGCTCCTCGGGAGATGCGGATTGGGCTTCGTATTATATCGTGAGCCCGCAATTCTTGGTTCCTTCCACCGGTGGTACGGAGAGCAAAGCAAGAGGGAAGATCTAGTGTAGGAATGAGAGGAAGGAGGAGGAGGACTAATCTTGTCTTCGTTGTAAATATCGCATTAAAACTCGGGCTTTAGGGAGTCAAGCCCATGTTAGGGTACATGTAAGGTGCGAGATTTGAATCGAATCGAGATCCTGAAACAATCACAGTTTCCACTTTGGTGATACGCCAAGATCTCATACTACTTACTTCCAAAGACTTATGAAGAAATAGTGGGTGTTTCCATCATTTCGCTTATAAGAAGGATTCCTTTCTTTCTACTTTTGACGATTCGAAATCCCAACTACTACTTCATGATGAGTGGGACGGCAGCTGCAGAGCAGAGCAGGAAACCAAGAACACACACACTGCGGTAGCAGCACTACTTCTACTTCTAGCCTTTAGGACCACCATCGCCAGACGAGAACTCAGTGCAACCAGCTTTCATAATCACACAATCAATCTCCCTGCGGTGTGTACCTGATCCTTCATTCAAACGGTGGTAGTGAGAGAATGAATGTTGGTTTGTACTCACAACTACCTGTAGCATCGTCCATTAAAGAAGCCCCACAACACAACACCACACCACACCACGCTCCGTTCCCCTTCCCTTATAAAGTAAGATTCCCATCTTTGACCATCACTATCCTTTTGCACTTTATCTATGAGGAGGATAAAGTGCAAAAGGATATTAGATACACTACCTCTTTTTTTCAAACCCGGGATATAATGGCCCCAAAATTCAACCTCGTAAGGAATTGCAGTAGTGGGTATATTCCGCTTAGTATTGATCGATCTTTCGAGCGGCACTGTACTACTATGTAAGAATTATGTTTTCCACCATCACTAGTACTTGCACTGACGCCACCAGAGGAGGATGTGTCCTTTGGTGTTCTAAAAATGAGTTATTCCATTGTAACGAGAGCAGCAGCAGTAGCATCTTCTGAGGCCATTTGCATGTTCTCCCGTAGTAGAGAATTATATGCTAGATTACGAAATGTGGACCTAAGTGCTACGATTACGTGTGGCCCTAAGGCCACATCTGGCTAAGTAACTTGTTATCGTGATAATTATATATCAACCAGTACTCAAATGTTGGAAATCGCTTGGACAAAGGTATTAAACATCTCAATTCATATATATGATGGAGATCGCTTGAACTCTAATATGATATATTCATATTCAAAAAATAACTAGGAAATGATTACTTTTTCTGTCATTTCATCCTAAGGCTACAATATGCAGAATTAAAACATGGTTTATAGATTTATTGATTTAGAACAAGTCTCCACCCAAAAATGGTACCAAATTTCACTTGCCTTGCCATCATGTTATGATCTCTTTTATCAATATGTGAAATACTGTTTCTTACCAAATCATGACATAAGACTGCTCCCATAATGGTAAGATCTCTTAATGCATTTGGATCAAGCTTCAATTTTTCAGCGCACCACCCACAAATGAAGTCAAAAGCTGTAACTTTTATCATGTCTTTCTTCCAACGTATCAAAAGAAAGTTGATTGTAAATGTCTTCAAATCTCTCTGCCCCAGAAATATTAGTAAAATACATCTGACAATTGTTCTCTTTTCATCTTCCTATTGATTTTCAGCGGTATGGAAGATATGAAAACCAGTCAACTGAAAAACATGTGTTAAAGGCAATTATATCAAACGGGATATATGAACGGGAATTGCACATCGAAAGCTACATCCTTTCGTATTAAATTTTATGTTTTATGTTTCACCAATCTTTTAATAGTTCACATCCAGTTAAAAATCAGAAGTCTTTCGAAATTCTTGCACTTGCTTTACAATTGAATAAACAATTTCAGGTTGTGTGCAATGTCCATTTTACCTCGATTAGCATAGGTGTAAACCTCTAGGGAACTCGTTGCGCATCTAGCTCATCCCAAGCTTTTATCTAAGATTAAGAAATTGTGCAAGTTTTTATCGCAAGGGTCGTAAGCATCTCAGAAAGTGTGCACCCACCCACCGTGACATATGAAGGAATCCTTGTGATTGATCGACAAGTGAGCCAAAATGATTGGGAAGAGGCTCGGTGCGTCAACTTCTTACCTTCCCCATTACCCATTTCCTCCTTTAAGAACGTCCCCTTGCTAGAAGCATGCTACACTTCAGGCCATATAAAAAATTATACAGCATGATGTGGTGCCTCCATCGTAGAGAACAAGTTTGGCTAGAACGTGACGCTGCAGGAATATTGTTGCAATGAAGTTGATGCCTTCGTAGAGTATCTTGTATTTACAAAACAAGGGGAGGGTTGGGAGGAGCTAATATCATCATCAAGTGATTCAGAGACTAGATTTTAGTTGGGAGAAATATAAGGTATCTGTCGATAGTGAGAGATTGCCCTATCTTTTGCATTGGTAACTGGTCCCAAAGTACACGGCGGAAACTATTTAAGGTCGACAAGGACCTGTTAGCGATCCTTAGTCTATACTCGTGACGACAGAAAGTATGTCGATGTGGATGTCCGCATGTTCCTTGTGTATATAATGAAACATGGGCATGCAAAGACCAGAAGGATAAAACGAGGGACCATCCTGCTGCTGGATGTACATATCAGGCGTCCCTTCTGCATGAGTATCGATCCGAGGATGGACGACGAACAATGCATGCAACACGGATTTGAGAAGAAAGGATCATCCTTGAACTATCCTTTGCATACATGTGAATTATCCGGAAGTCACTCCTGCATGCCAGTCATTCACTCCATCAGAGGATGACAGACGAACCATGCGACCATGATATGCACATGCATATGACAACGACAATGTGTGGAAATCGCCAGTACTGTATGATAGACGGATATCTTTCATTATGCGGAGAGCGAGCTACAGTATGTGTGTAAAGAACCTGGATAAGGATGCTCATGAGTAATGATGAGATAGTTTATTATATGTTTTGCAGGCATAATAATACCTTATTATTACTCCAAAAGATTCTATTGTATTGTTTAATATCATCACATGATACTGAAGTGCGTCTGTCATGCATGATACCATTCCATATAAGAAAGAGAAAGAGCAGGGAACTACGGGCCTCATATCTCTCTGCAAAGGTACAAGGGATTTCACAGTGTCAGTCTGACAAGAGTTGCTTAGCCTTAATCCAATCTTATTTCCCTGGAGATTATGAACCACTCCCATCGTTAGCCTAAGCGTTTGTCCTTGTTAGGGACAACGCCAGACTAACCTTCCCGATCAGCTATTTAGGACTCTAGGCCACGCTTACTCAGCATGCCATGCATGATCTCCACCATAGCTTGCCAGGACGCCATCATCACTACCTATCGACGCCATGAATCATGATACTCGGTAAGGCCAAGGCTCTTAAGTACCTTTTCTTACGACATTTTCGTATCCACGGTGGACTTGAAGGTCATCTCAAACAGATATTAAACAATATTAAACAGATTCTTTTAACAAAAGTCCTGTTTTTGTGTTCTTTACAAAACACATTTTTGACTTCTACACCAGTGTATATATTAAGAAGACGTCTGAAGGACATCTGAAGATGTATGTAATCACACTCCTACAAGTCCCAAAGCACAACCGATCAAACTAATTAACCAAGATAGATTGGTTCCCTACACTCTGAATATAATCTCGCATGCAACTAGTGTAGATGGGGGGTTCCGTTGTGTACGGTGTAAAGGCCTAAACATGAACTTGATATCATCATTGTTGCTATTAGAGCTTGTATTTCAAGCAGCTCCCCTAGCCTTTTTGATCCGACATGGACTACACACTCTAGGGATTCTACGATCTCGTGTGTCATATAGTGGGTCTTCACGTCTCCAAAAATCGAATTCATTGTGCAAATAGGGCCCATTAGAAAGTAAAGTAAGGGAAGGACGTGTTTATTCCCTCGGCCACTTGATGAACTCGAATAGACCTACTTGTCAAGAATCCCCTCGTCAGTTAAACAGTTAGACTTTTGGGTGCATCTGGACGTTTAAGAAGGGTTGATTTTGTGTGAGGACTTTACCCAAGAGGAAGAGACAAATGCTATTTTATGCAAATAGAAATAGATAAAGAAATGATTATATATATATATAAGAAAGATCCTTAGGTTAGGCGTGTGAAGAGCACCCAATCTAGAGAAGCACACAAAAGAAACAAAAGAGAAAACCCTGCGTTTCTTTTGTATATTAGGATAGCAGGAGAGACAAAAATCTATTGTGATGTTTGCAACAAGCTTTTCGGCTTTGTATCGATCTATTTATAGCTGAATCATTCCCTATATCAAAGTTGCCCTTTCCTAACCTCAAAGATCGATGTGAGAACCGGAAATGATTTAGTCCACTAGATTCCTTTGTGTGTACGATATGCAGCAGATTTCTTCAACTCAATGATATCGGCCTTAGAACTTGTAATTCATTACTTGGACCAATTTGTATATTTGTCTAATCATGGCAGGAACAAAGTCCAAGTTATTAAACTAGGACTTTCGAAAGTGTCATTTATCTCCCTCGTGCTACGTCAAGTTAAGTGATACGCATCCAAACTCCGAGTTAGAATAATAAGATGCTTCCTTTCATACAAGACTATGGTAGACTACACTAAATAGGACATGAGAGCCTTCATACTGGTGCTAGTTCAAGACAGAAACAACATTGTGCAAAGACTATGAACTAATTCTCCATCTTACCTCTGATTTACTACGACTAGTTCAATACAATAGAGGCAGATTTATATTTATAAGGTTTCAAACTCGACTTACATATATCTAAAAGAAAGAAAATTCCTATCAAGGTCAGTAAAGTACAGGAGTAGTATTGGATCAGAACAATGAAAGTGAAGCATGCCGAAGCTTTTCCACTCTTCAATCTATTCAGATGTGACCCTATATTCACGAAATGAAGTTAATTAGATTCATGGAAGAAAGAAGTTCATGCATCCACTGCATATGCAGGGATGTTCATAGAACTTCTGAGCATTTGACTTGAAAAATGTATGGCATGACATCCGTATGTTGTTCGGTTGATGTGACCATAGAGAGGTTGAAACCCACTTAACATTCAATATGAAGAATGAAACGTTCACTGACCACTTCAGTAAAATATGCTTGCTTCAAAGCATCCACTCTACTGATAAACTGATAAAAGAAAAGAGTCATATGATTCTCTATTGCTTTAGTTTACTTCTCTTCATATGAGAGGAAGGTCCAGCTAACTTTTGATTCAGCTGACACCAATGAGCTCGTAGGCAATAAGATCACATGCTCCCGGGAGAAATGAATGCACGGGGTGACAATAAAAACAAAAGATGGAGTATGTGAAACAGAGCGTAATCCATTTTGTAGACTCAGTATAATTTTGTAGGTGTAAACACTATAAGCATGAACAGTGAAAGCTGACGACACTAAGTTCCAACTCGGTGCGTTTGTTTTGACCCCAAGTGGGCTCGTAACCCGTGGTTGCTGCGTGCATTGCTTGCCTGGCCTCCCCTTGGAAGCATAATTGCATGTCTTCGGGCTTAGGACATAACCGCAGACATGCCCCTGACTCGAAATTACTCCAGTGTTTGAGAGCGTACGCGATGACTTCCTTAATAATAATGAGGCAAAGGAGGACAAAAGGCTGAAGCAGTAGCAGCAGTTTCGAGGATGAATAGAAACGAATGACGAGCTCTCTTCGAGCTTTTGAAGATACTGTAGATAGATTTTAAGCTCACATGAGATTAAATGCCCCAAAATGCAAACAAAGAGACTATTACGACAAATACGACGATCGCTCATACGTGCCAAAGGCAACCAACCAGGCACCAGGATGGGGCCCGGGCTGTCTCCTCTCTCATAAGTGAGAAAGATGGCAACGATCGAGCACCGGTCCCACAATGGATCGCTTAATTGAAGAATTTCCCACTCCTCTGACCTTTCATAAGGTGAAGATGCATAAGAAAACAACACTCGCTTCTCCTGCTGCTGCTGCTGGTGTTGCTGCGGCATTCATTTTGAAGTCTCTCGGGCCTCCCTCCCGTAGACTTGGCTGGCTATGCTCGATACCCAGAAAAGGTCAATCTCTTACAGTGATGTATGTTCTCTCTCTGGCCGGTCGCGAGCTAGGACATGCTAGTGGTGAAGGTCCCGTCTGGGTTGCGATGTTCTCTAACTGGGCAAGAAGAAGCAGACGGCCAAACGAAAGAAATCAAGGCCTCCTCTATCTACCAAATGCTCCTCCTTCACCTCCTTCACCTCCTCAACCTCTCCTCGACCAGATCAGGTCGAATCCAAGGGCACATTTTGTTTTCTTCCTTCATTCCCACCTATCTTGCTCAAGTTATCTTCATTACTGCAGCACTACTTCCATCCATAAGCAATTGGTGTTTACACAGGGGAGAAGGAGTTTATTATACTACGCTTATAAATTTTCATACCCCCCACTCCACCCCCACCTGACAATACGCTTATCATCTAACACAGGAGGATGATCTTTCCTGTTCATCCTCCTGTTTCTTAAAATTCAAGCCCAGCATTCAACGTTGATAATGAGACAAGAAAGTTAGACTCTTCATGGAGTGATCGAAACTTTAATATCTCACTCCTGAAGTTGGCAGCTGGATGGAATGCTCTAAAAGGTCACACGAGTTGGTGAAAGACAGACGAGGGCACACATTGATTGTGAGTTGGTAAAAGACTGGATCCGTTTACAATACACAGTTGTTTTTCCTTGCCTGGATGGCTATTTTATGCTACGAGTAAAAGGCCACCCTCTCTTGTTTACTCCGAGAAGTATCTTGTGGTAAAACATTGAATGATTTAGTACAAGATGATAGTCGATACCCCAGGTTGGTCGAAAAGAATGTTACTCGAATTGAAATCGTAGCCGAGTCTAGAGATGACAAACAGTCATGTAACAGTTGATCTGTACTTCTGTCTGCAAAAACATTCTATGAACAAAGTTCTTTAATTCATAGGAAATGAAGAAACCAAGAGAATATATAATAAGGAGAAATAAACTGTACCAAGAGTAGTGTGATGAACACCACAGCAGATGAGGTTGCATCTAACATTCTTGAAATATGAGGAGCTTTATGACCCCCTTTCTCTCTCTCTCTCTAGTTGTCCGGATCACGTATATTTGAAGGAGGAGGGTGGGGGATTTGTTTTCAATGTCACCGAGTTAAATGAAGACATTAGTTCTGAGTTATCTGGTCAGCAATTACTCCCAATCTTCAACGGATGAGAGGAATTCCATAACATTCTCTCTCATGTATTCGATGCACCTGTCATAAATTCCGGATCGGTCGCAGTAAGGGTGCTTTGATTTTCACTCACCACGAGATGACCTTGCCTCTTATTTCTCTGAAGAGATGACAAGTTCTCTATATTCGATGCCCTCCTTTCTTGGCATTTGATCCACCCTTGTCCTCAAGTCGATGTCCTTTGACATGCTCTCTTGTACTGGAACGTCAGCTTCAAGTCAAGTCAAGTCAAGTCAAGCTAAGCCAGCTTAACAGTAATCTGTTTGAAAAAATATTCCCGTCCTTCCACAAGAACTAAGACCTTTGTCCTTCGATCATGAGAGAGAAAAAAGATATGATAGTCGCTTCAAACCCTGTTGTACTAATTGCTCTCTCAAGCTCGGGTTTGGAACCTTACCTCTCGAAATTGTCAACGACTTGATTCCTTAGTGGGACATTTATTCGTCCAATTGCCGAATAACGCTTTTCTTCGTTGGCTAGATGACATTACCTGGCCCTTGCTGATTCAAATTCCAAAGGACAACGATCTGATTCCAAGACCAAGACCAAGTTACCAACTCTTTGGACTAGAAAGAACAAAGACACCCTGATCCCCAGACTGAGATGACCTTGCATCTCAACTCCGAGTAAAACAACCTACATTCAGCAAGTATGCAGATCGGTGCTTCTTGATTTGGACAAATTTTGTGACACATGAAGTGGTCAATTTGATTCCGACCCATATGCCTGTGTCGACTTTACCAAAGAGAAAAGATAAATAACTTACGAAGAGATGCCAATAGACGAAGGGCGATTGGTCTTATAAACTATGGGCCATGAACGTTGAGGACGCTCCTCAAGTCACTTGCTCGCAGAGAAAGGATATAAGATAAGATGCTGTCCTTTTCTCCTAAGCAACCTTTTCTTTGAATATGGCACGTGTGAAATAGGAGAAACTCGACTGTGGTACATTTTGTGAGTCTGTACATTCTGCAAAGATATCTGTCTATGTATGGATGTCTCAGGGCTCAGAAAATCGTAAGGGGATGCTTTTGCTGATGCAATCATGACGTGGAAATAGTTCATAATTCATGCTAGGACGTCAAATTCTACTCTATGTAGGAAAGAAAAGTGTGTGTGTGTGTGTGAGAGAGAGTGAGAGGGTTGCATAATCACGTGCATGTGGCGATGAATCATTCCTCTTTCCTCTTAGAGCTGATTAGTCTCCACCTCCTCCAGATATTCCAAGGCAAACATGGGAAGAGTTGAAGTAATTTTGTGCCCGGAGGCATTTTCCTCACTTTACTTTATGATGCAGTGGCGCCGTGTCTTCTTGTCTATCCACTTTAATATAAGAAGTATAAACTATCATATTCTTATGTTCCACGCGGAGAGTAGTAGATCTCAGTGATCTACCAAGACGCCTCCAAGAAGGAGACAAGAACGGGCGAGTGAGTGACTTTTTGTAGTTTGTCTACCCTACGCCGAAGAAGGCATGCCAGGCGGACGATGAGATGGGCTTCCTAGCGAAGAAGAAGCATGGTTGGTTAATGTGATTTTCCCACGTACTTGTTTAAGAGCACTCTGCTCGAGAGTCGAGATCGCAGCACTCTTCGGCAGTGGTAGCCCCCAAGTCTGCAGAGTAATGCTGAGTTTACGCCTGAGCTGGCTTCGCGTTTCATTTGAATGCTCTGACTGTTGCAACTTTGCATACACCACTGGGACTGCTACCAAAGTAAATGAATGATGGAATAAGAAAGGTCGAATGGTGGAACAAGAGACGAGCACTCCCGTACCTGTGACCTCTTTCTCGGGACTTGGAAGCGAAACACCAATTCGATATGCACTATGGTAGTTATTAAAAGTGGATGGAGTGGATGTGCGGTAACTCTCGAGTTCCCCCACGTTACCGGCGATGCGGTGGAATGGTAGAAGAAACTGTTTCCAGTGCACGTTCATAATTCAAGTGCCGCTTCCGAGAGGGGACCCCCTGGAGAGTCGAATCCGCTGCTTATTCGTCCAATCGAGGCCTTTCGAAAAACTCGTCCATTTACGTTAGCAAATTCTACAACTTCAACAATAATAAGCTGGCGTCTAGTTCTTTACTAGGACGTACTCTGTCAGACATGTCTCCCTAGGACTGATGCTCCTCCTCCCGACTTGGGCTTTATGTTGTAACTGAATTTTTTGGAGGCCTTTGGCTGGACTTGGTTAGTCTTCGGGTGAAGACAAAGGACTTGACTGAGAGCAGCTGCTGTATCCAATCCGACCATTCGGCCAAAAAACACAATTGACGTTTGCGATATGTGCAGAGGGTTTGAATCGTGGGTGCAGTAGTGGCGGTTACCAGGAAAAAGTACAGTAATAATGTTGCAGAACTTCACATGAATTAACACTGGAACAGTTAACAAATTAACACAGAACAACATGCCAGTTGCAAAAATTGTTGAAGCTTAATAACGATTTAAGTTTTTCTCAATGACACTATCCAATTGCCCGTTTTAGTAAATCTCCCGCACACTCTATACACACTAGTGATGGATCATGTGCACAATCGCAGCTGCATAGTAAGGCAGCAAGACAGGCAGCGTGCTTCACCACCAATGATCGAGAAGGGATTCACACGCGGTCCAATAGATCAAATAATCTTCCTCTTCTTCCTACGAACGACTCGAAGTCTGCCACTGTTTCTCCTAGGACATGCGAAGTGAGATGCGGATCTACAAATCCACATCGCCACTCGACGTCCAGTTGTTCAACTATCCTATCAAAAGGCAAATCTTACTCTAATTTGCAACTAAGAAAATGTTCTAAGAACTGAACTGATGATTGTTGAAGAAAGATAGCATGGATTGGCCTGAATTACCAAAGCATGGGAGGTTGTCAGTAGTAGGTCAGTAGCCATTTGCAGATAGGGTTTTCCCATTCAGCAAATTGCACAGGGATCGTTCATCTGATCGGAAATCGACGTGAGCGGCCTACAATCTGGAGGAATATCCCCGACCTGGCACACACCCGGCATGACATTCCAAGGGCAGGAACCCAGTTCCCATATATGATTAGTGACAGGATGTCCCGCTGCACCGAGATGCTCTAGTTCTGCTACCACATCCTGATGGTGAAACGCGGCCTCGATGGCCTCAGGTAGAGAGTGGCACGGTTGGCCCCCTAAGGTGTACACATCCGGAGGGTTATACCACTCTGTGACAGGAGTTGAATCAGGCCTCTGGAAATCCAGCAATGACGAGATCAGATGCTCCTCGTCCGCATAGTTGCCACAAGCCATTTCATGTTGAGCCCCACTGTTCTCAATTTTGATGCCTGTAATAACAGAAGAACAATAACAGGTGTAAACGTCGTCAGACAGAGCGCCTTGCTCAAGCGCTAGAAACAACTGCTGGATGGTCAAAGGTTAAAATCAAACCGACAGTCCAATTGCGCAAAAGTTCTAGAAAGGAGGATCAATTGAAACCTTTGGGTTGAGAGCAAAACTTACCGCCAACATGGGCAGCCTGCATGTTGTTGGAAGAGACGGCAGTAAGAGGGGACTGCATGGTCGAGGTCTCATCCCAATTACTGGTGCAGTTCGGTGATGTATCTTCGCTGAACATAGAATAGGTCCGTCCTTCCAGTGGAGTTGTGGGATCACTGTCTTCACCCCACCTACTCTTTCTTGGACTCATGAGCGAGGACACAACATCCATAGGGGGATTGCCAGACGTGAGAACAAGTAGCTGATCGGAGAGTTCCGCTGACCTTATCTGATCAGGTCCTGCGTCCAGAGTCTGCGCTTCATGTAACAAGGCTTCGAGGAAACTGCTGTTGTTGCTACCAAAATTATCCGCTTCTGACGACAGCAGATTGTGATGGTTGGAGAGAGAAAATGCCGTGTAAGGGCTCGTCATGGCAGACCCAGGGGTGCCCGCACTGTCAGCAGACTCTGCAGATTGGCTTGAAGGGAGCTCCAATTTCAGGCTGGAATTAGGCCTGGAACGAGAGAAAGGGAGACTGAGGTAGCCATGATTGGACATACCTTCGTAAGGCAGACTCTCTGGGTCTGGATCGTAAGGGAACCCTGCTATCTGAGCCAGCCTCATGGAGTTACGAGTCCCACAGGACCGCCGAGCTTTGAAGTATGGCATGGTTTTGCTGCTCTCGTCAGATAGCTGAGGAAACATAACAGATCCACCCACCACACTCATGGATGAGCACTGAGTATCTCTATGCATGCGTTTCATCCGCCGGACCGGGCTGCTGATAGACTGCCCGGCGCTCAGTGTTTGAGTTACCACAGAACTAAGAGGAACGTCGCTCATTCCGGTCAATGACGAGCAGCTCTTCATATGGCAACCACCATGCATACCCGGAACGCTTAGACTTTGAAAATCCCCGGTCGATGGGCTAGAGCCCAGATCGCACTCGGACTCCCCACCGGAACTCATGCTCATCTCCCCATGTTCGAACAGATACTGAGAATTGGCTGCGGGATTTGCCATTTCTGGTGGGTACACTGGTAAACCTGCTCGCATTCTCCGCTTGATCCGAGTGTTCCAGTAGTTCTTAATTTCATTATCAGTCCGGCCTGGTAACTGTTCACAAACAACAAAACAGAAACCACCCACAATCAATTCCTGTCTTGAAAGATAGAAAAAATATGGGTCGCTCTCTGAATGGTAGCAATGCGATTGAGTGAAGGGTTTCGTCATTCCGGCCAGTTCCGGGCGCCAAGAATCAGATAAGGGAAGCGAGGGGAGAATGAATCTTACCTGGGCAGCCATACGAGCCCACTTGTTGCCAAGCTTGGCATGTAGTTCGATGATCATACGCTCCTCCTCGGGAGTGAAGGCACCCTTCTTGAGATTGGGCCGGAGGTGATTGGCCCAGCGGAGACGGCAGCTCTTGCCGCAGCGGTAGAGACCAGAATGCTTCTGCACTGAGTTCCAGTTGCCTTCTCCGTGTTTAGTGACATACGCGACGAGAATCGCATCTTCCGCTGATGTCCACGGGCCCTTCTTTAAGGCTCCGACATCCTCGGAAAAATCCGGAGCGTTTCCTAGCTCCATGGTCTCCATCCAGGCACCCCAGACTCTTGTACCTGTCGAGTGCTGCTCCGACGAGCAGCCAAATTGAAGATCAATAGTGGAAACTGTTTGCAGGCTACTTCTTGGGGTAATGCTCACCGCCTTCTCCCCGATGCTCTCGTGAGAATAATTATACTTTTAGACCGACTGAGTAGTACTTGTAGTAGTAGTAGCGTTTCACCTATATCTTGACTACTTCTACTCCCTCTGCGAGTTACACTAGCCCCGCACGCTGCTGGCTGGCTGCTGCGATCTAATCCGAGTACAGTTCCATGAACTGAACTTTAGGCAGGTTTATACAGCAACCGCCGACTAGAGGGAGAGACAGTAATATTATAACTCGCGATTGCTTTATCCACTCAATCCTTGTTTCACCCTTTGAACATGACAGTTAAAGAAATTGACGACCGAGTACGGCACACAAAACCCCTTTCCTTCATGCCAGGGGCCGTGCGTTTTAGGACTGAGCTACGCCTCTACTGAAGCGTATCCTCCTGCACGAATTGTAGAGGTAATAGAGACGCCATCACCACCGTCAACTAACGTAAGTAGAGGCTTTCACAATCAACAATTCTTTCGTGCCACTGTCCACACTTCTTATCGACCAATAAGCAAAAACCGATGAACACTCCTGATTCTCCTGTACTCTAGCCAAATATCCTCCGAGGAATATCTGAAACACTTCGCCTTCTTTAGATATACTCGGTACCCTTCTCAGACCCTGGAAAGAAAGTTCCGATTAACCCGTACCCTCAGTGGATGTGTTCTTTCTCCCTGGGAGAATCTGGCCAGCCAGCCTGTCTCTTTCTTCTTCACAAACAAATGACTTCTCTCTCACGGCCCCCCTGATTGAGAAAAACCGACAGACATTGAACCCTCAAATTCTTTCGCACGAATAGCCGAGACACTGGACAACCACCACCTACTTCTACTCCAATTTTCGTCCCTGTCAAACACCTCTCCTGTGGTACACTACAACTCTTCTCCTCCTCGTGTGTTTCTTTGCCTCCGCGCGCTCGTTGTCGATCCTTCCAACATACACACGAAGACGTTTGTTCGCTCGTCTGAACAGCAACTTGATACTGTCTTGCTCGGCTCAATTTGGGAACAACCCCCAGAAAAACTTCTGAACTGCAATCTATCAATCTATACCGTAGTTAATAATTGTCGAAGGCCTCCTATTTCGGGTAATGCAACGTTCCAATCACCCACGAGTACGATCAATCTCCTGCTCGCGCTCTCTTTCTCTCTCGCAGCTCTCTTCTCCTTTTTCCTTTCCGGTGCTCTCTCTTCGCTCACTCTCGCGTCGTGAAATAGCTAGCAGATAGGAAGGAATGGGAAGGAAATTTTTCTGAAGGACCTCTAAGAAGAGTAGGGAAGAAGAGTTCTCTCTTGGTCTCTCTTCTTCTTCGGTCGGATGGAGCGGGCAGACCGGGCAGACCGGGCAGGGGCGCGCGCAGACAATCATGGCTGGGCAGCTGTTAGAAAATACGAGCGGAACCAGCCCCCGAGTTTACACATGGAATAGAATGCAATGGGAAGCGATGGCAGGGCATGGATGCTCATGTGACCACCACATGCATGCCATGGCAGGCAAAGGTGGCAGAGAGAGGGACGGGTAAATTGAAGGAGTGGTTCAAGTAGACCAAGACAGGCTACTTTAGGAAAATACTTATTTACTTCTTACAATTCTTCTTTTTGGCGCCCAGTTTCCAGAACTGGAATCCACCAATGAACTGAACCCTTCACTCCTCATGTTTATGACAAAGTTTTAACACGTGGATTTGTGGAGACGTGTCCTCGTCTTATCAATATTTGCTGCAACTTGCGGTGCAGCAGATGGATGGATGGAATGATGGACGGACACATCTGTGAACGTCCATCTTTCAGTTCATTACCTCTGGTTATTAAAATTACTGGAATTTTTAAACATTGAATTTTCAGTACTTAAGATGCTTGGGATCCCTGACTCTTCAAGTTAGTTCAAGTTATTGAGTAAGTCCGTACATAAATAAGCAAGAAATTTTGTTGCATAATAATTGAGATATTGGCAATTTTCTTCATACTAGGCGCTGTCCGTCAGTGCTTGCAAGCAAATTGATGCAGATAATTGAGAATGATTACCTGGCTAATTAATTACCCAAACCTCATACATGCTGATTGATGCTGGTCCTATGTTCTGTAACAATCTTGAACGATTGATGACATGAGGTCATCTCTCTGTTGTCCCACTATCTGGAGGGGATAAAGCAATACCCTTATGACAATCCCTTATTTCCCTTCATCGTGCTTCTTTTGCGCTCCTCCTTTTCCTTCCACGAAAATGCACTGTGCGTAAGAGACAGGTGAATGCATATTCATAAGAATCTTTGGAGGTGAATATCTTGCCTGGAGGTGAATATCCTATCATGGTAAGGTATTTTATTGTATGCATTTTATTTGATTTATTAGCTTATTTACTTATTTTATTTTTAATACAGCGCTCTTCGAAGTATTAGAAATTATATCTTTATAAGATATCCTCGTAGTTGGATATTCTTTAATAAATAATTATGTCTGGCAGCTAAACCTATCTCAAATTAGTTATGTGTGTTTATTATTTTCAAGATTCTCAATTTCAACACAGTTGAGCCTCACTAAATAACGGACTTTATACGCTAGCTAATCAGTAGGAAATATACGGTGCTAACTTAGCATATTTTATGAAAATAAATAATACAAAACAAAACCAATATTATTGACTTTAGAAGAATATCATCTATTCGAGTCTTATATTGAGGAAAGAATGTTCGTAATTGTTCTTTGCTTGAAATAATACTCTTTATTTTTTGCATAGATCTAAAAGGAAATAAAAAGGGCATTGATTTCAATTTTTATCTAATATCCAAATTTCCGGAAAATTTAGAATTAAATTCTATTACTGAGAAAATCTACCAGAAGTTGAAAAATGGATAACTTGAAGTCATTCTAAGAACTTTCCGAAACGAAAATCATTAATCCATGATTTATTGTAAACCAAAATAATCAATAAACAATCATATCAGTCATATATTCTAAAATAAACCTATATAAATGCATTATAACATTAAGAGAATCAAACTATAGCTAAATATACTAGATGATATATACTTAGAGGAGACCATTATATAGATATATATATATATATATATATATATATATATATATATATATACAATTCAACTCTAGGATCTTGTGGTCAAAGATAATTCCTTATCTGTAATAATAGATGTAGAAGTAAATTATTTTTCCACTTTTTAGAGATATATATGTTGGATTTAAGTTGTAAACATATAGATATTATTGATATAACATTTTTAAACTATAGCATCAAAAACAATGGGAGTTAGTAAAACCGTTAAGTGACCATATTGAAATGGCTTAGCAAATGGATCATTCAAGGAGCGTGAAATATTCAAATAAGTTAGATTTATTATTTCTGAAAAATGAATATAATATCTTTTATTCAATATATTTATTATCAAATAAAATAAATCAGTACGTAAAATAGTAATGGTCAATACCTTTTAAGCTATATACAATAAGGTAAGTAGTCATACTAAGCTTTTGACAGAATTAATTTTATGCGTAAAATATTCAAATTTGTTTAATCACATTCATCCACTTAAATATTATTAATATCTTCAAAATTTCTAGAACAGTTTTCCCTTTCAGGAAAAGAGATTGATTTCTACTTTAGTTACTTTTTTACTTAGTATCCATTTGTTTGATCCCTAAGCATATATAGAATAAAGATATTAGATATATATTATTATAAGTCTAATCACCTTTCTATTTTAAATAGGAAAAAATAATTTCCATATTTAAAAATCTATTATATTTCTGTTTTGAAATTACATGAGTCCTCTAAGTTGTTTTGTATTTGTTATTCCATATGATAAGAAATTCCACAAGTTCTTTCTACATTTCACTTTGAAGTAGAATTCTATATTGGATCAAATGAGTTGATTAATATTTTAGAAATTCAGGTTGATATTTTATATGTTCTTTTCTTTCTTTATTTTATTTGATTTCTACTTAATCTTTAGTATAAGTAAAGTGGATACGAAGACTTTCTTGTCAGTAAATTAAATAAATCGTAATGTTTCTTTAAAGCAGATAATTAACAAAAGATATACTCACATAGAAAAATGAAATTTGTTAGTCTTAGTTAAATTACGATGATAAGTTTAAGATATGCTTTCCCATTATGAAACCTTGAAAAATATATATTGCATTAAATTATAATAAGTTCTACAATTACTCTACTTGTTTTACTGAAAATTAGACATTTATAATTTAATAATAGTGAAAAACAATGTAGTAGAATCTTTTCCTCAAGGCCTACTTTGAAAGTGAGAAGGGACTATATTCTATTTTTGATAACATCATTGATAAATATTTTAATCTCATTTAGATAAATTGTGTATTATATCTTAGAAGGATAGGATATCAAGTGGGATATAAAACGTCATTGTAAAAGTATAAAAATAAGTAAAATTTAACTCGTGTAAGTTATGAATCAAATAAAATTGCTATTATTGCTTTCTTATTTTATATCAGTTCTATATGAGAATACGTTCAACTCTTTCTACTTGCGGACACATTTAAGACCCTCTCATAGTAATATTAGGTAAGTCCCCAAACAAATTTTTATAAATTCTGGAAACTCGACCCTGATTGAATAATTATGTGTTTCCTATTTTCTTCTTTTATGGACAAAAAATATTTACAAAGACTAGAAAAAAGATATGGTTTAATCTTATTGAATTTCTTATAATTATCTCGATGATTTTAAACAGTTCTTACAAGCTTAAAACGGAGTAAAATAAACTTACAGTATTTCTTGGTAATAATTTCAATTATGAGTGAGATCAAAGTTCAGACGTAGAAAAGTTAGAACGAGGAACGTCTCTATACATGCAAGTTATTCACTAAGTTAGTTTATATGCGTAGTTTTGAAATAAGTGTATTTTCTGGCATTTTATTTGTATAGTTGAATTTTAGATTTTATTAGGTCATTCTTATAACATAGAATTTTTTATATATTATCGTAATTCATCACAAAAAGTATAGGTTTCTAATTGTGTTAGAGGAGCGCTTAGTAAGCTTAGCTTAAGAAATGTGCAGAAACCTTTACTTGCAAAAGAAGTCAAGCAAAGTAATATATACATCATGAGGGCATCAAGAACAATAGATAACACAAGTAGGTTAAGGTCTGAGGTTTTCCGAATCCATATACTTCTTATCATGCGTTCTACGTGGTCGCCCTTTCTTTCTTAGAAAAGTGTCGAGTAAACTTCAAAGAGTGATAAATAGAGAATCAATTATACTTAATGCTCGTCTTACAATCCGGAGTTAATTCTCTCTCAATGTTATTGTGACTGGATCCGTTCATTATCAGTTCCAATTATAACTTCAGGAATTTAGTATATAAAAGTTTATAGTTTAGTTCTCCTTCTCACCCACCACGTAGCTTTTCTGCATGTCTGATGGCAATTGCTACGCACGTCGGAATTGTTTGCGCGTCAATCGCTCTAAATTACTGACTCGACCGGCCTATTGTCATACCATTTCCTAGACATAAGAAACCGAGTTGGTGTGCGAGTCTTACGGTAGAAACGAATTAGATTGACTCGCGACCGGCCTAGTGCACTACCTCGAACACATAGTCTACCAATTTGGTGGACGAAGAACACCGAGTTGGTCTGCGAGTCATGGATACCTTGCGTCCAAGTCACCTGTAGAGCAAGAAGACAGCGGAGAAAGACTTGGGTTGTGCCAAGAAACTCCTCAGATTCCGAATTTGATGCCATAAACCGGTTACTTCACAGAGTCAAGGGACAAGTTCCTAGGTAGGTACGTTGACGAATAATGGTTAATTTTCCGCTAGACACGGTTCGGGGAGAGAACAACAGGAGCAATTGACCCAGGATGGAAGTGTTTTCAAGCCTGCGGCGATTCCGCCAAATTTGACAAGCGAGTATTGGATCGGTGTAATATGCCAGCATGGTATCTACAACTATCTAAACATGGAGAGAGACTGGAAAGAGTGGATAAATGCTAGGGTGCGGCCTTGATGCTTGCTATTCCAGTCCAAATATAACGCTTGCTTTCAAGCATGAAGGAGATAAGAGTAGAGATAAAGGTGAGATTGTTTTTGCCAAAATAAAGATGGAGAGTAGTTGTTTCGATCTTTGATTGCCCCAAGTTACTTTTCCAGCCTTCGGGGATTTCAACAGTGGAAAGATAGATTGTGCCTGAAGAATGTCGAGCTTGCTTTGTTGATTGAGTTCTAAAAATACACACATTCCCCTTTACAATATGTAACATCTCCTCAAGTCAACTGTCAACAAAGACCTCACAGACGTGAGGGGAGACATTCTTTCCATCCTTGATGCACACATGTTCCTCCACTGTTATGATAGAACTGCTTTCAGTCGAGAACCTTGAACGCACACATGATAGAAACACTTTCGGTCATACGGATAGCGTCTGTTGACTGTCATTAAGATCAGGAGCAGGAGGTATGAGGTTTAGGAATGGAAAGACTTTAAACTGAAGAACACATTGGGTGGCGGGGGTGGAGGTGAGCATAGCATAGGCGGCCAGGCCAGCTCGAAAGGAACCGGGGTGGATTGGGGTGGCAATCTCACCAAACCAGACGTGATTCCGGAACATGTAACTTGGGAGGGATAAGGATTAGGGAGTGAGTGTAAGTACATATCAAAAGTTGCCAAACATGAGCTTTTGCTTGTCCAAGAGAGTTGGAGAGGGTATAATGTTAGCTTGTGAGAGAGAAAAGGCATTTCCAAGTGGGATGGAGATGGTAGCGATGCTAAGTACACTGCACCGACGCCACCTTTGATCTTATCTAGCATGTATATATATTATTCAACGGAAGAGAAGCACCGCCTGCAGAGGCTGAGGGAGGAGATGTGGAGCAGCAGAAGCACCGGTTTTATCAGAAAAGTGAACGGAGGGAGAGGAGAGGGCCCCAATGTCAGTCAAGGGGGTCAGGTCAGGGTTCCAAATCCCAGAAAGGACTACACTTACTCCTGCAGTGCACTAGACGTACCTCATTATCAGCCCGCAATATACGCTGGAGCTGTACCTTCCCTCTGTTCCCCATAGCATAGAATCCCGATTTGCCAAGAAAAATCGCGAAAGGTGGTCAATCATTTTGAACGAATTTATTAATCAGCCCTAAACACTAAAACTTTGAAGTTTTGGGGTCGAGATGCTGTTGCTGTGGTGGGGCAGCATGTCAATATCGATATTTGTTTGGTGCATCTCACGTCTTTCGCCAGCTAATTTCCACAATGCAAAGCCTTCCCGTACCTCCCCAGGGCTGGCCAGGGCCCTCCAATACCACAGACGGTAAAGTCTAATTCCTCTGCTACCTCGTGCTCGATCCTGGACGCTCGATTGGGACATCGAACGGGATAAGGCTTGGACACATACACTAAGTCGTTAAATGGTTTAAAGCCTCATTCCGCTCAGAGAGACCGTAAAACGTAATGGTTTTGCTGCCCGATTCCATATCCTGAACAGACTTCAACGATGCAGATTGTGACACAGCAACTTCCCAAAGAGAAAGCCGTGAGGTCAAATCTCCTCTGTGCTCGGTTTCCGGGACGCTGATCACTTCACATGCTTGAGCCTAATTCTCCTGTTGCTGCCTGAACACTCTCATTCTGGACAGGCACAGAGTAAACTTTAAATTTTTTGTCCACATTCTTAATGACAACATCAGTCGATACTACATTACCTCGACGATGTCCTGAATGAATGTCGGTCCGTCCTACAGTCTACTTGATAGTCTGGTGGTGCGTGTGTACATCGTCTTATGATTTCGACATCTACGATCCAGTGCTTACACACAAAGCTATGAAATTCTCCAGGTGCAGAGAGCTACTTGGGCCGATAATGATTCTAATCACTCGATTCAACAACTCAGAACGCGAGGGGAAGCCAGCCAACTGGGCCGTATAGTCACTATGAATCCCCGGTCCCTGCAGTAGTAATCTATCGAGTAATCCATGCAGTTATCGACACAACAGAGCGGAGATTTTGGCAGAGATTTACTCACGAGTATGAAATAGCGGGTGATGGGGAGCGCATTTCCGCATGGGAAGAAGGAGGTGGGGGAGTGGGGGGGGTGTATCGTGTCATGCTGTGGGGCCACGCAATCCATATTGGGGATGTGTGGGGCGCGTGTACATCCAATGAGAAGCGGTGCTGGTGTGGCACGCGGCTGTCCCATTCCTCTGCTTAAAGTCTGGTCCTCGTCCCCTTTCCTTTCCTGGCCCACTCGCTCTTTCTTTCTTCTTCTTTCTTGTTTAGGCCGCGCCAAGATGCCGCACCAGCAACCAGCCCGTGTTGTATAGGCCAGGCAGGCCCCTCCCTGGCATCTCTGGGGACATCCACTTGGGAGTGAGGGTTACCTACACACAAATAACTCCTGCCCTGCCCCGACCTTTCCCGGCGAAGTTCTAAAACAGGCCGGATAACTTTTGGGCTTCTTAAACCGGACTACGAAGGATCTTGATATTTGCTACCCGGCTCTTTACTTTCTGAGCCGGTTGGAACAAAGGGTCTTCCGGTTCACCGTAGTCCAAAGCCCGGCCAACTTCCTCAATTAGCCTTGTTGTTTCATTTCCTCGGGTCCTACGCTTGCCGTTCTCTCTTGTTACTGCAGAGCGCGATACGATGTCCGGAAGAGATCCACTTGCATAATAATGTCCGTATGTGCGGGATGATCACACTCCCGCGCTGCTCCTCCTACTCCTCGTCCTAACGGAAACTCCTCTCGCGTGAAATTTCTTCAGAATTGAAGGATCTGTTGTGCGCAATCCCAATTGGTTCTCCCCTCCTATTCCTCCATTGCTAGTGAATTACCAAGGTCGTTTTCTCTCCTCTCTTGAGCTTCTTCAAAGGATGAAAATGTGGAGGGGATGGAAACATAACGAAGTTAATTAAGGAAGTGATCCCACGATAACGACTTCTTAAAACATGTTCTGTTTACTTACTACATAGAACTCCTTTCTCGTTGTCATGGCTAACTCCCAACGTTGTTTCTCTATTACATCAACGCTTTTCTCGAGGTCAAGGTGGAGAAATGAGATAATAGTCTATTGAAATCACTTTTCGAGGTCGAGATGCAGAGATATTTCGGTCTCACCTCAATATGATATTACTACTGGATCATCACTTTCTCAATGAGTGTCTATTTCACAACTCTCTTTTCTCGAGCTCAATGTGCTTATTGGTCTCTCTGATGCACTTGCAATATGGTATTAGTACTGTATCATCACTTTCTCAATTCTAGTGTCTACATTGCAAGTCTCTTTTCTCGAGCTCAATATGCCTTATTGGTCTTCCTGATGCTTGGTGAAAAGCCATATTGTAGATTCACGTACTTTGAATTTCATTTTCCCACCTCCTTATCTTCATGCTCAAGCTACAAACGCCCATGCCACAGCCTGCTCCCTTTATCTACCAATCGTGCCAAGCACTTGACTCACACTTTTGAGTTTCTCCTTCCGAACTTCCTCTATTACATCTTTCGTGGATTTCCTGACCCCTTGTCGAGTCATTTGTTGTGCCTCGTGGAACTCATATTCACATGTTGGATTAATCACGGTAGATCCCTCATTGCTAGTATTTCTGAAATTTCCTTCACGAGAACCTCTTTTCTCTCGTCTAAGAACGTCTCTCGTCTCAAGACGTTCTTAAGAGTACATGTCTGCGGTAAGCACATATTTCGTTTGGAACACACAAGATGTTCTTTTTCTTCTTCAATTCTGTAGGTCAATGTTTGTGTTCCGTTGAATGGTGGAAAATTCACCCTCCACATGTGGTAGCACGTCGGTCTTTATCGCTTTCTCTTATGATAGAACTTCAACTTATTCTCCCTTCTTGGCCTTCACGACGCGTAAAGTGTTGCATTTCACCCTTCTTATCAGGAGTAATATGCTGGATCCGCCTGATGCGTAATTTCGAGTGTCCATGTATGTCTTTGCTTATTTCGAATTTCGAATCACACGCTCCTCCGGAACAACAAGAACGCACACTCTTGCCCTACCTGATGCGTTGTTCCGTGTGGACGGGAAGAACGGCTCTAAGCAGGCAGGCAAGGTGTTCTCACTTTGCTTGGAATTTACATCCACATCTACTGTAGTAACATGGTGGAGTAGACTCCATCGAGACAAGACGAAGACGGCTTATTTACTTCCCTTCATGCCGAAAGTCAAGCGAGCTCCCTCCACCAGCGATTACCTACGTAAGGGAGGCAGTACTCATGTCGGCCACATTCTGCTTCACTAATGACTGGTTTATGTAGAGATATGGTCGGTCTGTCTGTACTTTCCTCGTATTAAAAGTCCAGACCGCTGGTCGTAGTACCTCGATAAAATAGGGGGTCCATGGCTTGGCAAAAGCTAGATGTTTCTGACCTTCCTGCCTCTGTGGGACTCTATGCGTAGACTGGGCTTTCTCTGTACCGCTATTCCTACTGCTCTTACTTGCCCACTGGTTTTTCTTGGGACCACGCATGACTGCACTGCACTGCACTGCTTCGATCCATTCGGAGGTCAATCCTGTCACGTTAGTTAAGTTAAATGGGTGACGAAGATTTGCTTGGCCGGGGCGGCCATAAGATATCGGTGCGGTGGAGTACTTCCCCCCGCTCTCAGGAAGGGTGAGGGTTTTTTGGGTGGTGAATTACCAGCGGAACGGATCGAATTAATAAGTTTCCGGTGAACTAGGAGGAGGAGACAAAGGTTTCAAGACCTCAGGTACATCGTTGATGCCCGTAGAGTAGCGAGAGAGATTGTTGTGTACATTACATTATATTCGTGATGGTGGAGGCGGCGGTGGAGGGCTCGCTGGCTGATTGATTCCGGTGAAAGAGGAGGAGGAGGAGGAGGGTACGCCGATCATGATAATAATAAGGTAGTGAGCGAGATTGTATGCATATATTAGACATTCATGAAGGTGGAGTTGGTGTGTTAAAAATGATGGGAAAAGAACTCCCAGTATATATGACATCATCAGGGCGGTTCGAGGATTGTATTTCTTATGACCCCGTTCTGATGCTTTTCCACTTCCCCGTAGAATGATCCATGTGGGAGGCGGAGTTTGATCTTCGATCATCCAACCCACAATCGAATCTTCACTCCTCCGTCTTAAATTCACCACATATTGCCTGAATCGAACGCATGTTCGAGAAAACAAACCTTAGTAGGGCTCATATCTAGCCCATTACACTCTCCACCATTCACGAAGCAGAACAACTACGATCCAAAAATCCACGACCAGCACATGCAAAAAGTTGAAATCCGAACTCTATGCGGCTGGGCCCCAACCATTATACCACTCCCCCCCGTCGTCCCAAAGTGAGAAATCCCATCTTCCCCTCTCTCGATTTCCGGCTTCCACAATTCACAGGTATCCGGCCCGCATGAGGCTCGCGCCAAGGACGACCACGTGACCTACTGTAGGGCGGCGTCTTCTCAGGCGACTCGGGCAGCTCGAGAGGAAAAACCGGGTATGTTTTTCATGAAAACTAATTTAATTTCCAGATTTTCGAATTTAACCGAAGAAAGGGTTCAGCGCGGCTTCCAAAGTCCGGCCCTTTCTTCGATGAGCCAACACAGGAACCTGTCAGACAGGTCACCGAAATCGACCACCGCCGGTTTCCGATAGCGCACCTACCTATCCCGGCAGTATACGCACCGGCGGCTCCAGTGCCCTCCACACTATGGCCCGCGCGCGTGGCATTATGGTCCACTAATCATCATGGCATCTACCCTTATCACCTCATGGATGCATACGTCATGATGGATATCCATGGTTGTGGCTGGCCCCTCCGCTCATGGCAGTAAGTACCAGCCCGAGAACACCCTGGAACTCATGATCTCTCGCGACCATGGATTCGCCTAGAGATTCGCACCCAATTGCCATCCCGTTCCCATTTCTTTCATTCAACCATACATGAACTCGCATCTTAGAAAGACCATAATGCCGCCACTAACATCCATCGAACCAGTTCTCGCTCCCTCATTTGGATCATCTGGAGTAATTCACCTTACCTTTCAGTTTGGATTAAATATTTCATATCTTTCTTGATGCAGATGTCTGCCGAATTTTAAGTACATCCTACACCTCCAACACAGACTTTTATTCAATTTATTTAACATCCAAGTATAGGAACTGTACTTCTGGACGAAAATTTCCATATTAAATTTTTTAATTTTTATTGGTGATTATATTAATAGATGATCACATTAAAAAAAAAAGACCTCATAGAACACAAGAAGGATGGGAAGACACATCAAGCGGCACAAGGGAGAGACAAAAGAGATAGAATAGGCCTAGACTCCAGTAGTATGGATATGAGAAATTTGCACTACCATACATAAGATATCCGAGCTATATAAATTGTAAGTTTTACAAGTTACAAAACATCCAAAGAAATATCACCTAAAGTGATTGCTCTCCCATGGATGGTACCCGCCAATGCTCTTTGTAGAACCATTGACACGTGTTATCTAAAGTATGTTATGAAGTATGAGAACGATACACCTTGCATCATTACCGTCAATAGATCACCATTACTAAAATAGTGAAGTCTTGTATATAAAATAATTGCATGAAATAGAGCATATTTTGATTAACATCTAATTAAGGTCAATGGTTTTTATATCCTTCATCTCCAGGGATAGATATCCCATATAACTTATAGAATCCAAACTGTATAATTATGAAAAGTAAATTGATGACTACCTTCCGATTCCGTTCTAAATTAAATTTTATTCATTAAACGAATCGACTCTTCACTAACCAAACTAAGGAAGTGTAATGAACCGAAAAGCATTCACAAACTTTTAGCAAGAACATTCTGATTATAATCATGTCCGAGGTCATAAAGAAAGACGGCAAGTAAATAAGTATGATCATGATCATTTGATGATTATCAATCCATTTGATTTATTCAATATTTATAAAGAATTATATCTGAATGCTTACAGATTCTTTCATCATAAGACAATATAACAATGACAATTGATCAAACATCTGTAAAATAGTTGAGTTACTCTAAACCAAACCAAAGTAAAAGTGGATAATTTTAAATTTCATTTCAATACTGAAAATAAAACTAGAAAAGAGAAGAGAATAGATGAGAATGTTTTAACTGGATAATTACAGATATATGAATTAAACATCCAAAAAATTGAAAAATTAATGTACGCTTATTTTATCGCTGATTATGTTATCTTCCACTATCTCGTAGAGGATCTTAGAGGTGATTTTTGAGAAATAAAAATATCCTGGTTCCGTTTTACTTATCAAAGATATTCATATTAAATTTTTCTCTAAGTAATAAAAAATATACAATATTTAGAAAAGAAATGGGAAGCTAGGATCTAACAGGTGATAAGGTGATAATAATTATGGATAAAAGATTTGGTATTACATAATTAATATTTTGTAAAATTTATTAAAATATAACTCTCACCTCCGACAACATCGAATCTAGCACCGAACATATCGCTAAGTTGAGCAAAGTCCTGCAAGATAAAAAAAAAAATATCCCACAAAAGATATCTATTACATCAAGCTTTTTTAAATAGCTTAATTGAAATAATTTAAATCCTAGTATATATCTAAAGACAGTAGACACAACTTAAAGGCTTGCATAAATTTATCTACTTCATAAGACTGTTCCTCAGTCTTTATAACTTGACAAATCATCATACACTGCCCAGCAACAATTTTTGCCAAACTAAAGCAAGCAGAATGTTACAAAGGCCGTCCATGTTACTTAGACTTTTCTTTTAAGCTAGCCCATGGGCATATACTTACGTAAGCCATGCTTAACTTAAAGGAAGGAGTCGGAGAGTTAAGTTGGACTTTCTTCCATGAACAGTAGTACCTCTTGGAGGTGTGGATAGTATTCTGGGTCCACCCAAGTAATTGGACCATATCCAACTAAAATATTCTAAATGCCAGCCATTGAAGGAGAATATTATTTATTACCACACTGAGGTATAATCCCCTTGATTGGTTGGCTGTCATCGTGCCCCCAACCTACGCTATAGACATAAAAGAAATCATTGAAAACGTTTGTATATAGGCTTTATGTGCACTCGCATCATATATTTTTCTCTTCTCGTGTGGACTTTCAAAACTTTGTCTTACTTGCATTGCGAAACCGGTAAGTCTATATACATTTATGTAAAGGAAATGTGAGTCAAGGTTGTTTTTTCCCAGAGATATATTTTTATACGTTGGTGTGTCACAACTACCGGGCTTAGCTCATCAGTTAATTCCTCACTGTAACTAAAGACTTTAGCGTAAATTTTAATGTTCTTAAAACTACTCGGCAACCACATACGATGTCTCATTTCATCAGGTTGATGATATTTTTGTATTTTAGGCTATTCAGTAGAATAAAAACTTGCTATAGACCGTCTCGACACATCGTTCATTTATAACGTGTACGTTATTGGGACTCTACGGTTGGACTGGAAAATCACAAATACGCATATCTACACAAAACATAAAATTCTCGTAGGGATATTTACGTGTCAGTAAATTGCAAGGTTAGGAGCACATTGCTAGTATCTACAATTACATGAGTATCCAGTATACAGAAATTTTTTGTATAAGAAATAATATGTGAAAGTCTCAAGTCTTTAAATGCAAAACTTAGATAAACGTGAATTAAAATATTGTTGAAATTTATAGCTTATGTTAATAGTACAATTAAAAAAACCACAAATGCTGATGTATGCCTGACAGTGCACAGGTCGGAGTCGGAACCTAAAATTCAATACTTCTACTTTTTTGCAATAACTCTAGAAAATAATTCGGAAATTCCGTTAAGATACGATTCACAAAGTGAAATACTACAAGAATATCATCGATCATGTTATGAGGAAAAAAGTATAAAATTTCCCTTTATCACATGTCAAGAGTCTTCACATTAAATCCGAAAATAAAATGAGAACAAACGTGCAAGGTTTATGTTTTTCAAAGTTCTAAAACATTAATTGCTATGCAGATCATGCCAACATGCAACCTATGTAAAACCCCCACATATCTTGAAAGCGTCCACTAATTCCTTTAAAACTATGCACTACACTTTCTCAGCCTTAGAATGAGTGTGATCAGATCTACATAGGTAAAACTTGAAGCAACTGACAGTTCTTTCGATTTGAAACACTAATGTCAACGGTATGGAGTAAAGATCCTTACGCGCGGAATTCTGTTGCTTACATCTCACACCAATCGTATATTTGCTCACCTGCTATGGCATCGAAAAAGATCAACTGAAAAACTCGACGAGAGAAGGGCATGTTTGCACCACAATCGATTGAGATGATTCATTGATTGACAAGGACTCAAAGAACTGAAACTGAAGGGGAGTACAAATTATTTGAAGGGAATCAATTTCTACCTACCTGTTATAATGCAGAATTATCGAGCTGTACCTGATGCATGGTTTCCTGTATTCTTATATTATACCATGCATGAATCGAATTGAGAGATCCCGTTGAACTTTCAGAACCCAGATCGTTCTCATTGGCACTTTATTTATCAAAAGTTCAAAACGTCCTTCTGTCCCCATTTGTGAAGGTGAAGTAGATGGGTTATTACTACTAGATATCACAACAGACCACAATAGGAGATGATTGATGAAGACAGCATTGCATGATTTGAGATAAATTTCTCTCCTGTGGGAATCGGAAGATCGTTCATCGTTGAGCTACCATAAGCTTCATGGGTTGAAACTATGCTACTGTGGTAGTACTAGTTTCCCTCCCTGATTATGGGATTGTCGCAACAGTTTGTGACCGTCTTTGCTTGGGTAAATAGATTTGTATGTGTCACAACAAACGTAGTAGTAGAACGTATGAATTTCTAGCGTATGAGACACAAAAACAACAATCAAGTCGACGGTTTGTTTGTTTGTGCAGCTGCTTGTATCTCAACAAGCTCAACCTGTATTACTACTGTCAGCGAGAAGAAATGTACCAATGGTGACGGTGAAATGTACCCACCCACCTGGCTCTGTTTCCATTATTCGTTAAAGACATTTGTGGTTCAGAATGCTACGGAATGGAGGAAGAAGCATCAGGTCGCTGGCTGTGGATCAGATCGTGAGACAGCAGCAACTTGTAAAGGGACTGAAGTGAAGTGACAGGAAGAAAGACTATTTTAACACGTATGGATTTGGTCGAAGTAGCGTAGATCGAAATACTGAAAACACGCAATGCTTGTGCCCAGTGTGTGTCATGTTGAGAGTGTTGACGAAGGTTCATGTCACATCACATGTTATAGTGCTGCTCGTAATCTCTAGTTGCTGTTGCTGCCTTGATGAGACAGAAGCTAACAAACGGTAGATAGAATTAGTAGTCGGGCAGTGTTGAGGAGGACGCGAGGCTAGGGAATTGCTGCAGAGGTCACATAGAGAGAGTGAAAGGAGGGAGTCATAAGTGTTGCAGATGCAAAACTTCAGCACCAGGCGAGGGGAAGAGATGCCTCGCACTTGGCCTGGTCCCGTACTCCCTATGGCCTCGAGGAGAGGATAGTCCCTCGTCGGGGATGTCATTTTAGGCAGGACTACGACATGTTGCCGTCATGATGAACGATTAGGTGATAGTAGTCAAGCAGCAAGAGTGTGTGTCCTAGTGGTCGTGTCAGGTGATGCAGCTCGCGGAAGCCAGGCTGCAGCAGACCTTTATGAGATGATGATCTTCAACATCATACCAGGAGAGTGATGAAAGAACCTATCACGGACTGACTCCCGAGAGATCGAGAGCAGTTAGATGTGCACTGCATATATTGGCAATGTGGAAGATGCATTTCCAGTGATAGTAGTGTACTTCCACTTACTGTAGCTGCTGCTCTCCTGTGAGATGATATACCCACCACTGTAGAAGATATGGACAAGCTGACTGACCGACCGACCCCGACCGACCGATTGCTATATCGAGAGAGCGAGCTTTGTAGTCCCAGAGTTAGAAATACAACTATACTGTACAAGATAAAAGGAGTCCGTGAGCGCAATTAGATAGCATCAAGCCAGACTACAGCGATATACAACCAAGCAAATGTTTACATGACTGACTGACTCACTTACTGACTATCACCATACGTAGCAGCAGGAGGAGGAATTCGATTCTTGTGGGGTGTAGGTGTAGCTTTTCCGAAGGCCGTGCAGGATTCGACTGTTGCACGTCAGCAAATGGAGCACCTCAACAAAACTAGAGCAAGGATACTAATGAGCACACGCAGGTATACGCAAATGGCAAGAAGGCGTGAGAAATGCGCCTCCTATGAAGGTGACGATCGCAAGGACAGTCAGTAACATCATTACATTGCCTTCTTCCTCCTCAGACGCATCAGGTTGCCACTACTACAACAATATCAGCGGCATTATTTTCTTGACAATCCACAGCCGAGGTAACAACACAGCAATTCGTGTCACATTGTACCCACACCTCTTTACATCAGGAATAAGACCTTTGCTCGCTACCCTCACCAAATATTATTTCCCAAAGCTTAATGTACTTTCCACATCTCCCTGTCACAGACCATGACCCCTCTCCCTACATTTGCATCATTTCTGCAAAAAGACAAAGCCACTCAAATTCAATCCTAATCGACCTTCGACACATTTCGAGAACTCCCAACTGCAAGGTACGCAAATGTAACATCTCCCACGTGAACCTCCCAGAATAGGACTGATTGCCGAGAATGCTGCCTTGCGGTCTCCATCTGATTAAACACAAGAAATTTGTAATCTGGATCTATATAATCTTGTAGATAATATATGAATGTGGACGTCAACGTGTCCGTGATTTAATTTCTGAGCATGTTCAAGGATCAGTTAACTTTTTCTCCACAATTGCTACTACCGAATAAACTGTACCGCAGAATGACAGAAAGGCGTTCGATCTTTATCTGCCTCTCAATTTCTGTCACCCTGCCATAGTACATTCATCTCTAGACAAAGCTTCTGTGTGTACCACAAAATCTGATTTGATTGAGCGGGACTTAAATATCGTCTAAATACTCACAAAATCGTACAACTTGAAAGAAGCTTCATGTTTTTTGTCACCCTTCTGTTGCAGCAAATAATATTCGTTGTTGCATGGAAGTGGCAGACTAGATCCCCCTAGCCTTCTAAGCATTCTGGTAGTAAACTTCAACATTTAAACTTCGTTAGATCGGAGGAAGCTTCTTGTTGGTATTGTAATCCCTCAAGCCTATTCAAGTTCAGTACCCCGCAAGCAACTTGTCCCGCTCATTTCGTGTACTTACGAAGCGGATTGAGGTACTGTAATTGAAGAAAGACCCCCATCCGGTAGGCTTCGACAAATTGCGACACTTCTGGATGACATAGGAAGGCAACGAACGGGGGAAAGAAGGATTCAGTGAGTCATATACATAGTGACTCTCCACAAGTAAAAAGGGCAAAGACATGGGTTCTATACGAAATTTGCATTATAATCTTCTCGCTTAATTAATGAGCTCGAGTATCAAACATTGACACCGAATGCATTAAACCTCATCTTTGTATAAACAGGCACAAGACACAAAAGAAATGTAGTGTTTTCCGAGCATGCATAATTAAAATACCTACAACACCCTTCACGTGAATCCCATGAATTGAAATGAGGCTTAGTCCCCTTTTCCCTCTTAAGTTTTATCCTTGTTCGCCGTGATGGGGTCTTCCCATTCTTGTTATCCTATGGGTGTAGCGCTCGATTTTCCTTGAAGAGTGAACGTAGTCTACTCTTGATTACAGGCACTTCCCTTTCCTTTTCAAACCCGAATGCTTTTATCTTTGTCGAAAGTGCAGCCTTTTGAAACGGTGAGCTAAAAACTGGAAGATTCTGCCAGAAGACTCCAACCTCTTGCTATACATCACAACTGAGACAGTGCAGTGCCCCCACTTTTCTTTACGTGGTCGTTAATCATTCTCATTCCGACGAGGGACCCAGGTTTCCACCCGCCTGAGCAAAGTTTTATTTCCCAAGTTTGATGAAGCGTTGTTGTTTGGGATCATGATTCACGCAGAGCCATGCGGCGCCTCGCCTGAACTGCAATTCTAAGTCCAAGTTGCCCTTTGGTGACTGCGACTGAGTGATTGGTAGCTTCTAGAATTACTACTAACACGAGAGAATGGAGAAGGCAAGGGCTCGAGGGTCGATGCACTTCTATAATCTATCATGCATCCCAGAAGAAGACAAATCCTACCGATAACCAGGTTAGACGTTGAACGAGAATCCGGTAATCCTGCCGTCGGTCTGGTCCAGTTTAGTATCAGTGAATCCAGTTTTTATCATCGCTAGTGATGTTGTTGCTATAGGAGACAAGGTCAAGGCGGTGTTAAGATGGATCTTTGACTACGGTAAAGGGCCAAGTTGGAGTTCTTAAGTCCTATGATCATAGCATTAAGATTTGGTGAGACGCTTGAGAGTAGGCCAGTTGATAATGATGCCGATCCTAGGCGATGAGATAAAGCTACTGCAGTTCCAAAAACGCTTTTCGAACGCTGCATCTACGAAAGAAAATGATGAAGACATGGAGAGATAACTGAATTGACCATCAGTGTCTCTTTGTGACTACCATCAGTTAAATGTAGGTAGCACTTTCTTCCCAATCTTGCGCTAACACTGGCTCGAAAGCTTCTACCTTCCCCCAGTGGTTGCAGCATAAGAGAAGATATTGTCGAAGATAACTGATCCAAATATGAAATCGCAAATCTTCCCAGTCTTGTGCTAACGTGGGCTCAACCACCAACAGAATGACCTCGATTTAACAAGAAACAATTTACAATCCAAACTCGAATGCCGCCTTTAGAGAGAGAGGATCCCTTTAGTTGTCACTGTCAGACTGAGTGCTCAACCCAATGTTGCCAGCAACGTTTTTATGGTTTTCAGTCTCTAGTGTTTCATTGTCATCATAAAACATCACAAGCCACTCCCGGAATTTCCGACTTTAACATCCACGTCTCATGATATAACTCCTAGTGAAGAAGTATTCATCTGCACATCTTTTCCGATAAAGCGCGGAGTGGCCCACCTTTGCTCGCCCAGCCAAGATTCTCAACTGTGGGTTATTTTCCCGTAATTTAAACCGATGCTTCGATGTAGCGGATCAATCCAGTCGTCATGGGTGACAAAAAAGTGTGTCATGTGGTGGTGAACATCGTGGTGGTCGTGGACATGGTCTTGTCTGTGCTCTTCACATCAATGTGTGCATTTTGCAACCAGAAACTGCTTCGACAGTTTATCTCCTGATCAACTGTATGTTCTCGGTCAGAATTCCTTCTCAAGTACGAGAGACGTAAGGTCCCGTTCCTAGCCTATGTCCACCTTGCTCTTCTTCGTCACAACTTTTTCCACCAGTAACAGATGGTATCTTTCAGCTAATTATAAATTCACCTCACTGAGGGACGTACGAACACTACACCTAAGAACCTATCATGCCACTCGTGAAAATTAGTTTGAAGTGAGCATCTCTCCAAGCCAATTGTTTCTTTTGAACTAGGCCAACCGATCAACGAACAACGCTCGGAAGCAAACTAGGCTCTAGCCTAATCCTTCCCTTTCTTTTCTTACCCTTCCGTCATTTCTTGTTCTTATTCTTCGCCCGATACTTTCAGTCTCCAGTTTCTTGTCTTCAGAATCAAGATACACTCAGTCGTAATTCGCACTCCAGAAAGAAAATGTGTATGTACTTCATTGTTTTAGCAAGTCTGCCGAACGAAACTCTCTTTGTGAGGGGAACGTATCCTCTATTGCTGACACCCTTAGCTCTATAACATGGGTTAATGGATTTGTTCTCTTTTTCTCTCTTGTATCGACCATATGTGAACTCGTCTTGTCGACCAGACCAACTAACCGATGATAGAAACGAGAAAAAGACGACAGAAGCCGAATATGAATGAATTCACCTGGAAAATTGTGTCGTTTCAAGTAAATTAATGTAATTACAAAACCTCGATTCTCCTAACCAAACCTCAATCTAGTTGAATTTTTCAGGACGATAGACATCAAGTTTTGGTAGCCAGTGCATTAATTCTTGCTACATCTCATACGTTCATCTGCTTGTTTGAGCTGTAAACTACAGAGTACCAAGTGTTTGCTCTTGTCATTACCTTTCCCAGTCTTCATTTGACTAGATTTTATGGACGGTATTTCCAACATTTTCCTCATCAAGATACTGCCAGAATGTTATATCAAACATCTGTATATATTGCATAAAGTCACACACTTATTACTGTAGGAATTTGGGACAGATTTCAGCTCCGGGAAGTATAGGTCTAAGATTTGAGTCATATGCATAAACCTTTCAGTAACAGCAGATTGGTACCAAGCGATTTCACCAGCCTTTCGTAGGAGAAAATGGCACTAAACAGACAGTAAGATCCAATACATCGAATATTGAAAACAAAGAGTGGCAAGACCAGGACGTCAATCAACAGACAACATGCTGAAGCAAATTCTAATGGCATCGAAGAAGGTCACTTCCTCTGGTGGAAGATAAATCAAAAGAATAGTATAAACTACCAACGTGTTTAGCTTAGACGATGCCATCTTATAAAAGGACACTATTGGGCATCTTTGAATTGTGTTTACTTTCAGTTCATGCATTTTATTATTATTCACAAAAGTTATCGTTGTGTTACTTGATTTAATGACTGCTTTAGCAGAGATCAAAACGAGATACGCCACGCAACTTAACAGTCCGGACGGTACAGCCATCGAATAGGGGAAATAGAGACAAAGCAGTTATTAGTAGAATTGCGACTTTACCTATAATGTTATTGTAGCTGAGATAAATCTCTAGATGCCAAATTGGAAGTCTCCCCTGGAGTCTTTCTAATATTCTTTACACCTACACTTCACGATACTAGTTCACGATGATGACCTTCGCAGCATTGCTTAGACATTGATTTACGTGACTATTGTCTATATTGTAGTGTGATTCTACAACTTTGCCCTTCAAGATTGATTTTCGTGGCAAATCATTCTCATTTAACGATACAATTTTCTTAATTTTACATGTGGAAGCAAAGTTAGTATTTGAAACTCTGAAGCAAAGAAATTATAGTTTAGCTCTTACATTCCATTTATGTTTGTCCTCATTCAAGTTGATTTCCTTCTCATGAAGAAAAGTGCTGGATCAGATGATCTCTAAGGTCATTACCTACAGTTAAGTTCTTTGCTACACCTCTTGTGAGATATTCTGTACCATGTCACTAATAGATTGATGAGAACTTTCACACTCGGAATTTGCGTTACTGGCTAAGTTTCAAATTCAAAAAACACACTATTCCTGGGATACCTTCAAAATCCCATAGTCGGATGATTTTGTAGAATAGGGTGTAATCGTGTTAAGAAATTAGTAGTGATCAAATCTCAAAGTGATATAATTGACAACAAAATTCTTATTCAAGTCACAGGTTGAAGTGGAACTGTTCTTCGACGGTCATATTTTCGGTCATGGGAATTTCAACGGCGTCCTGACATTACCTTGAGTGATCTCAGAACGTAGCACATCTCTCTCGTGTCAAGTAAATGAAGAATCTTCCAATGAATTTGGTCAGATGTGCTAACTGATTACAAAATGGTCGTTTCGAAATGCTCCATCATCGTATCTAGTTGGTTTTATTATGGTCCGCCTGGGACGGCTATTATCTACTTCTTGTTTTTCAAGTATCTGTTCGAGTTCTTGACATCCAGCTTCGAGAACATCATTGAGCCTTTTGCAACTTCTTAGCTTCTCTAAGATATCTGAAGGAAGACCATCTTCATTCCACAAGTTCGTTTGAATTGAATCACCTTGTTTTTTTTGCTTCTTTGCGTTGTCATCCAAATCATTTTCACATGCCTCCAACTCATCAAGCTTCCGCACAGGATGTTGGTGATGGTCATTGGCTTTACTCTGCAAACACCAAATAACTTATCTCAATAATTTAAACTTGAGATGCAGCAGCTGTAAGTCCTTTAACATCATCCGTGAATGTTATCTGGATCAGCCGAAATTCTCCTAACCGAGTGTATGATATGTACTCGCTATTACCAAGGTGGTTTCGGTTAATAGAGTGAGTCTGACCTGTACATAGACCGAATTTGAGGCACTGTGAAATAACATAGAAAAAGAAGTACGAATGGAAGACATGATACATTTCAGAAATCGGGTCCAGCTCACCGTTTTATCGGGATGATCGTCTGCATTCCGAAGAATCTTCTCCACCACATCATGGTTTTCTAGACCTTTAGTAGCAACAAATGATAAGTCTCCACAGCCAAGAGAGGTTTCTTGGCTCTTGAGAGGACCACTTTCCCACACTATCCTAAATACACAGCTGCACAGTTGTTCTTCTCCACGGCCCCTCGTATACGTAATCCTATGTTTGGATGGCTGCACCTGCACCGCCAGGATGTGAGAGTGATGAAAGCAATGAGGACAGAGGAGATGAGAATATCCAAGCCAACAGCCAAAATGGAAGGATGCAGTAGCAATTCTAGTATTATTAGCACTTTGCAATGACTACTTCTGAAATCAGATTTACTGTATCTGTAACTTGATGAAAACATCCCAGAACTTTACCGACGGGTGAGGTCGTTCTGTTAGCTTCTGATCCGATGGGTCGCCAGCGTGGTTTTAACAATACAAATTATAAGATGCATCTCGCTTATTCACTTATAAGCAACAACAATTCGACTTATGTGGACAGATTTGAAGCACAAGCAGAAGTAGGAGGAGAGCTAACTAACTGTGCAAGTCCCATGGCTTTGTTGACACATTGGATAAGACTTGCTTTTACATCTCCAGAAAATGGAACTGTCAAAAGACAGATGGCGATGACGTACTTCGAGACACAGGTCGTCAATAAACTCGTGCGCTCTTTGTTGGTCAAAAGATAACAGAATGAGTTTGTAGCGAGTGCATGTCTTACCTGAAGAATGGTAGCGTCAAAGTATTTGGATTCATCCCCATCTGATGTCCTGTAGTTGGCACACATAGCCATGCCCGGATAGATTTGGCTGCATTGAGAGTCTTGCATCTGGACCGATGACAGCCTCACATGCTCCTTTATCGTTTTGGTACTCTTTAGAATACGTTCGTCCCAAAACTCATCATCCGACTTGTTGAAGATTTTAAAATGCACACGAACTTTTGGGCCTTCTATACTTAGCTGGCCATCATACCAAGCTTCATCGACCAATGAAAGCATCTCCAGTCGTTGTTGCCTTCTCTTTTTCATGGTTGTTACTGTATCTGGAAGGGAGGAAGTAACCAACTACAACGACTGTAACCCTAAAACTGATGTCATTCGCATTTCCAGGCCATGAAGAATGGAAAGTATTGGTGTTTTGATTATCTGAAGTTCATCTGTGGAGCATGCATTTTAATCCTCGAAGCACTAATAACTTTCACAGCTGCAAGGCTGCAGTATATGTGTTTAGCTGACTTCATTCTACGTGAGAATTAATCTGCTTCTCGAACATAAAGAACAAGATCTTCATAACTAACCAAATCAAGGGGCTCCGGCAGCAGCAGATGCCAGTCCTAGTCGTTGATAGTAAATAGATTCCAGATGCGAGTCCTGTTCAACTGAAATTGCAAGATCAATCTGGCCGATAGCACGAGATCTCTTGTAAATGCAAGGTCAATTCATGTATAATCTGCAGCCATGACTACACAGTAGACTGATGAGTTCACTCAAAATGTATGCAAAGATAGCATATATTCATAGAGATCAGGCCCATCCAACTTTTGAAGCAGAGGGATGTACAAGCAAGAAGATTGACAGTGGGCCTAAAAGCGACCTTAAGAATATCTCTTTTTATGCATGGCTGCTTCACCGCTTGATACAACAAGCTCATTCATCTGACAGCAGCTAGCGAGCTCTACTACAAAATGAATGACAGAAACCTTTCAGACTGCTCCTCTGTAGTAGGCGTAGCTCATACGTGCTTGAGACAGGTGGATATGACAATCTTAATTTATTCATGTAAGAACAACTGATAAGCCACTTTAAACAGTAGATGAAAATATATGTTGAAGAAGACGGGGAAATTTTTTCAAAACAACTCACACACACCATCACCTGTTGTCAGCAAATTACCTCCGCTCAATCGCTGGTTGATGTTATCGTATATGCGTTAGCAGGGGACCCGTACTTCTTTCTCATTCAGTTTATTCAATCCCGCGTTCATCCATAATCCTCAAATACGCCGGCAGTAAGAGGCGGACTCAATTCAGTCTCACTCGGCTTCTTCATCAGGGGGCAATTATGTTGGGGCAGTGTTGAATGCACTCAAAGTACTGATGAGACACAACGGGTGCGAATACTCATGACTAATCACGGAGTCATCAGTCCTTCTCTTCGCTCGTGTGAAATTTCATATACTGTACAGTAGTTGCGCTTCCTCCCTACACCATTGCTCTACAGGTCGATTGTGACTTATTTCACGTTAGAAGACTGTTCAATCTACGATAGAGGACACGATGATTTGAGAAACGTTCCATCTCACTCACTCGCTGCATTGATTTGAGTCCCCAAAATGCCAAATGCTATAAGATTGACTCAAAGATCTCCATTGCATGTTTTGAACACAACTAGAATCCTTCTCAATATGTAAGAACTCCATACAGTACACCATGCTTCCACTCTTGACCTGATACTTACAGGTCATGGCATTGAATTTGTGATCTCACTCCTGGTTCCAGGTACAGAAGGCAAATCTTAATTTTTGTGAACTTTCATGAAAGTAATAAGTGGAAATATTAGCTCAGCTTACCTTACCTTCTTGTAGTAACAACATCGTCCTTTGGGTAGAGGAGAATATCTACTCCTTGGTCCACGTATCATATGAAAAAAGTATATTAATTTTGAACGTCCATGCTTTTTGCATCTAATTTTTACCCAATTTCGAACTAAGCTAACTAAGCTACAAGTGGAGGGCTTCATTGAGAAAAGACTCTCCAGATTTATATATTATATAGTCTAACTGTAGAAGTAACAAAGGTACTCCTTACGATATGAGTTCATGCTTCGTGGGGTTTGGATATCTATTTAGAAATCAGAAATAGTAAAAGAATTCATTAACGATCTGTCTTCATCCAATGTTTCTCTTTCGGTCAGCGGCTATAACATCAGAATTTGTGCGATAAGGTTTAATTTCAAGGGACTCTAAATAAGGTTGAGAGAGCCTTGTTGAAGCTTAAACTTCGCCTGCTATGCTAGCTAGAGCCAAATTTAAATCAAGTGAAAATGAGTAGATTTTTTAATTAAATTATATGATTTATTTACTAATTAATGTATTAAAATAAGCATTTCTTGATAAGCTATTTTGCAAAATTTGTAATCTATTGGTTCAAATGGCTCCAGTTATGCTAGTCTACCTTTATTGATTACTTACTTCTTACTGACAGTCATATGTTCAGTACTTTTTAATTATCAGATATACATAATCTTCTATATTTAGAAATGATCATGATAATTCCACAGAAATTATTAGATAATTGTGAACAAAAACTACAAAAAAATAAATTTTTAACTTAAGTGTAGAGAGGATTACTCAAGTAGATAAGGTTCAAATGCTTAAAATGGTTATTTAATATGATATAAAGGAGACTTCACATTTAGATCGATATGGTTATTTACTGGTGTCAAGAGGTATGCTTAGATCCACAAAATATAAGGTAGAATTATAACAACATATTTGTATAAACATTGCATATTTTAATCACTTAAATTAATAAATTATTTTAAAATCACTTCTAAATTATTTTTATTAAAAATAAAAAATTGATTTTTATACTAATTATCATCTAAATTTGATCTAAATTTGGGTTTGGATAATCTTAATGAAGCTACTTTAACTACAAAAGGCATGTCTCGCATGGATAGTTCAGGATTGTAAATTTGGAAATCAATGAAGGAAGCTGAATGGCATCCAACTTCAAGAAAACTTTGGATTTTGATCAATGACTCAATTGACTCAATTTAAACTGACTTTGGTTAAATATCCAAATCCCTCCAAAAGACTCTTCAAGTTATTTAGACAAATTATTTGCTGTCAACAACCAAAGGATAAAATGCAAAATTTTTTATTCATTTATAAATTGAATAAATAAGGAGATATATATAAAGATTTATAACTCTATAGTAATTTGAATGGGAGATTTTGCTTATGATTTGATGTAATTCCAAGAAATATATTAGTGGATTTTAAGCTTAAATTCTACAAAATAGTACAAAAACTAAATGTAAGTGAAGGAGGAGTAAAAGATATTCTAATATATAGTAATATTTTAGTTACTATTATTATCACAAATAATTTACTCACCACTATCTTTAGACTACATTATAGTAGTCATATAATATATAGTCTTTATATTTATATATTTCTAAAACTTTAAGTTAATGAAACAAGGATATATAACAATAATAATACTTATATAATATAATCTTTTACATGCCATTAATTTGAGTATATGTAATATTAAAATTCATGGCTGATAATAGTAATATTTGTATCAAGAATAATACCAGGATAAAAGTATTTATGAAATCACATATATATATGTATATCAATTTGTAATTTTTATTTCATACAAATTATTCTTGGTGTATGTTTCATGCTCATCTAAATCCTTGTTAATAGAGGATAGATTCAATACATACTTTCATCCATATGACTTACATGATAGTTATGAAGACAAAATCAATAACTATTACAATATACATCATCCTCTTGGTATTCTTATATATTTAATCATGTAGTTTTGGTATGAAAGTTTTTATTACACCAAAAATTAGACCTGTAACTAATTATCTTCCTAATAAAATTGACTTAGTGAAATACATCTACTTTGGAGGCTTTCATGTGCTTACTTTTATTCATTGTATATTCAAGATTAGATATGGGACTTTTTATACCTTTTTATAGCTATTCTGACTTTATTTTGTATGCTTACTTACCTCTTCTATCTCATTGGTTTGATAAAAAAAATTAATTACTTATGGACTGCTTCTAAGCCTTTCTTACTTTTTCCTTGATGTTTTTAATAGTCCTAATGATTCAACCAAGTTAGTATATAGGTCTTGTTTCTTTTCCACATCTCTTTATACAATCCCTTTTCCTTTTAGGCATCTCTGTCATCTCCTTCCTTGAAAATTCCAAATTGGTATGTTATCAGTTTCTAGTTTTTATTTCTTATATTAATTGAACCTTTTGTATCTTTGTTTTGCTTTAGTGCAATCTTTTGGATGACATGCTAAAAAGTTATATTTGTAACAAGTTCATCATTCAATGTATTGTCAAAATATGTAGTCCACCAACCATCCTACTAAATAAATACACTAAGTTAAATTTTAAGCTTGCTTAAGTTTCATACCTTTTATAATAACTAAGGATTAGGGTAAATTTTTTTCCAAATTTTTTTACAAAAACTTCTAAATATTATATGTGAAATGTAATCTTGCTTTATTATTTTTCCTTAAACCTTCCACAAGTATGTGCCCTTTCATCCACATTATTAATACTTCCTTTGGGTGATATTGAATACTTTTGACCATTCCACACAATAAAGGTATTATTTTGAAATAAATGATCTAAGACATAATTTTTTTCTAATCTTTACAAGTTTCTTATAAATTCTATTAAAGCAAAATAAAATTGGATGATAATTATTGCAAGCTCTTCTTTATCAACTTTTCCATAATGAGCATATACATGAACTAGAAAAAGTGGAAGCAGGTCAAGTTGCCTTGGTAAGGCAACTTACGAGGTCTTTCCAATTTTATTATTGACTTATCAATAATTATAATTATGATTATTTAATATTATTCTATATAGATTCATCATAGAACCATATAAATCATACACATAATTTTTGCTTACTTGATATAGAAAAATAGTCCTTAAGTTAAAAAAAGGACTAGAAAATCATTCACAAGCTTGAAACCACAATATGTATAAAACTTTCTTCTATGATGTAAACTGTACCTGGATTCTCTTTCTCTAAAACCATAATATTTCTTATGAGTAGGAGGTTAAAGATCAATTGCCAAAATTTATATCTAGGTATCAAGTTTTGCTTGGTGAAGTTTACCCTCTAAATTATATTTATTGTTAAAATTTTCTTCCGTAAATGTTGGTGCATTTATGTTTCAGTTGCTCAAGATAAACTTAAGTAATCCTCTCTTTCCCACTCCTTTTTAACTCTAATTCAATGGTAGGTAAAAAGCTTATAACTATCTAGAATAAAATATAAAAATTCAAGCTTGATTGATTACCTAATGAACAACAAATGATATCTAAAAATATATAGCTTTTGTAAAACTATCATCATGGAGTTTCTATTTCTTATAGAACTTTATAGAGTAAATAATACTATTCATTATAGCCAACTAAATAAACATTGAAATATGGAACTCATACTATACTTACCAGCTACATTACTTGTTTGAATGATCACATAATATAAATTATCAGATAGAGATATGGATTGTACTGATCATTTGCATCTAACATTCCTTTTACATTTTGTTCCAAGTTTCATCTTATATCAACTTTGAATATAAATCCATCAAGGTAGCTAAAACCATTATAAATAGTTCATACCTCTTTACAATAGATAAGATTTCTTTTATGTTCTATCAAGGAACAACATAAAATTAAATTTATGGTATTCTACATCAAACTTGAATCAATTTGCCTTCAATCTCCAAACTTAATTTGTCCTTTTTGATTATTCTTTATCTATTGATAATGGTTTTTAAATATTCATCGAAAATTAAATCCATCTTATTCTTTCAACATAATTTAGCATAGAGCATGAGTCTTAAAACCTATCGAGATGGATAAAAAGAACTTTTGAGTTGTGTAATTTTGCCTTCTTTGGGACCTTACACTCAAGTAAACTAATCTTGTGGTGTGTAAGAATGGTACAATGCAAAAATCTCATAAAATATTATAATTAAGATATGGTAGATTGTTCTTGCATTCAAGAGGATAATAACTAGCAACCATATATGCTATAAAATCAATGACAAGAGACAGTATATTTTCTTCAAGTTGCATTAAATTTTAAATTTTGATACAAGGAGCTTGATATGGTTTTGGACTATATTTTGAACTCTTTCTATTCACACTTGCTTTGATGGTATAAACTTAGAAAAACTTTCATGGGTCAGATTTGCTTTATATAAGATCATATCATAGAGTCATCACCCATCCCATTAATTCATGGCTTTTGTATGAGAAAGGCATCAAAGTAAGCAACCACGTGGATATGCTTACCATACTAGATGTGTAACTATGTCACTTTACTCTAGAAAGACTAACCTTGGAAAGTATATCTTGTGTTCTAAATTTTCTCAAGCATTGGTCTATTGTCTATATTTATATCTCATGCATCTGATTCTCTCTTAGCTCAAAAAAATAGAAACATACCAAGATGTACAGGAATATTATTTTGAACTTAAAGCTATCATAAATTACCTTTGCAACTTCAAATCAAAACACTAAAAACAAACCATTGGAGAGCATAAAAACATAATGTTTTTGCATATATATACCACTAATTGATCAAGTATACTTATCTTATATTTGAAAATACACATAAAGCCCTTGATTTCATGAATATCAAACTTATACCATTTAAAATATTGATAAAGAACACAAAGCATCAATGTTTTTAATCCAAATCAAGCTTAGCCGAGATACGCACTTAGCAATTCAACCTAGAAATTTTGTTGGTCAGACTGTTGCAAAGATTTTGTCTTGAAAAATGATTTCAATGGAAATTAATTTTATTTGACTAAAGGGTATCAAGGTATTTCTCTATGGCCTTGAAATACAAATTTTTTTTGTCCTCACTTGCTTTACCTATATTCAATTCATCAACAAATTTAGCTTTGGTTTCTTAGATCCCATATTAATCAAGCATAAATTCATAATGATAAAGATGCGTTATTTCATGGTCTTTAACCACCAATTAACATTATTATTAACTTTATTAATTTATCTACATGTATTTTACCAACAAAATTGGCTTTTGTTCTTTGATTTTGTAATAATTCAAACATTCATTTACAATTGTAAAGATTAGTCATCTCATAGCCTTGAACCACCTGGATACGGCTTTTACCATGTTACATAAATATGATTTTTCATGGATGTACTAAAATGTATCTTTAAAAGTTGCAAATATGAGATTCAATAAATTTCCTAACCCTTACCTATTGGTTTCAAACCCATAATTTAAATGTCATTCTCTATAAGCCTTGATCTCTTGATATAGTAATCTTATTCTAGCACTTGGCTATTAGATGCTAATTCCTACCTATATCTTCATTGTTCTTTGTCTTTTTCCTTTATTACTTCCTCAAAAAGACACCTACTTAATTAAACATAGAGTTGGATAAGCAAACACATAATGAATATGATATTTTAAACAATTTTCTCTTGATGATTACTTAATTCAAGTATATTTGTGCAAATAATTCATGGTTTACACTCCCCTTATTACCATCTAATTGACTATATTTGAAGTAAATTTTTTGCCTCAACTAGCATCATAAAGTGTACTTGGGTAGTTACTAAATTCAAATGTTGAAATCCCAAGTTAGAAAAGATTACTCAACTATAAATATTTTGGTGCAAAATAATCATGAGATAGCTAAAAATTTCTTGCTACTAATAATATGTTTGGGATCCAAATCAATGACTTGTTAAAAATACAATGAATAAAATATATTTATACTTAAAGTGGTTATGGTTAGAGTAAGAACAATCTCATTTTATGTCAATAAAATAATTAAATAGATAAATTGTTGACATATAAAAAATCACAATACTTTATAAAATTAGATCCAAACTACAACTTTTACTATTGACTAAGTAATGGATTGTGAAAGCAACTTTGCCAACTCAAATTGATTTCACTTAGATAAGAATTATCAAGAAAATAAGCATTAAAAACTTACAAGAGAATATATCTTAGATAAAGAAGAATATAATTGGGTTAATTGAATTTACTTAGTAATGGATTGTTGAAGCAACCATGTCAACTCAAATTGCTTTCAATTAAGAAGTATAAAGAAAATAAGCATTAGAAACTTAGAAGAGAATATATTTTATATAGAGAAACAAATATTTAATTGATTAATCAGAGAAATTGATACTAGAGTTAATTGTGACTAGAGCTAGCAAATAAGTAATCTATAGAAATTGAGTTGAGATATGATTGTAAATGGAGAAAATGGAATTGTGAACAAGACAAAAATAAACAAAGCTAAGGTGAGTTTTGAAGATTCTATGTTTTTTTTTCTTTTGGTGAGAAAAATATTAAAAATTAATTCATAAATAATCATTGTATTATTGATATATATATATATATATATATATATATACATACATACATAATATTTCTATCAACATCATATCCTATAAACATAACTCAATTTGGAAGTTATCCATAAAATTTAAAGTTCTGTAATTAATCAAAAACCAATAACACATATATATTCTACCAATAGGAAACCTCAATTACACTTAGTCAAGCTAATCACAACCTAACATCAAAGAATCTAGATTGGATTTGTAAACTCTCTCCACCATAGCTAAGAGTTCTCACAAGGCTCAACATAAAAGAAGTGAGGTTTAAAACTCTAACACAAGGTTTACTCCTTACTTGAGAGACCAAGAAGCCTAGCACTGATAGCATTCACAATTGCTTTGGGTATGCAAAAGGTAGCTCTATTGGTGCTCAAGGAAACCTTAATAATATATAGTTATACCCTATTAGTGGTTGCTAACATAAGTATTGTCACCAAGAAGCCTCCTAGCAAACTAGCCAATGTAAAATAAATGATATGATATTTGTATTGCATGTAAATATTGCTATCAACATTATACTCTATAGAAAGCAAAATTCATACAAGAAGTTTTATAGAAACTCTAAATTACTACAATAGCCCCCTAGTTTGCAGTTAGGTCTTTCTTACTCTAGATAGTCATTTATTCCTAGTAATTAGTATATATACTATAGTGTGCAAAGATCAAGAGAGTGAGTGCTAATCTTGCCTCATTATTAGTCTTCTATTGTATTATTTTATAAAGAACTAGCTAAATTTAAAAGTACAAAGAGGACATAACTATTACCCTTGAGTAATCTCCATGATGGAAAGGGTTCAAACATGCTATGTGTTATCTTCTCAAACTACTTTGTAACACTAAAATAGTAATAGCTCTATTAATAGAGCCATATAATATACACTACAAGCTTACATGTACAATTGCTAAGCTTGGATCTACATATGCTATCAATATTATGGAGGTAGCATGGTGCATTATTGTGCATCAATTCGTTCCAAAAAAACACAAAATTCTTCCAACATGAGAACTTATCCTCACATACTTTTAAAATAGTGCAATGCAGAATCACATCAAGTGTTATTGGTGCAATCCACTATAAGTACACATAACGACCTTGATGAAACAAACAAATTAAAGAAATATAACCTACTCTCTTGAATAGATGCATGATACAAGCTATACTTATGTTGAGCAATTGCTAAATTCTCAAAGGCCATTAGCACTCTTTGAACAATCTTTGCTTGCCAAGAACATGCTCTCACCATACATCAAGATCATTTGAGTCCATACGTTTCTTGTCAATCTATCCACATCTTGTTTCACTACTCTAGGTCAAGCATGAACTCATGAGTAACAAAGAGTCATACTTTTATGAAATCAAAGTCCATTGTGCAATCTTTTTTAAAAGCTTACCATACTCACGTAACCACTTCAACATTTGATCATTAAAAAAGGTTAATTATTTCTTTTTTTACATCCTTGGGTTTTTCCATCATCTGGCTTATGGTATTCATTTAGCATCAGAAAGGATGACTTTATTTATTTACGTTTAAATATTTTTTTTTTATAACTTAGGAAGCATAAATTGATTGAATGTTTTTTTATTATTTGAATCTCGAATTTGTCTTTGACCTGATAAGAATGGAGTGGTTTTCAAACATGTTACATTAAAATTATACCAAAATCCATATTATTGCTAAACACACTCTCTCATATGAACTATATCTTACCTCCACTAGAAGCAAACTGTAGCTCATATTGGAGCAACTAGCATAAATCACCACAAACTCCTTCTAGTCATTATCTTTTTGGGCAAGCAATGTTTCAAGATTTGATGTCCTTGAATCCATATGAATCTGAAATGAACATTCTTTGATTGGTTTATCAAGCATAAGGGAAGATATTTTCTCCTCAAGCTCTAGAAAAGCTTTCTCTTGCTCATATCCTTAGCACCACTCATATGCAAGCTTTGTCAAAGCCTTGGAAACTTTCAATATATCCTCTAATATATTAGCATTAAAAGTTTATCAATCCAATAAATTCTCACATCCTACTCTAGTAGGATGTGAGTTGTAGTAGGTCAACAAGTACCCACAACATCCCTCATCTTTGTCTATTAGAGACCAAGTCCACTAGTATAGATAATGTGATCCAAATATTCAACCTACTCTTAGAGGAATTTCACTTCTCAATATATAATTTGAGATCTCAAACTCTCAAACATCTCCAAAAAATCTCTCTTATCCTCCTCCATGGTAGCACTATAGACCAAAATGTCATCATATAGTATCAAGAAAAATTCAATGGAAGATTTTTTCAACTTAAATGGTAAATTTCACCATTGATATAACAAATCCTTTTTATGAAGATCAATTGCCTAGAATGATATCTTGGTCTTGTTGCACTCATTAATTTTTAACTAATAGTAACTTGCTTAACGATCCAAATTAGTAAAGACTTTTGCATACCAGATTGCACAAAAAATCTATCTAATGTAATCATAGCATAACAAGCAGACTTATTGTGTTTTTTGATAGGATTGTAACCTCAACATAGTTGTCTTTTGAAGTAATTTCATGCATCTACATCAAATTCTTCTTGACTAGTATCACTTATGGCGAAAGCATACCTCCATTTGAGATCTTCACCAAAGTAGCTCCAAATAGGTCTTAACTCTTGATCTAAATTAAGATACTTTCCATATCACTATATTTATAAGGATGTCAAAAGACTAGTACATCATTAATCAACTCAATCTAAATGCTAGGTCTCTTCAACATACCCTAATCCATTATATTCATATTGAAGGCAAGACAACTCTTCTTGCTCATTTAACCTCTTTGTCTCTTCCTCTTATAAGCTTGGATCAAATTTTTAGTTCCCAAGTATCCTCTATCACCAAACTAAAGAAAGAAGATGTAATGATTTTTTGCTACAAAATAACATTAGGAGTAAGATTGGCCTACTTTCCACCATAAAATCAAAGTGAAAAACTCCCTTTGCTCCAAGCTCCACACCTCCTCTAGCAACATCCCAAGATGTGTACTCCAAGTAAACAATATGCACTCAAACTCATCTCAAGTAGATTACACTCATTAGTAATCCTTGACTTTGTACTGAGAACACTATGCTCACTAAGCATATCGTCCCTAACATGTTCATATATCAACTTGAGACATAAAGCTCATGAGTGTCCTAGCAATGATGTTTGTTAATTACATCATATGTTGCATAGTTGTAAAAGATCAAGACCAAGGAGAGAAGTAGGAGAATGGAAGATCACTTTGGGACATTTGAATGAGGGAAAATTCCAAATGTCTAGCATGAGATTTGGCTATGGTATTTATAAGGAGCATAATAGGCTCTTGAGAAGCTTCTCAAGAAGATTCCTTGAGCCACTTTCTTGGAATGCATGCCAAGTTAACCAAGAAGCTTCTCAAGAAGCTTTCTTCTAGAAGCCTCATACTTGGCGTGTAAGCTAAGCTAGTTGGAAGCTTCTAGAAGCTACCTACTTGGAGTACAAGCTAAGCTAGCCAAGAAGCTTCCCAAGAGCTTCCTAGATACTTCTAGAATATTCTAGGCTAATTTGGCCCCTATTTGCTACTTTGTTAGTCCTAACTAACTTCATTGTTAAATTCCATATTGTTACATATTCCTCCATTGCTAGTTGGTGACATCCTCTTCACCATTGAAGCTTCAAACTCTTGGATAGCTATTTGTGCATTTTGGAGATTACAAAGAGGTTCCCATGTGGCATCATGAAGAGGATATCCTTTCCAAAGGACCTTTGTTTACCCATATACATTTTTTGTGTTGTTAGGGCCTCATTGAATGTGACAACATGCAAAGATATGATCAACTTTGTACTCCTCATGATCATTGGTAAGGATGGGAGGAGGAGGAGGTTGGACATGAGAGGAAAAATAAGATGGGTTAGGAACAAAGGTTTTCAACTTGGAAACATGGAAGAAAATGTGGATGTGCATATGACAAGGCAAAGCAAGTTGATAAGCAACAAGAGAGATGCTTTGGATAACATCAAAGTGTCCTATCAAATTAGGGTGAGTTTACAAACTTGGTATCAAGTGGGAGAGGTAAGTTACTAGAGGAGAGCATGACCTTATCATTGACTTGAAAGGTGAGATCACAATGATGGTGGTCCACATATTGTTTCTGCCAATTCTGAGCAACAAGGAGATGATATTTGGCTTGTTAGAGGAATTGGAACACAGTGATCAAGAAGGTGGAAGAATGAGGGATATGAGATGGAAGAGGAGCAAGAAGGGAATTTGGAACAAATAGATCTTGGCCAAAATTGAGGAAGAAAGGAGAGAATCTAGTGCTTGCATGTTTGGAATTATTGGATGCAAACTACACAACTGCAAGACATTCATCCCAATTGGTATAGTGGATGTTGACAAAGGCACAAAGTATATCCTCCAAGGTGTGATTTTCATGTTCAATTTATCCATCAATTTGAGGATGATAGACCATGGACAAAGCATGCTTGATGCCAAGTATCTAGAAGAGTACTTGCCAAAATTTCCTAGTGAATTGAGGATCACGGTCGGAGATGAGTACACAAGGCATCCTATGATGCTTGAAGACATTGTTGAAGTAGATTTGTGCCAATGTTGGAGCATCCACGATCAAAGGTTGATGCAAAATGAATTTGCTTACTAAAATTATCCACAAACACCATGATCATTGTGTGACCTTGCTTCTTCTTGGGCAAGGACATGATGAGATCTAAGCTCATATGTTTCCATTGAGTAAATGGAATGGGAAGTAGTTTAAAGAGCCCACTTGGTTTCTAGTTGTTTGCCTTGTTGCATTGGTAGCTCTCACACAATCAGAAAAACTCTCAAACATCTTGTGTCATGTTGGGCCACCACCATTAGCATTAGAAAGTACCCAAGGTCTTATCCACACCCATGTGACCAGCGATTGGGTAAGTCATGGGCTTCTTGGAGGTGCACTAGTTGGAGATCACTCTTGGTTGGAACATAAATCCGGTTATCACAAAATAGAAGCCTTATTTCTCTTTCCTTGAAGGAGAAGCTGTTATACTCCTTATCAAATGTTGCAAGACAAACTTGTACCATCTAAAAGAAAGGATCTTATTGTAAAGCAATCTTAAACTCAAGTTGGACTTTGAGTCAATTAAAATTATTTTAATTGCCATTGTGATGAGAGGAAGAGACTTCAAATCATATCACTGTGATAAGGCATCAGGAATGACATGGAATTGACCAGGTTTGTACTCAAGTTTGATGTCAAAAAATTGTAGTTTTTCCTCTCATTGATGATGTTGACTCTTCATGTGTTCCAATTATAATGTCTATAACAAGGGTTTGTGATCGATTTGCATGATCACTTATCTTCCCAAGAGATAATGCCTCCATACTTTGGTAGCATATACCATTGCTAGTTGTTCTCAATCTTGTGCAAAGTAATTCCTTTTTGTGGTGTTTAATTGGTGAGACATAAAGGCAATGGGATGTTTGGGACCATTTAGGAATTCCTATTGCAACATAGCTCCAATGGCAAAGTTAGAAGCATCAAAGTCAACCACACAAGGTAGTTGAGGATCATATGGTTGGAAAATGAGTCTTGAAGACACCATATGTTTGAGCTTCTGGAATGCTTTGTCATGCTTGGTGGTCCATTGAAAACTTGAGTTTTCTCCAAGAGATTGGTCAATGGTATTGCCACGTGCACATAATAATGGATGAACCATTGGTAAAAAAATTGCCAATCCATTAAATGCTTGCACCTCTATGTAGGCCAATCAATAATGGCCTTGATTTTCCACTATTACATCTTGATCCCTTTTGATGAGATCTTGTGACCCAAGAAGGTGACTTCCTTCTACCAAAAGGCACACTTTGACTTCTTGCAATAAAACTTCCATTGATTTACAACTTCCTGCATATGATTTACATGTTTTGTTTTTATCTTGCTATAGATTAAAATGTCATTCAAGAACACTACCATGTATTGTGAGCCAGCCTGTCTATCACTCAAGATGAACCTCTGATGGTTATTATGGTAGCGCATCATGGACTAAGAAGGCAAAGAACCCCAACTCCATCATACTCCTCCAAGGCTAATACTCCAAGACTCAAGACATTGCTCACTAGCAAAATCATTGAGAGAGAAATAGTTGCAAATGAAGGATGATGAGTACTTCTTCACCCCTAGTTTATATATATTTATGAAATAGTTATGCACAAAGTTACTAATTACAAGAGTAACTCAAGTTACTAGGCTAAAAGTCAAATAAAAAAATAAAAATAAAGGAATATCCATACTCATGGGGATATTCTTCTAAGCATGTGGTCTTATCTTGACCCAACCACTAAGTCAAAGATTTCTTCACATGGGTTATCCTTGGACTATAAAAGAAATCCAAAACAAAAAGACTTGTGGATCCAAGAGTTCTTAACTCTTTCTTCAAAGTCAAACACCTAAGAATAATACCAAGTCAATATACTAGAATCCAAAATAGTGGTGCTCATCTTTTCTACTTCCTCTAAAGTAAGATCCTCTTTATCTTAGTTATGACTAAATTTAACTAATCATGACTAAGGTAGAACTATCCTTTATCTCTATATAAATAACATCTCTCAAGTACTTGTAATACCAAAGTAAATATCATAATACCACACACATACACAAATGAGTGTTATAGTACCAATCTAGTAATCCATCCAACACCCAATGCATCTGATCCATGAAGATTGCTAGAGCATTAGTGAGCCCAAAAGATAGAACTCTCCATTAAAAATGCACATATCTTGTGCAAAAGGTAATCTTTTTCACATCTTCCTTATCAATGTGGATTTGCCACTACAAAGATCCAATTTAGAGAAGATTCCAACCTAGAGAAGTATCATTGCTCCACTCAATTGATCAAGCAAGTCATCAATTCAAGGCAAGGATATGCAATCTTCACCATTTGTTTATTGAGCCCATGGTTATCAATATAGAAACAAAGTCCTCCATCCTTCTTTACAACAAATAGTATTGATGCTCTCCCAAGGAGATGTACTATGTTGTATGAAATCCTTCTCCAACAAATCCATAAGTGTTATTCACAACTCATCTAACTCCTTTGGTGAGAGCCAATAGATTAGTCTACTCATTGGTGTACTCCTTGGAAATAACTCAATCTTGAAGTGTATACCACAATTGGAGATACCTTTGGCAGATCATTTGGAAACATATCTACAAATTCTTAAACTATTTGATCAACCATTGCTTGATGAGGCTCTTGAATCTCCTCAAATTCTCTTTGTGAAATAGGCTTGATCTCTATTGTGACTTATCTTCCTCCAAAGCCTGCTCTATAGTTGCTTCATTGATAAACATCCCATCTAGGGATTTATCTTCCTTCAAAGCTTGCTCTATGATTGCCTCACTGACAAAATTTCCATCTTGGGACTCATCTTCCTTCAAAGCTTGCTCTATGGCTGCTTTCTTGACAAAATTCCCATCTTAGGACTAACTATTGTTAGGTGTCTTGCTCAAAGGTGCCAGGCAATCTAATAAAAAATTCCCACCTTGGTGTTGCACTTGAATTTTTCATTGGTTCTTATCAAATTGAACCTTGTGATGTTCAGCCAAGGCAAACCCAAAATGACATCATAGTGTAGAGGTACCACTACAAACCTCATACACTCCAAATACTCCTTCCCAATCTTGAAGGTAACAAGATGCAAGGTATGCAGTGTAGAACTTGTTCTACCATCCGCCATCATCAATCTACTTCTAATTATTGGCTTGATAGAAATAATCAATTCTTTTGCTAATTATATAGACATGTAATTCTCTAAACTTCCAAAATCAACCAAAATCCTACAACCATGATCATATATCATACCTTGAAAGTAAAAACAAACTTGCATAGGTCTAGCCTTCAACCTTATTGGAACTAATCAAGTTCCTAATAGGTGATTCAAAATCTCCTACTAGAATTCCTTGTTTTCTTGATCATTCCTCTCTATAACCTCCATTTGGGCAATTTGTCAAGATCATTCATTCTTGAGTGTACATTTAGCAATACGATATCCAATCTAGCAACAATAAAAGCAACCATTATTCTACCACAATATTTCCCAATCTGCTATACCAAGTGGTCTCTATTAGATAGCATCAATCTCCATTGATGCCAACTCTTCCACACGTGTGTAATGTGCTAGTTGGTTTTGTGAAGATAGAGGTCGATACCAAGATGTCGCAACCAAGGAATCAAAGTGTTCTGCTAGCTGCATAGCTTCTTCCAAGTATTTTGGCTCTTGCATAATCACATCTAATTCGGTTTGTGACTTCAAGCCCCTAAGAAATCAATCTAGAGCTTCACCATCCATTATATGTGGAATACACATAATGGTGTTCTAGAATTGAGTGATGTAGCTTCTTTCAAAACCAATTTGCTTCAACTTTGTAAACTTATCTCATGTAGCTTGTGTGGCATTTATCACTTAGAATCACCCAATTATTGCATCCTTTAATTCTTCCCATGTCAAGATTGGTGCAAAAAATTTCCTTTTAGCTTACTCCACTCGGCATTACAACCATACTTTGCTCCTATATCCAATTGGCTTGAAGCTAAGAAGGTTTGTTTCATTCATCTTGAAGATTTGTAGTCTTAAAATAACATTCACAATCAAATAAAAAATTCTCCAATGCGCTTAAGAGATTCTTGCCATTAAATACCTTAGGTTTTGGAAATTGGCTTTGGTCTTCTCCTTCTCAAAATGGTGATCTCTCTACTTACTCTTGTTGCTAGTCTTGTTCATCCAAAAATCAAGTAAGATGCTTGATTTGTTACTACAAAACAGAGATAACTTTAAGCATTGCTGCCATGGCTACTACTCTATCACAATATGCCCAATTTATCTAATTTTCTAACACAAAGATGCAACAAGTTCATTGTTCTCCATAAGTTACAACTAGAAGTACCAAGGGTTCCTCGGACAAGGTGATTGCAATTAGAACATTTTGCCTAAAACGTGAGATGATGAATTGTGTGAAATGATGCTTGGCCCGGATACAAAATTCCAATGGTTTGATGAAAATGGATTTGGTGGTCCATAAAATTCCATCCATCCCATTCTTACGTTGATACCAATATAAAAGATTGAGACCAAAGAGAGAAATAGGAGAATGAAAGATCACATTGGGATACTTGAATGAGAGAAAACACCATATGTCTAGCATTAGCTTTGGCTTTGGTATTTATAAGGAGCATACAAGGCTCTTGAAAAGCTTCTCAAGAAGCTTCCTTGAATCACTTTCTTGAAGTGCAAGCCAAGTTAACCAGGAAGCTTCTCAAGAAGCTTTCTTCTAGAATTTGCATACTTTCCATGCAAGCTAAGCTAGTTGGAAGCTTCTAGAAGCTACCTACTTGGGATGCAAGCTAAGATAACCAGGAAGCTTGCTAAGAAGCTTCATGGATACTTCTAGAATAGTCTAGGCTAATTTGGCCTATTTTCTACTTTTTCAATCCTAATTAACTTCATTGCTAAATTCCCTATTCTTAAAATAGCCAATCCAAGACTCACAAGGTGGATAGCTTAATCTAGAGCTTGATGGCTATATACCATGATAATAAAGAAACTATGATAATACCCATGCAAAAACCAATTTCTTTCTTTCTTATATTTATGTAAGGCTTGACCAAGTGTGGTAAATAAGAGTCCCAAGTGATCCAAGACCTCCATCCTAATAAGCATAGAAAGTTAGGAATTCATGAGTGGAGCTAAATTTTCTCTAGGCTATCCTACAAAGTTCAAAACTATTATAAGTGACCAATCAACCATCACACTATCTGAGATTGGACCATAGTATCCAAAACACTATCAATGATAAGGTGTATTATGACCTTGCTTGTCTTTTACTTAAGATGTACCTCTTACAAATATAAGATAATGCATCATAGACTGAAAAGGTAAAGAACCAAACTCCATGACACTCCTCTAACGCTAAAACTCCAAGGCAACTCCATGACTCTAACTTTTGCTCACTAAAGAACTCAATAGGAAAAAGATAGTTGCAAATGAAAAGAATATAAATAGCTCATCACCCTTAGTTTATATACTTGTAAGATAATAGAAAAAAGTTATTATTTATTAGAGTAACTCAATTTACTAGGTAAAAAATCATCTCATGTATAAAGTCTAAAGGAATCTAAACTTATAAGAATAATCACATATGCATGAGGCCTTATCTTGACACATTGTAATACCAAGAGCTAGCCATATGATCTAGATATGAAATTAGGTTTGGTAACATCTGGAATGATGTTATACATGTTGGTCAAAATAGATCAAATAGAAGTATCACCAAAAGATTCTACTAATAGGGCAGAAATAAAAATAGACTTGAAAACTTTAGAACCAATAGCTAAACATATGATTTAAAGGTGAGAATTGGTGCGATAACATCTGAAATAATTTTACACATGATGGACTAAATAGATCAGAAAGAGGTATCACCAAAAGGGGACGTCCACTAATGGAGTAGGAACTGAAATATGCTTGAAATCTTTGAAGGTAATTTTGGAGGCCTAAACGGATGAATTAGGCCTTGAAAATGTGTAGATTCCTCTTTAATAGATGAATGGATTGCCTTCCCTCAGCTTTGCTTTGTCTCATCAAGAGCTTTCCAATGGTACCTCACCTATATGATTCTGAGATTCATACAAGAAGATTCACTAAAAGATCCCCAAAAAGATTCCCTTTGGTCAAAGCTTGTTTGACCAACCAGATATAACCATGACCGACATGTCACCCATCCAAGTAAGTAATCCAAGGGTGGAGCTTACTGACATGGCACATATCTATGTGCCTAATCCTATGGTGGAGCTTCCTTGGGGGAGATCCTCTTTGTCTATATAATAAAGAGAAGGTGCTCCTTTGGGGCATCGGAGGATTGAGCATGAAATCTGTGTTTTCTCTCTTCTCTTGTCCTTGGAGTATTACATTTATCAACTAAATCAAGGATTCTTTCATATAGGTTTAGAACATGGTAAACTATACAACAAAATCTGAACCTAAGATTTCTCTAACACTTTCTTCAAAGCAAAATATATAGGACTAATATAAAATCAATATACCAAATCCAAATTAATGAGGTTCACTCATCCAAACTCCTCTATAATAGAGTTATCTTAATTTTGGCTACAACTATTTCAATTTAATTATTGATAATTTAAAGCTTAGTCAAGTTCAATATAAATATCTTTGAATTACTTGAAATACTAAAATAAATATCCAAATAGGGCCTATGTGCACCATGAGTGTTATTATTACTCTTGTACTAAGGATTCACATTTTCTTTGGAATAAGCGTCCCTTTACCTTCCATGATACAAATTCAACTTATGATACTTAATCTTATCAAAGTATCTTTCTTTGAACTCCTTGAGATTAAGTTATTACACCAAAACTTCTTCATTATAAAAAGGTCCAAAGTAATTAAAACAAAGCTTCTTTTGCACCCTCTTGAATTGAATAGAATTGAACAAAATCACCTTTCTTGAAGAGCTTTACCTTCTTATTGCCTTGCCTTTTGTCATGGCTTGTTGTTGTTGTTATTGTTGTGCTTGCTCGATTCAATCTAACAGCTATTCTTAACTCTTTCAATTCCATGAGTTTATCTCTCCTTGATTTTCTTACATCACCTCCTTGTACCTTCTTCAATTTCATGTGGATGCTTTGGAAGGTAAGAACACTAAAGTGAATATGTAAAGTAGACCCAATGCTATACACAAAATGAAATAGAACATATCTAATGGATTCTTTATGGTTTTCTTGTACTATTATGTAAATTCTCTTATCCCAATGATGCTTAATGCTCTAAATTTTTGCATCTTTGGCTAACATTATACACAAGATTTGATTGGTTCTATTTGGACAGCCATTGGACTTTGAATTATAAAATGTACTCACTTTATGTATGAAAAAAATGTTGTTGCATAGTTGCAATGATACTACTTGTAAAATCTACTCTTCAATCAAATAATAACTCTAAAGGATGACCAAATTTGATGTGTTCATAAAGAAATCTACAAACTTTGTAATAATATGGAGTTTAGCGACGTAGTTAGTAAGGCCAATGAAGTAAAGAATAAGCCAAATTAGCCTAGAATATTCTAGAAGCATCTAGGAAGCTTCTTGGGAAGCTTTCCAACTAGTTAACTTGCACCCCAAGCATATGGCTTCTAGAAGGAAGCTTCTAGAAGCTTCTAACTAGCTTAGCTTGCATGCCAAGTAGGCGGCTTCTAGAATGAAGCTTCTTGAGAAGCTTCGTGGTTAACTTGGCTTGCACTCTAAGAAAGTGGCTCAAAGAAGTTTCTTGAGAAGCATTTCAAGGGCCTTGTATGCTACTTATAAATACCAAAGCCAAAGCTCATGCTAGGCATTTGGAGTTTTCACTCATTCTTGTGTCCCAATATGAGTTTCCATTCTCCTATTTCTCTCCTTGGTCTTGGTCTTTTACATTGCTATTAGAGCAAGAATGGGATAGATGTGAATTTATGGACCACTAAATCCACTTTTGCCAAACCATTGGGATTTTCATGTCCAAATATTACCCAAGCATCATTTCACACAATTCATCACCTTGCGCCTTGCGCAGGATTTTCTACATATGATCACCCTGTCTGAGGAACCCTTGATACTTTTGGTTGTAACTTATGGAGAATGGTAGACGTGTTGCATCTATGTGTTAATCAATTAGATAAAGTGAGAGAAGTGGAATAAAGTAATAGCTATGGCGGCAATACCAAATGTTATCCTTGCAATGCAACAAATTGAGCACCTTACTTGATTGTTGGATGAACAAGATTAGCAACAACGAGAGCATATAGAGAGAGCGTCAATTTGAGATGGAGAAGATTGGATTCAATTTCCAAAACCCAAGGTGTTTGAAGGCAAGAATCTTCCAAGTACAATGGAGAATTTTGTGTTTGACTACAAACGTTACTTTGAAGCCACCAATCTTCAAGATGAACGGAAACAAATTCTCTTGGCCTCTAGCCAATTAGATGGTGTGGCAAACCTTTGGTGGTGATTTCAAGTGGAGCGAGCTGAACAACACATTGTTGCACCAATTTTGACATGGGTAGTATTCAAGGATGCAATCTTGGGTCAATTTCAAACTATAAATGCCACTCGAGCCGCACAAGATAAATTGGCGGAGTTGAAGCAAGTTGGCTCAATAAGGAGCTACATCACACAATTTTAGAACATCATCATATAGATTCCAAATATACAAGAAGGTGAAGTTCTAGATTGATTTGTACGGGGATTGAAATCACAAACCAAATTGGAGGTGACCATGCAAGAACCACAAAATGTAGAAGAAGCCATGCAATTGATTGAGTGCTTTGATTCCTTGGTTGCAACAACTTGGTCTTGACCTTGACCTATACAAGGCCTACCTGTACACTATGCATGGGTGGAAGAATCGGCACCAATGAAGATTGATGCTATCCAACAGAGACCACTTGGTACAATGGATAAAGTAAGATTGTGACAAAATGGAGGTTGTTTTTATTGTCGCCAAGTTGGACATCGCATTGCTGAATGCCCACTTAGGAATGGGCGACCTTGACAAGTTACACCGATGAAGATTGTGGAACAAAATGATCAGGGAAACAAGGAATCCCAATAGGAGATTTTGAGCCACCTTCTAGGAGCTTGATTAGTTCCAATGGGATTGAAGGCTCGACTTATGCAAGTTTGCTTCACTTGCAAGGTACAATATCTAATCAGGGTTGTAGGATTTTGGTTGATTTTGGAAGTTTAGAGAATTGCATGTCTATGAAAGTAGCAAAGGAATTGGGTATTCATATCAAGCCAATGTTTGGAAGTAGTTTGATGATGGCGGATGGTAGAAAGGGTTTTACATTCTGCACCTCGCATCCTGTTACCTTCAAGATTGGGAAGGAGTATTTGGAGTGTATGAGGTTTGTAGTGGCACCTCTACACTATAATATCATTCTGGGTCTACCTTGGCTTGAACGTCATAAGGTTCAATTTGATTGGACTTGACGACAAATTCAAGTACAACACCAAAGGTAGGAATTTCTGATTAGGTTGTCTGGCACCTTTGAGAAAGACACCTTAGAATAGTCAGTCCCAAGATGGGAAGTTTGTTGAGAAGGTAGCCATAGAGAAAACTTGGAAGAGAGATGAGTCCTAAGATGGGAAGTTTGCCAAGAAGGCAACCATGGAGTAAGCTTGGAAGAGAGATGAGTCCCTGGAAGTTTGTAAGTAAAGCAGCCATAAAGCAAGCTTTGGAGGAAGATAAGTCTATATTTGCGGTGGTGGATCAAGGTGATTGGACAAGAACAATCTGAGGAGGGGCAAGAGCCTCATCAAGCAATGGTTGATTGGATAGTTCAAGAGTTTATGGATGTGTTTCCGGATGATCTGCCAAAGGGATTACCCTCTGATTGAGGTATGCCCTTCAAGATTGAGTTATTTCCAAGGAGTACTCCAATGAGTAGACCAATCTATCGGCTCTCACCAAAGGAGTTGGAAGAGTTGCAAATAACACTTACAGAGTTGTTGGAGAAGGATTTCATACAACATAGTACCTCTCCTTGGGGAGCACCAATACTATTTGTTCCAAATAAGGATGGAGGACTTCATTTCTATATTGATTACCGTGTGCTCAATAAGCAAACCGTGAAGAATGCATATCCCTTGCCTCGGATCAATGACTTGCTTGATCAACTAAGTGGAGCACGCTACTTTTCCAAGCTAGATCTTTGTAGCGACTATTGGAAAATTCCTATTGAAAGAGAGGATGTGAAAAAGACTTCCTTTTGCACAAGGTATGGGCATTTTGAGTGGAGAGTTCTACCTTTCAGACTCACTAATGCTCCAGCAATCTTCATGGATTAGATGCATCGGGTGTTGGAGGGACTATTGGATCAGTCCGTGGTGGTGTTCTTGGATGATATCTTAATCTATAGTAAGACAGAGGCAAAACACATGAATCATGTGCAAGAAGTCCTAAGACAACTACGACAATGGAAATTTTATTGCAAGAAGTCAAAGTTTACCTTTTGGTAGAAGGAGGTTACCTTCTTGGGTCATAAAATCTCAAAAGAGGGGATCAAGATGGAAGAAGAGAAGATCAAGGCCATTACTGATTGGCCTACCCCGCAGGATGCTACAGAAGTACGGGCAGTCAATGGATTGGCCAGTTTTTACCGACGGTTCATCCACTATTATGCTCATGTGGCTGCACCATTGACTGACCTCTTGGGAAAGAACTTGAGCTTCCAATGGACCACCAAGCATGAAGAAGCATTCCAGAAGTTAAAGCATATGGTGTCTTCAAGACCCATTCTTCAACCATATGATCCTCATCTGCCTAGTGTGGTTGATTTTGATGCTTCTAACTTTGCAATTGGAGTTGTGTTGCAACATGAATTCCCAAATGGACTACATCCCATTGCCTTTGTGTCTTGCCAACTAAATCCAGCTGAAAGAAACTACTCTGCTCGAGATCAGGAACAACTTGCAATAGTATATGCCACCAAGGTATGGAGGCATTACCTCTTGGAGAACAAGTGGTCATGAGAATTAATCACAAGCCATTGTTGCAAACCTTACACTTGGAACACCTGAAGAGTCAACATCATTGATGGGAAGAGAAACTCCAATTGTTTGATATCAAACTTGAGTACAAACCAGGTCGGTTCCATGTCATCCCTGATGCTCTATTATGACAACCTGATTTGAAGTCTCTTCCTCTCATCACGGCGGCAATTACAACGGTATCAATTCACCCCAAGGTCCATAACAAGTTTCAATTAGCTCTACAACAAGATTCCTTCTTCCAAATGGTACATGGTCATCTGACAACATGTGACAAGGAGTACAACACCTTCTCCTTCAAGGAAGGTCTTCTATTCCATGTGGACTAGATCTATGTTCCAGCCAAAGGTGATCTCCGACTTGTGCGCCTTTAGGAAGCCCATGATTTACCAATAGCTAGCCACATGGGAGTGGACAAGACGTTGGGTACCCTCCAACTCCAATGGTGGTGGCCCAACATGACACAAGATGTTTGGGAGTTTGTCCGATGTGTGAGAGTTATCAACATAACAAGGCCATTAACTAGAAGCCAAGTGGACTCTTTCAGCCACTTCCCATTCCAACTACTCACTGGGAACATGTGAGCTTAGATCTCATCACCTCCTTGCCCAAGACACAACAAGGTCACACATCAATTGTGGTGTTTGTGGATAAGCTTAGTAAACAAATCCATTTGGCACCAATGGTTAATATTGTGGATGCTCCAACCTTGGCGCAAATCTACTTCAATAATTTATTCAAACATCATGGGATGCCATGTGTACTCATCTCCAACCGTGATCCTTGCTTCATTGGGAAGTTTTGGCAAGCCCTCTTCTAGATACTTGGCACCAAGCTTGCTTTGTCCACAACCTATTATCCTCAAACTGATGGACAAATTGAACATGCAAATTGCACCTTGGAAGATATGCTTCGTGCCTTCATCAATATTCACCATACCAATTGGGATGAATGTCTTGCAGCTACGGAGTTTGCATACAACAACTCTAAACAAGCAACCACCGGATTCTCTCCTTTCTTTCTTAATTTTGGCCAAGATCCGCTTGTCCCAAGTTCTCTTCTTGCTCCTCCTTTGTCTCAGGTCCCTCATAATTCAACCTTCTTGACCACCATATTTGAATCTCTCCAACAAGCCAAATCTCACTTCCTTGTTGCTCAAAATTGTCAAAAACAATATGCGGACCACCATCGTTGTGATCTCACCTTTGAAGTTGGTGATAAAGTTATCCTATACTCTAGTAATCTACCCCTCCCACTTGATACCTAAGTTTGTAAACTTGCCCCTAATTGGATAGGACCTTTTGATGTCACCCAAATTGTCTCTCTTGTTGTTTATTGACTTGCCTTGCCTTGTCATATGCTCATCCATCTTGTCTTTCATGTTTCCAAGTTGAAACCCTTTGTTCCTAATCCCTCTTCTTTTTCCTCTTGAGTCCAACCTCCTCCTCCTCCTATCCCTATCAATGATCATGAGGAGTACAAAGTTGATTGTATCCTTGCACATCGCTACATCCAACGAGGACTCTGACAACATATGGAGTACAAGGTCCTTTGGAAAGGGTATCCCCTTCATGATGCCACATGGGAACCTCTTTCTCACCTCCATAATGCACATACGGCCATCTAGGAGTTTGAAGTTTCAATGGCGATGAGTACATCACCAACTAGCGATGGGGGAATATGTAACAATATGGAGTTTAGCAACATAGTTACTAAGGCCAATGAAGTAAAGAATAAGCCAAATTAGCCTAGAATATTCTAGAAGCATCTAGGAAGCTTCTTGGGAAGCTTCCCAACTAGTTAACTTGCGCCCCAAGCAAGTAGCTTCTAGAAACTTCTAACTAGCTTAGCTTGCACGCCAAGTAGGTGGCTTCTAGAAGGAAGCTTCTTGAGAAGCTTCCTGGTTAACTTGGCTTGCACTCTAAGAAAGAAGCTCAAGAAAGCTTCTTGAGAAGCTTCTCAAGGGCCTTGTATGCTACCTATAAATACCAAAGCCAAATCTCATGCTATGCATTCAAAGTTTTCCCTCATTCCAGTGTCCCAATGTGAGTTTCCATTCTCCTATTTCTCTCCTCGGTCTTTGTCTTTTACAAACTTCATCTTCATTCTTGTCCTTAATGGTCTAGCCTTAATCCACTTGGTAAGGTAATCAATGATTACCATAATATGCAGATTGCTCCTTGGGGTTTTATTGAGAGGAACTACAAAGTCAATTCTAAAATATTCTTCTAAAATATTCTTGATATGGAATTGGTCTGAGAGGTGAAATAAAGGTAGAATTTCTTGCAAAAGACTCTAACCTTACAAAATTAATGTCTAATTTCCTATGTCTTTATTAATCAAAATGTGAAATTAATCTTTCATCTCATGCTATTGTATGCTTTGCATAAACTCTTTAGCCTTCCATTAGAACTCTTGCAAAGAATTGGTAATATTACACTTCTTGGTAGTCCTCAAGCACTAGAATTATTCCACCATGGAGTTAAGCAACAATGATAAATAGCCTATTTAAATTTTACTTCTCCTTATATTATCATAATCTACAACTAAAGTGCTACCAAAGGATGCACCAATACTACTAGCACTAGAATTTCTTTGTACTACTTTTACACCTCTCAAAACCAAGCTTTAGATAATAGAGATATAGTTTGGAGCCCAATCTTTTCTTTGAATGTCAAAGAATATCTAATGGATACCTTGTGCTATTATCTAGAATATCTTGTGATAATTATCTATAGGTGGATCCTCCAAGCGTTAGAACAATCTCTTCTATCCCATGAAGAACATTCATGAAGACACTATGTGATACTCTTTGGGTTTTGCAATTGTTGTTACTAACACACATGATCAAACTCTTGGATGAAATTATACAACTCAATATTACCCATTGTATTAGAGTAGCATATGGGATCTTAGATATTCCATAAATCTTGTCCATATATCATAACAATGATATGGTAATACAATGTGAACTCCTTATAAACTCAACTTTTACTCAACTTAAGATATTTATTACAATTCTCAAATTATTAAGATGGTAGTATTGGTCGTTATTGTTGTTATGTTTGAATGAACAATCACAATGGAGTTTTCAATAAGTTACATTAGAGATTTTGCTTAATATGCAATGAGTTCACAAAAAGTGTTGCATGGTATTAGAGACATGAGCACATAGGATTTAACACTTTGTGTGGACCCATTTCATATTAAAGCAAAATCCTCTTTGCAACTTATGTAAAACTCCATTTTGATTAACTCACTCGAACACAAGAACCATAACTACCAACACCATCATCTCAATAATCTAAATGGTAGCTCTTTTAGCAAAATATCATTTGTTTAAGGCTACATAAGTACTTCTAACTGTACCAACTATACTATGTAGAAGTACAACCTATAACCTATCATCACAAGATATACACTTCCTACCTCAATGGAGAAAAATATAAGTAGTTTGGTTGATGATTAGTCTAGTCTCATTATTGACAATTGTTTAATCCGGAGGAGTCCAAAGAAGAGCTTACTCTCAAGAGCAAAGAGTTGAGTAGTGAGAGTGAGAGAGAAGTCCAAAAACCAACTGAGGAAGCAACCAAAGATTTTTTGGATCAGGAATTCCATGAAGAGATCAAGCACATGGTAGGTGACAATGCCTCATGTATGGACTTGCTAGAAGATGACATTCTAGAAGAAAAGGAAGAAGAGCCAAGGATGGTATTCCAATGGGGAATAAAATCTTGCCACACTGCCAAGGCAGTTCATGTTTGGCCAAGTAGACCTAAGGAGGAGGAAGAAAGTTTGGAGTGCATCAGTCTGAAGGTAAGAAGATCCCAAATTTGGGCTAAGGTGAAGGCGATTGAGTTTGAAGACAAAGGAGGACAACAAGATGACACTTCTAGGGAGTCAATTATCTATCCTTTATTAGTACATTTACAAGAATTGATGTAAGAAGTGAAGGTGGAGCATTTGGAGGTGAAGAACAAGCTCCAAATAGTACAGGCACTAAGTGTAGAAGTAACATAGTTAATGGTGATGCTTGCTCAGAGTAGACATAAAGTTGAAGTACTTCTCACCAACTTGTAGGGAAGTTTCAAGCAGTGAGGCAAGTATCAAGAGCATCAAAGGAAGAGTTTGTAGAGTAGAAGGAAGCTCTAGAGAAGTTAAAGGAGGAATTGTAGGGTGTACAAATAGATTTGGTACACCATTCTACACAAGTTCATTTACAAGAACAAGGTGTGGTGGAACTAAGATGAGTCATTGTAGAGAAGGATTGGGATTGGTAGAAGGAGATAACTAGCTGTGAAGACAAACAACACCTTCATGATCTCGTCAAGCAAGCCAAAGCTCAAGTTGTTAATGCCAAAAGTGGAGAAGAAGAAGATGGAAAAGAAACATGTTGAACTACAACGACTTTGGATGTAGTTGGCAAAAGAGTGGACCCAATGCAAGTCACTAGTTTGGGTTCAATGAGCAAGGCTACTACATGTTTCAAGGTGGTGCTCAACATGAGAGCTAAAGTAGAGTTGGAGGAAGTGTACTTGCATGAATTGAAGTTGTTAGTGTAGGAAATGAGGAGAAAGAAGGCAAAGGAAGTGGATCTAAATACCTTGCTTATTCATCTTAGAGATAGAGTAAATAGGAAAATGACAAAAGTAGGAGACAATATTTGGCTTAGATTAGATTTAATTAAGACAAATGTAGATAGTTTCACTCATACTCTAAGTGAGAATAGAGTGACCCAATCCAAAGTAGTTGAGTTCAGAATGCATGTGATCTTGGTTGACTTACTTGAGTCATCTAAGATGTTTAGAGTAAAGAAGGAAAAGACCATTAGAACATCTATGACTTCAATTGCAATGCAAATTAAGGATGTGACTACAATAGTAGTAGATGATGAACCCAAAGTGCAAGAGACACTTGTAGTGGATTTGGGTGAGGATGCCAAAGTCAAGGTAGTACTTAGATTGGACCTGAATCAATAGCAATTACATATCAAAGTGGTAGGATTGTAAGTAAGATTCTTTGTATATGAAAACTAGTTGTAATTGTTAAGTAGTTTGGGTAGTTTTTGTAACTTCCAAGTGATCTACCTATTTAAATTAATCATTTGGAGGGTTATATTCAGTAATGTCCAGGGGGTATACTTTCAAAGTGCAGCTCCAGAGAGCTCACTTCTTTGATGGTGAGCCTTCAAGTTCCTGGCTATGGTGGACAGAGGCTGGCGAGCGTCACCTGGATTCTCTTAGCTAGAGTGGGTGTGGCTTGAATGTAATCAGTGCCCAATTGTTGGCAGTCTATAGAGTGACATATCAAGTACTGATCTGAGTTGAGGTGAGTTGAGGGTGGTAAACAATCTGATTTATTGTGGCACTTTAGAGTCTATGTATGACTTGTGTGTGAGTTGTGCTTCTATAGTGTATGATGTTGATAACAATGTATGTTGTGTAGCAATGTATATACGCACGATACCTTTATTTTAATGAGAGTTCCCTCCCACTTGTTTGTAGTGCTAATTGTTTGACCTCATCCCTTTCTTCAAGTTCCATGTTGTTTCTTGGAGCATCTTTGCTTCCATTGTTGATGGATGATAATTTTATCATTTGCATTGCTTGTTTGTACTTCTTGGAAGCTGTCGTGCGTATATACATCGCTACACAACATACATCACTGTCAACATCATACACTATAAAAGCACAACTCACACATAAGTCATACATAGACTCTAAAGTGCCACAATAATCAGATTGCTTAACACTTTCAACTCAACTCAACTCAGATCAGTACTTGATCTGTCACTCTATAAACTGCCAACAACTGGGCACTGATTACAGTCAAGCCACACCCACTCAAGCATAGAGAATCCAGGTGACGCTCGCCGGCCTCTGTCCACCATAGCCAGGAACTCGAAGGCTCAACATCAGAGAAGTGAGCTCTCTGGAGCTCACTTTGAAACTATACCCCTTGGACTCGAGCTAGCCCTGAAACCCTAACGGTCCCGCTGACGGCACACTCGATGGTGCGAACGGTGCAAAGTGACGGTGGGCCCCACCGTGAAGTCAGTACCCTGAACACGAAATCTAACCGTCGGAAAGTAGTCCTTGAGAAACTGCTAGAATAACTCTAACTACCATCACTGGAACTCCAGTGTCCAAGCATCTAGATGCGGAACTACAAATGGCGTGACAGCTGTCGTGCGTATATACATCGCTACACAACATACATCGCTGTCAACATCATACACTATAAAAGCACAACTCACACATAAGTCATACATAGACTCTAAAGTGCCACAATCGCCCCCCTAGCTGGCGGTTAGGTCCCTCTAACTCCAGATAGCCATCTACTCTAAGTATATGGTATACCCTCTAATGGGCAAAGATCAGGAGGCCGGGTGCTATGGAGCCCCATCGTTAGTCGCCTGTCTGCAATCTATACCATATAAAGAATGAACTAGCTATAGGTCAAGTACATCTAGGACATAACCACTGTCCCTGAGGAACCACCATGAGGGGAGGAGTCATACATGCCATATGCCATCCTCTCAAACAGCTATCACACACTAACATAGTAGCAGCTCCACCAGAAGAGCCACATAACATACACCTCAAGCCTGCACGTACAAGTGCCAAGCTTGGGTCCATAGTACCATCAATGTTTGGAAGGTGGCATGGCGCACAATTGCGCACATGATCCTTCCAAACAACACCATCACGTCCTTCTAACACAAGGACTCCAGATGGCAAAACCTCACGCACTCTCAAGATAGTGCGGCCTGTAGAAACATCAAGTGTCGTCAGTGCTGTCTGTTGTAGATATACATAGTCGCCTGGATGAAATCAACAGATCGAGGGTCTATAACCTCCTCCTCAAATGGTAGCATAGCGTAAAGTATCTCTATGCTGAGCAATCGCCAAGTTCTCAAAGGCCATTGGCATCACTCTCCGAAAGATCTCTGCCCGTTGAGAACATGCGCTCATCCATACATCGGGGTCATCCAAGTCCAAAACTATGGTAGCATCTCGACGAATGGCTGCAGGTAAATCTGGATCTCGTCCATAGAGTAGGAAGTATGGAGAGAAGGATGCTAAGGAGGCTTGCCGGCTGAACCGATAGCCCATGGCCAACCAAGGTAACTGGAGATCCCAATCTCCCAAGTGGCCTCTTTGCAAACCATACTTTTGCAATCCTCTCTTCACAGTCTGAACCACTCTCTCTGCTAAGCCATCTGCCTCAGGGTGATCTCGGGATGTGGTACGATGATCAATCAAAGCCTTGTCACACAAGACCTGAAACTCTCCCAAGAACTCTGTACCCTGATCAGTCAAAACCTCAACTGGTGCACCAAAATGACTAAGAACTCGATCCAAGAACGAGTAAGCTGTCCCTTCACTAGACTTGTCAGGAAGTGCCACCAACTCAATCCACTTGGAGAAGTGCTCCACCATCACCAAAACATACCGATGATGTCTCACAGTCAGCGGTAAAGGTCCGGCAAAGTCCAAACTCCAACGGTAACCCAATCCCATGATAGGTAATGGGTGTAACTGTGGCGTAGGAGCATTGAATGATGCTCTAACTCGGTCACAAACCACACATCTGGCAACAAACTGCTGTACCTCGGTCTGCATACCGCGCCACCAATAATGACTCTGGAGTAAGCTATATGTACGCTTTACTCCAAAATGTCCTAGCTCCTCATGAGCATGATGGACCAACTGTGGTCTCTATGATGGAAGTGGTACTACTCGCACTCTACCATCCTCCCATACACGCAAAAGGTGTCTACCCTCCAATCTGAACCGTCTGGCTCGCTGAAGAACACGGTCTCTCTCCTTGGCCCCAATTGTGCCACCCACAACACCAGTGCAAAGATAGTCCATCACTAAGACATCATCATGAATGTCTCGCTGAACTGTACCAATATCTTCACTCTCTGGATCTGTGACCTCAATAACTCCTCCTGTATGCGCTGAGAGAGATACCACCAAAGTCTCTGCAAATATACACAGAAAGGCCGATGCATGCCAACCTGGCACCATCTCCTCATCTGTCTCACCATGCCAACGTGCTCCGGTCTGATCCTGCTGGCTGGGACATGGGTTTCTACTCAACCCATCTGCATCACGGTTCACCACTCCAGGTCTGTGAACAATCGTGAAATCATACTCCTGTAAAATCACAGCCCATCGTGCAAGCTTCCCTGAAAGCTTGTCGGACTCCATCAACCACTTCAGCGGCTGATGATCAATGATGAGAGTGAAGGGGTTACCAAATAGGTAACATCGGAAATGTGCTACTGCCCAAACTGCTGCCAAGCACTCTCCCTCATATGAACTATACTTTGCCTCCGCTGAATTGTTGGAGCGACTAGCATAGGCCACCACAAACTCCTTCTCCTCATCATCATGTTGGGTGAGCACCGCTCCAAGCCCCAACATACTCCAATCAGTGTGAACCTGAAATGGTCGTCCCCTGATCGGTCTCCTCAAAATAGGAGCAGATGTCAACCTCTCCTTGAGCTCTACAAAAGCTCTCTCTTGCTCATCTCCCCAACACCACTCCTGTGTAAGCTTGGTCAGCTTTGTCAAGGCCTTGGCAATGGCGCTAAATCCTCTAACATAGCGGCGATAGAAGTTTGCCAACCCAAGGAATGCTCGCACTCTGCTCACATCCGTAGGCCGAGGAATACGTGCAATAGCCTCCACCTTGGTCTGCTGGACACCAAGTCCTCCGGGGTAGATAGTGTGACCCAAATACTCAACCTGCTCGTGGAAGAACCTACACTTCCCAGGATGTAGTTTGAGTCCATGAGATCTCAACCTCTCAAACACCTCCAACAACTGTTGCTCATGCTCCTCCACAGTAGTGCTATACACCAAAATGTCATCAATATAGCACCGAGCAAAATCCAGTCCAGCTAGGATCCTATCCATGACCCTCTGGAACTCAACAGGAGCGTTCTTCAACCCAAATGGTAAGAACCTCCACTGATATAACACATCCTTGCCGTGAGGATCAATAGCCCAAAATGCTGTCTTGGACTTATCCTCCTCCCTGATCGGCAACTGATGATATCCTGCTCGTAGATCCAAAGTACTGAAGACCTTTGCATGCCCAATCGCATCAAAAATCTCCTCCGGTGTAGGCATGGCATACCGATCAGCCCTGGTCTGTCGGTTGATAGGACGGTAATCTCCACACATCCGCCTATCTGTATAGTTGCCATGCATATCCTTCTTGGTTGGCATCATTGTCGCTGATGCATACTCTCCATGTGAAATCTCCACCAAACCAGCCTCAAAAAGGTCACTACTCCGGCTCTGAATCAATGTCCTCTCCATATCACTATATTGATAAGGACGTCGGAAAACAGGTGTGTCACTAGTCAGCTCAATCCATATACCAGGTCCCTTCAGAGCACCCAAATCCTTCATACTGAAGGCAAAACAACTCGTGTGACTCCTCAAGAACCTCCAAACCCTCCGTCTTTCCTCTCCAGTAAGCTTGGGTCCAAGATTTGGCTCCCAAGTATCCTCTGTAACTGTAGTAGGAGTGGAAGACGTACTGACTGGCTGCTACACTGGGCCCTTGGGAGCAATGGTGTCATGCTCCCGACCACTAGAAGTCCCAACCTCTGTGTGAAAAACTCCCTCCACTCTGGCTGCAAGCTCCATACGTCCTCTGGCTGCATCCCATGTGGACCAAGGGTGTAATCCAAGTAGCCCACGCTCACCTGGATGGACTCCAAGTAGACCACTCTCCCTAGTAGCTACTGGATGTGTCCCAAGAATACCATGTCCACTCGGTCCATCGCCCCCAGCATGTGCCTGAATCGTCTCGATAGGCACAGGGCTCACAAGCGTCCGAGTGGTGATGCCTATCAAGCGCATCCTACGCTGCTCTGCCAAACCAAGGCTCACAATCCAAGTCAAACAGTTCAGGTCCATAGCCTGACCTAACACCTGACGCCTGGATGCCTCTGACACTGCTGGAACAGCGGTAATACCGGTGCGAAAACCCATCGCCCGCTCTTTCTCATCAGCATTGGGCTCCACCAACTGCTGTAACTGTGAGTCCCAAACAAGTCCAGGTCCTCCCTCTTGAAAAGCATGAGAGCCTGGGAAACTCATGAGTGTGGGAAATGCAGCTCTAGGTTGTCCAACTAGGTTCACCACTGCCATAGGTGACCTATCAGCCACTACCACTGTCTGAGACTGACGCCCAACATCCAAGATATCATCAACAAGGATGTGGTCAAGTCGCTGAATCCCATCATAACTACGCTGTAGAACCTCTCTGGGTAAAAGGTTCGTCCACCAAAGACGAAGACGATGAGCCCGTGATCCCACTCTGGCTGCATCTAACAATACAGCAGGTCTCATCCATGAATGGACCTGATGTGTACTCGCCACCACTCTAGTGTGAGAATCACCCATCAATGGAACGTTCTCCAAAAGGTAAGCTGGAGAAACAGACTGATGAACCTGGAGATGTCGTAATATCCGTAACATCTCCCAAAACACACCAAAACAAGGATCCTGAAGACCCAAACCGCGGCCCGCACGTGTATGTCCCTGACATGGCCATCTAGAAATCACCAAGTGAACAGGCCCATGTCTCTCTAGGTCATGCGCCCCCAGTAAGGAAATGTCTCCTGGTAAGGCCTTCTGGTAACCTCTAACTACTGATATCGATAATAACTCCGGATACCGATAGGCCAAGTGTGCCACATGATGTAGAGAGACTCGCCTAGTAGTCTCATCTCTCTCTACATACAAGTACCTCTGTACTCGGATACCCGCCTGTAACACCGCAGCTAGTCCGGTGCTGATCCCACCAAACAACTCCAATAGGCATATCCCCTCTACTGGGTACTGCCAAGCAATGAGTGTGGTATCCAGAGGTGTCAAAGCAATCGCCTCTGGAGGCTCATCCTCACACTCATCCCCTGATGGTATGAAGGCTCCACTTCCAGCCCTTCTGCACCAACTGATCTGCATGCTGCTACAATGCCTCCTCTGAACTCCACAATGGAACATCCAAGGTGGATGGAACAATCCCACTCGTACTCCATAGCCGAGTGATCTCCTCTGGTACTGGAGTATCCTCTGCATGGGCGTTCCCCTCCAACAAGTCACCAGGCCAAGTAACTGCACCGCTGAAAGCCAAAACTGATGCTGCCATGGTCCCGGACTGTAGTGAGCCAAGACTGCCACTACTGAAGCGTACTGGTAGGCGACATACCCGTCCCTCACTAGACTGCCAACCAGGTCTATAAGAGGCTGTCTCCTCCCAATAGTCAATACTGAAACCCATAGGGTATAACACTGCTCCCCCAACTAGCACATCATAGGACTCAGCTATCGTCGCAATAGCCTGAGCTCTCACCACCGAGCTATCAGTCGGATGACCAGGCTGAACCTGGACAACAAGCTCTCCACGTGTGATGTACTGTGTCGAACCACCACCAAGAGATGTCTGGATCTGAAATGGACACCTCTCCACATCGGTCTTCCGTAACTCCAGACCAACAACTGCAGCCTTCCCCAACATAAGGGGCTGCGCACCAGAGTCTAACAAGACTCTCTGTGGTGTATAGACCTTCCCTGAAGGTCCCACCAAACGAAAGATCCCCCTCTGGTTATCCAATAGGACAACACCAGGTGTAAACCGCGCTCTCTCAAAGGCCGGTCTAGCTGGCAACTCCTCCAATCTAGCCGCTACTGCCTGCCATAAACCACTGGTCGCTGAACGGATCCCATGCTCCTCAACCAAGTCAGCTCCACTACCAACCACCTCTGCCCTAGTAGTAGGAACTGCACCATCCCTACTCTCACACAACGTGGCAGCCAATCGGAACACTGGGGCTGGGTCAACTCCCAATGTAAACATGTCACTGGCTGAAAATAAAGGATGCCGCATAATCAGCTGAGCCGCCCCCAACATCATGCTAGACTCAGTTTGTGTAGTAGCAGGTGGCTGACTAGCAGGTACTCCATCAGGTACTCCATCACCACCTACCACACCTGCACTGGGACGTCTAGGAACCATGGATGTCGTCTGCAATGCCTCAGATAGCGTGAAAGATTGGGGAAGTCTGACTTGTCTCCCAAGCTCTCCTCTCTGTGGGTCCAACTCCACTGATGCTCCTCTAGGCTCTGGAGCACGTACTGCACTCCTAGTCACTGCTGTAGATGCATCCACCTGTGCTGCTCTGCACATGAAGTCCAAAGCATCTCTATCACCAGCATATGAGGTGGAAGCCTCAGCACTTGAATCTGATCTCCTATGAGCAATAGCCATACTAGCCAATCTCTACTCCAACTGCTCAATCCGAGTAGCCATAGCTGTGTCAGAAGTAAGGGCAGGTACTGCACCCCTACTAGGTGTAGATCCTCTACCACCACCTCGTCCTCCATGAACTGGAGCTCCTCTACTACCTGCCATAGCAGCCCTACCACTCCGTAACTCCGGGTGTAGGTCAAAACACCGGTCATTAGTGTGACCAAATCTGTGGCAATGCTCACACTGCCTTTGTGCTGGCTGTGATGTACCATAGGTATCAGGTCCGCTGCCCTGAGTACACTCTCTCCTATGGTGAGGTCCACCACAAGTCCAACAAGCAACACCACCACTCACTGGCTGCTGCTGACCCAAAAATGAGGGTAAGGGTCTAACTCCACTAGGCCCTCCACTCGCTCCATAGGATCTGGGCTGTCCACCCTATCCTCAAAAACCAACTGGGCGTGGTGCACTCTGCTGCACTCTAGAAGAAGTCACAACCGTGGATGAGGTCTCTCTACCAAATCCAGCTGTCACCACTCTCTCCTCCACCATGTTGAGCTCAATACGCTCAGCCAAACCAAAGACTACTGCCAAAGTGGGCGAAGTAGCCTGCAACAACGTAGCATCACGAACTCTACGTCGCAACTCCCTGTCCAGTATCCCATACCAAAATTGGACTGCCTGGGCCTCAGTAACTCCCTGAGTGAAACTGATCAGCCGCCTCATGCGAGTGTATGCCTCGCGTAGGCTCTCTCCAGCCTTCCGCTGGAACTCCTGCAAGCTCCTCAGCTTGTCAGTCCGCACTCCCTGGTAGTTCTACCTCAAACATAGGAAGAACTCCACCATAGGGTTAAACCCCGGTACCACACCACCTCCTGTAGCGGTACCTCCACTCGTAGTAGCACTATCTCCAGCTAGTGCACCTCCACTAGCTCCACCAACACTACTCGAGCTAGAACTCGTAGGTACAGCCGACCTACTCCTGGCCACCGAACCTGAAGTGATGGATACATAGTGTGGAGACCAATACTGTCTCCATAACTCAATCTCCTCCAAATGAGCTCTCCTGAACTCATGGTAGTCGTCCATCGGTGGACCCTCCAAGTGCTGAAACAACCCCTTCCATGCCATGAAGGGTGTGAACAAAGTCGGGTTCCGCATCTGCTGCAGATCACACCAACTATCGAACTCCTGGATGAATCATCCACCTCAATAGTACCCACTGTACCAGAGTAACGCCTAGGGCCTTTGGAGGCCCCATAAATCTTGTCCATGTCCCACAACAACGATGCGGACACACCAAGTGCACTCTCAACTGAATCAGCTCCTGTGTCGAACTCCAACTCAGAGTCAATCTCCTCCCTCACTGGGACCTGAGATACAGGCTGATACCGAGCACCACTCCGAGTAAACCCACTACGTACTGCAAGGCTAACTCCTCTGGAATCTCCAAAGAACTCCGTCGTGACCACGTAACTGCAACAGCAAACCCGAACCACCAACTGCAACCGCAAGTCGCAACCGCAAGTACCCCACCAAGTGCCAACACCACCACGTGCCAACACCAACTAAACACCACCCACTAATGTAACTCTACCAAGATAACTACACTAGGGGAAGGGCAACCTATAACCTGCCATCATAACACGCACTCTCACGATCTGCAGGTCATCACTTCCTGCCTCACCGGAGAGAAACAAAGGTAGTCTGACTGGTCATCACTCCAGCCTCACCACCGAGAGCACACCAGAGCACCAACGCTCAAAAGTCAAGGCACCTCACACAAACGTGGTGCACAAACAGGAAGCAGAGAATGGAGGGGATCCAATCACAAGAAATCTAAACAAAAACCCTCCATCTCATAACACAACACGGGACTGACTCTGCCACCATTTGGCATTTGACATAAGAGTAGTTCGTATCTAAGTCCTAAGCTACAAGGATCACCAAGAATGGGATCAAACTGCCTCTCCTAGCCAAAGCTACATGTGTATAGATAACAGTGGCACAGTCACTATGACAACAAGTGAGGGTGGACCAGTTGGCTAGGGCACCAGTCTAGGAACAAGAGATCTAGGGGTCAAACCCTGTTGCGCACAATCTAGCAAGAAAGGCAGATTTTGCCAACCAATGACCAAGATCTACACTAAACTAGCTAGCCTCACGCCAGCAAGCTGGCTTGCTGGCCCTTCTGGCCCTTCATAGCCCACAGCCCTATGCCTCGAAGCCTCTAAACGCCGAAATTCAGCCAAATGAGGCCTTTCTTGTTGCCACTTCGAACCTCCTCCAAAATTGGCAAAACTTCTCCAAATTTGCGAAACTCCTCCAAACTAGCGAAACTTCTCCAAATCTGGCCAAACAGCGTAACTCCTCCAATTCTGGACCAAAAATCTGACATAAACCCTAAAGATGGATGTCCGCCAAATCCCCCGCTAACTTTCCACTCGAGCCAAATTGACAAAACGGGTTTTTCCAAATCACAATTTCATGAGAAGAGCTTTCCAACTCCACCTTCAATTTCACTTTCTGAGCCCAACTCGTAGCAAATTGGTCCTGCCTTCACCTCCTGAGCTCAAAATCACAACACTGCTCGAAAATTGCTCCTTCTTTGCTCGAAATTTGGCCAGCGCTTCCGCACACCGTCCGCCTAACTGCCAAATTTGCATCAACTACACGAGCTTCTGCACACTAGGGAAACACAGAACCTGAATCGAGCTACCATGATCCACCGAGCTTGGAGATACCACCAACACTCAACGTTCCTGCACCCGATTTCCCCCTGACTTCACTTCTCTGATGTAATCAGATTGCTTAACACTTTCAACTCAACTCAACTCAGATCAGTACTTGATCTGTCACTCTATAAACTGCCAACAACTGGGCACTGATTACAGTCAAGCCACACCCACTCAAGCATAGAGAATCCAGGTGACGCTCGCCGGCCTCTGTCCACCATAGCCAGGAACTCGAAGGCTCAACATCAGAGAAGTGAGCTCTCTGGAGCTCACTTTGAAACTATACCCCTTGGACTCGAGCTAGCCCTGAAACCCTAACGGTCCCGCTGACGGCACACTCGATGGTGCGAACGGTGCAAAGTGACGGTGGGCCCCACCGTGAAGTCAATACCCCGAACACAAAATCTAACCGTCGGAAAGTAGTCCCTGAGAAACTGCTAGAATAACTCTAACTACCATCACTGGAACTCCAGTGTCCGAGCATCTAGATGCGGAACTACAAATGGCGTGACAGAAGCCTAAATGTTGGGCTTAGCCCCAATCTACTTTTTGCAAAAGATTGTTTTATTAAAGGTCTTGGTGATGGTGCAAAATTCTTGGTTCAAGCAAATTCCTTGACCACCTCATGGTACTTTAAAATTCTCTGGGTAGGTTAGGTTGCCCACTCAAATATGTTTGATAGTATTTCTCCTTCTCCTCATTTTTTAGGATGTTCATCCCTATGTAGAAATTTAGGATGAAGGGAGCTATAATTGTGGGAGTGCCCTCAACCATGTTATCCAATAGCTCATTGACATGCTCTAGGAACATCTTGGCCTAGCTCACAAATTATTGTTTGTGCAAGAGCTAAAAGAAGATTGCTTGATTTTGATTTTGATTTCCATAGGTTATTCTCTTTAATCTAAACAACTTCATGATAGTTTCAATGATGATGCATCAAACCAAGTCATGAATATCCTCTTTGTTTTATACCTTTCTATTGATTTCCCACCCACAAATGAGTCATCAATCCTATCCTTCAAGTCTTTGCTGGGATGACCATGGGGATTTTCCATGTGGATATGGCCAAATGGTGAGCACTTTTCTCCTAATACTCATTGCTAATGATCTTTTGTCCATATTGTCAAATATACCTTCAACCTCTTTTCCACTCATATCAATATTATTAAAAATTTCATCTAGTAGGGGGACATCCAATAGACTATGGTTCCACAACAAGAATTCTAGCTTTCAACTCTTGAGGTAGTCTGACGCACAGTACAAACTCCATTTGGAAATTTCTAAAGGTTTGCTCACTAGTTCTATTGATGACCTCTATTTTCAATCCTTAGCATTTGTCATGCAATTGGTAACTTATTTGGATTTTCAAATCTACTCTATTACCAACACACTCTTACATATTCTCTCAAAATTTGTCACAATTTTTTAGTGAAAGGTGGGTCTTGTTGGTAGTGGTGGTGATTTCATGTAGTGCAACAAACTTTGATTGTGACAAGTGAAATGAAAGTGAAAATTTCTCCTTGCAATGCAAGACCTTGATTTTATAGTCCTATTAAAACTAATCTGTCCTTCATCCATCATGGTGCTTGATGAGTAGTCACAATCATGTCATAAATACATGTTGCTTGGTACCAATGGTCAAGAGTACTTCCTCTGCTAGCATGTTCATGCAAGAGGCATGAATTGCTATTGATGTGAATTTTGGTGATGCCTTGACTAAAGGCAAAGGTTCATTTTGATATACTTTTTTTCCATTATTTCCAATAGCATCTTTGTAACAAAGCAAACATGTGTAAACATAACTTTGTAGAAGTACAATTCATAATGAAGGATCTTTGTAGTGCTGCTCTTCATAAGAATAATATGCCATCAAGAAAACTCTATTATGATACAAATATTATGCTCTCAGTCCCTAGAACTAGATTATAATCACTTTGTGAGGGATTTGTTCACTTTATGAGATGCTTGTCTAACAATTAATACAATTTGTTTAGCTTTATCTTCAACATTTTTTCATGCTATGTACTAGAATTAGTAAATTAATTATTAAAAAAATTGGCTCCAAGGAATTCAAGGTGAGTCCTAAAACCATGAGAAATGATTTCTTGAATTTGATCAATGTGCAACTACTTTGTGCTAACTCTAATCTAAATAACAATAAATTAGGCTAATCCACCATAGGCCTAATTTTAATTTACTAAAATACTCCTAAAATAGCCATAGCTTGGATCAGCTCACAAATTCCATGAGCTGGCTAACCATTTGGTCAAGCTAGCTAGCTAACCAATTTTAAGCTGGTTATTTGCCCAAGTCTACACTCTTATATCCAATCTTGAGAGATGGTCAAATATGATAAATTACTACAGGAAAATGCTTGAATGATCAGTCTTGTGCAACTAAGTTGGCTTTTTGCCATCAAAGGCTCTTTAGCCCTAGTCACTATGCAAATGTAGCTCACTTTGTTGCTATCCAAAATTTCTTACTAATTCAAGATATCTCTACCAAATTGTCTCTAACTCTTTGCTTCACTAACTCAAGGATACTTTGCTAGACCTTTGATCAGCTACAAATATTTAATTGAGTAAATTGACCTTGAATTTAAATTTGGACCAAGTTTGACCTAATATTTGAGCGTTTCCAAATCTCTAATTAAGTAAATTGGCCTTGATTTAGAATATCAATCAAGTTTGACCTAATATTTAAGCTTCTTTGACCTAATTTAGTCTGTTTACTTCAATAAAAGAAGATGTATTTAATCAAAGTGGAAATTCTTTCCATTGATAGATGGATGTCATTCAATTGATACAATGAATTACCCATATGGTTATGGAATTGTCTTTTAACATCTATTAAAGATTTCAATTTTGTTATCCATCTTAAGGATAAATACCAAAATGTCATTTTGTCTATACAATGGAGCCAAAAAGTAGGTGTTTATAACACTTTGTGGCAAACTTGAGAACTAGAGACAACAATGGGAATACAAACAAAGGACAACAATGGGGATTGAAGTTACCGTGTATGGAACAAAGAACACTTCCAATTTCATAATCCTACACCTTTGTTTCACTCAATCCTTCAACTTTGTATCTCAAGTGCTTCTTTTATGCAATTTTTGCAAGGCTTCTATCTCAATTATATTATCTATTGATTTTTTTATATACAATCTAGCAATACTTATATCCACAAAGCAATACAATAACACAAAGCAAATTAATCAAAATCTAATTAAATCTTCATTACTCGTACTTATGCATAAAATAAACTTTATTTTTATAAGATTCTTAGGCAAAAATCAATCCAATGGTACCAAGATTTAGATCAACATTATCTAATACCAAATCTTAAAATAAGAAAATCACAACAACTTATTTGAATGGATAAGCTGAACTATCTTTGAAGTTTAAGTGTTAACTTATTTTGGATTAAAAACAATTAAGGTGATAGATAATGTTAATTGGGGGGCTTTGTTTTAGCTAACTATATTTAAGATATAAATCCTTAATATGATCCATATTATGTATTTTAGGTGACAAGAAATCTAGAATAAAATATTAAAAACTTAAGATATCATTTTGGAAGAAATTTTATTAATGAACAGTAGAAATACAGACCAAAACATTCAAAGTTGTGATAGAAGTTAAGCTTAAGATCTGATATTTACTGACAAATTGAGATTATGAATCAACACTCCAAAATTGTTAAAGATGAGATAGGGTCAAGGTTTGGGGGTCTAAGCATGATTTACTTGTATATCATATAGATTAAGTGCTACATATGTCAAAATTTACATTTAAAGATCTAATAATGTATTTTTTTCTTAAAGTGATAGATAAACGTACTATGATGCTTCAATTTGATAATTTTAGAGACAAGAATATAAAATTTGATACAATAAAGAAATAAAAATCTTCTTTTCTCCATGAATTCTATATGTTTCATCATTTTTGTAGTATTATAAACAAATTTCAAAGAGCTTGACACGGTTTGAGCTTAGATGATCGCTATATTGTAAAAGTTAAAAATCTAGGAAGTAGTCGGATCTTCTTAAGTATTCTATTCCGTAAGGTTTGGGATTTTTAGTAGATATTATGCGAGATAAGGTTTTCAATAAGGTTTTACATTCTAAGACTCTAAAATTATAGATTGAGGAACTAATACAACCAACAACCTTTGTTTTATAATATATTTCACATTAGAGCTTTTATTCTGTTTCATATAATTTTGATTTGGTTTGCTATCCAAGTTTTAAGAGATATTTAAGGCTATTAAATGGGTTGAAATTAACATTAAACAAGAAACTACGGCTAAATTAATGTTACACATTTTTATATCTAATAATTTTGGCCTTTGAATTCATCTATCGTTAATATTTGTCTACTATAAATAACCTTATGATTATTATTACATAAATTATATCCTTAACATGTTTATCAGAAGTATCAACAAAATATAAAAATATATAAAATGAATACTCATGACATGTTTTCAGTATGGAAAGTCTTGTCTAATATTACACATCTAAAGTCTAATATTTTAGCATTGGGTCAAATATCCTATTTAAAATAACCTAAAGAATACCTTTTCATGGAGATTATATGTAACTAAATTTAGTAGAAAAAGATATCATAAAATAATCTAAGTAATATTTTACAATAAAAAATGTATAACTAAAAAAATTGTTCTAAAGATCTTATTTTCATAGATAAGTTCATTTTATATTAACAAGTAAAATCTCCTGTATACTAAGTTTGTTATTCTCAAAACTAAATTTGAATATACCAGGTTTATTATCTTTTTCTACACATACTTGGAAATCATTATTAAAAATGCTGAAACCGGGAAACTTAGAGCCAGAAACTTCACAGTATCTGCCCTTTTCCCCTTTCGTCTAACAGTTACCCCGAATTACGCGCGAAACGTTACGACTTCTGGCCCGTAAATCATCAACGCGTTTTCCCGTAAGGTAGGTACGAAGGGCCGAAAACCGGAAATGGTTTTATTTTCTTCCGCAAATACTCTTCTACTTGATAAAGCAAAGTGCGATGGGATAGGTTTCTCATATCGGTATTATTGGAACCTAGCCTTATTCTACGTGGTTGTCGTTTTCACTCTGATAAACTAAAATTTAATTTACACATATCATCCTCATTTGCTGACATAAAAATATCATAAACGATACACAAATCATCTGAATGCAATAACGTTGTCCGCAAAGTAGCAGCGAGATTTTGTTTCCTATATTCGCGGAGAATTAACGTGACGCCAAGTAAATGAGAGAATTGAATCGGTGTCAAATTCGCGTCTGCGATGGGTATGTTGAGAGGATGATATTTAATGGTAGATTATAAAATATAGGCAGTGCGGATCATTTTGCTCTCGATCCCATATCCTCTCTGGCGCTAATGAGTTTACCGTGCGAACTCGCCATGAACTCGGAGTGGCCGTGAGAGTTGTCTAACTCGCGAAATAACCACCTCACACAGTTGAAAAATATTCACCAGTGACCGAGTTTAAGGTGTATTTAGAGACTTTGCGGACCACGGTAATGAATTTTATATTCTTGGACTGTTTAATAGTAAATTTGTTTATCTATTGTTGACAAGACTTATATGATCTATCTAGTAACTCGATCTGATGTACTAAAATACACGACCTGGCTTTGAGCACTTAACTACTAGCAAATTATTTATACAATAATAAACCTAAAACAACATATTAATTATGATATAACTACACTTTCTCTCTAATTCGTGCGTATTATATTCTTTAAATTTACTATGTACGTAAAGTAACTTTTAGTTCATTTTCCTTATTTAATTCATATTATATTTAATTAGTGCGGATTATATTTATCCACACTAACGAAGGATGCACTCTAATAAGGAGATGAAATAAATATATGGATTTTGTTGTTTTAAGGGAAACTTAATCATATGATGGGTGATGGATATTAGATACCTAAACAAAATAGTACCTTTATAAGCAACACAAATCAAATTTTTTTCTTATTCCTTTCTTTTTTTTCCAGTGATGGACTTGAATATGAGTATAAGGTTATAAGATCATTACGATAAATATTTTTTGAATTATTTATATAATTTTGACCTTTGAATATATAGATTTTCATAAAATTATAAGATTCCAATATTCACAAAAACATGTTTAAAATACTCCTCTACCTACATATTTAAAATATTCAAATATTTTTCATACAAAGTAAAAGAACCCCTTAAACAAAAGTACCTTTATTCTTATCCTAAAAATTTTAAATTGTCTTCCTACAGTTTCCTTTAGTATAGTAGATCACACGAAATACTCACTAAACTCCGGGAAATAGTGTACTACGTGGCAGTTTTTGTGCTCGCATGTTAGAGTTGAGTGCCAACGAGGGTTACTAGAATATCCATTTCACACAGGGCTGTATTCGGAACAGGTTCACAGGTCCCACCCTATAGACTGAAATTCGGGAAAACAACCGAAAGCAACCTCGTCGTCACATTGGAGTGATTGCACCTTTTCTTTCGATTGGGAGGGAAGGGCTATGGACCATGTGGTCTATCTGTTTCCACACTTCACTACATTTTTTGCTTGCTTGACGACGTCTGCAAGCAAGTCATAGCCAAGACGAGCAGAGCGATGGTTTCGGAGGATCCCTGCAGTGGCTGATAATTCTCTCCGGAAGCGGGCGATCTCCTCACTCTCGGGCATGACGAAATCTCAGGCTGTACATGATCTCCTTCGCGTGGTACTTGCAGATGTACTCAAACTGCCGCGAACTTTTATCGTTGTGAAATTAAAGGTTGAGAGGGCGTTCTGAGGGCTTCTCCGAAGTGCGAGCTGCAAACAGACGGTCGAAGATATATCTACAACATCAATATAGCAATCCCTGAGATGGCCATCTCTTGTCACGCAAAGTTGTCAATGGGCTCTAGACCATTTTTGTTAAACTCAGCAGTTTGTTTACACGAGCAGAAGAAATTTCTCGACACAAAGGTCTACTTCAACTCCAGTGGTAAGCATGCTGCATATTTATCCTCCAAACAATCACGGTCCAATTGTGGTTTGGTAAAACAAACTTCTCCGGCAATTCATGGTGCTCCTGATGCTTACAGTTTACCAGTTACTCGAGCACAGAAGGTAGAATTTACATCCATGAGGAAAGTGATGATTCCCTTCAGTGAAGGGAGCTCCCCCGCAGTGGATTACCTAAAAGAACCTGAAAGAGTTGTCAGAGTAACATTCCCCGACTCAACTCGAATAACATACTTAGGAGATTCGATGTGGCGGTCAAGACTGAAACCAATCACGTTTATCACTGTTACTGCAACACCAACAACTGTTATTAGGTGAGCTTTCTTCAGTGTCGTTTTGTAATTGTTTTTGTTCTGTTGCACTAGACACCTTCTGTGATCTATTGAGGACCATAATATTTTGTAACATAACTTGAACCAGAATATAACTTATGCTTTACTCGCAGTTCTTTCGCGTTACATCTTGGGTTGAGTTTGATTGCATTCAAACTTCTGCCTCGATTTCTTTCCAGTGAGCCTGCATTGCTGTCTGTACTACGATTGCACTATTTTGCATATCCTCTGCATGCACTACGTTTTATGCACTTAACCTTGCACGGTATATCACCTCCTTGTACGTAAACGTTCTGTTTCTGGATGAGAATCCCATTCATGTTACTACAACCGCTCGTTGTTGATACCAATGCTGATAGATTGAGAGTAGGTACGTGGGCAGAATTCTGCTGAAGCATATACCCCCACGGTCTACCGCAGTTGTAAAAGCGGACGGCTCGACTAGATTCGCTAAGAGTTTTGTGTGTTGCAATTGCAGGGTATACCATGAAGATGGTTCTCTTCGAATATTTTCTGATAAACTTTATCTGGATTTTACTGGTGTCCCTGACCAGTTCAAGAATTTGTACATAAAATTCGAGTTAAAAGGTTCTTTGAAAGTTATAGCGAAAGTTTCACAGCCAGGTCGAGTCAATTTTGATGGGGTTGTATCATTGAAGGTAGGAACAGACTTACCTTTGCCTTTCTCCTTACTCCCTCAACCTCTGCTCACAGGGTCTGGGGATGGCATATTAAACGCAATCATAGGCGCCATGGAATCAGAGCTGGTCAGGGGGATCATAGATGATTACCATTGTTGGTGCCGCGTTAAGCAGGGGAGCGAGGTTGCAAGTGCACGATCAATGTAGACTAGAACACAGTCTGCTGTTTAATTTCATTCGTTTCAACTGTTGCCAGTTTGGGATAAATTTCTGAGTACTGTCCCAAGGCCCTGTATATACAGTTAATATTGAGCACGTAGTATCAAGTGGGAAGGGCTGGGACGTGGGTATGGAACCGGGTTGTTTACAAGGGGTTCTATATTCCGTTAGCTGATTATGCCCCTCGTGCACTGTCAATCGGTTCCACCTTCCTTTGCAAACATCAATTGGTCTATTTATCAAACTCAGAGAACTTCCGGAGTTACACAGTTTTATGTAAGATCATCGAGTTACGAGTTCAAAGTGGTTAATCGGCAGTCGCGTGCATGGACTCCGATATGTTTGTACCCTCTTCAAGCCCTGCCTCTGCGTAGGATGTTGTTGGCGTGTTCGGACGGTGTGTTCTATCCGGGCACGACTTACAATCCAGTTATTTGGTGCTCTAGTGAGGGCCATTTGTCACGATCAACAGTAGCAGTCCAACTGATTTGAAAGCCAACTTAAACTAGGCGCAATAACTGTAGTTTCAGACGAAGTTCGGCCTATTTCCACTTCTATTTGTTGCTGGCCTGGTGTCTGAAATGTGAAGCGAATATAAGTGTGTTACCTCACTACATTGCTGACTGAACTGGAGTAAACCTGATGTCTCTGAGATTACGGATAGTTCACAGAGTTGATTACATGATAGGGGCAACGTTAAGGACTGGTATTTACTTAATCTACGTTGGGATTAGACTCCTTATACAGTCATAACGAACTGGCATGTGAGGTTTGCTGAACAAGAAGAGTTTATCGGATGTATTACGTGCCCGACTGTGTTAGTCACATCTTTCCGGTGCTTCTTGTGGTAGCGAACAACAGAATGTTTATGCTTTTAACATCCGGAATGTCGCAAATACTATGTGCGAAGACGCATCCTCTGGCGCCGACCAAATAGACGGATAAAGGCGGCACCCTTAATGGTCACGAATCTGTCGTTGTTGATGGCGACTGATAATAGCATGCATAATCTAGTCCATACTGCACATATCCTTCCTTCCAGAGTTCTGGATCTCCTGTTCCTCGAACGGCTTCTGTTTTCATTTCTCTATATCTTTCCTTAAGATTAAACTAACCTTTCTAATCTTTCTCGTCTGGCATGTATGTCATCGTTTCCCGTTGACCTTTTCTCTGCACATGCGGTGTTTATCTATTATCGTCTGTTGGATATATAGGCATATGAGAGCATAAGCCGTTCCGCGAACGGGTTTATGGGAAATATGCTATTGGTATTTGTATCATATCTTTACAATCTCGTAACATTAATATATAATTGAATTTTTCTCAAATTTTCAAATACCAAGAGTAACTATCCATTATGTTTCTGGTTGGTTCTTATAGAGCACGGATGAATAATCTTCTAGTTCATAGAGTGTTTCGCGCTCTTTAATTTGTTAAACTTTATGTAATTTAGTTATTCTTAATATTTGAAAACTTAAAAAAGACTCGATAATATATTTAGTGTTGAAAAATTATAAAAATATGATCCAAATTGGATATAGATAACAGATATAAAAATACCCATAATATCTATAATATCTATAGAACAAACGGAAATAGATAACAAGCACATGTAAAGAAAAAAGTTCAACCTGGGAAACGAAGAACTACGAGCCCGTCGTAACGATCTGTTATGTCTTTGATTGGTTCTTGTAGAGCACGGGAAACGATGACCTACGAGCCAGACGTAACTATCTATTATGTCTTTGAGTGGTTCTTGTAGAGCACGGAAGTTTAGAAGTTTAGATCATTTTAATCTTCTGGTTCATAGAGTGTTTCCCTCTCTCCAATTTGTTAGACTTTATGTGATTTGTACCATGGGACTCTAGTACCAAATCTGAACAATCATGACTATCTAAAATAGATCGCACATTTGTAAACCAGGACACATAATTAATTATGTTCACCTTGTTTATCTGGCTCTTTGAGTTCTCCCATCAAAGATGCTAATTGTGGGCCCATAACCCGAAAAAATTTGTTGTTGTCTCTTCTTGAAGTTAAAAGTTTATCTTTAATCATTTTGATTTCAAATGTATCATACATCCTAGCACACTTCTTGCATAGTTTCACCAAAATAGACACTATTCAAGTCACACTCTCTCAAAACCTTTACAAATAATACGAAACAATCCATTCATGCAACATGAAAAACCCTCAAGTTAAATCGAACTTTTGCAAATAATATAAAAAAAATCATTCATGCAACATGAAAAACCCTAAAGTTAAGCAACATAGAATATAACGGGAAACAAGTTACAAAGAAAACAAGATACAAGATGCTAAAAGTGAGAATGGTAAGAAAACTAAACACTCCAACCTCAAAGAACATAATTATAAACACAGAAGCTGAAGCTAGGATGTGTTTTGTTAAACCCTAAATGTGGTTCCGCCCCACTTTGCCCTAATAGGGCAAAGTGTGATTTATTAACCCAGAGATACCAAAACAATATCTAACTAAACTAGAGGTGAACTAAATCTAACATCTTTTATTGCATTATTTAAAGATTTCAACCTCCTACACAGGACCCATCATTGCTTGCGGCTCTCCCTCAAACGACCTCTCGCACACGATCTCTCTCATTCTCTCGCACTCCATTTATGCTACTTCTGGTCTTCCTTTTCTTCTCGATGCCTTTACCTCTTTCGTTTCTCTTATTCTTTTCATTCGCATAAAACTCTGTTTGCTTGTAATTTGCACAGTATTAAATTGCTTGTCATTCGTAGAAGACTTATCGATGTTTTTCAGGTATTACCAAGGTGCACCTCCTATCCATCCTTTGCTCATGCGTCCAATTCTGCTTTTCCATGGCCTTTAGCTCTTGCGTTTTCTGGTTTTTTAATCAAGACACCTTTTTATCAATTTTGCTCTACAACTACTCCTCCAAGGCCTGCTCGTTCCAGCACACCTCACTTCGACCATTCCTGAGCGGCACTTTTTGAAGTCACGGAGTTTGCCTCGACACTCATGAACATTCGAACGGAGACTCGGTTCGAGGAGTATTGGCATTTGCTTCCTTCTGCACCACGTGGGGTACTGATGAAGTCTTGTGTGCTTCCGTGCATGCTTACTATGACCATCTTACTGCTTCCTTCTAGTATTTAGTGTTCTGGAACCCATGCGATCATAGAGCATGATGTGATTTCTCCTATCCAGTCCTATCACAGGTTTATTTCGATTACTCCGTTTCTTACATTTTTGGTTGCTCTTTCTTTCCAGTTGATAGCAGTTCGCGATAGGTTCTACTTGCCATCCCTGGATCACATTTCCCCACATTATTCTAAGCCTGTTCTTTCCGCAACATTCTTACTCCTTTTGAGCTGGACTTAAGCGTGCAACCGAGTTTGCCTTGGGTTTCATACATAAAGTTCAAACATAAAGTTCTCTCAGCGATTTCATACTCTTGGTTTGCTGACTCACGGATCTTCCACGACTTGCGATTTCCAGGCTTCTACATGATTCTCGACTTCTGTTTATCTTAATCTTTCTTGTCTTGCTCGTGAAGTTGTCGATTTTCTGTTGATTCTGTTTCCGTGCTTTTGATGCATGCTACTTGTATATAGGTGTTGCTCTTGAAATGTTTCCAGGTTACGTTTACTTATACTATCATTCGATCAGATGTTCGTTACTTTGTATACATTACATATCTTGCATCTCATTCGCATTCAGTGAGTTCTGGATTTCCCGTTCATCGAACCGCTTCTGTCCTCATTTCTCTATATGCAGTCCTATCACACTTCGCTCCAGCCCAGCCCACCATCCATTTACGCTACGCTTTCCTACTTGTGCGATGGTTTCCCTTTGCTTCCTATCTACTATACAGGGCTTGTTTCTTTTCTCACATGGATGGCACTTATGTTCACCGTGCATGCTGCTCATAGAATGTATCAGAAACAATTTCTAACGAATTCGTTTATGCCCCACCTGTATTTACTTGTTTAGATCACCTTTGCTTCATTTTGCATCCCTTTCTTACTTGCATTTTCCATATGCATGTGTCTGGTTCAGTTCTAAGTGAGTTTTGGATCCTCCGTCCGGTGAACGGCTTCCGCTCCCATTACTCAATTATCTTTCCTGAATAAGGCTGTGCAGGGACCTTATTGCTGGATTTGCTTGTCTTGTTTTAGACACTATGTTCTTCTTGTAGATAGTTTACGAATGTTTTCTTATAGCTGCTCCCCTATTTTAGCGACTGTTAACCTGCATTGCATGACACACTGAGTCATTCACACGCAGGGTACATTACGTCACTGTTGCATTCCTGTCAGTTCAAGCACTTGGATGACATAACATACTTGCAAGAAGGATAATGTACGAGGATGATAGTGCCATAGGAGGCGGGATATATCTCACACATTCCTGTGAATTACTCCGAACTCACTGTGGAACGCACTGTGATTACCTCGACTGCAGAATTACTCAGGATGACTAACACATCTTTGTGGCCATGTATCAGAAGAAAGAGCTGCCCCATTGTTCTAAAATGAGCACCATCTCGCTGACCTCATGTCCTCTCGGATGTTTCCTCCAAGAGCAAACTGGGGATTGTAAAATTTGAGTCGGGAGATACAAACGTATACAACTCGAAGAAGTTATTGGGAACAAGAGAGTATACAACTCTAAATTTTTTTACCTTCCTGCGTGGATAAAACTTGTAGATAACTTGTGTTCTGATAACTACCCTTTGCACGCTATTCGGTTCTCCAGAAAGGGAAAAACATGTCCTCGCAGACATTTCATCATGGCTATCCGGGTATTAGTATCTTCTGAGGTTTTAGAAACTCAGTTCTCTCAACCAACTAGGCGGAGTGCTTGTGCCCGGGCCCGTCGGATGTTAGTCCAAACACCCCTCGAAGTCCCACCACTGGTATAATACTGGGTCATCTGGACGTCTTCTATATTTTGTATTTTGTATATACGGAGGGTTCCTGTTTCCTTGCACGGGACGCACTCGTTACTTGCCCCCCTCCTGCATACGATGACTCTCATTCTATAGCACTCCTCTTCAATTATTTCTCGGCTCTTCCTACTCTTCTCAATGTTTTTTCTCTGCTTTTACTTCTTCCGCTCCCGTTATTCATATTCGCATCTTGCAATTCTGTTTCTGTTTGCTTCTCAATCCCAAAATACTAATCGATCGCTTGTACAGGTATTGCCAAGATGTGTCTCATATCCTTTCCTTGTGCATGCTTCCAATTCTGCATCGTCTAGTGGATCTAGGACCATTTTCCTCGAGTTTCGTCCATCTGCCTTTCACGGTACCTTCTATTTATTCTGCACTACAACTACTCCTGCATACCTCAATCCAACCACTTTTGAGAGAACTTTCGGAAGAAATCACGTTTGCCTTGGCACTCACGAGCCTTCGAACAGAAACTCGGGACGAGGGGTGCGGGCATTCGGCTAGCTATTTCGGCACTCGGCATCGTTGAAATCGTTAGTGCTTTCATGCATACTTACTCAGACTGCTTCTTTCTACCATCTATCGGACTGCCTCCTTCTAATGTTCACTGATTGAAGATTCATGCGTTCATAGAGCATGCTCTGATACACGATCCAGTATTGTCATGCTTCGCTCCAACCTGGCCAAGATACCATCCATTCTTCTCACACTTCGCTCCACCTGAGTTATCTTCCAATAAAACAAAGCTATGTTGTTGTACTCGTCGGAAGCAAAGGGGAAACATAGTTTTCCCTTTGCTTACTACTTGCGCAATGATTCTCCTCTTTTGTTGTTCCAAGGGGTTATCATTTTTCTCTTACATGTTATGATGCATATCAATTCAGTGCAGTACAGGTGTTACTTATTCAATGGATCTTACTACGTGCGCGGTGATTCTCCTCTGTATTGTTTCAAAAACGTTGTCATTTTTCTCTTACATGTTATGGTGTTATGATTGAGTGAACTGCAGGTGCTACTTGTGAAATGTATCAATTTCCATTCCTGCTTTCTATCAGTTTTGCTTATCTTTCTATGTTTATTTCCTGGCTTAAATTTATTTGCATGTGTTCCTGCTTGCATTTCATTACTTCAATATGCATGTTCCCAATTCGTGTCGAGTCCCTTGTAAGTGGGTTCTGGATCCCCCGTTCTTCTAACAACTTCTGCTCCGCTTTCTGACATATACTTGCTCTGCTGGAACCGACGAACGGCTTCCACTCCCACATCTCATATGTACTTCCTCTGCTGGAAGCGAGCGCTGAGTTCCTTGATGAGATTTGCATTCACATTCTCGGCACCAACACCGCTGATGATAGTTGGTGCCTGCCTGATTACTTGTAAACTGTTCTGCCTGATTACTGGTGAACTGTTTACCCTGTATCTTGCAAACAAGTCTAAGGCGGTAAGCCTGAAAACTTTTAGAAGTTCTAAATTGGCTTTTTAAATCTTCGGGACAGAGCTTCAAGAAATGAGTGACTGGCTGCCTCTCTTATGGTACCCTAACAGCTGATACGGCCTCCTTCAAGAATAAAGTTGGCCGGTTTCCGTATTGGCTCTATTGGCCTAATTCTCAGGCAGCCGCTGCAATTTGTGATCAAGAGGTACGTATTTCTTCCATGCACTTATTACATTTATCCATTAATTTTGTTAGCGCTACACCAATTACTTTTGGCGCTTACTGTCGATCAGTTGAAATTCCACCAGAGATGTTACTGTAACCTGTGCCCTACTCCCATTTCAGGATCGACTCAATTATGCAGTGAATATGATCTGAAATTCTTACTACTGGAAGGAAAATAACTTCTTAAGTGCCCTTTAGAGAATCATCTTCGTTTGCTGATTAAGTTTCTTCACGTTCAATCTCTAACTACTGGGACTTTAATTTGCAAATTCAGGATTATTGCACAGGTTCAGGATTAGGAGTAGAGGAGTAGGGTTCATACTGGTTCCTTCCAGAACAAAGGATTTTTGTTCGAGTTTGGAAGGGTCCAGAGTAGGCTTAAAATCTTCTGGATTTGTTTTGCTCACGATCCAGAAGTTCTCATCCACTGGTTGAACCTCTGAAATGTATGCTGCCTTGATGATCATGCGGTCACTTGTTACCACTCAGGTTGGATGTTATCGATGATATCCATCACGTAACATAGAATTTGAGTACTTGTATCTTGATGAACTATATTTCTAGCGGGACCCGGTACTTGAAAATCTCTTCTGTCCACTTTTCTCGTAAATTTCTCTTTTCTTTTTCTTCTGTTTCGGTGTGGTGCAGTGAACGATTCAATCGGCTCTTCTTACCTTCACTATGTGCAGTGAGTTCCTTCTTGTGCCACAATCAGGATCTGCACTGCTGTGGAGAATCCAGGTTTGTGATGTTTATTAGTCTCACAGGTAAGTTGATCAAATGAATACACAACGGTATGGCCTTATTAACACCTCCGCAGTTCCATTGTTAAGGTCTCGGTACAAGGGTTTCTTCTCTGCACAAATTCATGCGAAGATTACAATGTGTTCGGTTGGTCAGCTCAATTTCAGAGGATGGCCAAGATATTTAGATGGTAGAAATATTCCTTTATGACACTTTTTCTCTCATGATTACTCCTCATTGCAATCCAACCTGTGACTGTCACATCTAACTGTCACGTCTAAGCTTTCACCTTTGCTCATCTATAACTGGTCCTCTGAACTCTCGAACTGGTTTTAAATTTCGAAACCGTAAGTTGAGTGAAACCTTTCTTGCTTCAAGATAAGTATTGTTGTGCATTTGCGTGGATTATGCATTAGAGCTTGACCACTGAGAACACATACGATGTCTAATGTAAGTGAAAGGCACCGTATAGGTATGGGTAAATCTTATTACATATGAACATGTTTACTGTTGCCTTTCAAAGCTCCTGCGTTTGGTTCTAAAAGAAGCATGGCATGCGCGAACCGAAGGTTGATCAACGATCCAAGTTCTTGAATTGCGCTGCGTACATGGGTTCGGGAAGAAGGCAGGCATCAACTGCTATATTTTTAGCACAAACCTGTAAACATACATACATAAATAAATAATGAAAGAGTCTTGTTTATACATCAAGAAGAATAGTGTGACTTGTATATATGCATTCATTGAATTGTTATAAGTAAGTTTTACTAATGGAAGTAAAGTATTTCACTTTTTTTCTCATCTAAAGTGAAATCTCAGAGCATGTTCTTGGTCATATAATTAGTTAGCTCTGTTTGTCCATCAGCTTGTGGATGGTATGTTCTGGATATGGTTAGTTTAGTTTGAAGATGCCTAAGAGCATTCTCTATAAAAAACTAGTGAATTGAGTGTCTTAATCAATGATGAGCACTTCAAACAGACTGGTGAGAAAAGATTACAATTAATTACAATTAAATTAATTAAGGAATAGTCATGTCATTGATCATAAGATGTACATGAATCGTTTTGCGAAAGTGATCTTCAAAGACTACAATAGAGTCAAATTTGAGATGGTATTGGATAATTCATAAACCATATCCATGTTTACATGTTCCCAACATTGTGTAAGAATAGGGAGAGATTGGAAGTGGCATACGAGAGCTTGATTAGAAATTTTATTTTGTTGACAAAGTAAGTCGTTTTAAACATATTCCATCCCATGGTTGTTCATCTTAGGTCAATAGTAATGGCATTTGACTCCATCTAAGGTCTTGTCTATTCCAATATGACCTACAATGCTAGAATCATGACATTCTATTGGGATGATGGTTTTTATGTTTTCGGCATCTGAGATCCATAATTTATCATCAAAAAAGGTGAATCCTTGAGTACTAGTTATGCCTTTGAATGATTGAGCTCTTACAATTTGTGGGTCAGTTATTGTAATAGTAAGAATCTTAGGCCAGAATTTTGGGTTCGTCTTGACCTCTACTACCTAATTGTTTGCCATAGGCATTTGGGTGAATGCATATGCAAGTCGTTTTTTGCCTTCCACATATGGATTGTCATGTTGAACTATTGCCTCCACTTTGCACATTAAATATATTGATAAGATAAATCTTTCTATGTCTCAAGGTAGGTTAGAGGTTTGTGGTATATCTCCGCTACAAATGATTTCTTGCCAAGATAATGCTTCCAATGCTTGGTTGCAAGGACTATGGGCAACTCTTCTCATTTAGTGGTATGATAGTTGCATTTTGTTGATAATAGCTTTTGAGAGAAATATACAATTGGGTGTCATCCTACATTCCACTTCTATTGTAGAATTGTTCTCATTGCAATGCCTAATGCATCTATAGCAAACTTGGTTGGTCATTTTGGGTCATATCATTTCAAGATTGATGCATTTGACTACTTGGTAAGGTCTACTACCATTAGAGGTTGTGCAACCTTGGAGAAGTCTTTGATAAACCAATGATATAATCTCATCAATCCCAAGAAACTCTTGAGTTGGGTTTGATCTTTTAGAGCATCATATTTTTGAATGATCTCTATTTTATTTGTTAACATTGGGATATTTTTTGCATTTACTTTATGCCCCAAGTAGTCTAAATTTAGACTTACCAAACTTGCACTTTGTGATTTTGACAACAATTGATTCTATTATAGAATTTAGAAGACTTCTTGCAAATGTTGCTTGTGCTCTACCATTGTCTTGTTGTATACTAAAATGTCATTTAGTAAAATGAGAATAAATTTATCTAAATATGGACAAATTATATTAATCATTAAACTCATAATTGGTGTATTGGTGAGGCCAAACTCATCACCAGGTATTCAAAGTAACCATACCTTGTTTGAAAGGTAATTTTGTGTACGTTTTCCTCCATGATTTTGATTTGGTTATAATTGCTTCACAAATCAAGTTTGGTAAAGTGTTTTGTCTTGTTGAGTTGATTGAACAAGTCATCCATGCAAAGTAATGGATATTTGTTTTTCATTGTTTGTTGATTTAGGCTCTGATAGTCAATGCACATGCGTATTGTAGTATCATTCTTCTTTATAAACAAGATAGTAGCCCCATATGATGATATGCTAGTTTGGATTTCCTTTCTGCAATATCTCATTGATTTGAAACTTATATTCTTCCAACTCATGAGGTGATAATAGATATAGAACCTTACAAGGAGTTATCTTCCTCGAAAGTATCTTAATTTTATGATCTACTTTCCTTGTTGGTGGTAATCTTAAGGATAAATCAATTAGAAATACATTTTGAAACTTATTGAATATATTTCTCAAATTCTTGAGAATTTGTCTATCAAGTTGTGCACTCTGGACTTCTCTTATTAGACCCATGCAAAATCTATACATCCTACCTATAGCCATTGTCATTATGATATAAAGAGACAATTATTGCCTTTGTGATATTTTTTAGCCCCAATTATCTTAAATTGGCTAATTCTCACTACTTTCTTTCTTCAATCTACCATGGGTGTAGTGATCCATCCATGGCATGTTTAAGATCATATCATAAACAACTAATTGTATCACTTGCCACTCAATTTCTTTGTGACACTCTCCTATAGAAAGTGTTACCTTTCTAGGCAACAACTTGATATTCTCAGTCAGACCATTAGGTAACTCTAGTTCTTCATTCTCATCCTTCTCTAGTTCCATATCCAACCTTATTGCAATAAAGAAAAACATGGAATTCTTTGTTGCTCTAGGGTCTATCAATATTCTCACTTGATTTCTTTCTAGGACTCCATTTACAATAATCATTTGTGCATTTGTTTCCTGAACCTTTGCGCACTTGTCTTCTTCGTCTCCCTGTTTTTATTTTTCTCCATTGAGCCAATAAGACCATGAGGTACATTTACTAGCCATCTTTGTTTTCCGATGTGATTTTAGCATCTTCCTCTTCAATTTATCTCTCCATGTTATTCAAAGGTTACTTGTATGGAGGTCAAGGACCTCTAGGAAGACAAACACAACAATTGATGGCTATGTGCCCAACTTGGTAGCAATTGTAATAATATCATTATTCTACTCAAGCTCCTTCTCCTCTTGGGACTCCATCTCTCCTTTCATTGACCCGTCACCATTTTACTTGGAGCGGTTGTACTCCTTTATCTTAGAGTTGTATGTTGCTCAATTCCCTAAGAATTGGTCCACCAAAATGGGGTCTCTCAACGTAATAATGTTGCATTGACACTACCTTGTCACCTCCTCCAAAAGCCCTTACTATTCTTTAAGCATGGGCAATGGTTTCAAAAACAATGCAAGGATTTTGTTCCATTACCTCTTGGCAAATTCACTCTTTTAACTCCCATTTGAAATTATCAAGAGTTTTTACTGGACTCCTATTGGTTATCATGAAATTATCAAGAGTTTTTATTGGACTCCTATCGATTATCCTGACATGTAGATCAAGAAATGTCTTTATGTACTCTTGTTTTGTGTTCTTTTGCTTCAACTCTTATAGTCAAGTTTGGGCTATCTATACAAAATCCCTAGATTGAAAATTCTTCAATAGCACTTCTTGCATTGTCATTCAGGTGATCTCTCTTCCTTATACCAATAATGATCATTCCTAAGCATCATACCATGTGAGGGTTTTATCGGTCAAGTATCCAATAGCAAACACACATGGAGAATGATCATTGATCTCAATTGTGAATAATCAAAAGTATCAATTCATTCTTGAAATCCAATTTTCCACTACTCCCATGGAACAATGTCCTTTGTAAGGTTGGATGTTTCACGTCTTCTTCATCTATAGTAACAATATGGTTTTATTGTTGATCTAGGTTGATGTCATTGGCACAAGTGACTCTCAAGGTACTTCGGCCATTGGTATTGTGTTTTGGGATGGTTCTCCTTCTTGCATCACCTGATTGTTCTTGAAGGTATGTACTTGACTTTGCAATGCCTCCATTATGATCTTGATTTCCCAAAACTTGTTCAACATCCCATGCATTCCTTGCATCAGATCCTACAACCATGGCTCCATGATTCATTCACATGGTAAACATTCAATCGCTACTTCCTAGTTCAATAGAAGGTTAATATGATCATTTAGGAGGAGCACAAACTATTGGGACTATTGTTAAGACCTATCACTTGTTGATAATATTCCTCACCAAAATTGCAAATTACAAATTCCCTAACCACAAAATGGATTTCTACTTGCATGTTGAAAAGTAGAGAATTTGATATATTCAGACCCATTGCATTATAACAAAATGTAAACTTTTAAGTCTCACTATTTATTGTATTTTGCCACAGGTAGAAACATTGGGTTTGGGTTTGTATATCATTACTATGTCCATAAACTCTGCTCTAAAATGGTAAACAAGATATACTCTCACTTGTTCATATTGGATGTATATAATCTTGATATGAAATGGATACAAGAACTAAAACTGGAGTGCAAGAAATTGTCCTCCAAGAGCCTCCATTCCATCATCTCTCAAAAATACCCCTAGTCTATCAACTGCATTAAGTTTTCTCCCCTCAAAATTATTCAATCTTAATAGCCCGTGTTCCTCCAAGAGGGGTGATCCGGTGATCCACTCTCTTGGATTAAAACACCCGCTTTGATACCATAGTAATATTCCAAGGATAGGAAAACCTCCCAAGAGAAACACAAGATAAGAAACATATAGCTTCAACACTCAATACTTTGATGCCCCAAAAGAGCACCTTGTCTTTATTATCTAGCAAAGAGGATCACTTCAAAGGAAGCTCCACTCTTAGATCAAATACATGGATTGGTGATATATCAGAAAGTTCCACCCAAGATTAGTTGCATGGATGGGTGACATGTTGGTCCTTGTCCTATTTGGTTTGTTAAAAAAGTTTGACCAAAGGGAATTTTTAGGGAATCTTCCTATAGGAAGCTCAAAATAATATGGATGAAGTACCATTAGAAATCTATCAATAAGATGAACATTAGGGGAGGAGGGGCAAGCCTTGTCTTCCTAAGGGAGTGAAGTTTCCATTTTCAAGGCTTAATTCATCCATTTAAGCCTTTGAAATTGCCTATGAAGTTTTTATAGTGTTTTTGGCTCTTGCACTATTAGTGGAAATACTCTTTGGTGATATCTCTATCTGATCTATTTAGACCATCACATATAATATCCTTTTGGAGATTACCAAGCCAATTTCCACCTCTCATCATATATAACATCCTTCTAGAAATTACCAAGCCATTTCCACCTCTAGATAATATGTCTAGTTGTGTGATTGTGCTATGGTATTACACAATCCCACCCAGAAGAATTTACTTTTCACTTTTTCATTTTCTACTTTTCTTTTCTTGGGCAAGAAATTGCTTGAACATCTATCCAATATTGGCTATAAACTTGAGTGTAAAATCATGATAGTATGAGGGGGTCATGAGGCCAAGACTAGAATTGAATTATTGAATGATGATATACTATGTGATGGTGGTCAAGATAGAGGTCAAGCAACAAAAGTAGGATTAGATCATTTGCAAACCACCCAAATTGTCAGTGTGGGATTGCATTGTAGGGCAAATACTTTAAAAGAAGAAATCTAGACTTCATGCTATGGTATTGGAGCCTGACGTATGTACCCATGCTAGAAGAGATTAGGAGCAAAACTTACACAATCAACAAGATGTTGAGAGCCAATCCAATCATGTGGGTAAAAGAACATTGGTAATGAGTCTTAAGAAAGAAGTGAGCAACATTCAGGCAAATTTACACTAATACTCCCCATGATAGACCAAATAATAATCTATAGGCTAAAGATGGATGATTCATTTTTCAAAGAGAAGTCCATGAACAAATTCAAGATAGAATGTCTAAAAGATCCAATCTGATGAGTTGTAACAAAGTCAATGAGAAACTATTGTGATAAAAAAAAAACCTAATGTAAATGTTAACCAAGCCATCTTTTTCCAAATCTTGCGCAAAGGACAACTTGTGAGTTGGGGATGGATGTCCCTTGAATGCATAAATGAGCTCTTGGAGGACATGGCCAAAATATTGACCACAATTGTATCCCCTTGCATTGTATACTTCTACATCCAAATGAACTTCTTAACAAAAGAAGAGAAGGAGAAATTTCCTATCCATTTCTACCATTTAACCTACTCTAGTGGACATCCAGACCTTGCCAAGGAAATCATCAAAAGCCATGAGATAGATGAGGAGTATGCTTGTACCAAGAAGTTTGTACTCATCAAAGTATCATGCAATACAATGACGATTTGTTGGAAGGTGCCTTTTAAAAAAACCAAACTATGGTTTCTAAGAAGTAGAAACAAACCTAGGTTATCCACATATCATCAGGAGGAAGTAGACAAGGTGGAGAGATTGGAAGATAGAGTAGAAATAAAGCTTCCATGATTAAAGAATGACATTTTAATTTTCAAATGATGACAAAGAAGGGAAAATACTTGATTTGTCCTCCCAAAATGAGGATAAATCAAGTAGTAAAAACTTGTTATGTGCATTTTTGCACAAGACACAACCAACAAAGCCACAAGAGCAAAAAACACAAAAAAGTGCAATCATCAGCCCCACTTGGCAAAATGCCTAAGGACAAGAGGAAGGCAACTATGGAGGAAGACAAAGATACTTCCATTGCAAGCCTAAAGAAAGTACCAATGCACTCACCAATCCTTTCCAATGAACCTCCTTGGCCTAAGTGTCCAAGAGTAAACCTCATTGATGTCATTTTGGGTGCACAAACTAAAAAATCAAGATTGTCCAAACAAAGTCCAATTATGACCACAGAAATTTGTCAACATATTCTTGAAGAAGAGGCCTAGAATTAAAAAAAATTAAGATTCTATATTAGGCCACCTATAGAAAGGGGACAAACACACAAAGGCAATCAAAAAATGATGTTAGAACATATTGAGATGGATAGTACTCCTAACAATACACCTCAAGCTCAACATAATATTAAAAAAAGACTACACTAGAGTGAAACATGATGGAGGATATTTGTCATCATTTTAAGTACACTAATAATTTGCTTTTGTGGTTGATGTAGGCATATTTTGTACATGCAGTAACTCTGGCAATGAAATCTTATAGAATATTCTTGTTATTCTACAAAGAATAAAGCTTGTAAGTACCTCCATGACAAGTCAATCACAATTGCAAAGGATAAAGCCGTGCTTTGTACCAAATTATATGAGGTCAAAGAACAGCTTACAATAGAGACAACATCATCACATGAAAATGATTGGTTGCTAGAGAAGTTCTAGAAGGAGGAACTGACACTACAAGAACAATAGAAGCTCAGCTTAAACACCTACAAATGGAAGTCAATTTAATATAAGACAAAGTCACAAAGAAATAAGCAT